>JAHDVF020000880.1:0-1200000 GCA_022606425.2 Lepidostoma basale
AGTATTTCAACTTGTCCATGAAATAATTTTGCAGTAAATCTTGATATTTAAAAATAAATTAAGAATGCCCATGTAAAAACGTTAATTTTAAAACCCATTGTTAAATTGATACTCTTAAACGGCATACACGATTTTCAAGGATATATTGTACACGCGGATCAAATTAATACTTAAGTGAATTTAAGCGCTTTAAATCACGTCAGATATGAAGCTTTTAATAATACCAAAATATCATCAATGACTGTTGAAAATTTAGACAATTTTTTTTGTTTACCCCTTTCCATAGAGATATTATTTCATATTAAGTTTGTTTGGTTACTTTGATCTCACATTATTTATTTTGGGGTGGTGGTTAGATTATTCTGAATAGGTTGATATATTGGTTGAATAACGAATAAAAATCTTCATATTTTATATGGGAGCAAGGACATTTCGCATTGATAGAGCTTTGTCATTTAGCAAGGCGATATATGTCACTCCCATAAAATATAACATAGCTCTTTGAAAACATTAGTTTTCCACAATACTGTATAGAAAATAGCCAATTATACGGTTAGGGCAGAGTAGGAACTACAAAACTTTAAAAGTCTGTATTTTGAAATAAACCTTTTTGCACGGTTTTAAGCAAATTGCGTGAACTTTATTTTATGTCTTACAATGCAGTTTTACATCACTTTTAAGTACTTATTGTCTGGAGTCAATCGCCCGGGTATTTTATAATTCGCTTTGCAAATAAACCGCAGAGACTTTTAAGGCAACACTATAAATCTACCAGTTCTTGGGTGACATTGAACTGAAAAAGTTAAGGAATGAAGAAGATAATTATTGGCACTAAAGATTGACGCCTTTTTCACTTCACACCAATTAAATAAACCCGACTCGTTTCACACAGATGTCTTGATAATAAAATTCATAAATATGTTTCTTAATAAACAATCTCATTAAATATATATGAATTGGAAAAACGATGTATGATAATATTTCAAATGCTGATATCAGAAAGGAATGTAGAGTAATAAAAGGATCACTGTGTTGGTTTGAACATATATAATAAATGAATGAATAATAATAATGGTTAAGAAAGTATAAGCTAACGATGTGACTGGAGTATGGAGTCGAGGAAGACAAAGAAAAACATGGCATAACCAAATTAATCAAATTTTGAAGGTCGGAAAAATGTGAGATAAAAAAAATATGTATGTGGATTACAAATTTAGTATAAAGAAAAAATTGTCGATCCAAAAATTATATTTTTATTGTTTCTTGAACTAATATGAATGAAAACGTCGATTTTTTAGATGTTTTATTATATTTTATGGTATTTTGTGATCTGATAATACTTCTTCTTCTTCTTCAAGTGCCCTGTCGGGTCTCCCCAACGTTGGCGATCACCTCGGCGAACGTGTCCCTGTCCTGCGCCGCTCGGAACAGCTCCTCCACACTTCGGATGCCGGTCCACTCGCCAGGACATTTGTCTCCTTCCGGGCCCTCGGCGTCCCTCAATTTTCCCCTCCAATATCAGTTGGAGAAGGTGGTACTTTTCCCCACGCACTATATGACCCAGATGTGAGATCTATCGAACCTTGATAGTTGATAACAGTTAACATAATGATAATACTTAACCAAGGCCAAACATGTACGAATTCACATAAAAAAAATTGTGTGTATTTATGTACGCAAGTAAGAAGTTATACTTCTTTGGCGTAACAAAACAAACTTCATTCATGACATGTTTTCACAATTTGTGAGTTGGCACGCGTGAAATGTCCGTCCGTTATTTATCATTGATGGCTAACATCATCATGTCGCACTTCCGTAACAAGGTGTGCGCGCAACTCTCAATTCTCTCAAAACATGTATAACTTCAATAAAAATAAAAACAATTAGAAAACGTCTGTTTTTATTAATATTATCAAATAAGAAACTGACAAGAGTAATACGTTATGGTTTATTTGATTGTTAGAACGATAAAATTTTGTTTTAATCAAATAACCGTTAATCTTTTACGAACGTTTCTAACAGTTTAAATTCAACTGACGTTCCAAGATCAAGTTCATTGTTAATTTACTGGCGTGAGGAAACCGTGTTGCGTTATTGTGAGTAACTGATTTAGTTCTGCGTGTATTTGAAATGTAAACGGTTATTTAGGGTTATTACAGTGATTTCCATAAGTTGCAATACATGTAACTAGATTATTAAGTTGTGTGAGTAGATATGTACACCGACATATTGCCGTCATATAGATTTGTACAGAGATTAAAGAATATCAATACAACTTAACCAACACGTTCAAGGGACTTAAAATTATTTTATGTTAACGAATTGCCAAACAAAGCAATTAAAAACACTTCAACACATTGAAAGTGACTCGTTTTATCAACAAAATCATAGGTTACCAAAGAAGGCGATTCTGGCGTTGATGCTTTCTAAGGGGCCGCCCCCCTTAGTGGGTATTCGGGTCGGTGGCTCCTCGTACAAAAAATTAATATGATTGGAATAAAACTAATAAGACAAGAGTGCGACCTATCATGACGTACGCTGTAGAGACGTGGGCCGACACTGTGCGAACCGAGGGTCTAAGAACATCGGAGATGAAGGTCCTAAGATCGATTACTTTAAAAACTCTCAGAGATCGTGTCCGCATCGTAGATATAAGAAAAACTTGCAAAATAGAGGATATCGTTCGGTGGAGTATATCCAGAAGAAGATACAGGACTGACCATGTAGCCAGAATGGATGGTGACAGACTCACACTCAGCCGTTTATGAAATCTCTTCCGGACACCGCCCACCTGGAAGATCGCCTAAGAGATGGAGGGACAGCTGGACCTCATCATTCCACGAGACATGATTTCTGTGTCATGAATAAAACTGATTGAAATGAAAGAATCGGGTGGTGGTCCAGGTGATAGAACGCTTGGCTCCTGATCCAGGGGATTTGGGTTCAAGCCTAGACACGACCAGATTCCTTCTTCATAATAATGAGCTATTTTCTGCTCAAATTGAAGATTGTAAAATACATTCTAATATCATTGATTTAAATCTTTGGTATGAGACTTTAAAAAAAAAGATTGGTATGGAAGAAAACCGAATTCTAAAAAATATTCCCCAAATCTGGCCAGACAGAAGACGAAGTGTGGAAAGGTGGATGGATGGCGAGGAGGGGAGTTATAAGGGCGCTTGAAGTATAAATTGGCAAATGCTGGCGATGGATTGGGAAGAACGGCGGAACATTTTGTAGGAGGCCAAACCTCATTGTGATATATCATAGTGGACTAAAGCGCCATCTACAATCAGAAGCCTTTTGAATATAGTTGCATTAATGTGAAATATGTTGATCTCGATCGGGGTTTGAATGGATGTGCTCTGCCGGGATGCCTCTTTAACACTACTGCCAAGTTCAACACTAACTGTCACGAGTGGTCTCTTAGAGGCCGCAAACGCCAGGCAATGTGACCACAGACATCACCACAAGTTTCATAGAAAATAGAGAGTTGTTGAATAGCAATTTTTCAGCCCCATAAAAATGGATTTACTCAGCTAACGGAAGGCAACTGAAATAGAAAATTCTTAAGAGAAGGCAAGGTAAAACTACTCTGGATATCATGCTGTTTCGTGCTGCCAGAGATAGAGATGCCTACTCTCAAATGATAATCTATGCTAGAGGGAAGACTAATTATAATAATTAGATTAATTTGTATAGCTCCGTTTTCGTGAATATTTCGCTTCAAGGGCACTTTACAAACTAACCATCAAGTCGTTTCCCCGGAGGGATAGGCAGAGGGGATGGACCGCCATACAGTTCTGTCCTGACATACCTATATCGTAACATGCAAGCTCGTCGATTTTTCCGACTTTAAATGTGGCCGCCTTTTATTATTTGATTGATTTGGTCATGCCATGCTTTCCTTGGTCATCCGCGGCATATCTTTCCACTCACGCTGCTTGTTAACACAATTTTAACTATTTTTTTTTTTAAATTCGTTTCGTATGTCCATACCATCTCAGGGATCATTTTTTAATTTTATTTATGATGCAATCATCTGCCTTACATTTTTTCTTTATTTCGTCGTTCGGTATTCTAAACTAACTAACTAACTAACCATCACGCCGTCTCCCCGAAGGGGTAGGCAGAAAGAGTGGACTGCCACACCTTTCTTTCCTGACATATTTCTCTCGTTTCCTCAACATTCATACATCGTGTCATGCACGCGCGTCGATTTCTCTGACTCCTCACATGGCCGACATTCAATATTTGATTTATTTGATCGTGCCACGTTTTCCTGGTCTTCCTCTATTTCTGGTACCATTTACATCATTAACATATAATTTTTTTACCATTCTTTCTTCATTCATTCTTTCCATATGTCCAAACCATCTTAATGATCCTTACATTATTTTGTTCATGACACCATCATTCGCACCGCATTCACTTCTTATATTTACATTCGGTATTCTATCACACTAAATATCGTTTTCCCGTACATTATTCTCAGTGATCTCATTTCTAATGCATTTATCTTACTTTCATCCATTTTTTGCCAGCTCCAAGCCAGAAGAACTTAAGATGATACGAAGTCGTTCTTCAAAACGATTGTGTTTTGTTTCTAATGATTTTGAATGAATCTGCTTGTTAAGTTACTTCTACAACATTTTGAATTCTTTACAAAAGAGTCCATATTTGTATATATTAAAGCCTGCGTTTTCTGAAATTATACGTATTGTTTTTAATACAAACAATTAGCGTAGTTTTGCATTTTGAACATGCTCGAGGACATTGTTAATTGTTTAACCCAGAGATTCCCAAACTTTTTTGTCCCGTAGACCCTTTGCCGATTTCTTCTGTTTCATGTAGACCCCCTGCTTTCCTAATATAGATTTTTTTACAAATTCATTTATACCCATACAATTAGTTTTTGAAGCTGACACAGAGCTGCTCACTTTAATAGGGTTTACTGCAGAAAAGAAATCTTTGAAATAAAATATATGTTAAGTTTTGTAGTTAAACATTTTAACATGTTAAGTTTATAACATAATATCACAATGTTGTATTATGCATTTTTGAGAATGTCGCGACAGCTGTTTTGCCAACCGATGTTGTCATCAGCTGATCAAAAAATGTATAATAAAAAATTGTCATATTATAACAATATTGTAACTGTAACACGTAGATAATGTTGAAGCATCATATTTTTTTTTATTTTTTATTTTTATTCGTTTTTTTATGTATACAACAGGTCGTTTGAACCCTATTACTGTATACAATTTATTTTTTAGCTATTATATTGATTCTCGTGACATGTGATGATAGGTAGCCAATCTATCGCCCATTTTATTGTCACGTGAATTCTACACCAGACCTATGACAGTGTGACGAATCCGGGACCTTCGGTATGTCAGAGATTTTACCACTCTGCCACGAAGGTCGTCGAAGTGTTTTGGCCAAAACAATGGACTATTTAGACATACAATTATAATTTAAAACGAACCAAAATTCACATCCAACATTTTTAACATAAAATAAAAACACAAACAAATCAATGTTCTAACAGGAGGGATAAGCCTGATGACAATATGATATCAAAATTACAATATTCGGCATCTATTTAGTTTAAACATCTCGTGGACCCCTATTTACACTTCATGCACCCCATTTTTTTTCCAACTGTCGTAGATCGCTTAGATGTTAAAGTGTTATGTGTGGTCTGTTCTATGATATGGGTGTGAGACATGGACATTAAAGTAAATACAATGAACCGGTTAGAGGCATTTGAAATGTGGCTTCACCGAAGATGTTCAGGATCCCATGGACAGACAGAGTGACGAACACAGAAGTTCTGAGCTGCTGACATTAATCAAAATCCGCAAGATTTCATATCTGGGTCACGTTCTGCGAGGAGAGAAGTATTGCCTGCTGCATCTAATATTGAAGGGAAAAATAGAGGGCCGCAGGGGGGCAGGGAGAAGGCAGATCTCTTGGCTGCCCAATGTGAGGGAATGGGCGGGAATCGGAACTGTGAAGGATCTATTCCGGACAGCGTTTACCAGAGTGATCGCCAACGTAGGGGGGACCTGACAGGGCACTTTAAGAAGAAGAAGTAGATCGCTTGTAAGTCGAAATCGACCCCTGAGAGTCGATATAGTTCCCTTTTGGGGACCACTGGTTTAAACAGTGTGTTGGCCAACTTTGCGGCACATAAACAGTTTCGACAAAAGTAATACCAACCGCTGCAATTGTTTACAATAATTAATACGGGCATATTTAGTAACCAGTTGCAGGTAGACTTAATTTGAGGTGAGACAATTTCCAACAATTTATGAGTCGCGATGACATGGTCGCCGGCGAAGACCGCAAACGACAGTTCGGGAGAAGGGTTTCGTACTTGCCCGCGCGTTCGTATTGGACATGAAAATTGTCCATGAAAACTGAAAGTGGTAAAAACATTATAGTTTTTATGTATACGCTTTGTCTATGTATAGCAAATACAAGGTGAATAAAATAATTTCGGGCTTTTAATAAAACTCTTGTATTATTGATTAATGAAGACTATCAATATTAATACATACGAGTACACAATACAGTTTTTTTTTAATTTTACAAGTAGGGGAGAACCACCATGAAGAGAACGGCCCATGAAGAGAACAGTTGCATTTGCAACGATAGTAATAAACCTAGCGACATCCCGCAGCCCTTCACGTGATCGCAGTAGTGTGACGACATGGTGTCGTCACATCAGGCGTCCCTCAAATTCCCCTCCAATATCAGTTGGAGAAGGTGGTACTTTTCCTCACGCAGTATATGACCCAGATGTGAGATTTTTCGAACCTTGATAGTTGATAACAGTTCCCTGTCAACTCTAGCTCGCCTCAGGACTTCGGTATTTATTAACCATGTCTGTCCAGGGAATTCTAAGCATTCGGCGATAGAGCTTCATTTCAAATGCTTCCAGTCTGTTCATTGAGTTGACTTTTAAGGTTCACGTTTCACATTCATACAATAAAACAGACCACAAATAGCATTTGATCACTTTCTGGCGGAGAATACAAATATTCAAATGTAAACAAAACTATTTTAAGCCCAATTTTCTCAATTTCATTATATTAACACTCGATCTTCTCATCTTAATTAACCGATTAATGACCGGCGATTTTGACGTTGCGCCGTTGTTGGTTTAAAATCAGCAACGTCTGTCAGATTCAAAGTTGAAAGAAAGATGAAGAAATCACGATTACTAAAATGGCGATGTCTTAATGGCTGAGGATTGAACATAGTGGATGGCGAACTTTCTATTATTGCTAAAGATAGTTTTATTCTCTTCTCGCTGATTGGATGACAACAATAATTTAATTCGATTATCTACTATGCAGCGTGTAACATTTCATTATTTGACCACATCCATTGTATTGTTAAGTACAACTTGACATGGGTGTGTTGTGTAATGTTTTTTTGATAGTGACCATCTTGTGTAATGTTCGCCCATCCTATCGTTGCCCACAGATTATTACTATACAAAATCTTGGAGCGTGTTTCCTCTTCTCATTATAATCATCATTCAGTATTAATAGTTGCTGTTACCGCGAGCTGTGTGCAATACACAGAGTGCGTAACATAATAACGTTAAATGCTGTGGGCACATGATATATCGCATTACATTATAAAT
Source organism: Lepidostoma basale (assembly GCA_022606425.2). Lineage (NCBI taxonomy): Eukaryota > Metazoa > Arthropoda > Insecta > Trichoptera > Lepidostomatidae > Lepidostoma > Lepidostoma basale. The sequence continues at coordinate 7,661 of JAHDVF020000880.1, forward strand.
TTAAATCTAGTCTCGAGTCACGAAAAACAACGAAACGGTTTGAAACCATTCAATTAAAATAATACCTACGTTTAAATGATTTGTTATCTTTAAAATAATAGTAAAATAACGTATTATTGAGGTAACCTGTAGTGACGTATCTGCGAAGCATGTTTACAATGAGAAAGACATCGAAAGAAGGGGTGGTGCTGGGAATAAAATAAATGCTGTGGGTACACGATATATCGCGTTACATTATAAATTTAAATCTAGTCTAGAGTCACGAAAAACAACGAAACGGTTTGAAACCATTCAATTAAAATAATACCAACGTTTAAATGATTTGTTATCTTTAAAATAATAGTAAAATAACGTATTATCGAGGTAACCTGTGGTAACGTATCTGGGAAGCATGTTTACAAGAGACGGAAAAATGGAGAAAGACATTGAAAGAATGGTTGGTGCTGGGAATAAAATAAATGGCAAATAGAAAAATTACTGCAAATAGAAATATATCCCCAGAAGCAAAGATGGCAGTACACAATGGAGTTCTAGTGCCAACCCTCATGTATGGAAGTGAAGCTTGGAGCTGGCAAAAGAAGGATGAAAGCAGGATAAACGCCGTAGAAATGAGATCACAAAGAAGAATTTTCGGGAAAACGTTGTATGATAGAATACCGAACGATGTAATAAGAAAGAAATGTAAGGCAGATGACTGCATCATGGATAAAATTAAAAATTGATCCCTGAGATGGTTTGGATATATGGAACGAATGGATGAGAGTAGAATGCTTAAAAAGTTGTACACAAGCTGCGTTGGAAAAAGAAGCCGAGGACGATCGAGGAAAACATGGCATGACCAAATTAATTAATTACTAATGCGGTCACATTCGAAGTCGGAATGTCGAGGAAGCCCGAGAGGTACGCCAGGATAGAGCATTGTGGCCATCCATCCTCTCTGTCTACTCCTCCGGAGAAATGGCTTGATGGTTAGTTAGTTAGTTTAGTTTTACATGTGGAGTCACAATTCGCAAATGTATATGCTGTGAAATTTATACTTTTGAATTGAGAATATGTCAATTAGCATATTAGTGATGAAAAAAAAAACATGATAACATTTAAGGACATAACAAGACACTTAAAGAAGAATATAAATGATCGTGTATTATAACATAGTAATAATATGGATATACACTCCTATGACAGAAGTAAATAGACTATATAAACTTATTTAAAAAATATATTGAACAAGCACATTACAAGACAGCAATATATTGTTTATTATAATAATGACTTTATTCTGTATGAAGCACTCTGTATGTGGCATTATTTTAAACTTTATAACACAAGTTTACTTTGTTTTTACAACAATTTATTTTGTTTCATCGAACCAACCAGCTTTTTCAGAGTTACGAGAAATAATGGTAAATAAAGTATACGTTAATGATGTAAATGGAGTACGGAGTCGAGGCAGACCGAGGAAAACATGGCATGACCAAATTAATCAAATTTTAAAGGTTGGTCATGTTAGAAATCGGAAGAATCGACGTGCGTGTATGACTCGGTGTATGAATGTGGAGGAATCTAGAAAGGTGTGCTAGGATAAAGTAGTGTGGCGGTCCATTCTCTCTGCCTACCCCTGCGGGGAAACAGCGTGATGGTTTGTTGTTTTGTTTTTGTTTGTTTCTTGTTTTTTGACTTTACGAGTACCTACATAGTATTTGTATAAAACTTTTTTCAGTACTATCCACATATTTCTTAGGATTCCTAGTAACTTGTCTAACTGACGCACGTGTTTGCATCTTTGAAGGTCCAGATTTGCCCTATCTTGGCAAAGTTGATGATATCCCATTTTTTAAATCATATTTTCACTCTATCAATAGTTGAACATGGAATGTTTTATTTGACATATTACGTTGTAGTATACCTACCACATTAATTTCTTACATTTTCATGCACATGAATTCATCAAGTTCAATATATGCTGTTAAGTCTATGTTTAAAATTCAACTAAATGCTGAAATTGTCGTGCCTATAGGCACTTTCTATTGGAAATATATATTTTTTTCTATCACATAATAACGAACAAGTAAAAAAATCAATGTTATTTTTAGAAATAGGTATTCTAGACTTGTCTTAAAAGATTATCAATATGTATCAATATGAGTAACCTAATTGTTAGGAAGCAAATGGAGGAGGCCTTTGTCCAGGAGTGGACGGGAATAGGCTGAGGAAGAAGAATAAGAAGAATTATTAGTAATATCTAAAACTAACTAACTAACCAACCATCACGCCGTCTCTCCGAAGGGGTAGGCATTAATGATGGACTGCCACACTTTAACCGATGCGGCACTCCATCCTTCTCGATTCGCCCCCGCGGGAGACGCGGTGTGATGGGTTGCGAACCTCATCGTCACCAATAAGCACCCCCCGCTAATATCCAATTAGTAATATTCAAATGCAAAAATGATTGCAGATCCCCCACACGAAATTGCTGGTGCTTGGATCCAGAAAGCGCAAGATAGGAATGTGTGGAGAAGTATGGGGGAGGTGTACTCGTATGTTCAGCATTGGATGACGGCTGTTTAAGTAAGTATTTTACAAATTAAAATAATATCTTAATAGAAGGAATACTATGTTTGTATTAAAAAATACATTTTTATAATATTGCCTTAACCTATCCTTCACTGCAAGCGGTGAGTAATTAGGTTATCAGAATATTAAATACATATACAGATCTCTGTATTAAAATATGTGATCATCAATTGCAAGATTTAAGTGGTTTTAAATTAGGAATGCTTTTTGACATCATAAAAAAAAATTAGAAAGTCATCAACGCGAGCTTGTTGATTTTGGACAACGATAGCAAAAAGCTGTGAGTCCTACAATGTAATGGCAGTAAAATTAATATTGATACAGTGTAATTTGGAAATATTAAAATTAATTGGGACCTCATTGTAATCCAAATATGGAATAAAATGTAGAAGGTGGATGGAGTACTGGTTTAAAAGCATTCTCGATTTTATGTAAATTAATTATTTTTTATTGTACTGTAATAAGCTACAAATATGATAATAATTAATGTTATTAATTGATATTATTTGGTAGAAGTTCATTGTAAATAATGAAGAAAAAAAATATTTGTTTAGTTTCATTCTACTTTTTTAGTTTAGGCAGCTCGCTTTCTTCAGGTCACTTGACATTTATTGTGAATGGAAAACATAACAATGTATATATTTTTTAAAATCAATTGAGTTTGGACCTCTTTAAAAAGATACTTAAATAAAAGTGTTTTCAAAGAACATAAAAAATTAACTGCTTATATAGATTTATTTACTTGGTATATAATTACTGACTATGGTTAGTAATTTAATATTAATTAATTATTTTACATATTTATAACTAATGAGTTAAATTGAATTAAATAAAATAAAAATAAACTTTTAACACCACTTTATTGTTAAAAATAAAGTGGTGTTAATACAAATTACTAAAGGTGTTTTATTATTTTATTTAATTCAATTTAACTCATTAGTTATAAACATATTTCGAATATTAATGTACTAACTATAAATACATTTATTTAATAATGTCACACCACAAATTAAGTGCTTCATACTAAATAATCAAATTTTTATTATCATTGAGTTTTTTAAAACATAAACAGTTTCATTTCATTAGTAATCAAGGAATTTATGGATATTTGATTCAATTAAAAAAATCTTTCTAATATATGATATTATTGTTCATTTGAATTATAGGGAAGTTTTTATATGATTATAAATAGATAACAGCGGTTTCATGGTATTTAAAAAAAAATGCATATAATTTATATTCAGCAGTTTTCATATATATTTTTCTTTATAGAAGTGATTTAGCGATACAAAACATAAACACTGCATCTGATTACGTGCTCAGTAATTTCACATATTCTTTCGACTAGAGGAGTGTTAATTATGACTATTAATTAATTCGTAACTAGGTAGTAGATACTAAATACAAAAAAAATGTGAATTGAGTGAATTTCATTTCCCCGCAGTGTTAAGCTACATTAAGTATACATGATTGTTCCTATTACATTTTTTAGAACAGATTTTTATCTTCCCCATTGACATACCTCAAATGTTCCTGATGATGTTTTCTATGGTTTCCTCAGCTGTAAGGCGAAAGTCGGAAAATATAAAGATAGCCCATGGACCACAGAATTTGACAGAGTCAACTCAGTAGACTTTAAATGAAATGTAAACTATAGATTATTTAATCTTTTTTATAATTAGTAATATCCTTGAAATAATCACTAAAAATAAGTAAAAAATGAGATCTCACAGACAAATGTAAGGAAAACGGTGTATTATAGAGTGTTGAATTGAAAATATAAGAAGCAAATGCGGTGCGACTAAAAGTGTTATGAACAAAATAATGAAAATGAAAATTAAGATGGTTTGGACACATGAAAATAATGGATGAAGAAAGAATGGTAAAAAAGTATATTTTGACGATGTAAACGGAACTAGAAATAGAAGAAGACTGAGAAAAACGTGGCATGACCAAATAAATCAAATATTGAATGTCGAATAACGAGGAGTAGGAATAATCGACGTGATTATTAATGTTGACGAAGCAAGAGTAGTGTAGAAACAAGAAAGAAAAGAAAGAAGAAAAGTGTGGCAGTCCATTCTTTTATTCTACCCTTTCGGGGAGACGGCGTGATGGTTAGTTAGTTAGATTATCATTAGTAAGAATATTATTCTATAAATTTGTAATTTGTTAATTTATTAATATATTATAATTACATAGATTTTCACGGTAGGCAGCAATTTGTTTTGTGTGATTTCTCCTTCTCGACCGACGTTTTGGAGATCGTTGCAGTTTCCATCTTCAGTGTTTTTCTTTTACGTCATTGTTCAAGAAACAATAAATTCATAATAATTATTATAGTTATGTCCGCTTGCGTTGGAGATTTTATAATAAATTCTAATACCATTGATTTAAATACTTAGGGGGAAATATTACATAACTTTAAAATCTAGGTAGTAATCAGATCATTACCACCACCATATTATCTTGAAGATGGAGACTGCAACGATCTCTGAAACGTCTGTCGAGAAGGAGAAATCACACTTTGTTACTCGAAATCACATAAAATATGTTAATATATTTTTTTACCAATAAAGTAATTGTCAAAATGACAGAAATTAATGATAGTAATAAAAATGGATGTTCTTACCGTAACTTGATTAATTCCTACACCGGCGTTTGTGACAACATCCCCAATGGCAGAGGGCGGCACGGAGGACACGCGCGCGCACCAGTAGACACACAACACGAACACAACCGCCGCGCGAGACATCGCTGGCTCGACTGGAGAGGAGACCTCATCTACCGGCGGCCCTCCTCAGGCGCTGCGTCCGCCCCTCGCCGCGGTGAGCCCCAACAATATCGGGTCACGCTCGTATCATAGGTCACCCGGCGATGTGGGTCGTTTCCCGCGACAGGTGATCACTTATTACTCATCTCACAGATCTACGTGCTGTGTACGTTTCCGATTAGAAATGTGTTCATCACTTATGTCTTTCACTGCACTTTCACCTAATGAAGTCATAACTACCAATTTATTTAATTTGATGCTATTATACTTAAGATTTATCGTAATTCTATATTTGAAACTATCATATTTAAATATGTGGCAATAGTTTTTTAAGTTATATAATATTTTTTCACCAAGGATTTAAACCAATGGTATTAGAATTTGTTATAAAATCTCCAATGCAAGCGGATATAACTATAATAATTATTATGAATTTATCGTTTCTTGAACAATGACGTAAAACTCCATAAATGAAAACGTCTGCCTTCTAGGAGTTTTATTATATTTTAGATGGAATAACATGTTTCATGTCACATTTGATAATGCCTTAGAAGGTTGAAACATTCGACTAGTGTTATTTTACATTCGACGATTTCTACTATTGTTTATAGTGGAGATAACAATAGTAGAAATCTAGTACATTTTTGATTATATATATATATGATATTTCAGCTAGCATGTTTCACTTTGCAAATACCCTCTCAATTCTGTCTCGACTAATTGTGCAAGGCACAAAACTTGCGTGAGGCGACTTGCAGAAGGTTTTTACACAGTGAGTGTACTTGCAAAAAAATATATTGCTAGTGAACGTTTCGGTTAAGTTTGGTTTCGGTATTTCGTATGTAAATAGGTTAAACATCATTTCATTTATTAACATTTTAATCGCTCGATTAGTATGTTAAAATTAAATTGCTTTCACATGTACCATAATTAAAATAAAACAGTAATATTTAATTTCTATTATTCGCCTAGGATGATAACACAGCGGATAAGGTATAAAAAAATGCGTAGATTCTTATAACCTATGGTTTTGAATTTGAATATGAAAGAAAAAATACAGGGTGGCTTAAAATGATTTTAATGGTTCACAATTTTCAAATTTTAATAAAATAATATGTGTAATGAAATTATATGTATTACAGAGAAGGAGGGACTGGTATGGTCGTGTCCAAAGAATGGACACCACCAGACTCCTCTATATTGCACTACACTACATATTCACTGGACGCGTCCTCGTGGAAGACCTCCTAAACGACGGAAGGACAAGCCAAGACCTTACAGGAGAAGCAACTCTCTGGAGAACAGACCATAAATATATGGCCGAGCCATAGAGGGCTCAATCCACTTCTCGAAGCTGTTATAGGCGCAGCGGCGCCTTTCGTCAGCTTCACTCGTGCACTCCCTAGGCCCGCCCCCCGTCCATGCGGGACTTACGTTAAACAAATAATATTAATAATATATAATATGTATATTTGCAACCCAAGGGGACCCAGACCATATTTAAGCAACGCTGCTCTCCCTCAATGTCCCGCCGTACACACACACCCGCCGTACAGCAATACAACAGCAATTGATACACAAATATGTTAGAGAAAGGAGAATAGACTATATATAAGGTTCCCACCACCACCCGAGACTGTTATAGGACGCAGCGACGCCCTTTCGTCAGTCTCGCTGCACCGAGACAGCATTTTCATTAACATTTTCCCGCCTCCCTCATACACTATCTTCTTACTGTTTTAAAATTTAGTTTGTTATATATTTGTCCTATTGTGTATTGTGTATTAATGTGTGTTTTATATAATTTTAATGTGATTTTACTAATTTAAGGTGTGTTTTATATAATATTTACTTCTGATTTTATTCAATAATAAAGAGATGTGAGGCCGCGCGGGAGATATATAAGGTTAGAATAGAGGAAGTAGAAAAAAAATATTATTATTTTTATAATTATTTTTTTGAATCGCTCTTTACATCACACTTTAAATTTACAGCGCGAGCCAGTTCGATGTAAAAGGTATATCTATTATATTGATACTTGTGACATGTGATACATAGCTAATCTATCGCCATTTTATTGTCACGTAAATTCATCAATATACCAGATCAAAGACAGTCAGAAAATCACCCTCCCATCGCCAAGAATCAAACCCGAGACCTTCGGTGTGACAGTCAAAGCACTGACCACTCGGTCTAAATTACCTGTTGTATATAAAAATGTGAAATGAATGAATGAAAGTGTTGTGAACAAAATGAAGGATGAAAGTAGAATAAATGCAGTAGAAATTAGATCTCTTAGACGAATGTGTGGATACTCTGTGTATGATAGAGTGTCGAATGAAAATATAAGAAGTGAATGCGGTGAGAATGATGGTGTTATGAACAAAATAATGAAAGGATTATTAAGATGGTTTGGACACAAGGGAATTATGAATGAAGAAAGAACGGTAAAAAATATATATGTAAACGACGTGAACGGAGCTAGAAATAGAAGGAGACCGAGGAAAAATGTGGCATGATACGATAAATCAAATATTGAATGTCGGCCACGTGAGGAGTCGGGAAAATCGACGTGCGTGCACGACACGACGTAAGAATGTTGAGGAATTGATAGAATTATGTCAGAAAAGTTTAGCAGTCTATTATTTATGCCTACACCTTCGGGGAGACGGCGTGATGGATAGTAAGTTGGTTAGTTAGTTTATAAAAATGTGGAAATCAACGTAAAACTGCCACATTAAAAGGCCCAAATGGCACCCCAAGAAACAGCAAAGATGTTATAGACTTGCTCCAAGCCAATTCCTAAGATTGAAACAATTTTTTTATTTATTTCTAATTTGCGTGATGTATTTAATAAAGTTTTATCGAATTCACCCGGTATATTTGTATGTTCACAATGTTTACCTTCAAACGAGTTTAACGAGCTCCGAATTCCTTACAAAACGGGACTTATTTAAGTTTATGTTTACTACGGTAGAGGTCAAGTGTGTTATAATAGTCCAAAAACCTTCGGAAAAAATATTAGTTACGCATTTGAGATCCGTTATGGTCATAAGTATGATTATAATTTGTAGCTATTATTTTTTAACAGAAGGTGCTTTTGGAGAGATCATGTTTACCGCATGGAGAATACATGATTTTGCACAATTGTTAAAGAAGAAAACCCCAGCAGCAAGAGTTTACCAGGAAGGCCGCCGAAGGGATGAAGAGATGGCTGAACATCATTATTCCAGGACAGCTCACCGTCATAAACAGGTAATACGACCTTATCTAAGAAGAAGAAGATTTCTTTTTTGTTTAAAAAAAGAATAACACCATGGATTTAAATCAATGATATTAGAAATTATTTAACAATTTTTGAAGTGAGCAGAAATAGCTCATTATTATGAAGAAGGAATCTGGTCTTATCCAGCCTTGAACCCATGTCCCCTGGATCAGGAGCCAAGCATTCTATCTCCATTGTCACGGAATCATACGCAAACCTACATTACGATTTCACTCTCACATGTTGAGATATCCTTATGAACCCATCGTATAAGATGGGAACGTTAAAACATTTTTTCGACATATTCCAAAGATCTTTCGTCATCGGGAGAACGATATAAACTCACTTATGAACTTAAACATATAATATGTGCAAACAGTACATGATTAGGTTATTTTATTTTATTAAAATTATATTTCGTAAGTTTATATCGTTCTCCCGATGATGAAGGTGTAACAGCTTCGAAACAAGTCAGGATAAATAGACTCAAAAGTAAGAAAAATCGTATTTCAATCCATAAAAGATCATCAGATGGTATTCCACAGTAATCGTTTTTAATAACTAAATTCACTTTTGTCTTTTTTCGACGGCGACAAGTTCCTCCATGCTGGCTGGCATCGCCAGACCATCAGCAGACCAGTCTGTCGATATTAATCAGCCTGAGGAAACCGGTCAGTATCGAAACAATGACAAAAGTGGAAACTGTTATTAAATTCTTCTTTTTCTTTCGGTGCCGTGTCAGGTCCCCCAACGTTGGCGATCACTGCATTAAAAGCATCTCTATCCTGCGCCACTTGGAACAGGTTTTGTACTCTTGTAATTCCTGTCCACTCTTTGATGTTCCGCAGCCAGGACAGCTGCCTTCTACCAACTCCCCGACGTCCCTCCACTTTACCCATTAATATCAGTCGAAGGAGCTGGTATTTCTCTCCTCTTAGCACATGACCCAAATATGAGACCTTTCTAATTTTCACACTTAATAAGAGCTCTTTATTGGTTCTGGCTCTCTGTAGTACGTCTGCATTACTGACCATATCGGTCCACGATATACGAAGCATTCTGCGGTATATCCACACCTCGAACGCTTCCAACCGGTTCATTACATTCACTTTAGAGTCCAGGTTTCGCAGCCATATAGTAGAACAGACCATATATAACTTTTAATCATTCTTTGCTTTGATAGCTTATCCACCCTTAAAGAAACGCATTTTTATATGATATATAACATTTAATCATTTGTTTGCATTTTATTAAATGCAACTCGTGCAACTTCAATTCTGCATTTTATTTCAATGTCAAAAAACATCGTTTTGTTTAATTATTATTTAAAAACAACTTCCATCGAGAGATTTCAGTAAAATAATTGAATAAAAATTAATATAATTTTATTAAATACGGCATTTAAAATAAAATATTTAAATTGGCCATTGTTTTAATATAATACAGGATTTAATAAAAAAAAACATACCTATCTATCTTGTTGGAATGGACAATGGTGTTCTTCTACCGACCCTTATATGAAGACTACAGGGGAAAAACAAGGAATGTCAGTTAAAATTCAAAATAAATGTAATAATGCCATCTAGCGGCATTTGTACGTATCTATCCACAGTAAAATTTTCATATTCAAAAATCATGTATGTCATCGACTATGGCCAGATAATCGATTGCTAATTGCTAAGAAATATAAAGACTTTGATTAGCTTTATTCTCAATTTATTCAAATTAACCTTCTACTGACATTTCTTGTTTTCCCACTGTAGTCTTCATATGTGGCAGCGAAACAAAAGATGGAGGAAAGTAGAATAAGTGCAGTAGAAATGAGATCTCTTAGACGAATGTGTAGAAAAATCTGTTCATAATAGAGTGTCGAATAAAAATATAAGAAGATAATGTGATGTGAATGAAAATGTTATGAACAAAATAATGAAAGGATCATTAAGATGGTTTGGACACATGGAAAGAATGAATGAAGAAAGAATAGTAAAAAAAATACGTTATCGACGTGAACGGAATTAGAAATAGAGGAATACCGAGGAAAATGTGGCACGATCAAATAAATCAAATATTGAATGTCGACCACGGAGGAATCGGAGAAATCGACATGCGTGCATGACACGATGTATGAACGATGAGGAAACGAAAGAAGTATGCCAGGAAAGAAAAGTGTAGCAGGCCATTATTTGTGCCTACCTCTTCGGAGAGACGGCGTGATGGTTAGTTAGTTTATCGTGTTGAGAGGATATTTGTAATGTTGTATTTAAAACTTAATTGATATTAATTATTTAACACAAGCGATAAATACCCATCACAATTATTCTACCATCCGTTTTTTATAAGTCATTTTACGGTGCTTACCTCTGCCGTAATTGTTACATAACTGGAACCATATTCATTACCTGTGTATGTTAATATCATACATAATACAATCCTCATACACAATGGAGAGATTATTTCGCTGCAGATAGAGCATGCCAAATAGAACAAGGCGATATTTGAATATTACTTTCAAACGATGACCATTCTATTTTTAAAAATACAAAAGGATGTGGAATTATGACAATGTGTGACCTAGACATGAGCATTGAAAAAGAGGAAAGTTTGAATAATTATATCATTAAGTAATATTTTTTGTTTAGCACTTTTAAGTATTCACACGGTTCAACTTATTCATGTGTTTAAAAGTATACAATCATGTATTCAAATTCTTCTATATATGCCTTCACTTTGTGTTGTATGTCAAAAGTGTAAATAAATTAATAAATTTTCACTCAGTATTTTCCCAACACTTAATTTATTATTGTAAATTTGCAAATCAACGGGAAACTACCAATTTAAAAAGGCCCAAGTGGTATCCCAAGAACCAGCAATAGATGTTAGATTTTTCTGCAAACCAATCCATACGATTGAAAACGAAAAAAAAAACTAACTGACTAACCAACACGTTGTCTCCCTGAAAATTTAGGTAAAAATAATGAACTGCTACACTTTTCTTTCCTGACATACTTCCTTAACGTTCATGCATCGTGTCATGGACGCACGTGGATTTCTCCGACTTCTCACGCGGCCGAAGTTCAATATATGTTTATTTGATCGTGCCAAGTTTTCCTCGGTCTTCTTCTTTTTATATTTCCTTTTACATCTTTAATATATACATTCTTTCTTCATTCATTATTTCCATGTGTATAAACCATCTTTGTGAATATTTTAGTATTTTTTTCATGACACTTTCATTCGCACCGCATTCATTTCTTTTAACACTCTATCATATACAGTATTTCAACACATTCGTCTTAGAGATCTCATTTCTACTGTATTTCTTTTACTTTTATCCTTCTTTTGCCAGTTCCATGCTTCGCTTCATACATAAGGGTCGGTAGAAGAACACCATTGTGCACTGCCACTCTAGCTTTTTTGGATAGCTTCTTGTTTGCGATGACAACTTTAAGTGCACCATTCACTTTGTTGCCTGCCCAAACCCTTCTTTCAATATCCCTCTCCACCCGCCCATCATTTTTAAACATACTACCTAAATATACAAACTCTTCTACTTATAAGAAAGTATTGCGAAAATACAAAGTGTAAATTTATTTATTAGGAAGTTATTCAATAGCTGAAATAGAGCACGTTTTTTTAAATTGTTTATTTCATTAACATTTTAGTTGTCGTTAGAAAAAATAACTGATTTAATTGATGACTTAAGAAATTGTTTCTAAAAAAAATGCAGAAAAATCAAGATATTTTTAATTGCAATTAATACATAATTCATTTATGTGGTCATCATTATTATAGTCTTCTTGTGATCTAGCATGCGGATTGACGAATGTTTTCATGGTTATCGCACTCGTATGTATTTCCTTGAAATCAGATGTTAAGTGTGAATAGAGTAATCACAAATGAGGCCGCCAGGGCAAGAGTGGTCTAACCCCAAATTTAGACAATGGAGATAAATGCAATTGAAAATTCGACGTTTTTTCCCCACTTTTTTTAAAAACTATATGGGTTAGGGTCTTCTTCAGTGATACACCTTGTTTGTTTGGTGAATGTCTTTAGAATAGTATTTTGAAATATTGGGAAATATAAAGTTTAAGGATATATTTTTTGATGGTTACTTATAATAGACCACATTTGATTTTTTGTCAGAGAAAAATAAGTATTTATGGCGATATCTATGTTTCCACATGGAAATGGTAGTTAGATTAATTTTTCTATTATAGTAGGTCACAAATAGGTGTGGGTTAGACCAGTAATTAAATTTTTCAAAAAATGTTGGTTAGACCACTCTTGTGCTAGTGGCCTCAAATATAGACATTTTATTTCAAATTCTTTATTTTTTTTATTAGTGTTAGTGTTAGTTTTTGAAAGGGAAGAGCAAATGACAGTTTGTAATATAAGTGTGAACGAAGAGAACTTGTAACAGGTAAGGGAATTTGTGTATTTAGGTGGCATGTTCACAGCGGATGACCGAACGGATAGTGACGTTGAAAGAAGGGTTGATGCGGGTAACAAAGTGAATGTAGATTTAAAAATAGTTATTGGAAGCAAGAATTTATTCATGAAAGTAAAAATGGAGTTCTGATTCCAACCCTTATGTATGGAAGCAAACCATGGAACTGGCAGAAGAAAGATGATAAAGTTTTGACAAAATCTCAAATGCTGATATTAGAAAGGAATGTAGAGCAAAATAAGGAATTATGAACAAAATTATGAAAGGATCGCTGCGTTAGTTCGGACATATGGAGCGCATGGGTGAAGAAAGAATGGTTAAAATAGTATAGGTACGTTAACGATTTAAATGGAGTACGGAGTCGAGGTAGACCGAGGAAAACATGGCGTGACCAAATTAATCAAATTTTAAAGGTTGGTCATGATAGAAGCCGGAAGAATCGACGTGCGTGCATGACTCGCTGTATGAATGTGGAAGAAACTAGAGAGGTATGTCAGGATAGAGTAGTGTGACGGTCCATTTTCCCTACCTACCTCTGCGGTGAAACGTCGTGATAGTTTGCTGTTGTTTAATTTTTTTAATTTTTGTTTTTTTTTTATGATTTTTAATATGTCATGAGAATCGACAGCTAAAAAGTTTTATAGATTGATTGGGTTCAAATAACCTGCCGTATACAAATGTGAAAAGCAACGGGAAATTATCACATTTTAGAGCACCAGAGATTGCAGCAGCTTTGTTTACTTGGGCTTGTATTTTTTACCGCAGATCAGCTCCTTCCACCAGGTCTATGCCTAGATACTCGAAGGTATCTTTGATCTATAATTTATGCGTAGTATATTATTTAAAACCGTTTAATTGCTGAATTTTTACGTGACAAAGCTTTTGTTATTTCATAGCGTGCTTGTTTTTAAGCTTTGACACATACGAGTATTATATGACTATTAGCTGTATACACAAGTAATCAAAATTCACGTTATCATTTTGTATTTAGACAGAGTTATTTTACTTCAAAGCATTTCGCGTTCTGAATAATGTTACTAATCACTTTCATGACATTAATTTTAAACTATTTTCTTGTGGAGGTCAAAACTTTGCACAGCATGTAATAAATACGATAATCAACAATTAATCAGTAGGTAATTCGGCAAAACAATCCGCGGGCTTAGCATGTAGTGCATTTACTCGTACATTATGCTAGTGCGTATTGTCTAATTTCTACATAGATTATTCCGACACTTAAGTAAGGGGAAGGAAATATGTTTTGACAAACAAATATTAAAGAACCACACATTGTTTGGCGCTTGCCTCATTGCAATTTCACCATTATGTACTATTACAAAGAGAGGCGTGTTCCTTGCGTGTGTTGAATTCTAATGTACGTAGCGTTTATTTGGCAAACATTTTACTTTACATATTTTTTTCGCAGTAATAATTTAGGCTAAAGTTTTAGGTCTTTTGTAAGAACCAACGATTCTACGTGCATACAAAGGTTTTGTAATTTTTTACGTGTTTCTATTCTGAGTTAAAATGTGTTAAATAGATGCGTGTCACTGTCTTCACTAATTTTATTTTATTTAAAAAAATATATACATTTTTACACATTTTGTTAAGAGATAGTATAATAACCTAGATAGTATAATAACTAGTTCTAGAATATATACAAACTAAACCCGTATACACAATATTTTACTACTGACTGGTGGTACTTTTAAATTGTTTATTGATTTCTTCAACGTTCATACATGATACAATGTATTAATGTTGAGAGAAGCAAAAGAAATATACCAGGATAGAACATTGTGGAGGTCTATTCTATCTGCCTAACTCTTCGGAGACATGGCTTGATGGTTAGATAGATAAATAAAATTTATCTTTTAAAATTAATAAAGAAAAAATTAAACGATACAGAAATAAAACAGATAAGGAATATAGTTAAAAAAATATATGCTATTCATATTTACGGTACGAGTATGTTTAATTTGTTGTAAAATTTTCCCACATACATACAATATATAGATTTAATTACTAACTAACTAACTAACCATTACGCAATCTCTCCGGAGGGTTGTACAAAAAGAATAGACCCACACTGTTCTGTTCTGATACATTTCTCTCGGTTCCTCTACATTCATAAATCGTGTCATACACGAACGTCGATTTCTCCGACTCATGTGACCGAGATTTAAAATTTGATTGATTTGATCGTGCCACGATTTCCTCGGCCTTCCTATATTGCTAGCTCCGTTCATGTCGTTTACATATACCTTTTTCACCATTCATTTGTTCTTTCCGTGTGTTCAAACCACCCTTACGACCCTTTTATTATTTTGTTTATTAGACTTTCATTCGTACAAATATAAATTAAATATAAATTAAATAAATTGCTCGATTTACCACAAATACTTCCGCATTAAATCGGGTGGTGGTCTAGGGGATAGAACGCTTGGCTTCTGATCAATGAGACTTGGGTTCGCGCCTGGACACGACCAGATTCCTTCTTCATAATAATGAGCTACTTTCTGCTCACATTGAAGATTGTAAAATAAATTCTAATATCATTGATTTAAATCTTTGGTGTAAGTCTTTAAAAAAAAAATTAAAACCATTTGATTAGTAGCCACTAGTAGTGAAGTGAAGTGTTGAAAAATATGTGGAATTTTCTCCACACGCGATGTTATAGTCTCCGTGACACTAACATCCCAACGGTTCAGTTCTCATGGAATAAGTAATAACTAAGGTGACATAATACGTAACAGTAATCGGTATTTAGGTAAGCGCTACTTTCAGACCTTATTACCCAGATTACAAATTCGTGAGAAATATAGCGTATTGGTTTTAATTTAATTAGAATGTTTCAAAATAGTTGCTCTCTATACACCCAAGAGTCCGTGAACGCGTTGAAATAATGAGTCTGTAAAGTTAAATAGATTCTCACACATTTTGAAATTGTTTACTAAGAGATAGGATCAAACGCGTGTTATACTTTTAATATGTTTTTAATCTTTTGAAAATCAATTATTGTATAACCTTTTTTTATGATTAGGTTTTAATTTGCTAAATGCTTTCACTTGTGATCGCGTTTTTATGGTAGTTTAAATTCTAAATTAATACCACAAAAAAGGTGGACGGATGTTGTTATGTTTTTCTGGTGAAGAGAGTGAGAAGACGACCTTCGTGGCAGAGTGGTAAGAGCTCTGACTTCCATACCGAAGGTCCCGGGTTCGATTCCCGGCGATGGCAGTGTGATTGTCACACTGTCATTGGTCTGGTGTAGAATTCACGTGACAATAAAATGGCGATAGATTGGCTACCTATCACATGTCATAAGAATCAATATGATAGCTGAAATAAATTGTATACAGTTATTAGGTTCAAACGACCTGTTGTACCTATAAAAAAAAAAAAAAAAAGATTTCAGCTAGCTGCCGAAACCGATCAAAGCTACAAACATTAGTAGATTTTAACTAGATATACATTAAAACCAATTATATATATTTTTATTTATTTCATTATTTAAAATGAACTTTCACCAAGAAATTTTTAAATACAAAAAAAAACATTTTTAAACATAATATTGAGGTATTTTCTGCTCGTCTTGTCATGGATATTGTCTTTTCGGGAGTACAAGCCAGAAGGCTATTGCTCCCCACATGTTGGAAATTTCTTTCTTGGAGATAAAGTTGGATATTGTTGGATGATGAGGGGAGTGTTACTTGGAGGATGTAGTTTCATCATCAACCGTCTGTCATCCACTGCTGAATGTAGGCCTCCCCCAAAGCCCGCCACCGCCCCCTATCCATTGCCGCTCCCATCCATCCATGTCCAGCAATCCTCTTCAGATCGTCGGTCCAGCGGGCAGGGGGACGTCCAACTCTACGGAATCCTGTACGCGGTCTCCACTCCAGAACTCGTCTTCCCTATCGGCTGTCGGTTCTCCGACTGATATGGCCAGCCCACCGCCACTTCAGCCCGTCTATCCGTAGAGCCACCTCAGTCACCTTGGTTTGTTGTCGAATAAATTCGTTTCTAAATCTGTCCCTCAAGGTTATTCCAAGCATGGCTCTTTCCATGGCGCGCTGGGCAACCTTGAATCTGTAGACTAGACCTTTTGTCAATGTCCACGTCTCGGCTCCGTACGTCATGACTGGCAAAACGCACTGGTTGAAGACTTTAGTCTTGAGGCATTGTGGTATTTTGGAAGTGAGAACATGACGTAATTTCCCAAAGGCCGCCCAACCCAACTGAATTCTTCGGTCGGCTTCTTTCTCGAAATTGTTTCGTCCTAATTGTATGATTTGGCCAAGATATGTGTATTCTTGTACCACTTCGAGAGCCGACCCATCGACGGTTACTGATCCCGGGATAATATGTTCATTATACATGACTTTCGTCTTGTCCAAATTTATCCCGAGACCCACTCGTCTGGATGCAGTGCAGATCGGATGTAGTTTGTGTCCGACATTTGAACCTGACTACCCAGGTAGGGAGGATTGTGGAGGGGTCGGGGATGACCTTGGAAAAGGGCCGAGGTCTTGGTTGAAGACCGAGGGACGGTGACAGGGAGTAGCCTTGGATGGAGGCCGGTTGGTCCTGGAAATGGACCCAAGTGGGACAAGAGTGGCCTTGGGCGTGGGCCGGTGGTCTTGGGTGGGGACCGATATGGCAATGGGGTAGTGTAACAGGATGGGATAAAGATGGTGGAAAGGAATGGGTTAGGCATGAAGCGTTGGAGTAAACAGCGGGTCGGCAGCGATGTTAGCCACGGCAAAATGGAGGGTGAGCGATTATGATGGTCAGTAACCGTGGCGGCGGCAAGGGGGGTAAAAGCCTATTCAGGCAGAGGTTGTCATTTTACTTGGCTGGCTGATGGAAAGGCGTGCAGGGCGATGTGCAATTTGGGTATGAGAGTATGCACCAATAAAAAAAAATAAACCACTCATGATGATGCATATACTTGTATATGGAGCTGTTTTTAATCTTGAAGGATTGCCAAAATGCAGAAATTAATTTTTTTGTGACAAGCTTCAAATAACAGTGGCCCATGGGCGCCATTTGGAAACCACTGTCATTTTCTGCTCGTATTGGAGATTGCATAATAAATTCTAATACTATTGGTTTAAATCCTTTGTGTTATTTAAAAAAATAGGTTATACGATCATGCCTGACCAACTTGCTTAAATGCCAAATCAATCATTGTATACTTAAAATGGGAGTCGCCTACGTTTAGAAGTGAACGCCTATGGGCTGGAGAAGAAAAGAAGTAATATTATAATTTTGTTAGCTTACACAAGAATAAAGTTTAACACGTGCATGTAAATAGAGATTGTCATGCGTCATGTGGCACGGGACATGCGCAGAGAACACAACGCATTATTTCGAAACTAAAATCTGGTTTACGGTGAAGCACCGGGATGTTATGAAACGCCCGAAGGAAAACAACGCCGGCCCTAAACGGGAAATTGTACGTGTTTTTGGTACTTCGAACCGACAAAACTACATTTGGGTAAAAACGGACGTGGGCTCGTTTTTTTTGGCGTATTTACTGTAATATAATGTATTTACTTGTGAAAATTACTATGTACATAACTATAATGCGAGGGTTGTGTAATAAGTACCTGGCCTCGGCAAAATTTGTCAGCATTAATTAATATACAGACGACTAGAGGGTGTTGGTCTTTTTGTCCCTGATAGATTTCTCCGACAGCGACAGCACAGATTGTTTTACCAACCGGCCACCAGAACCAATCTACCTCTGGTGACACCGGTGGGAAGAGCAATTAGTTTGCTGAATGCGGTCTCCTCGGAGATCGACGTCTTTTATATTAGTGAAGGTACGTTCAGGGGACAAATACTCTTGACTTTAGAAAGTATCTTGTCTTCCTAATGTCGAACCAACTCTAATGCGTTCCTGGTACTTTGTTGTATTTTTATAATATTTTACCTGTACTTAATAGATGCCTTGAACATTTTCCTGTTTGTAATGTCTATTGAGTTAATAAACTGATTTGATTTGATTTGATTTGACCTTCGTAGCCGAGTGGTAAGTGCATTGACTATCACCCCGAAGGTTCCGGGATCGATTCCCGGCGAGAGCAGTGTGATTGTCACACTGTCTTTGGTCTGGTGTAGAATTCACGTGACAATAAAATGGCGATAGATTAGCTACCTATCACATGTCACGAGAATCACTTTGATAGCTATAATACCCTTCACATCGATTTGGCTCATGTTGTTATGATATAAAGAGCGATTTAACAAAATAATAATAATAATAATAGTATAGGATTATTTGAACAATGTTCTTTTCTTTGTAAATAACACTTACTTTATTCAATATTAAAATTAAAATTCAATCATGTTTCGGACACAGAAATCCTTAATGTCAAAAATAAATCAACGTGAGATTTTTGTATATGCAAAATAAATATTTAAACCAATTTTCCATGAATGTGGTTAGTTTTTACAGATATAAAAAAAACACAATTGTTCAATGAATCCGCGTCACAAAGTTATGGCGAATATAGAATAAAATATAGGATTTGTTTTATGTTCCAGACCTCTCTCTTTCTTTATCTTTACTATACTTCCTATGGCCATACAACTCTTGAAGAGTTTTAGCCTCCTTGATGATTTTCTGCCAAGCTTCTCGATCCTGCGCCTTTTGCTCCCAGCAATCCGATTCGCCCAACCTAGCCAGATCAGCCAGAACATTGTTCATTAGGCGCTGTCTTAGTAGGCCTTCCTAGAGGTCTTACTCCAGTCGGTCTATACGCGTACAGATTCTCTAGGGATCACACAAAACATAGTGGCGAAATTTCTAATATATAAGGAACGGTGAAAAGTGCGAAAGCTTTTTCTTGAAATTGGCAAGCCATTCTTTCAGCAAGCTTTCTTCTATTGACTACTTTTAAAAAGTTACTATTATATAAATCCAGCAAAATCCCATCCTGAAGTAAGTGTTCAATCTCGTGCGCTCCCTATGTGTTGAAGTATATTTTTTTCCAAAATCTCTTTCTGGTGGAAGCCAGGTATTTACCACAATACCCTCGTATACATCTGCGTAAGTCCATACATTTAATATTGTAATAAACATCACCTGTTAATACGAGTATTTGAATCATGCACGCGTAGAGTTTCCAAATGTTCTTAAAGCGTTTTCCGTTTATGGTAGCAGTGTCAGTCTTTTGTGGGAATTCCATAATCACTTTCAAACTATTAGCATAAATAAAATTCAATGTTTATCATATAATAACAATGCAAAGTAAGACAATTTCATGTAAGCATATATTTAATTTCTTCTATGTTCGCCATTCTTTGTGTGTATTTGTATTTTTCTTTTTTATATACTTTGTATACGATGTATGAATATGGAGAAATCTAGAGAGGTATGTCAGGATAGATTAGTGTGGCGGTCTATTCTCTCTGCCTATCTCTGCTCAAGATGGAGGAGGTATCCTCTGAAACATGTCGTGTATTTTGATATTTTTTTATTAAAAAAGTGGTCTAAACAATGTTTAATTAATTCCCAAAGTAGATTACTATGGAATTCCACAGTGTTAATGCCTTAACTTTCAATAAATTTTATAATATTTTAAATATCTTTATAATATCAATAAGGAAGGACCGGGTTGTCCGAAATATGTCTGATATTTATGATTCTTTTTTAAAATTATTTGTTTGATTTGTCACACCAAAAAAACTTGTGAAAAACTGACTATTACATCAATATTTACATGCTTGAAATTTATGGAACATGGTCTCCTTTCGTCTCAAAAAGCTATATATATCATTATGTTAATTTTTTCTTTAAATAGAAACAGAAAAAACAGTTTCCCGATAAGTGCGTTTTGTTGGCATAAAAGTGGACAAATTTGGAGTTCAAAAAACATTATTTTTACACTTTGACATATCGCGCGCTTAAGAGAACACTGGCTTAACTCAAAAAAACAAGTTTTGCTCAATCTGACATTAGTCGGTGTTTTAACAAAAACAGTCGAAAAACACGTTCGAGTGGATAGCGTTAACATTGTGAACGATTATCGTACGTACGAATGGATAGCGTTAACATTGTGAAAAATAGATGGATAGCGTTAACACAAGCCTCTTTGGCTTGTGACGACGTAGACGACCTTCGTGGCAGAGTGGTAAGAGCTCTGATTCCCATTCCGAAGGTTCTGGGTTCGATTCCCGGCGATGGCAGTGTGATTGTCACATTGTCTTTGGTCTGGCGTAGTATTCACGTGACAATAAAATGGCGATAGATTGGCTACCTGTCACATGTCACGAGAATCAATATATCAGCTTAAAAAAAAAAAAAAAAACTCAATTAAGACCTAAACCATAATCGGTCAGTTTACTATTAAGCGAGCGATATGGAGCACAAACGCTCACCCTCACCAAATCGACCATAATGGGACTCATTGTAACACAAATGAAATATCAAAGAACCGTACTACAAATAAAACTCTCAAAAGTAAAGGTTTTTTCCAAATGGTGCCAGACTGGTAGACTATGTTGCCAGACTGGTAGACCAAAGATGGACCAGGAGGGTGGTGGAGTGGAGACATTGGGAAGATAGAAAAAGACCCCCCACACTATAGATTGATGACATAAGGAAAATTGCTGGTGACTGGATGCAAAAGGCACAATATAGGAGTGTGTGGAGAAGTATGGGGGAGGCCTATGCCTAGCAGTGGACGACATCGGCTGTATAAGTGAGTAAGTACGTAACTACCTACTTTAAAACTTGTATACCTGATTGAAAGCTATTAACATGTATCACGCAGTGGCAGTCATATGCGACTACCATCAATTGTTCCCAACAAGCCGTGCCTCCCAACGGTAGAACTAAAGTAAAGGTCCTCAAGATCCTTTTATTATTCCTATATAGGGTGTTTTTTTTAGAGGTTTGGTTTTTAAGCTGGCAACATTGTTCTTACAGACAGTCAATTTGACAGTTGACAGTTGATTTGTAGTCAGTACGATTTGTCATTTCATCATAAATAAACTGACCTCAAAACAGTGCTTGCAAATTGTGCAATTTTATTTTGAAAATCATGGTTCAGTGCGAAACTTATCGTGCGCTACGTCCATTTTACGGTCGACATAATCGTCCATCCGAGCAAGTTATTCGGAAGACAATGGATCATTTTCGCACCACGTACAGTCCAGTGGATAAAACGCATCCACAAAGACGACAATTGTCGAAAATTGGATTTCACGATTGCGCTTCATTCGAGCTAGCCGTGGCGCTCATATACCCGAAATCATATTTAAACAATAATGGCATAAAATTATCTAATAAATAAAGCCAATATCATAGACATTAACGTTATTTTAATGTGTTTTTTCTATTTTATTATTTTGAATATGTATTGTATACCTCTAAAAAAACACCCTTTGCAAATTCATGCTAACAACAAAATTTGAATGGCGGCGCAATGGGTCATTTTTTAAAATATGCATGGCACGATACATGTTAACCCTACCTTCCCTGTGATGGGTATCTTCTACACGTTGCTTCTAATAACCATCAATATCTCTTTTAGGTACTCCTCCATAATATATTTACGCATTGATTTAAAAAATAATATTAATAATAATCAGAATTTATTGGGTACATCAGAGGTATTTTGTGAACATCTAAAACAAATTCGCGTATAAACAGCGCTGCGAGTGCGTGACACTATATTCGCATCTCACTCTTGCATACTTCACTGTGGAAGCGCGAGTAGCTCAATGTTCTCACTGCCGCCGGCAGTTAGCGGCAGTAGCTCTCGGGCTTGCAACCAGAGTGGATTATGCCCGTTCCGTGAGCGTTGCCTGATGTTTTTTTAAATGTTTTTAGCAAATATATCTCAATTATTATAATTTTTGACTTCAATTATAATTAGTTAAGGGGATTAACTATGAATGATCTTATTTTTAACTAACTAACTAACTAACCATCACACCGTCTCCCCGAAAGGGTAGGCAGAAAGAATGGACTGTCACACTTTTACTGATGCGGCTCTCCATCCTTCTCTTTTCGCCCCGCGGGAGACGCGGTGTGATGGGTTGCGAACCTCATCGCCACCAATAGGCATCTCCCGCGCACACTTCGATCGTCCAACACTCACAAAATAAATCTAAAACAAATAATATAAAATAAAATAACAAAATAAAAATATAATAATTTAACACAAAATGTTATTTTTAGATGGTGCCTATATTGTCTATTTAATATATGTTCCACGTATCCACCGTTTTTTTAATTTAGCACATAATGTAAAAGCACATTATGTTTTTTTCGATGTTGCACAAGTTGACATGGACGATCCGGACTTTTGTGTTTATTTAATTTATGTTACACGTATCCACCGTTCTTTAAATTAGCTGTAATTAGGCACTTAACCAGCAAGAACTTTAAAATAATATTGAAGAAATTATTCAAATTGTCATTGGAACAAATGAAATTCTTATTTTTCCGATTTAAAATCGCTAATTTTTGATCGCGTACTGACTACCCAACACCGGAACGCGCGTTTTTATTTTAGCACCGTAAGGGAAAGGTTAAAAGAAGAATGAGTCTTATTGTTAGGCTTTGTTTTGATTTTGAAATCGAGGGCTAATGAAAGTAATGAAAATGTGATTGATGAAGTGGTTCTGTTATGCAGAATAATTATAAATTCAACAGTCGTGGCCCACACTCGCACTCGCGCCAAATCGCGGTGAGAACGAGGTAACTGAAGTGTAATATAGTAAACACTAATCATAACTGATCGACTTATTGATTCATGCTCAGCCTACAAACCCGACTCTTAAATAAGATAGACAAATATCGCAAAGCCTATTTGCCCCACATGCCATAAGAGAAAATATTTCATAACTATTATTTTTGGGGCGGTCTACTTAAGAGTGAGTATTGAAAAGTAATGTTCAAGGTCTATGGGTTTTGCTAGTAACATACTTACGTATTCACACTGTTCTAAACCTACGAACTTCGTGGCCGAGTGTGCTTTGACTGCCACATCGAAGGTCCCGGGTTCGATTCGCGGCGATGGCAGTTTGATTGTCACGCTGTCTTAGGTCTGGTGTAGATATCACGTAAGTAACTATAAAATGGCGATAGATTAGCTACTTGAATCAATAATATAGCTATACCCTTAACATGTAAAAAGCGATTCAACGTACTAATAATATTAATAATAATAATGATAATAATAATAATAATAATAATAATAATAATAATAATAATGATAATAATAATAATAATAATAATAAGGCCGTAGAAATAAGATCACTAAGAAGAATGTGCAGAATAACGATATTGATAGAATACCGAACGACGATATAAGGAAGAAATGTAAGCTAGACTGCAATGAGAGAAGAAATAAAAATTGAAGCCCTGGAAGACCAAGAAAAGCATGGAATGAGCAAATTAATCAAATACTGAAAGGCGGCCACATTCGAAATCGGAAAAATCGACGAGCGTGCATGTTACGATATATGAATGTGGAGGAAGGTAGAGAGGTATGTCAGGACAGAACGGTATGGCGATTCATCCTCTCAGCCTACCCTCCGGCGGAAACGGCTATGGTTAGTTAGTTAGTTAATTATTATTATATCTGTGATTTCAGAGATGAGACCTTTTTTTAATTATGCTTAAATTCCAATCAGTACTAAACGATACTATTAACGATACTATTTGCGATATTATTAACGATACAATTAACTTCTAGAGTTTGACAGTATTATTACAATTCGCGTACATTCTATCAATAATATTGTTATGAAATTGCGGTTTTAATATTAATGAAACATTGACGGTAGGTCACTCTATATCTGGTTCTATTACAGATTTCAGTTCTTTAGATTCGGTTAATTTTTAGAGTTACACTTGTACATAAGTGGTTAAAACAATATGAATAAACACATATTTTATCCAACGAAACAATACCGCGTAAAATAATTCAATTAGAAATAAATAAAATCCATTCAGAGTGAAATCACCTATTATTTTAGATTATTATTTTTTAATTCTTGACAAATTTAAGGCGTTAAGACTGTGGAATTACAGAATTACGATTTCTTATAAATTAAAGCACTGTTAAAAATACATGTGATAAAGGTGTAAAAAACCTTAGAAACGTCTCGAAAAAATGATCACAAAAGTGGAAAATCAATATTATAATTTCTAAATAATACCTATGTAACTTGGACATTTTCAATTTAAAAAGAAATAAAAAGTAAATTAAGGTAATGCTATAGGTTGGTGAAATAGCTGTCCCGACAATCTCATAAAAATAAATTGTGATACGTATAATAACAATGTTTCAAATATAAACGTTTTACAATAAAGAAATATAATTTCGTGACATTTCGATAGAGACGAAATTATCATTGGATGTCTTTTTAAACAGGT
The DNA here is from genome assembly GCA_022606425.2 of Lepidostoma basale. Lineage (NCBI taxonomy): Eukaryota > Metazoa > Arthropoda > Insecta > Trichoptera > Lepidostomatidae > Lepidostoma > Lepidostoma basale. The sequence continues at coordinate 33,123 of JAHDVF020000880.1, forward strand.
GTGCATATTTATTACATCATTCTTTATGAATAGAATGTCGTGCGTTTGATATAAATATGATGCATAATACAAAGTTAAACCATCAATTACTTTGCATAACATTATCATTATAGATCATTCTCTCAATCTTAGGCATATGACGTAATATACGATACGACCCCGTGGTGATATAAGAGTCTTAGAAACTAAAGAAAGTCTTTTGATGTTAGGTTGTGTTTGATTGATTAGTTTAGACTTATGGAGTTTACAAATAGTTTCTACATTTTGGTATAATCTTCTCATATACGTGTTATTTAAAACAATATCGAATAGGTTGAAGTAGACTAATTAGACAACAGACATACCCTAGATCCAAATAACGTACCGATTCCGCTACACATTCATAATAAAGGATACACCCTCAACCTATTGGAACAATTAGAAATAAATAAGCATAACAAAAACCCTAATTTAACTTTAATCAATGAACAAACTAACATATATTCATCCCCACTCCATAATTTAGTTCCGATATATAATTAGATTCAAAGAACTCTTGATTTTGCACTGTATTTATTTCTCATTTCAGATGTCGAAGAGAAGAATACATTAATTAATTATTTGAATAATTCTTTGTTAAAAATGTATAAAGTCACATTAATTTTCGTTAATTACCATATTCTGCTCCATTTACTAGTGTATATAAACTGCAACGAGTTGAAGATTCGTCACATTTGATAATGCCTTAGAAGGGCGAAACATGTCATTCCCATCAAATTTAATAAAACTTCTAGAAAACTGACGTTTTCATTCGTATTAATTATTTAATATGGAGTTCTAAATCATTGTTTTAGGAACAATAAATTAAGGAAAAGCCTAATTCAATTTTGAAATGTAACAAGAAAAGTCTGAATAATTTTATGATTCCCTTGGTGATTAGTCAGCTTTATGAAGCGCTAGTTTGGAATAACTGGGAGTATGTACTGTTGCATTATTTGGAAAAATTATTGTTATGATATTTATACCTCAGGGAGAATAATTACTATCCTTTTTGTGTCCCTCAGTATTTCTCGCAGGAATGTTGGACTTCAAAATTCTTGAAACGCGTTCTCGTCTTCGTAAATTCTTCGGATCTCTGTGTTTCATATTCTGTAACACCAATGTTTCTGAAAATCTTCATTTCGCTGGCTCGATGGAGGTTTTTGGTTCTGACAATGTGGACTATATTTAAAATCATATCGAGTAATTATATCATTGTGTGTATCAATAATAGTTGCATAACTAGTTTTACTCGATTATTTCATCTTATGGTTATTACTTAATAATTATTCTCGATATTATCATTAATAAATCGTTTACATTGAAGGCCAATTACCATTACAGAAGTAGGGCCGTGACAAGAAAAATTGTAATTAAAAAGGTAGGTACCTGTGCACAGAAGATCAAGTCTTTTACATAATTTTATTGATTATCCATGACACAAAAAATACCGTAGAAACATTTTTGCGTGTGATATCGATTCGTTTTCCACAAAACATTTTTTTTTAAATTTAATATAATTTTCATGACTTTGAACGTCTACGGACGAAAAAAAATACTCGTAAATTAATATTATACACTAGCGGACCCGAATACATTGTCCTGCCCGAACGTTCATCAAACGTTTTTTCGATATTCATATTTTCGATAAACTATATACTAAATGACATTTGACATTGAGTTTTACATTTCAAAAAAGTTTGTTTATCTTAAGGCGAGTAAAAAGTTGCACGTTAGATTGATTGTCATTGAATGCACATGTAAATAATTGAAATTCATAGTAGAACTTCTTCTTCTTATGTATTCTTAGTATAGGCCTAGTGGCCTGTTTCTTAAGAGGAATTGGCCTCCTGCGAAGTCGACTCCCAGCTGTCGATCAATCTCTTTGGTGGTCTGCCCGGGGGTCGTCTTCCATGGTTTTTGCCGTGTTACACAATGAAGGGGAGTCAATATGGATCCATTCTCCTCACGTGAGCATACCAGTATCTTCTCCTTTGCCTTCCCCACCTAACGACATCCTCGACCTCGCATATCTCCCTTATCCGTGTATTCCTTATCCTCTCTTGCAGTGCCTTGCCAGATATATTTCTGAGCGTCTTCATTTCTGACACTCTGAGGGCGTTTTTCGTGATTGTGGTGTCCGCCCTGCACTCGATCTCATGTCATGATAGGTCGCACACAAGTCTGATAAATTCTCACTTTGCTGCAGATCTTCATGTATGGATTTTTCCAAATTGAGTTCTTCAAGCATCCTGAAATGACCGCAGCCTTGTTTACTTGCCCCATCATTTCACATGGTAGATCATGTAAGATATTCACTTCAACACTGCACCTCACAGATTTACACTATGTATGTGTAAGTACACTCCATTTATGGTTTAAAAAATTATTTCAATATGTTTTGTCGATGAATGATACACTTAAAATTGTAATACACGTCATACTTGGAATATCGAAACAAAGCGTACAGAATTTTTAATCTGCGCCACGCAGAATTCGACATCAGCGCCATCTATGGTAAACAAACATGACTATGAATTATTTTCAAAAGATCAATTATACATGAATTTCCCAAATAGTTTTAATAGTCACATACTGGGTCCAATTGTGAATCTAAAAGCTCTAAGCCATCCAGGGACCCACTCAAACACACACAAAAAAAAATCATCAAAATTGGTTCAGCCGTTCCCCCCATCACGCCGTCTCCCCAAAGGGGTAGGCGGAAAGAATGGACTGCCACACTTTTCTTTCCCGACATATTTCTCTCGATTCCTCAACATTCATACATTGTGTAATGCACGCGCGTCGATTTCTCTGACTTGTCACATGGCCGATATTCAATATTTGATTTATTTGATCGTGCCACGTTTTCCTCGGTCTTCCTCAATTTCTCGTTCCATTTACATCTTTAACTTATAACTTTTTTACCATTCTTTCTTCATTCATTCTTTCCATATGTCCAAACCATCATAATGATCCTTTCATTTTATTGTATAATGATAATAATCCAAAAATTGGTGTAGTGCCACCAAATGTTTCTTAATTTGACTGTGGGAAAACAGAACATCCCAATGCTTGGATCTGTTTTATTTTCAAATATTTAAAGTTTCGAATTGGAAATACGGAAATATTTTTATAAAAGTTTTGTAATTATAATTATTTTATATTGTGTTCAAAGTTTACGAGTATAATTATAAAAAAAATATCCAGTAGCAATTGTAGTCTTTATTTTTTTTGTCAATTGGCTGAATAATTCTAAAAATAACATTACTGAAGTACTCGTACTTCATTCACACTTTCACACTTTCAAAACTCTTGTAAATTCCTTCGTTGTGTCACGACTTGATTATTGTAATGGAATTTATGCAAACATTCCAAAACAACAAATAAACAAACTTCAATTTGCGTTCAATGCAGCAGCAAGACTCATTAAAGGCATTCCAAAAAAGTCCCATATAACACAACATCTCAAAGAACTTCACTGGCTTAAAAGTCCAGAAAGAATCCAGTATAAACTCTGCTGGACAGTATTCAAAACGCTACATGGAATGGCACCAAGTTATATCTCTGAACTCTGTATAACGGACAGCCTAAATTCAAGGAAATCCACACTTCGCTCGGCGAACTCCCTAGCAATAGGAAGATAAGTTGAGCCGAAGCGTTGCCCCAGTACAAATTTGGGGGGTCGAGCGTTCGCGGTAGCCGATCCATCAGCTTGGAACAATCTCCCTTCACACCTCAGATGCATAAATGATCCGACAGATTTCAGATCTAAATTGAAAACCCATCTTTTTCATATTTCATACCCAATTTAAACATTTATACTTTGTTCTACTATACTTTAAACTGATCGCTTTTTAAGCGGTCACATTTAGATTTTTAGATTTAAAACACGTCTTAATGCGCCCTTGAGGTGATTACATCACAAAAACGGCGCTTTAAAAGTTAGCATATGATTATTATTATTATTATTATTATGTATAGACGATTTCCTGCACCGCGAAAGTATTTACTCTTCAGCATCAGTCCCATTATGTGGGCTGGTATGTTTACCGCATTTTCCTTTCAATAAACTAGCGAGGAATGCTGAGTATAACTCAAAGTGTAAAGGTACATTAAACGCCAAAGTAAATACCTCAACGTTAACGGCGTGAATAGGGTACGGAGTCGTGGAAGACTGAGGAAAACTTGGCATGACCAAATGAATCAAATTTTAAAGGTCATCTATGTTAGAAGACGGAAGAATCGACGTGCACGCATTATTATTATTATTATTATTATTATTTTGTTGAATCGCTCTTTACGTCAAATCGACGTAAAGGGTATTATAGCTATTATAGTGATTCTCGTGACATGTGATAGGCAGTGGCGTGCCTAGGGTCAGCCAGTAAGGCAAGTCCGTCCGACTTTTTTGTGTTATAATATTAGTAGAGGGTCACGATAATGTATTTTTCCGGATTAAAGAGTTTTATCTTTCTAAATTAATTTCGTGAATTAATTGATTTTCAAACCCACTTTAGACGCATTTTAAATCTATCCAAAATATAATTTTCTGGGTCATCAAAGTCATTTTCTTGTATAATATAATAATGTATTTACAAATACAAGAAGAAATATAATTGATAAGCTGTAAATAGACAATAATAATAAATTTGTTAACACTGAAACACGAATTATAAATAAACGTTCGTAAAGAAATCACATAATCTTTCTTTTAAAAGCGTTTCTGCACATAACGTTAATGACAGATAACATTCTGACAATAGAAATGAAGTTCTTGACACATCGAATAGTAACATACTACAGAGTGATAAAGCCCGGCTTCAAATCCATCCAAAAAATTGTAGATATCTTCTGGTAGATATGCAACTAGCTATATGATTACAAGCCAAAAATACATAAGTGCGAAAAATACCCTTTTACATTTTGCAAGCCCAATATGACGCCCATCGAAAACATGGAACAAAACATGTAGACGTAGGCGATTTCGCGGGCATCTCACTTAATATTACAGATTATAGATTTTTTGTTTGTTTTATTATATATTTTTAAGGCAAGCCCGGCTTTTCGGCTTGTATGGAAGTACCGCCACTGGTGATAGGTAGTTAATATATCGCCATTTTACTGTCACGTGAATTCTACACCAGACCAAAGACAGTGTAACATTCACACTGCCATCGCCGGGAATCGAATCCGGAACCTTTGAGGTGGCAGTCAATGCACTTACCACTCGGCCACGAAGGTTGTCAATGTCGTCAGTATGATTCTCTGTATGAATTTGAAGGAAGCTAGGATCGAGTGTGGTGATATGATACTAAAAAATAGTACTCCTTTTTTAGTGTCTTTTGTAAGCTCCGGCGGAAGCGAAATCGGTTGTTTGTTTAAAAAAATAAGTTGGTGTAAAAATAAATTTAAAATGTATAAATATTACAATATGCTTGATAGATTTAAATGTCTCATTTTCAAATATCGGGAAAGTATTAATATCATTGTATTTTATATGATTTGTTTAAGATTAATTTTGTGGGTGTTAAACGATCAAAGTGTGCGCGGGAGATGCCTATTGGTGGCGATGAGGTTCGCAACCCATCACACCGCGTCTCCCGCGGGGCGAAAAGAGAAGGATGGAGTGCCGCATCAGTAAAAGTGTGACAGTCCATTCTTTCTGCCTACCCTTTCGGGGAGACGGCGTGATGGTTAGTTAGTTAGTTTAGTTAATATATGTATTTATTTTCGTTCTAGTTACTGGAAATGTTGAAATTATATGCCCGATTTGAGTTCATTGATGAGAACGGTTTTGAGTTACGAGCAATGTACTCGTATTAACGCGCAATCACAAAAATATTTGTTTTTTAAGTAAATTTTCCGTTAAAATGGAGAAAAATGTTTAAAATGCATTGACCATAGTATGCACATAATGTGTTATGACGTAAGCATTGTTTCCGCATGGCCACGGGTGATTGACTCACGATTCTTCTGAGCAGCGCCTTGCATAATACCTGGTACCTGCTACCCAGGCCAGTAAATACCACCGATTACCTCTGAGTTCATAAGAAACGAGACGAGAGCGTAGGAATGATTGAGGCATTTACTTTCTTGTTTCTTAACCGTTAAATAAACCTAACAAGTCATTAATAATAACACACACAAAGTAAACATTAGACGGGATTAGATTTTTTTAGATCTATAATGTTATTGTATAATAAAATAACTAAGTTCGAAATAATGAGAGGAAAACATATAATTCTAAAGAATTATTTCATATTGTGTTGTTCTTATAATATAGAAAAAAACTGCTTCTATGAATAGATTGCAATGCGAATATAAAATGAACGTATCAACTGTTGAATTTGATGTAATGCACGTTTTATTTATTTCTTAATTTGTCTATTTATTTTCTATTAAATTGTTGCTCAGTTTTTACAATCAACAAATCTGTAGATTAAGTGTAATTGTTATAATTGTTAACAATAAATATTATTTTTTCGCTCGTTAATTATGGCAGCGAAGTTGCTAATTACGTTAAATTATAATAATAATAATAAAAACTTCTTTAAATAAAAAAAATATTTTGTTTTTTGATACTTCAAGGTAGAAAATAATGTAAAAAAATTGTAAATAATGAAAAAAAAAAGAATCTTTTTAAAATGTATGTTTATTTAAAAACCACTAATGTTTGTGTCTTCGAGAGGTTTCGGCAGTGAGTTGCCATCTTCTGGTTCTCACCACAAACCGGTCGTAAATATACATTTTGAAAAGATTTTTTACAATTTGCTTATTTTCATTCTCGCTTTCTGGTTTCAATCCTGGGATTGGTTTGCAGCAATTTCCTCTATTCTTCTCTTCCATTCTTCCCTGTCTTGTGCGGCTCTTTTGAAATCTGCATATGATGAGCAGCGCACGTCCACCAACAGGTCCTTTAGGTACTCTAGACGTGGGCGACCTCTAGAGTTTGTCCCCTCGGTCATACCCTCCATTATGGCATGCAAGGGGCCTTCCTGCCGTATTACATGGTCGATCCATCTTGCACGCCTTTCGGACAAGGTCCTGAGCAGATGCCTTCCTCCTTCGATTCTTTGGAGAACCTCCTCATTTGTAATGTGGTCTCTCCAGGAAATTTCTAATAGTATTCTATAAGACCACATCTCAAAAGCCTCTAGTCTCCGTTTATCTCTTTCGGATAGGCACCATGTCTCGCAGCCGTACATCAAGATAGTCCGTACAAAGGTCTTGATGAGGAGTAGTCTCAGTTTTAGGTCTATATTATTCAATTCTATTATTTTCGACCTTTTATTAAATGCATTATATTTTCATTATCTATTAATAAATTTCAATACGAATGTAAAATTAACATAATACTGTTTAATAAAAAAATCTTATGTATAATACACAATACACAATTTTTGTTCTGATTGAAACAATTGTTTCTTTTTCTATGGTATATTTCGCCAGCATAACTTTTCTTTATTTTGGTCAATTCTCTTTGGCGTGCAGGTATTAAATATGGAATAAAAAAATAAATGATAACCTAGTTATTCTCCGTAACACGCAACCGTATAAATCAGTGTATTTTCTGTTACCGAATTCGATGAAATATATTCTTGTTTTTAAACAAAGTTTATGACATTGCGGTCTTCATTTTAAAACGTATTAAAATAATATTCTTAATCATGAATATTGAAACACCTTGTAGCTACACATGCTGCGAATAAAATTAATTAAGGTCAACTGCTAAAGAAGGATACAAATATTTTATATTGGATAAATTACTCTTTGTAACATATTAATCCTATACCACCCCTCGCCCCAAGATAAAAAATGCTTTAAAAATATTAATCATTTAGAAGAAATTTACTTTGTATCATTATTTTGAGTAAAAAATGTAGTAGGGTAACGATGGGGTATGGTCTCTATGAAATATCTTAATGTACTATGTTGAAATGACCCCAATAACACTGTTGTCAATTCCAACTTTCTAGAGTAGTTCACAAGTAGTCTCTTAGACTCAGCGAATCCCAGACGATGTGACCACTGATATTTATAACTATCAGTATCAGAGCAAGTGGAGAAATGAGGAGTGATGAGTTTGTCGCATCATAAAACTGTATTTACCTGGCTTAGAGAAGATAACCCCAGCAGATAATTCTCCAGAGATAAGGGTAAATCACTCTGGATATCATTCCCCAGGCGTTATTATGAAGATGCTTCGAGTCCCAAGTGACCCTTAAATGTATCAGGGGTGTTAAGTTGGATTGGTATAAGAAACATTGAAGAGCTGTTTCAAGCTGCTCAGAATAGAGATGCATACTTTCAAATGACAGTCAACGTCTGGGGAACTAGACATTGCACGGGGAAAAGAGGAAGAATCTCAGTCGACCATAGATATTGATCCATATAGACCACTTTGGTGACAAGAAATCAACCCCTGGGAGTCTATATAGACCACTCTGGAGACAAGAAGTCGACCCCTGGGAGTCTGTATAGACCACTTTGGGGACAAGAAATCGACCCCTGGGAGTCTATATAGACCAATTTTGGGACAAGTAATCGACCCCTGTAAGTGTATATAGACAACTTTGGGGACAAGAAACTGACCCCTGGAAGTCCATATAGCACTTTTGGGACAAGAAATCGACCACTGGAAGTCAATATAGACCACTAAAGATACAAGAATTCAACCCCTGGGATATTGAACTTCAGATATCCCAATAAATGTGACTGTACTTGGTATTTATACAATACTTTATTACACTTTTAACAGAAACAACGTACAAAATTTTAACATTTATAATAATATAAAACAAAATTTTATACATTGAAAAAGGTTGTGTCATAACTTAAACATATCTGTGAAAAGTTTAATAAAATGTTATAAAATACTAAGTGCAGTTATATTTATTCAAATGTGAATCCAAAACACAAAGTGAAGGCGAATATATTAGAAATTTAGATATCCCAATGAATTCCGTCAAAGGTATTCGAAAAATGTAGTGATATTGAAGAAAAAGGATTTACATCTAATTATGATTATTTTTGGTTGAAAATTATAGTCAGTTTATCAGTTTATTTATTCACTCAAAAGATATTACAAACATAATAACAGTTTAAGGCATCTATTTGAGAAAGTGTAAAGAATCAGGAACGCATGAGAGATGGTTCAACTTTAGGAAGAAAAGATACTCTCTAAAGTTAAAAGTATTTTTCTTCTGAACGTACTTTCACTATAATCTTACAAGCAGCTGACATTAAAAAAATACTGCTGTTCATACACCTTAATCCTTTTTCATAAATATGTCACCCATAATATCAATTAAGATATGAACCTGTGTTCTCGCCACGTTACCGTCTGCTCAGACCACATCAATAAATAATTCGTACTCACGGTCTTATTGTGAAACAAATTTAAAGCAAAAAGTGTAATTGCACGATGATCTTCAAACCGAAGTCGACCCACAAGAATGCCATTTCATGATGCTCCAATACCATCGCATTGAACTTTTAATTGAATCAACTTTATGGGTGGGTTGTTAAAGACTTAAATGTTGTGATATCAAGGTTACCTTATCTTTATATATATAATTCTTCTGTACGGATGTAGGTAGTAGAACATCTCTTAAACGGCTGGACCGATTTGACGAATTTTTTTGAGTGGATCCCTGATTGTTTTTGATTCACAAATGGACTCAGGTGACTGTTAAAACCTTCTGGGATGTTCATTCCATGATTGAGTATATAGTTTATCATATTTTTTTTAAATACGAATATCGAAAAAACGTTTGCTAAACCAGCTAATAGCAGGCAACCCAACGTTCGGGCAGGACAACTTTTGTCGGGTCCGCTAGTTAAAAAATAATTATTACATCGATGGCGTTGTTTTAAATGCATTTGATTTAAAATAAGCACTTTCAGTACCTATAATTTTTACTTTTTCTGCATATGCATTACTCAAAGGCAAAAGAAGGATGAAAGTAGAAAAAATGCAGTAGAAATGAGATCTCTTAGATAAACATGTGTAAAATCAGTGTATGATATATTTTCATTCGACCCTCATATTATGAGGGTCGAATGAAGATATAAGATGTGAATGCAGTGCGATTGAAAGTGTTATAAACAAAATAAAAAAAGGTGATTTAGGTGTATCCAACGTGGAAAGAATAAATGAATAATTTTTTTTTTTCAAAAAGTGTATGTTAACGATGTAAACGGAAACTACAAATAGTGGAAGACCGAAAAAAACGTGGCACGATAAAATAAATCAAATTTTGATTTATTTGAATATTAATATTAGGTCCTTACATATGAAATTGGCGTTTTGTATGGGAGGAACATAAAGTTGATTTTTTTTTAATATAATATATTTATTGAATCAAAGTATGTACCATTGCTATCTATGCACTTTTGCCATCTCATAGGTAGTTCATCGATCCCTTTACTAAAAAAACCATTCGGACGGGAATCAATAAAATCTTTGAAGTCGGTTTGGACTGCCCCATCGGAGTTGAATTTTTTCCCTTGCAAGAAGTTATCCAAATTTCGAAAAAAAAAATAGTAATCTGTTGGGGCAAGGTCCGGAGAGTACGGTGGATGTCTTAGACATTCCAATTGAAGCTCTTCTAATTTGGTAGCCGTCTGTTGTGCAGTGTGTGGTCTAGCGTTATCATGAAGCAGCAGTGGCCTAGAGCGATTAACCAGCCTCGGTTGTTTAGCAGCTAGCTTTTCCATCATGGTTTGCAGTTGCTGACAATAGACATCTGCCATAATCGTCTGGCCAGATTTAAGAAAGCTGTAGTGAACGACACCAGCACTAGTCCACCAAACGCTCACAATTAACTTTTTTGGAGTCAATTTTCGCTTGGGGCATGGTTTGGCTAGTTCGGCAGGGTTCAACCATTGCGATGAGCGCTTCCGATTATCATACAGGATCCACTTTTCATCACAGGTAATGATTCGATTCAAAATCCCTTCATTATTGTGCCGGTTGAGTAATGCAACGCAGCAGTCAACGCGCGTTTGTTGATTTGCTTCACTCAATTCGTGAGGTACCCACCTTTCAAGCTTTTTCACCTTCCCAATTTGCTTCAAGTGGATTAAAACAGTTTTATCACTAACACCGCAGCCTGCAGCTAACTCGGACGTGGTTTGCGATGGATCCGCTTCCACAATAGCCTTCAATTCTTCGTTATCAACTTTGGTCTCCGGCCGTCCACGGGGCTTGTTCTGCAGGTCGAAATTTCCAGAACGAAAACGTTGGAACCAAAAACGCACTGTGTTTTCTTTTGCGGCACCGTCGCCATACACATCATTAATCCTTCGAGCCGTTTCTGCAGCACTGGTGCCACGGTGGATCTCGTACTCGTAAATAACGCGATATTTCAAGTTTTCCATTTTGTAAACTGAGTGACGCAAAGAAAAAAAACAATTGAGGAAAAAACAAATGAATTATAATTTTCGAAACACAAATACTTGAGTAAATAGCTGTATAAATTTGAATTTGGAATTCCTAACCAATGAGAAGATATTTGAGATCAAAGTTGCCAGTACGGCAAAACGCCAATTTCATATGTAAGGACCTAATATTATTATTTCTATTTAGTTGAATCGCTCATTACATTATTACAGCGCCAGATAAATAGGTGTGAAGGGAATAGCTATCATATTGATTCTCATGGCATGTCATGGGTAGCTAATCGATAGCTTTTTTTGTCACGTGAATTCTTTACCAGACCAAAGACAGTTTGACAATCACACTGCCATCGTCGGGAATCGAACCCGGGACCTTCGGTGTGGCAGTCAAAGCACTTACCACTCGGCCACCAAGGACGTATAAAAGTTTTATCTTTAAATATGCAGTTTTACAGTACAAAATACTGAACATTTATCAACTTAAAAGGACAGATCTATAATAATTTTGTAAAAATGTTTTATCTTTAAAGAAAGAGGCTCTATAGCAGGACTTAATACTGATTATTTATCAACGTTAAAGGACAAATCTATAACAATCATGTACACATGTTTTATCTTTAAACAGACAGTATAACATGACAAAATACTGAATATTTATTAACGTTAAAGGATATAACTTTTAAGTATTATATTACTAGAGCAATTGAGTATAGCACTTAAATTTATAAAAAAATACAATAAATAAGCTTTTGCAGTATTCAACAATGCACTCGTGAATCATAAAAGTTGTTATAGAAAATAAATTGGGTTAAAATTGATTACATAGTCAACCCTTCGATTCGATGAAGTATTTCGAAAAATGTAACCTAATAAAATTGGAAACAATTTTGAAAAGCTGCAATATTCGCAAAACTTAATCGAGTGGCTATGAAACTTGAAGTAGAGCAAATGAGAGCTGCTCGTTATGAAATATATGATATTTACGCTTATTTCAATAAAGGAACTTGAAATATTTCATCAATATACATGTAATTTACGGGTGCAACATATGACAATCTACGAGTAGTTAGGGGTATAAAAATTATTTATTTTGTTTCTTGAACACTGATGTAAACTTAATTTTAAATAATTTGAAAACGTCCGTTTTCTAGGAGTTGTTATATTTTACGAGGATGACATGCTTCGCCTTGCTAAGACGATATCAAATGTTGACATTTGAACTTTAGCAAAACAAAACGTGTATTTCTTATAAATCGTAATAAAACTTATTGATTGATTCTCGAACAATAATGTAAGACTCCACATTAAATAATTAACATTAATGAAAACGTCCATTTTCTAGAAGTTTTATTATATTGTATTTAATCGGAAAAACATGTTTCGCCTTGAATATACATTATTAAATGACATGTTTGATTATGGGAATGACATGGCCTTAGCAAGACGAAATATGAAATCTCCATTAAATAACATAAAACTTCTCGAAAACAGATGTATTTGTTCATATTAATTATTTATTTTATAAAATAAAATAACCCCAATTTACGCATTTGTATCAATAGAAAATAAATATATAATGAAATTATTTGTAACTTTACCAAAGTATTGACAAATGAATGAATCAAAAATAACTTCAATGAAGTCACTTAACCGTCACACGCAGTAAGATCGAAGTGTTTCACAATAGTCAAGTCGAGTATTGATCACATTTTTGTCACAAAAACACAAAACTTTGCACCTTTTGTGGCTGTTTTTTCGCAAGTCTGCAATCGGGCATGGGTTATTCGTAATGTTCACTCGTGCTTCGTTACGTGGAGACCCGTTGCACCGGGAAATATGCAACCGTCTGCAAAGAGAGTTTGAGCGAATACTGGAAATGATAAAAGAAAGTTGTTGGTTCATTTCATTCTCAGGTGTTGTGTAAACGTAAACACGGCGTGATGCTATGGTCGCCGGCGGCATACGCGGTAGCGGACCAGGGCAGCTGGAAGGAGAAGAATTTGTCATTTCGAAAATTCCGTGAATCTTTTAGTGCGGTTATCTGGTTACAATTATTAACTCAAAAGACAAGTTTATTAACTCAAAAGACACTACAAACAGCAAATTAAAGGCATGTTATGTATGTAGTTCGTTTATCTTCAGTCTTTCGAGATTTTAATCCCAATTAGTTAAAGTCAACAATTATTAATTAATACGAATGAAAACGTCAGTTTTTTAGAAGTTTTATTATATTTTATGGAAATGACATGTTTCGCCCTTCGAAGGCATTATCAAATGTCTTAGAAGGGCACAAATGACATTTGATAATGCCTTAGAAGGGCAAAACATGTCATTCCTATAAAATACAATAAAACTTCTAGAAAACTGACTTACTGTTTTCTGTTTTCATTCGTATTAATTATTTAATATGAAGTTTTAAATCATTGTTCAAGAAACAATAAACCAATTAATTTAGATTTTATGTACTCTCATAGGAGTATTATTTTTCTTATTCTCAGCCAATTTTGCTACACTGCAGTCAATGACTTCCTTCTTCTTTCGATGCCGTGTCAGGTACCCCCAACGTTGGCGATCACTGCAGCAAAAGCATTTCTATCCTGCGCCACTTGGAACAGGTTTTGAACTCTTGTTATTCCTGTCCACTCTTTGATGTTCCGCAGCCAGGACAGCTGCCTTCTACCAGCTGCTAACTCCCCGACGTCCCTCCACTTTACCCATTAACATCCGGTGGTATTTTTCTCCCCTTAGCACATGACCCAAATATGAGACCTCTCTAATTTTCACACTCGACAACAGATCTCTATTGGCTCTGGCTCTCTGTAGTACGTCTGCATTAATGACCCTATCGGTCCACGGTAAACGGAGCATTCTGCGGTATATCCACATCTCGAACGCTTCCAACCGGTTCATTACATTCACTTTCAGAGTCCAGGTTTCGCAGCCAAATAGTAGAACAGACCATATATAACATTTAATCATTCTTTGCATAATAACTCTTCAAAGGTTTTTTATTTTGGGAAATCTGTTGCCATCTACGACCCTCAAGTTGGATAATATCATCCGTTCACATTTTTTCTGGTCTTTCTAAGCCTCCTTTGTTGTTCCAAGGCATATGCGAGTACTTCAGGATTCAAGTGACCACCTGAGCTCATTCTGTCTTGCCACATGTTTCGCCCACTGACATTTTTGATTTGCTGTTCTTTCTGCGATGTCGACTACCTTTGTTCGACGTCTTATCTCTTCATTTCTAATTTTATCACGGAGACTGACGCTCAACGTGTGTCTTTCCGTTGCTCGCCCTTATTACGAAATTTAATTAAGAGCACATAGTACTCGTAGTATTTATCTATTTATCATTTGTACGAATATGTAGAAAAGAGTGTGGATTTAAATCTCTGAAAAAGTCAGTAAGATTATTTTTCTTGACAAAACTTATGATGGAATGAATGAGTAAACTGAAATATATATTCACAAATGCTTTGTTTGAAGATGAAGAATTTGTAATAAGAAAATCATAAGGATTATCTTCGTTTTTTTTAATGACTAACATTTTATTATGTATAAACGAAAATAAACATATTCATCTGTAATTATCCCTTCAGCGTTTATAATGCCAGATAAATAACATTGGTAATTGATGATTGTGTTTTTTATTTTGTAAATTATAATAAATTATAAAATAAATGCAATTGTTTAATTTATTTAACAGAGGTTTTTATTATACTTAGGAAATTGAAAATAACTTCGTTTAATCCACAAAATATTGAAATCCACGACATGTTTCGGAGGATACCTTCATCTTCAGGTGTAAAAATATAATAAAAACTAAACAAAGAAAGACTAATATAAAAACCCATTTAAAATTCGATACAATAATTCAAATTTAACTAACTAACTAACTAACCATCACGCCGTCTCCCCGAAGGGGTAGGCAGAAAGAATGGACTGCCACACCTTTCTTTCCTGACATATTTCTCTCGCTTCCTCAACATTCATACATCGTGTCATGCACGCGTCGATTTCTCTGACTCCTCACATGGCCGACATTCAATATTTGATTTATTTGATCGTGCCACGTTTTCCTCGGTCTTCCTCTATTTCTGGTTCCATTTACATCATTAACATATAATTTTTTTACCATCTTTCTTCATTCATTCTTTCCATATGTCCAAACCATCTTAATGATCCTTTCATTATTTTGTTCATGACACCATTCGCACCGCATTCACTTCTTATATTTTCATTCGACACTCTATCATACACAGAATATCCACACATTCGTCTAAGAGATCTCATTTCTACTGCATTTATTCTACTTTCATCCTTCCTTTGCCAGTTCCATGCTTCGCTTCCATACATAAGGGCCGGTAGAAGAACACCTTTGTGCACTGCCATTCTAGCTTTTTTGGATAGGTTTTTGTTTGCGATGACAACTTTAAGTGCACCATTCACTTTGTTGCCTGCCCCAACCCTTCTTTCAATATCCCTCTCCACTCTCCCATCTCTTGTAAACATACTACCTAAATACACAAACTCAACTACTTGATCTAAGTTTTCACCATTCACGCTAATGTTGCAGACTGTCGTGGTTTCTTCCTTTTCAAAAATCATTACCTTGGACTTATTAACATTCATCATCAGATCATTTCGCATGCATACCTCATACATACAATTCACCAGGACTTGTAGTTCATGCTCGTTGTCAGCAAGTAGGACAGCGTCATCCGCATACAAGAGACAGCTTACTGACACTCCGCTCATTTTGGCACCTACATCCAACCCTTTCAGCTCTCTCATACAATTGTCCATATACAGATTAAATAACCACGGGGACATTACGCAACCTTGTTTGACACCTTTATTGATATCAAACCAGGCTGTAAGATCTCCATTTACTCTGACACTAGCAGTGCTTTCCGTGTATAGTGACTTAATGGCCGTGATCAGTTTTGTACTTATTCCATATTCAGACAATATTTTCCACAACTTTTCTCTATTAACGTAATCAAATGCTTTTTGTAAGTCGACAAATGCACAGAAAAGTTTGCGATTTTTGGCCAGAAACTTCTCTGTCAATGTACGAAGTCCAAAAATTTGATCCATACATCCTCTGCCATTCATAAAGGCACCTTGCACATCCCAAACTTTGTCACTCGTCAATTTTCTTACTCTTTCTATTAAAATTCTGCCATAGACTTTACCAACGACACTCAAAAGACTAATAGCTCTGTGGTTTCCACATTCCATACGCGATCCTTTTCCTTTGTACAGGGGCATAATTACTGCTCTCCTCCAGTCTAGCGGCGTATATCCCTCCTCCAAGCACTGGTTAAATAACTTACATAACCATGTAGAAACCACTTCGCCACCGCTTTTAATAAAGTCTATGGCAATACAATCAAACCCAACAGCTTTTCCACTTTTCATTGCACTCACGGATCTTTTCATCTCATTCGTACTTATTTTTTCAATATTATCATTCATAGGTCCCGCACTCGCACTAGCTGTCATATTTTCGATCACGCTTGTATCACCACCATACATCTCCTTAAAATATTCCATCCATCTTTCTTGTATGATCTTACTCTCCGTTAACATTCTTCCCTCGTTGTCTAAAATGTTTGTCATTTTGAGCCCTTCTTCCTCCTTCAGCTTTTCTTTCCGCGCTTTCACTACCGACTTCACTCTCTTCTTGCATACCTTATACAAATCTTTTGCTCTTTCATACTTAACTCTGTCATTCTTATTTATCGACAACATATTCAACCAAGCATCTTTCTTCTCTTTAACAGCAATCTTTACGTCATCATTCCACCATGCATCCCCTTTCCTTCTTCCTTGTACACACACACCACACGATTCTTTCGCTGATTCACACAAACTCTCCTTCAAGTATTTAAGAATTAACAATTAACAAATACTTATAACAAAAAGCCCAGGTTAATTTTTAAATTTGAATTATTGTATCGAATTTTAAATGCGTTTTTATATTAGTCTTTCATTGTTTAGTTTTTTTTTACACCTGAAGATGGAGGTATCCTCCGAAACTTGTCGTGTTTTTTAATATTTTGTGGATTAAACAAAGTTATTTTCAATTTCCTAAGTATTTTACTATGGAATTCCACAGTGTTAATGCCTTAGCGTTCAATAAGTTGAGGTTTTTATTTATATAAAATATATTCTCTTTTGAGAATGCACATGCGAGGCGAAGGAAATTTGTGACTAATTATATATTTTTGATTAAATAAAATTCTTTGTATTAAAAAAATAACAATCGCGTTTAATTTATAATTTAACAACATAAATATAATAATTGGGGTATAATGTTTTCACACTATGGATTAAATATTTAAGAATTAGGAACTCCTAAAAGATAACTGGAATTGAAGAGTTTATATTAAATGATATGCTTGATAAAATGTCCAAAATACCTTGTTTATGGTATTCACAACATTCTGGTATTTTTATGGGTAAATAATGCACACTTTGATTGCGACACTTTAAGGTTTTGTCCCATCCAACCTACCTTGTATTAAAATTAGTGGTTTTGTTACGTTTGCCTACCTTGACCGCTGGAAAAACCTACTCATCTTGACTTTTGATGTTTAATTATTGCGCAATATAATTTCATAATTTAAGCAAAACACAATGAGGTAACATGTTACATAATATATAAGCAAGAATTATTATATTTTTAAGCAAATAAGACTGAAACAAAATTAAACTTTTAGAAAAACTTACAGAATTAAAAAAAAATTGAATATTCTTTTGTTTAAAGAAAAGTGGCGTATATTTAAAAACGTTGATTATATTTAATTATTAAGAAAAAAAGTTTTTTTACTGCAGTTTTCAAAATAAATTTTCAAAACACAATTTTATCTCAATTCGTAATTCAGTAACCTCTCCTATAACCTTCTAGAAGAAATAGGTTCAATAATCTATAACCCTATATAATCGAAAAAAAGACTCATCAGAATATAAATAAATTTATTTTTCATATATAATAACAATATTTTCATAACAAAAACTGCATAACATGGATATTTCTAACAAATTTAAAAGTTAAAAAAATATCAAATCGCTCAAAGTCAAATTTTTTAAACTATCACCGTTCCTTTTGAGAAAAAAACTTAACATTTTATAGTTAGAGACCACATTTTTTAATGGTAATTCGGTGGCGCCATCTCTTATGTATTATATGATATATGTAAAACATTATATAATTTTGAGTATTCATAAAATTTTATGTGTTTGTGCGGGTATAGCCTAGGAGGACGGATGTTGACCTTCAACGCCATCTAAATTTGGTTTGGTCCAAAACGCCTTTTCAGATCTCTTCACATCTCATTGTTTCAGAAAATAATTAATATGTTTTTATTCATTTTACCATAACTGTGCAAAACATATGATACTATACGGAATTTTTATTAAACTTTGTTTACAATAAATCAGTTAATTATTTTGTAAGGAATAATTCATATTCAAATAATGTGTTCAAACATGATACAGAATTTAGTTAAAGTCAACAATTATTAATTAATACGAATGAAACAGTTTGTTTTCTAGAAGTTTTATTATATTTTAATGGGAATGACATGTGTCGCCTTTCTAAGGGATTTTTAAAAATATTATACTTTATGTAATGCCTTAGTAAAGTGAAGCATATCATTTTTATAAAATAAAATATAATAAAGCTTCCAGGAGCAAAATTCTTAATTCGTATTAATTATTGAATATGTAGTTTTACATCATTGTTCAAGAAACAATAAATCAACAATTATAATTTTCATGTGTGTTATATTTTCCTAACCGAGTTCGTAACATTTAAATAGAGAAGTAAAAAAAAATGTATTTCATAAAAATGTACAAGATTGAAAATTCTAAATTGTGAATTACAATAATGTCACATTTATAATGTGAAAACACGTATCCTTTATCTAGTCTATTACTGTCATTTCAATGGTAAAGTACTTTACTATTTAATTCACAAAAATGCACATGTTTCTAAATTTAAAATTGTAAAATATCATCGTATTTCTAGTGTGAAAAGGCGTTTCCTTTATTCCCCTTCTATCATTGTGCTGTGTCTTTTCGATATCATTTGATCAGAAAAGTACTTAACTATACGAGAATAATTCACAAAAACGTAGGTGTTTCTAAATTTAAAATTGTGAATGACAATAATGTCATATTTATAATGTGAAAAGACGTATTTTTTTTGCTAGTCTATCACTATGTTGTGTCATTAAAGTACTTTACTAGTTAATTCACAAAAATATACAAGTTTCTAAATTCGAAATTGTGAAATATCATCATGTTTCTAGTGTGAAAAGACGTATCCTTTATTGCTCTTCTATCACTGTGTTGTGTCTTTTTAATATCATTTGATCAGAAAAGTACTTAACTATACGAGTATAATTCATAACAAAACGTAGGTGTTTCTAAATTCAAAATTGTGAATGTCAATAATGTCACATTTATAATGTGAAAATACGTATCCTTTATTGCTAGTCTGCTGCGTCATTTCAATGATAAAGTACTTTACTATTTAATTCCCAAAAATGTACATGTTTCTAAATTCAAAATTGTAAAATATCGTCATATTTCTAGTGTGAAAAGACGTATCCTTTATTGCTCTTCAATCACTGTGCTGTGTCTTTTTAATATCATTTGATCAGAAAAGTACTTAACTATACGAGTATAATTCATAACAAAACGTAGGTGTTTCTAAATTCAAAATTGTGAATGTCAATAATGTCACATTTATAATGTGAAAATACGTATCCTTTATTGCTAGTCTGCTGCGTCATTTCAATGATAAAGTACTTTACTATTTAATTCCCAAAAATGTACATGTTTCTAAATTCAAAATTGTAAAATATCGTCATATTTCTAGTGTGAAAAGACGTATCCTTTATTGCTCTTCAATCACTGTGCTGTGTCTTTTCAATATCATTTGATCAGAAAAGTACTTAACTATACGAGTATAATTCACAAAAAATTAATATGTTTCTAAATTCAAAATTGTGAATGACAATAACGTCATAATTCTAGTGTGAAAAAGACGTATCGATTGTTGCTCTTCTATCACTGTGCTGTGTCTTTTCAATATCATTTGATCAGAAAAGTACTTAACTATACGAGTATAATTCACAAAAAACGTAGGTGTTTCTAAATTCAAAATTTTGAACGATAATAATGTCATAATTCTAGTGTGAAAAGACGTATCGATTATTGCTCTTCTGTCAGTGCGCTGTCTTTTTTCGGCGGTTGCGTAAGGCGGACGAGATGCTCGTACCTCGAGTGGGAGAGGACCCTCTGTCTCTCCAGTTGCACCTCCAGCGTGGAGACCTCGAACGTCATGATGTCCCTGCGCACAGATGGGAGCCCAGATCATTATTCACGTTTCCACTTAATTACACTTAATACCTACCCAATTTGTCGATCAACTTTTTGCGGGTCCTGTTATGGGCCAGATTAATCGTTATTGATCGAACGGTTGCATTTATAATTAAAACTGTGCCCAAAGCTTCTGATAAAAATTAATAAATTGTTGCCAGTAAATCACATTGTAATAAAAACTTATTTATTTTTACTGGCTATGAGGCGTTGAGAGCAGTCAACAATAAACATTATATTATATATTTAAAAAAAACATTTAGTTTTTTGTGATTTGCTGTATAAAAAATATGAATTGATTGCTTGATAATATGAATCTTAATAAACCGAAATCCGAGGGATGGAAAGAATTTTTTAATTATAATGACTAACTACATAACTCATCATCACGTTTCCTGAAGGTATAGGCAGAGAGGTTGGACCGTCACACTGTTCTATCCTAACATAACTCTTGCGCCTCTTATACATTTGGACACCGTGACATTCACGCTCGTCGATTATTCTGTCTTCGAACAAGCTCGCCTTTAAGTAATTGATTAATTTGGTCATGCCATGTTTTCTTCTGCCTCCCTTGACTTCGTTTTCCATTCACACTACTTTTTTTTTAATTTTAAACTATTATTTCATCATTCATTACATATATCCTTTCTTAATTTTATTTAGGACGCATTCGTTCCTTTCTTACTTTTTCCTTTGGTATTCTATCGTGTATTGTTTTAACACTCATTCTTCTTAGCGATATCAATTCTACGGTATTAATTATACTTTTTTAGTACAGTAGCGTTAAAAGCGTACTGCTGTACGAATGTGAGACTTGGAAATCTACCGCGGACGTTATTGGTAAACTACAGGTGTTTAAATAGGTGCGTTCGCTCAATATACAAAATCTATGGGCCCCAAACAGTGTCAAATGCCGTTCTTTGGACCATGGCAGGCGAAAAGCCAATAAGAGAACAAGTCGCTAGACGAAAATGGCAGTGGATCGGTCACACTCTGAGACGGAACCCAGCCGCTCAGGGCGCACTATACTGGTCCCCTATGGGGGAAAGAGAAAGCGAGGCAGACCTAGAGCCACCTGGAGAAGAACCCTGCAGGACGAGGTGAAGACAGCAGGCCTCACTTGGGATGATGTTATAATCATACTTTTTTATCTTTCTTCTGCCAACTCCGAGCTTTACTTCCATACATAAGGCACTTGAACTTTACTATATACCGCCATCTTTGATTCAGTCGATATATTTAAATTTAAATTTACAGTGATAATTTTGAGTGCATAATTTATTTTGTATCCAGCACCAACCCTTCTTTCCATGTCTTTCTAAAATGTTTGGTCTCCTGTAAACATACTTCCCAGATAGATAAATTCGGTTGAAAACTTGCTCCAATATAATAAGGTTTCTATATGAGGATTTATTGTATCTCAATAGAGACGAAGATGCCAATTGTTTTCTGGGAACAGAATATGGTGGTCGAGGCGCTTACAGGACTTATGACCTTTCATTGGTTGGTTTAAGCGACATTCCCCATTCCTCCCTTCTTACGACCCGACTTAAAGTTTCTACACATTGCATAAAAGAAAAAAAGAAAAAAATCGGTATTTAATGATAAAGAAGCCTAGCTAACGCTGATAGACTAGACCAGAGATTGTAAGGATTAATAAATTTTGCATGAACATTCATCAAAGCCTATTAATAAAATCTTCATAGTATTTTTTAGCTATTTTATCCACCAGCTCTGCCTAACCTCATGGAGAAACTACTTAATGGTTCATTACTTATTATATAAATATTTATTAAATGCATTACCTCATCCGAATGTATTCCGCTTCATCCTTGGGATTGATTGTGTATTGGCAGGAGAGGTACCACAACCTCTGCTCTTTCAGCTTTGTAGTTAACTAAAAAAAACATACAATATTGTAAACTTTGATACGAATCCATTATATGTAATTTGACATATTTAAAAAAACAATTAAACACCTTTTCACTTAAAACTTATATATATAAAATAACAAAACACTTTTCGTTTAAGCACGGTATGTTTTTTTTCCTTTTCACTTAGTATAAACCATATTATTTGAGTTAATTTATTATTTGAGTTTATTTATTAATAATAATATAACCTCTATACCAAAGTACGAGAACAAGTCAGTAAAGCCTCTGCCGTATCAGGGTGTCTTAAGAATCTGGTCTGGAGGAACAAGCACATGCGTATTGACAGCAAGATCAGAATTTATAAAACATGCGTGCGACCTATCATGACGTACGCTGTAGAGACTCGGGCCGACGCTGTGCGAACCAAGGGACTACTAAGAACATCGAAGATGAAGGTCCTAAGATCAATTACTGGAAAAACTCTCCGAGATCGTGTCCGCAACGTAAACATAACAAAAACTTGCGAAATAGAGGATATCGTTCAGTGGATTAGATCCAGAAGAAGATACTGGAGGGACCATGTAGCCCGAATGGATGGTGACAGACTTGCATACACAGCCCCTTATGAAATCCCTTCCGGACACCGCCCACCTGGAAGACCGCCTAAGAGGATGGAAGGACAACTGGACCTCATCATCCGGCGAGACATGATTCCTGTGTCACAGATCGTCAGATCTATTAAAAGAAGAAGATGACGACGAGTAAGACTCCTTTCGAAATATCCATATATTTATACTGCTTTATTTCTAGAGAGATATTATATGATATATTGTTATACAAGATATATCAAGACACACGATTTTTTACGCACGCACAATTTATTTTACTGACATTTTAAAACGCCTTCTTTCGAAGAATGTTAATCATCCGTAGCAGAATTTGAACTCGTAACCTTTTGATATCCGATCGAGAGATATGGCCATGACCAACAAAATTATAAATAATCAATAATTGACCATTTATCCAACAGATAATATAACGGGAATAAGAGATATTTCAATCTAAAAAGATACCGTTGTTTTCAATCCGAATCTAGTATTGTTTATGGATGATGAATATTCATTATGTAATAACAATAGACAACAGTCGATGTTTTGAAAATCTGGAATTTATTTCTGAACCACGGTCGAGATATGCCGTTTTGCTTGCCGTCAAGAATGCGTGACTAAGTGTAATAAAGTTTATTGTTTTACTTTGTAATCAAGCGTTTGGAATTTGTTGATAATATCATAAATCTTGTATGGACTTGATCTTCTAACTAACTAGCTAACTAACCATCACGCCGTCTCCCCGAAGGGGTAGGCAGAAAGAATGGACTGCCACACTTTTATTTCCTGACATATTTCTCTCGCTTCCTCAACGTCATACATCGTGTCATGCACGCGCGTCGTTTTATCTGACTCCTCACATGGCCGACATTCAATATTTGATTTCTTTGATCGTGCCACGTTTTCCTCGGTCTTCCTCTATTTCTGGTTCCTTTACATCATTAAAATATAATTTTTTTACCATTCTTTCTTCATTCATTCTTTCCATATGTCCAAACCATCTTAATAATCCTTTCATTATTTTGTTCATGTCATTCGCACCGCATTCACTTCTTATATTTTCATTCGACACTCTATCATACACATAGTATCTACACATTCGTCTAAGAGATCTCATTTCTACTGCATTTATTCTACTTTCATCCTTCTTTTGCCAGTTCCATGCTTCGCTTCCATACATAAGGGTCGGTAGAAGAACACCATAGATTTGATCTTCTATTGGAAGAAAAACGCCACAACCAAGCTAGCTCTCAAGATAATTCCCCGCAGTTTGCAAGGTCGCGGGTTTGAATGGTGCTGGTAGCGGTGGTGATAAGTTTATTAATAATCTGACGTTTTTCAGAAACATTTCATTTACCAAAAATATACCACCACGTTGTTGTGTCCAAGAAAACTGATTTTAAATTGTGATAAAAAAAAATTTAGATAAATTTTGTATTTAAACTCCACGGGTAGGTACTATGAAATCATGATAAAAAAATATGGGTTCATTTCATTTCATGTCAATATATTCAATTGCTGCGGAGTTACACGCGTTTTTGTAAACAACAAAAGTCAATTTTTAGATTTATACTATGTCTGATTTTGTTGAGCGCAGAATTTGCATTATCTTTTGTTTGCTGAATTCTGCCGAGGAAACGTTGAGAATGTTGCACGAAGACCTTTGGTGATGAGGGTATGTCAAAAAAAAAACTCGTGTAATTCTTGCAAACAAACGAACAAACCTTCACGCCGTTTCTTTGCAGGAATAGGCAGAGATAATGGACCGCAACACTTCTCTATTCTGGTACATCTCTCTAGCTTCCTCCACATTCATACAGCGAGTCATACACGCATGTCGATTCTTCCGACTTCTAGCATGACCAAACTTTAAAATTTGATTAATTTGGTCATGCCATGTTTTCCTCGGTCTGCCTCGACTCCACACTCTATTTACATCTTAACGTATACTTTCTTAATCATTCTTTCTCCATCCGTGCGCTCCATATGTCCGAACCAACGCAGCGATCCTTTCATAATTTTGTTCATAATACCTTCTTCCGCTCTAAATTCCTTTCTTATATCAGCATTTGGGATTCTGTCGTGTATCGTTTTACATACATACGAATTAGGGACCTCATCTCTACCGCATATATTCTGCTCTCATCTTTCTTCTGTCAGTTCCATGTTTCGCTTCCAAACATTAGGGTTAGGACCAGAACTCCATTGTGAACGGTCGTTTAGCTTTCAGTGATTCTCGCCATATTTGATAATGCCATTATGATGCGAAATATGTCACTCTCATAAAATAACTTCTTAAAATCATATGTTTTCATCAATATTAAATAGGTCATATTCAAAAAATTTAAAGAGCCTCCACGTGTGTGAATAAAGTGAAATTACAAAAAAAAATAACACCCAGTGCCCCTGGACGCGACACAAAGTCGGCAAAACCTTTCACCATAATGCCATGAGAAAGAGAACACAGAAAGTCCTTTATATGTAGCTTGCCGTCGGTTCGAAGATGAAGATATAAAAAGGTTGAAAAATTTAGGTTGAATGTTTGCGTTGTTACGTAATAAATACATTTACCCGTTGTATATACTGCCGGTGATGACGTATGGGATGGAAACTATGACCCTCACCAAGAGAAATGTAGAAAGATTAAGAGTCACGCAGCGTTCCATGGAAAGACATATGCTCGGCGTCAGTCTCCGAGATAAAATCAGAAATCAGGAGATTAGACGCCGACCAAAAATAACGGAAATCAGGGAACGACTAGCGAGACTGAAGTGGCAATGGACGGGTCATGTGGCGAGACAGAGTGAGGAGAGATGGACCCAGAAAATAATAAGGTGGAGACCATGGGAGAATAGGAGAAACGTCGGCAGGCCGCAAAAAAGGTGGGCCGACGACATTGCTGCCGTGGGGGGGGAAATGTGGCTACGGCTGGCAGGAGATAGAGACAAGTGGAAGGGAAGGGAAGAGGCCTATGTCCAGCAGTGGACCGATAAAGGCTGACGAAGAAGAAGAAGAAGACCCGTTGTATCAAAATGTTGGTATTTACCTCGTCATATCGTGATTGAAGAAGATTCTGCCTGGTCAGTTGAGTCTCCACAAAGTCTCTCAATCCCACGGCGGCTGAACGCGGAGACATGTCTTCTCGGAGTTCTCTCTCCTTGGCTTCTCTGTCGGCTTTTTCCTGTAACACATAACATAATCGAATTAATTCTTAATTTAATTTAATGACATGTTAAAAAGTGGCACACATGAATAATATCTCTGAAGAGGGAAGACTATGTCCTTATTACACGCATAGTATAATTACCATTCTTATACAGTTAAAAATAACTTTTTTTTAAACGGTTATTTGCAGACAAATTCTGGATTTTACCTATTGCGGGTTAATCATTTTTAAGGATTGATTGTATCTCAATAGAGACGAAGATGTAAATGGTTTTTTTTTGGAAACCGAATATGGTGGTCGAGGCGTTTACAGGATTTATGACCTGTCATTGGTTGGATTAAGCGATCGCTTTATGTTAACAACATCCCCCATTCCGCCCTTCTTACGATCACACCACGTCTGGCAAATTTTTGGAAGTTGTATATATGCTTCTATGTTGCACCACACTTCACATGTTACTAGTTAAATCTACACTAGCGCCATCTATTAAGAATATTGCAGTTCGTTATATTTTATTTCATTATCGGAATAACTATGTAGTTAAATTAAAATAGAGGCTAGTAAGGTGCCTTCATATGTAGTGTTACTAAAACTATAATACCTGACGCTCCTGGAAATGGCACAAAGCCGTCAAAAACTTTTCACCGCAATAATAATAAATGAAATGATTTGAAAGCGCCATTTTCATGAATTAAACACCTCGAGTAGTTAAAACCCTAGCCCTTATACTTAAAAGTATTTTATTCATTTATTTTTCATTTAATTTATTTATTTATAAAGATTACAAACATTACAGATGCGTCCAAGTTGTCTGCAACCTCAAATTTACCTAATTAGATATACTCGTACATATTTTCAAAATAACATTTAAAAAATAACAAAATACATAAATACTACGGCATCAGAGATAACAATCACAACATTGATTTTGCATCTCTGAGGCAACTCACACTATCACGAAATATCAAATCAAATCAAATATGTCGACCTCCGAGGCGACCCGATTAACAATAAGATTGCCCTACCCACAGGCATAACCATTGGCAGGTTGGTTCTGCAGCGCGGCAAATAAAACAATCTGTGCTGTTTTTGACGAAGTATAATTTTAGTATGAGGGCTGCACCTGACGCAATTGATCAACACTTACACCAGGATATGATCATTTCAAAGGTGCGTTTTTAGTCTCAGTCTAAACTCTGATGGGTTCTCGATGCGCTTTAGGCCTGAAGGAAGATTGTTCCATGCTGAAAGGCTGACTACAACGAAGGCTCGGTCGCCAAAATTTGTGCGAGGGCAGTGTTTCAATACAGACAATCTAACCACCGCAAAATACATTGATTATTGCAATGTAGACTGCCTCGTATTCAGGCTCTCGGTGATAAAGAGTTCTGATATATAAGCTGGTGCAATGACAAAAGAAAGTATTTTGGTTATGGGAATATCTATGTTGGGTATATCACTTAGAGACCATATAACCAACGCGGAGATCAGAAGACGCACCATATGGTACGCATTGCTAGAATGATGTGACAGTGGGCTGGACATATGTGCCGAGGGATGGTGGAAGATGGAGCCAGAAAGTTACTGAATGGAGGCTAATGTTGGGTCGAAAAAGTGTCGGTAGACAGCACACCAGGAGGAGCGATGATATTGTGTAGACGGCGGGAAGGGCCTGGAGAACACTGGCAAGAGATCGAGAGTGATGGCGTGGGGGTGAAAAGGTTTACTTCTAGCAGTAAATGGAGACAGGCTGACGATTATTCTAGATAACAAAGAATATCCGTTATTTTATTGTAGAAAATTTTACATATACGAGTATAATATAATAACGTATACACGGAAAGCACTGCTAGTGTCAGAGTAAATGGAGATCTTACAGCCTGGTTTGATATCAATAAAGGTGTCAAACAAGGTTGCGTAATGTCCCCGTGGTTATTTAATCTGTATATGGACAATTGTATGAGAGAGCTGAAAGGGTTGGATGTAGGTGCCAAAATGAGCGGAGTGTCAGAAAGCTGTCTCTTGTATGCGGATGACGCTGTCCTACTTGCTGACAACGAGCATGAACTACAAGTCCTGGTGAATTGTATGTATGAGGTATGCATGCGAAATGATCTGATGATGAATGTTAATAAGTCCAAAGTAATGATTTTTGAAAAGGAAGAGACCACGACAGTCTGCAACATTAGCGTGAATGGTGAAAACTTGGAGCAAGTAGTTGAGTTTGTGTATTTAGGTAGTATGTTTACAAGAGATGGGAGGGTGGAGAGGGATATTGAAAGAAGGGTTGGGGCAGGCAACAAAGTGAATGGTGCACTTAAAGTTGTCATCGCAAACAAAAACCTATCCAAAAAAGCTAGAATGGCAGTGCACAATGGTGTTCTTCTACCGACCCTTATGTATGGAAGCGAAGCATGGAACTGGCAAAAGAAGGATGAAAGTAGAATAAATGCAGTAGAAATGAGATCTCTTAGAAGAATGTGGATACTCTGTGTATGATAGAGTGTCGAATGAAAATATAAGAAGTGAATGCGGTGCGAATGATGGTGTCATGAACAAAATAATGAAAGGATCATTAAGATGGTTTTGGACATATGGAAAGAATGAATGAAGAAAGAATGGTAAAAAAATTATATGTTAATGATGTAAATGGTACCAGAAATAGAGGAAGACCAAGGAAAACGTGGCTCGATCAAATAAATCATATATTGAATGTCGGCCATGTGAGGAGTCAGAGAAATCGACGCGCGTGCATGACACGATGTATGAATGTTGAGGAAGCGAGAGAAATATGTCAGGAAAGAAAGGTGTGGCAGTCCATTCTTTCTGCCTACCCCTTCGGGGAGACGGCGTGATGGTTAGTTAGTTAGTTAGTTATATAATAACGTGAATTCTATCGTTTGGTTCCAACAACTACGCTACAAACCATTGCTTTTTCGCTTTCTTTCGTTCAAAAGTACCCAGCTTAACAACCTTATATATGACATCTTTAATAACTGAATAAAGGCGAGGTCAACTCTAGGTAGTTACATAATTTGTATTCCGGAGGCAATCGCTCAATTATGAGCGGATAATTTATCAAAGTATTATTTATTGCTCGATAAAGAAAAAAATTACGTATGGCATTTTGAAAAGCGGTGTTGATTCTAGACAGTTTTTTCCGTTCCGTTGCGACATTGTTTATTTTTAATCAAAATTGGAATGTGATAAATCTGTCGCTCTGAGTGACGACTATCACTCTATTAGTGGGGTGTTTTAAAACTTGAAGGAAGGTAGCTTTTAAATCGCTGATCGGTGATAAAAAATACGTATCTTCAAAATTTTCATCCAATTTATTTATTAATTAATTACTATTATACACAAATAAGACATAATAAACGAAAAAATATTTAGACGACTCATTTGGACACAAACTGGTGTAACAAAAAAAACGATATGAAATTTAAAAAATATATATATTAGAAGGATCCCAAATATGTCGACGTCAATGAGGCAGTACTCCTTCCAGAAATTGTAATATTTTTTTATGAATACCGCAACACTGACACTTAAAATGTCCAAATCTGAGATGATTAGATTCAACGTCCGAATAGCTCTTTGTACTGGCATCACCACAGGCAGGTTGGTTCTGCGTGACGGAGCAAAGAACAATTGATGTCGGCACTAACGCAGGTAACTCTGATTCTTTGAAAATGACCGTACTAGTCCCCTTTTCGCTTTCGCTCCAAAATTATTATATAGGTAAGAGACATACTTTATTGAGAGTAACCTGACTGTCGCGATAAAATTCATATTTGAAGCAATACTGTATAGAAGTATTATTATTCTTCTTCTTCAGCCTTCTTCACTCTACTGCTGGATAGGTCTCTTCCATTTTACACCACTCATCCACGTTTTATCCCTTTCGCATCCTCCACAGCTATACGGCCAATGTCATCAATCCATCTTTTAGGTAGCTTCCCGACACTACTGTTCCTTTTCCAAGACTTCCATTGGAGTATTTGGGCGCCCATCTGGTACTGCCTTGTTTGACTATGTGTCAAGCTCATTATCACTTCAATTTAGCTGTATGATTCATGTTATCGTCAACCTTGGTTCGGCGCCTAATTTCTTAATTTCTTATTTTATCTCGAAGACTCACGCTGAGCATTTGAATCTCAATGCATCGTAATGTGCGATTTAATTTAAGGACACTTTTTGCTGTAAAGTAATATTGCCTTGCTAATAGCCAAAAATCTTCGATAGATAAATATTGCTTTAAAAAAATCTCCAATAGGGAATATGGGTTCAACATGCGTCTAATACGGGTCTTCCTTACAAAACTGTGTATCTTATATGCTAATTTCCTTACTGTTACACATACTATTATATATTTTAAACATTTTTGACTTGTATCACTGTTCCCGTAAAGCAGCGATGCGTAATTACTTAATACGTGACGCAAATGCGTAATACGACTCAAAAGTTTCCCAATACCATCTATAGAGCTTCTAAAGTGATTTTTCTTGTCGATATAAAATAACAAAATCTTCTCTTCATTCTTACATTCTCAACATGGAAGATTAAATTGAACAGTATTAATGATGATTATTGCTTCACATATTATAATTATAATTTTGATGAATAGACCTTTACATCATTATAGCGCGAGCCAATACGGTGTAATGGGAATAGCCATTATATTGATTCTCAAAACATGTGATATGTAGCTAATCTATCGTTATTTTTTTGACACGAGAATTCTACACCAGACCGAAGACAGTGTGGGATCACACTATCATCGCTGGGAATTGAACTTGGGAACTTCGATGTGGCAGTCATAGCCACTCTGACACGAAGGTCGTGTATATCTAGAATTGCAGAAAGTATGGACTGCCACCCTTTTCTTTCCTGACATATTTCTCTCGCTTCCGCAACATTCTCGACTCTTTTCTCTGACTCCTCACGTGGTCGACATTCAATATTTGATTTATTTGATCGTGCCACGTTTTCCTCGGTATTCCTCTATTTCTAGTTACATTTACATCGTTAACATATAATTTTTTTACCATCCTTTCTCCATTCATTCTTTCCATGTTCCAAACCGTCTTAATTTGGGCTGTAGGGCCATCGTAAAAGAAGAATAATACACGTAAACCCTTTCAGTGTAATTTTTATAGTCTCATTTGAGAATTAAAATAATTTTTTAATGTAATGATTACTTATTGAAATAACAAAATAACTTATACGAATGAAAATATCTGTTTTCTAGAAGATTTAATTTATTACATGGAAATTACATGTTTCGTCTGCGAAACCATCGTCAACATGCACGCGCGTCGATTTATCTGACTCCTCACATGGCCGACATTCAATATTTGATTTATTTGATGGTGCCACGTTTTCCCCGGTCTTCCTCAATTTCTGGTTCCAATTACATCGTTAACATATAATTTTTTACCATCCTTTCTTCATTCATTCTTTCCATGTGTCCAAATCGTCTTAATGATCTTTTCATTATTTTGTTCAAAATACCATCATTTGCACAGCAGTCATTTATTATATTTTCATTCGACACTCTATCATACACAGAGTATCCAGACATTCGTTTAAGATATCTAATTTCTACTGCATTTATTCTACTTTCATCCTTCTTTTGCCAGTTCCATGCTTCGCTCCATACATGATGGTCGGTAAAAGAACACTTAATTTCAATTATTACATAAAATAAATTAATTTATATAATAATTAAAAATATCTAACTATAAAGTGAGCTTCATATGATTTTTTTTCGCTTGTTTTTAGCGGTAATAAAGTTTAATAAAATAAACATATAAAAAACGAATGCGCCATTACTGTATTGAATACTTTATTAATTTATAATCTTGATAACTTTAAACCGGAAACCTGTACCTTTTTACGTCAATCTGCTCAGATTTCAAATTAGATTAAAAGTGAATTTACATGTCTGCCGATTGCTTAAGTAATTATATAAATCATTCGTTCGCAAAGTACAATATAATTATTATACTGTACTTGGTGAAGAATTACACATTCACAGAGTTGTTAAACTTTTCGTTAATATCATTTTGGTACTTTCGAACAAGTACCTATTCATTGTATATAACTGTTCTTATATAAGATGTAATTTAAGATGCGGTAGTAATAAGTTATACATGGGCAGACTTGAAGTCTGTTCTATTATATTTCCAACATATTTCGTAAGGTCCATGCATATTTATGATATAAAATTTATTGTTTTCTTGGGCGAAAGGGAATATGCATACAAGAAAAAGTGAGTTATTATTTGATTAATAGCTTTATGTATAATACTTTCCCTATACTGCAAGAATCTATTGAACTCAACGTTAATATGTTATTGCATAACTTATTATTATTCAAGATGCTGTTGTAAATAAAATTATATTTAACTTATTGTACTGAACTTCCCATTTTTACGATAGATACGCTCCACGCGATTCCGTGTTAAAAATATATACTTAAATTAAAAAATATATGGTGGAATATATTTCTTGTATAAAAATCAAATCAGGATATCTAAAAATGAAGTTCAGTATTCGTCACCTGAGAGTAAGAAGGTTCCAACTGTCAACAGTAAAAAGCTGAGAAAAATGAAGTCAAAGTTTTGTTGGTTTCGGGTACACACCTATCTTGGAATAAACGGGTTACTTCTGAAGCAGATGAAATTCTTTTACCGAGAAGCGTGTAAATTTTCTCTGGCGACAGTTGGAATAATAAAGTTCTAATTGTAAATTAATCATTCTTCAGTGAATCGTGTGTTTTGAATGATCAAATGGAACTTGATTCTTTTCGTAACATCAAAATGACGATACTATTACAAGTTTTTTTATTGTACGTATAGATAAGGTTAGTAAGAACCCTTTTCAAGAAAAAAAGCCAAATGTGAAATTTTGGTAGTTGGAACCCTCTTTTTATCAGGTGACGTATTGTTAACATAATTTTATTTAAAAAATACTTTAAAAAGTTAACTAACAGAGAAGGCAGAGAGGATGGACCGCCACACTATTCTATCCTGACTTAACTCTCGCGTCTCTTCTTCATTCACACATCATGACATGAACGTTTGTTGATTGTTCCTACTTCCAACATAGGGACCTCTCAGTAATTTATTAACCTGGTCATGCCATGTTTTCCTTGGCCTTCGTAGTTGTAGGTGCGTCAAATCAAAGGGGTTGGCCCTTGAACTTCAATTTTATCTCTCCCTTTTTTTTGCACCGTATTATTTCTAAATCGCGTTAAAAAGAACGTGTAAAAAGGGAGTTCAGTGTATACACATCATATAAATGATTGTCAGATTAAATACTTCTCTAAGTACGTAGAGATCGTTCATCCTAGTTAGTTATTTAACAATAGAGTGAGTTAAGCAACTTTGGTATTGGTTATAGAAAACCACCTGATTCGTTCGCAAGTCCAAGTGCAAGGATTTGACAATGTTCTGACAGAAGTTGTTGCTAAAATAGGTACTAGGTGATCAGAGAAACACAAGCATGTCGAAATTAGGAAAGGGAAAACCGCTTTCGGAACAAGTAATTGAGATTGTTTTAAATGTTTGTAAATATACGAATAAATAATATAAACCACACAATTCAGTAACTATTTCATAAATACTAAAACTTACTAACTAACCAAAACGTTTAATATAAATGGTGTTTTTTATAGGTATACAATACATATTCAAAATGAAAAGAAAACATTAAAATAATGTTAATGTCTATGATATTGGCTTCATTTAATAGATCATTTTATGCCATTATTGTTTAAATATGATTTCGGGCATATGAGCGACACGGCCAGCTTGAATGTAGCGCAATCGTGAAGTCCAATTTTTGACAATTGTCGTATTTGTGGATGCGTATTATCCACTAGAGTGTACGTGGTGTGAAAAATGATCCATGGTCTTCCGAATAACTTCCTCGGATGGACGACTATGTCGACCGTAAAATGGACGTAGTGCACGATAAGTTTGGCGAACCGAACCATGATTTTCAAAATAAATTTGCACAATTATTGAGTGCTGTTCTGACTTAAATCTATTCAGGGTAAAATGGCAAAACGTATTGACTACAATTCAACTGTCAACTGTCAAATTGACTGTCTGTAAAAACTATGATGTCTGTTTTAAAACCAAACCTCTAAAAAAAGCAGCCGTTACTAAAAAGTGTTAACTGTGATAAAAAGCAAATAGGTAAACTCTGAAATCTAGTTACTTATAGCATTATTAATTTTTTATAAACTTAGGTGCAAACACTATGAAATTCAATAATGACTACTTTACACATGAATTTGAGTTTTTTTTTTCTTGGCGTGTTTCGAAAGTTTTACGCATTCATCATCCGGAGAACGATATAAACTCAAACATGCCGAGAAAAATAAACTCAAAAGTCCAAAAAAACAGTGTTTCAATTCATAAATAAATTCGTGATAACATGATTTTGAAGTTTTTTTTTATATTATATTAATAATTATACATTTTCTAAATTATTTAGTTAAAAAAAAAGCTACATCGCTGATGTGAATATAATTATAGTAGTTTATCATTTATTTTACGTAATTATAATTAAAAATATTGAATTCACATATTTGCAACAACAACAACAACAACAAACCATCACGCCGTTTCCCCGCAGGGGTAGGCAGAGAGAATGGACCGCCACTCTACTCTATCCTGGCAAACCTCTCTAGCTTCCTCCACATTCATACAACGAGTCATGCACGCACGTCGATTCCTCCGACTTCTAACATGACCAACCTTTAAAATTTGATTAATTTGGTCATGCCATGTTTTCCTCGGTCTGCCTCGACTTCGTACCCCATTTACATCATCAACGTATACTTTCTTAACCATTCTTTCTCCATCCATGCGTTCATTTGCAAACATATTTTTATTGATGTACTCGTATAAAAATAGTACATACGAGTATATATAAATACATATAAAAACTGTTTTCTTTTTACCAAAAATAAATAAAAATAGAATTTTTTAGGATAATCAAATGATTTTACTGAAATTTCTTGATGGAAGTTCATTTTAAATAATAATTAAATAAAACGATGTTTTTTTTAACTACTTCCATTTGCCGGTGCCAGCGAGCCTGGCGAAACATGTCACTATCGAAATAAAGACAAAAGTGGAAGTAGTTTAAAAAACATCGTTTTATTTAATTATTATATAGAATTTTTTGATAAAATTTAAATATATTGAAATAATACGGTAAAATTGTATTTATTTAAAACAATAAAAAAAATATATTGTACCTTGGCAGCAAGTCCCGCAATGGAAGCTTCGTTCCTCTCCACGTCGAAGAGATGTACCCTATCCGCGTGGAGGGTTCGCTCCAGGGCGCGCAGGCGCACGCAGTCCGCCAGCCGTTTCTCCGACTCGCGCACCTGGCGCAGGGCCGCCTCCTCCTCGCGCATGTACTGCACCAGCAGCTCGTACTTGCGCAGCTCTCGCGGAGCCGAGGAGTGGGGGTTCGCCTGGGACAAACCTCACGATCGGAACCATAATAATTTTTATAGTGGCCAGAGCAAGGTCGACCGTAGACACACGGTGTTCTAAAACGCTTCGTGAAATGGCAGGGCTCCACCAATAGTGCATTTATTATTTACTGTTTCTTAAAAAATGATATAAAACTTCGCGTCTATTTTCTAGAAGTTTTATTATATTTTAGATACTATCCAACATTTGATATTGCCTTAGCAAGGTGAAACATGTCATTCCCATAAAACACAACGAAACTTCTAGAAAATAGACGTTTTCAAACTAACCGACTGACAATGTTCTTTCCTGACATAGCGAAGCATGAAACTGGCAAAAGAAGGATGAAAGTAGAATAAATGCGGTAGAAATGAGATCTCTTAGACATTTAGACGAATGTATGGATACTCTGTGTATGATAGAGTGTCGAATGAAAATATAAGAAGTGAATGCGGTGCGAATAATGGTGTTATGAACAAAATAATTAAAGGATCATTAATACGGTTTGGACACATGGAAATAAAGATATAAATGGAACTAGAAATAGAGGAAGACCGAGGAAAACGTGTCACGATAAAATAAATTAAATATTGAATGTCGGCCACGTGAGGAGTATGAATGTTGAGAGAAATATGTCAGGAAAGAAAAGTGTGGCACTCCATTCTTTCTGCCTACCCCTTTGGGAAGAACGTTAAATAATAATTAAAATACATTTTTATTAAAATCAGTTTGCTATTATAGAAGTTTTTTCTTTCTTATATATAGGCTGCGATTTATGTCCCGGGCCGATTTTATGTATTTTTTAATAAAATGTATTTTACTGCTCGAGTATATGTTCCGTACCATTATGCAATATTCCATACTTAATGACCACATATTGGATCAATTAAATTTAAAAAAAAAAAAATACTTTTCCAAATTATCTTATAAATCCTAAGCCTGGAACATAAGACGAGTAGGTACTATTATAAGAGTGACATGTTACGCCATGCTAGAGCAATATCAAAAGTGTTGTACACTTGTATAAATATTTTAAAATTATTGATCAATAAACAATAAAATATTTCATTTACGTTACCATATAAGCTTCAGTCATTTGAAACAATGTCACCAATAAACAAATTTGAATATTACCACATATCCTGAAGTCATCTCTGGTGTGTAGGAGAGAACTCCGCCGGTGTCCATGAGATTAGGCTTGTAGAATGTGCGCGTAGACTTGGTGACGAAGTTATCCTCGTAGTGATACAGCAGCCGAATCTCCATCAGCGAGATGAGGAACGTCTTCACGGCAACGTCCTCCGCGGCGGGTAGCTCCGGATGACGATGGAACCGCTCCACCACAGACTAGAACACGATAACTGTAAATCGCTAATCGAGTGACATCTATCCGTCGAAAGCTAAAACATGTTTTTAGCTTTCCTCTAGCACATTAAAAATTTAACGAAATATCTACATAAATTATAGAAAGATCTAGGTACAATTTCAATAATTATATTTTGAAGGACGGAAAAAAAACATTCATAAGAAAATTGCTAATCTAGTGTCGTCTATCCGTCGAAAGTTAAACATGTTCAAACTTTCTACTAATACATTAAAAATTAAATGAAATATCTAAATTACGGTAAGATCTAGGCACAAACATTAAATAATTCGGCTTTGAGTGGCGGGTAATACAAAACTGAGTGACATCTATCCATCGAAAGCGTAAACACGTTAAATTAAATTAAGATCTATTCACAAACATTATATAATATTGTTATGAAATTAATAAGGTGCGACGGTTTTGATGAGTTATTAATAACATACAATATTATATGTTATATTAGAGGTAAATACTCGGCCATGGACCCAAAAAGCCATGGAAAGAGCCATGTTAGGAATAAGCCTAAGAGACAGAGTCGGAAACGATAGGGTGAGAGAAAAAACAAAGGTCTCTGACATCATCCACCGGGTGGCGACTCTAAAATGGCAATGGGCAGGTCACGTAGCCAGAAGCTCAGATGAAAAGTGGACAAGAAGACTGCTGACTTGGAGACCGTGGACGGCAAAGAGAAGTGCAGGGCGACCGCAACTACGGTAGAAGGATGATCTGAACAGACACGTCGGAATAACCTGGATGCAGTCTGCACAGGAGAGTGTGACATGGAAGCGAATGGAGGAGGTCTTTGTCCAGGAGAGGACGGGAATAGGCTGAGGAAGAGGAAGAAGAAGAATAATAAAATACTCAATTCCAGCCGGGGGCCTACTCGTGTTAGTCATAAATAGTTAGTATACTATGATTCAAAAATAATTTGGAACATTTGTATACTTTGTTTTCACACCACTTTATTTTATTTTATCGAACCAACCGGATTCGCTCTCGCCAGATCTTAATAAATAAACGTTTAAAATGTTATTCGTGGTTCCTACTCGCGAATCGCGATGAAGGTACTTACTCGTGTCATAAATGAATTATCCATAATATTAGTACTCACAACAACGTTTCGATGTGTATTTTCTTCTTCATTATCAAATTCGAATAATTCAATATCTCTTTTATATAACCTAAAAATAGTAATGATTAACTAATCCATTGTTTTGGCAGAAAAACTGTGATACTTCAACATTATTAACTGTTCATTTTGAAACCCTGTTATAATACGTATCACAATTCATTTTTTAATTTCTATGAAATTGTCGCGACAGCTGTTTCACCAAGCTATGTTGGCATCATCAGATTAGTGTGTTGTTTGTAAGACCTGATGATTTCAACATAGGTTGGCGAAACAGCTGTCGCGACAATTTAATAAATATTTATAAATAAATTGTGACACAAAATTACAACGGTATTTAAATACATATAGGGTGTTTTTTTTTAGAGGTTTGGTTTTTAAACTGGCAAAATTGTTTATACAGAGTGTCAAGTTGACAGTTGATTTGTAGTTAGTACGTTTTGCCATTTCACCATGAATAGACTGACGTCAACAGCGCTTGCAAATAGTGCAAATTTATTTTGAAAATCATGGTTCGGTTCGCCAAACTTATCGTACACTACGTCCATTTTACGGTCGACATAATCGTCCATCCGAGCAAGTTGTTTGGAAGACCATGGATCGTTTTCGTACCACGTACACTCTAGTGAATAATACGCATCCACAAAGACGACAATTGTCTAAAATTGGATTTCACGATTGCGCTTCATTCGAGATAGCCGTGGCGCTCATATGCCCGAAATCATATTTAAACAATAATGGCATAAAATTATCTAATTAATAAAGCCAAAATCACAGACATTAACATTATTTTAATGTTTTATTTTCATTTTGAATATGTATTGTATAGCTTTAAAAAAACACCCTATAGTAAAGGATTTATTTAATTGATAAAGATAAGTAATACATTTATTTATTTACCCATCTTCTCTGTCTATGTAAATCTCTGTAATTGTATTTGGTGTTGTAGTTATTTGAGAAAGATGATCGAATCTTGGCTCATCGTAGAAGTCGAGGGTTCTATTACAGTCTAAACATTTCTCGGGACTGGCCATCTCATACTTATGTTCTGTGAATCAGTGAAAAAATAATGTGTTGTTATTGGAATTTAAAATCAAAAAAATGTTAATAATTAGTTAAAGTTAAATTGTTTTCCTAATTTAGAGATATGTTGTCGTAATTTTCTAATCACCTAGTATTTTAGAAGCTAATACCGTACACCCAGGAACCAATCAGATAGCGTTCTATAAAAAAAATGGAGGTGTTAATAACATTGCCAATAATCTCCCTGAAGTGAATAAATTTTACATATAGTCCTACGTGTATTGTTTAAATCTTTAGGAATTAGAGAAAGGAGACTTAAAATCTTAAATATTTTGTTACGAAAAAAGTTTTCTTGTATTTGATTGTGTCCATAATGGGTTTATAACTCATGGGAATATGAAAGCAAAGCTGTATTTGTAAAATTTACGAAGTTAATAACTATTTATTAAA
Organism: Lepidostoma basale; assembly: GCA_022606425.2. NCBI lineage: Eukaryota > Metazoa > Arthropoda > Insecta > Trichoptera > Lepidostomatidae > Lepidostoma > Lepidostoma basale. The sequence goes on from JAHDVF020000880.1 coordinate 73,058, forward strand.
ATACCATTCAATTGTACCATTTTATTTTTTATTTTAATGAGGATTTCGGATTTCGAAATTTCGTCATTAAAAATGGGATGTTATGACTAATGTTATTATACATAAATATTACCTACACGTTACAAACCTGATTCGTGTGTAAATCATAATTCCCAACAAAACACATTTTAAAAATAACTAACTAACTAACTAACCATCACGCCGCCTCTCCGGAGGGGTAGGCAGAAAGAATGGACCGCCATACATTTTTGTCCTGATAAACTCTTTTTCTAGCTCCGTTCACGTCGTTTACATATACTCGTACCTTCTTCACCATTCTGTCTTCACTCATTCTTTCCATGTGTCCAAACCATCTTAACGACCCTTTTATTATTTTGTTCCTAACACTTTCATTCGTACCGCATTCACTTCTTATACTTGTATTTGACACTCTATCATATACTTTCATCTTTCTTTTGCCAGTTCCATGCTTCACTTCCATACATAATTGTCGGCACAAGAACATTATTATGCACTGCCATCTTAGCTTTTTTGGATAGGTTTTTGTTTGCGATGACAACTTTAAGTGCACAATTTACTCTGTTGCCTGCCCCAACCCTTCTTTCAATATCGTTCTCGATCCTAACACACACCTCTAGCTTCCTCCAAATTCATACAGAGAGTCAATGCAATTCTAAATACTATAAAAGTCATTTTACACATTCCTGTATTATATATTTTATGCATACTGAAACGATAATATAACGCAATAAATATATAAAATATTTATTATACGTAATTTAGATCAAATACTCCTTTTCAGACGTTTTTATTAGAGCAATTAAAAAAATAGAAACGCAATCTTTCAAATATTGCGTTGTATACTAACTAAATGCATTAATTATAAAGTTACATAAATGTTCACACCTCCGAATAAATTATTCAATAATACTTCGATACATATTGTTTTCCAGACCACACATCAATCAAATGCAATTTATGGGTGCATAAAATACGATAACATAAAAAAAATTGGGTCATGCAGTTCTGACATATTTTTTTCATCGCGGCCATTGTTGGTATTCTGATTAGCATATTATTCGAGCCATTGTGAAAACCATCAATCATATTTATGGTTTAGGACATTGTCGTTTCACTTGTATAAATAATGCTAGTCTTTCTGTGTAATCGGTATTATATGTCTAGTTGGGTGTAACACACATGCTATGCGAAACGAAATAGCATTACTTTCACTCGTATTCGGCTGTTATAGTATTGAGAAATGCAATTTAAAAAACACACACAACGCTAAGGCAACCATGGATGTAATTATTTGGTTTCGTATGTGCAAAAAAATGGTTTATGAATTAATAGACTACTTAAATGACAATTAGATTAAATTTATCGTAATATCTATGCTAACATGTAATGATGTGAAATTAATATGAATGATTTAAGCAATATTTGTTCACGTATTTTTTATTTCGCAACTTAACGCACCAGGAAAAGTATTCTGCTATTTCCAAGTGTATCACGTTTTAATGATTTCTTAAATTTATTAAATTGTTTTAACAAAATGGATGACTGAGGTGTTTTAACATTAAGCAATTCTTCTTGGCAAAAGAAGGATGAAAGTAGAATAAATGCAGTAGAAATGAGATCTTTTAGACGAATGTGTGGATACTCTGTGTACGATAGAGTGTCGAATTAAAATATAAGAAGTGAATGCGGTGCGAATGATGGTGTTATAAACAAAATAATGAAAGGATCATTAGGATGGTTTGGACACATGGAAAGAATAAATGAAGAAAGAATGGTAAAAAAATTATATATAATATTAACCACAATGATCAGGCCCATAATGATATACAGAATCGAAGCAAGAACAGACACTGTCAGAACCAAACATCTCTTAAGAGTAGCAGAAATGAGAACATTGCGACTGCGACCTATAGTGGGGAGAACCCTTAGAGATAGGATACCCAATGAAGAAATTCGCAAATCCTTCAAAATTGAAAACATAGTGAGATGGAGTAGGCAGAGAAGACGATTCTGGAGGGACCATATCGAGAGAATGGATCCAGCAAGAATTCCTAATATCGTGATGCGTGAGACTCCAGAGGGCCGTCGACCACCAGGACGATCGCCAAAGAGATGGAGAGAAGGCTGGTCGCCTTCATCACAGGAGGAAAGTTGATATCCTACATAAACAGATCGCAAGATCTACAATCAGAAGAAGAAGATGAAGAATATTTCAACAATAATAAAAGTGAAAAAAAAACAAACAAAAGTTGTTTAAAAATAGAAGAACTAAAAATTCTATAAGTGATAAGAAATATTCACGACACGTGTTTCGTCTTATGAGGACATCTTCGAGTGTCTCATAAGACGAAACACGTGTCGTGAATATTTCTTATTACTTATAGAATTTTTAGTTCTTCTATTTTTAAACAACTTTTGTTTATTTTCTTTTCATTATGGAATTCTATACACTTTATCATACATCGATTAATTAAATAATAAAAGTTTTTGTGCTGTTTATTATTTTCTGATAACCCGAGTTTTTTTGGGTTCCGACCATATCCTCAGTCCCAAAAGTTATAGGTTAAGGATTAGAGGGGTTTTACTGAAGTTAGCTTGAACTCACCTTTAAGATAGTCTTCTCTGCCTCTTTTGAAGTACTCGGTTATTATATTTTCATTATAATCATACGAAATTTCCATAAGATTATCCGGTCTCCTTTCGTACCACTCGTGTCTGTTGAAAATAATATATATTAAAACTAATTAAAAGCAACCATTTGTAAGGTTTTAATTAGCAGAAGCAACGTAATATGCATTCATTACTTCGTTACTAAATCTTTATAAGCATAGTCGCTGTATGTGCAAAATCTCCTCAACAGACCATCCATTGTGGAGTACGGGGCATATTTCTCTAAAATCTTCTTCTTGAATCGTAAGATTTTTTTACCGCCTGGATATCGCTCCTCAAACTCTGAAAAATGATTCAAATTTAGTATTAGAAATGTTGATACTCGTATATTTAATGATTATTTATAAACAAACAAACCATCACACCGTTTCCCCGCAGGGATAGGCAGAGAGAATGGACCGCAACACTACTCTATCCTGGCATACCTCTCTAGATTCCTCCACATTCATTCAGTGAGTCATACACGCACGTCTATTCTTCCGACTTCTAACATGACTAACCTTTATAATTTTATGAATTTGGTCATGCCATGTTTTCCTCGGTCTGCCTCAACTCCGTACTCCGTTTACATCATTAACGTATACTTTCTTAACCATTCTTTCTCCATCCATGCGCTCCATATATCCGAACCAACGCAGCGATCCTTTCATAATTTTGTTCATAATACCTTCTTCCGCTCTACATTCCTTTCATAAATCAGCATTTGAGATCCTGTCGTATGATTATTTATTATAAGTAAAACTAACTAACTAGCTAACCATCGCACCGTTTCCCCGGAGGGGTGGGAAGAGAGAATGGACCACCATAATCCTCTGTCCTGACAAACCTCTCTAGCTTCCTCTACAATCATACAACGTAACATGCACGCTCGTCCATTTTTCCGACGTCGAATGTGGGCGCCTTTAGTATTTGATTAATTTGGTCATGCCATGTTTTCCTTGGTCTTTTTCCACTCACACTGCTTGTATTCAACAATTTAACCATTTTTCTAACGTCCATTTGTTTAATTAATTCGTTCATTCGTCCAAACCATCTCAGGGATTCTTTTTAATTTTACTTATAATGCAATCATCTGCCATACATTTCTTCCTTTTTTATTATTAGTACTTCTTCTTCTTCTTCTTTTGATAGATCTGACGATCTGTGACACAGAAATCATATCTCGTCGGATGATGAGATCCAGCTGTCCCTCCATCTCTTAGGCGGTCTTCCAGGTGGGCGGTGTCCGGAAGGGATTTCATAAGCGGCTGTATATGCGAGTCTGTCACCATCCATTCGGCTACATGGTCCCTCCAGTATCTTCTTCTGGATCTACTCCACTGAACGATATCCTCTATTTCGCAGGTTTTTCTTATGTCTGCGTTGCGGATACGATCTCGGAGGGTTTTTCCAGTAATTGATCTTAGGACCTTCATCTCCGATGTTCTTAGTAGTCCCTTGGTTCGCACAGTGTCAGCCCGCGTCTCTACAGCGTACGTCATGATAGGTCGCACGCAAGTTTTGTAGATTATTAGTACCTTTTAGAAAAATAATATGAACTGTGACGTATGACACCATAAAACGTAAGTAACAACGTTTAATATAAACTGTTATCACCATTCTTGCTATAACAATTTTGTCAAAATGTTCATAAGCAATAAAATCTCATATACCATAGAGTAAATAATTTGAGTGCAATAACGCCCAATGCCGTCTCGAAAGTACTTACCAGGCCGTAAACAATATTTGCAACATGGCGATTTATGGGGCTGTATGTATTTTTAGAATCCGTGAACTTACTATGTGCTTCATTCCTTGGTTTCATTTAATTTCGATTATAAATGTGAAATGAATGTAAAATATATCAATTTGGTTCGTATATCAATTTGGTTGCCTAACCTCTCTACCGGTTGGAGGCGTTTGAGATGTGGATATACCGCAGAATACTCCGTACACGGTGAACCGATAGGGTCAGTAATGCAGACGTAGTACAGAGAGCCAGAGCCAATAGAGAGCTGTTGTCGAGTGTGAAGTTAGAAAGGTCACATATTTGGGTCATATGCGAAGGGGAAAAAATACCACCTCCGACTGATATTAATGGGTAAAGTGGAGTGACGTCGGGAAGTCGGTAGAAGGCAGCTATCCTGGCTGCGGAACATCAAAGAGAGGACAGGAATAACAAGAGTTCAGAACCTGTTCCAAGTGGCGCAGGATAGAGATGCCTTTGCTGCAATGATCGCCAAGTTGGGGGGACCTGACACGGCACCGAAAAAAGATGAAGATAGTAGAAAAGACCATATTTAAACATTTAATCATTCTTTATCGGAGTTTCAAGTTAAGATTATCGTTGCAAAATAATGTTCTCATTTGATTAAATGCAGCTCGTGCAACTTCAATTCTGCATTTTATTTCAATGTCTGGGTCAAGCGCTTTAGTGATAATGCTGCCAAATCGGTCGACCATTTCAACATTCGCACCATTCATTTGCAGAGTGGATGAAGAATAGTTAAGTCGCCCAAATGTCATCTATTTGGTCTTCTTAATGTTGATTTTCAAGCCCAGATTCTCTCCTGCTATATCAATTTTATTTACAGTATTATATAATGAAATGTATTTAACCAGTGTTCGTTATGTCCAGCCTTTCTACCCAGCTGGCTGGCATATCAAATTGCTTTTTTACAGAATCATCCCCCATTTCTGGCAGCAGCTTCAACCAGCATAACCGGTTTCCAATATCGAAGTTTTCCGGTACTCTATTCTCTTGAAGATTTACCTGAAAACAAAGGTTATTTAATTTCCAAACTAACTAACTAACCATCACGCCGTCTCTCAGAAGGGGTAGGCAGAAATAATAGACAGCCACACTTATTTCCTCACATACTTCTCTCGATTCTTTAACATTCATACAACGTGTAATGCACGCACGTTGATTTCTCCGACTCTCAATATTTGATTGTGCCACGTTTTCCTCGGTCTTCCTGTATTTTTAGTTCCATTTACATTTTTAACATATGTTTTTTTTACCATTATTTCTTCATTCAATCTTTCCATGTATCTTTTGTGATGCGAAGAAACAGCGAAAATATCGTCCAAAAAGCCCTCATCTTTCCCTTTGCCATTTCCCTTTTTCTGGGGTCGGCCCTCCTCGTACAAAGGCGCCAAACTCTTCTATCCTGGTTAATCTCCACTGTCAGGTTCTCGTGTTGCAGCTCCCTTTCCATGTTGGCCCACCATGTTGCCTCTTGGGCGGCCTCTACATCTTGGTTTTGTGGGAATGCTGAAGGCTTTTTGGACCTCCCAAATCGAGATTCACCCATTTTTCCATGTGTCCAAGCCATCTAAATGTTATTTTCATTATTTTGCTCGTAACACTTTCATTCGCACTGCAATGCACTCATTTTACATTTCCTCCCACATTCGTCTAAACCAGAGGTACCCAACACTTTTTGTCCTGTAGACCCCTAGCCGATTTATTTTATTTTGTGCAGACCCCCTACATTCGTAATATAGATTTTTTTTTATAAATTCAGATTTAACTTTAAAATGAGTTTTTGAAGCTGACACAGAGCAAAATCAGGCCAATGGAAAAAAATAATCTGCAACATCTGCAAAAGTGTAACGTTGCGTAATGAGCCAAAAAAAGGTCGACAACGAATGCTGTTTTTTTTTTCACGGATATTTTTCGTTGTCGAAAAATTTTTTTTTTTTGCTCATTTGGAAAAATCGAATATCGCGGCTGGTTTGATTTTCTTATTTTATTAAACCTTGTGCGGACTCCCTGGTGTTGCTCAGGGACCCCAAAATCAATTTTAATTCCACGGACCCCCTGAATGATCCCGGAGACCCCTACGGGACCCCTAGGGGACCACTTTGGGAACAACTAGTCTTAACGATCTAATTTTTACTACATTTATTTAGAATTTCTAGATCAACTCTCTATTATCTTAAATTGTTGGAGGTACTCACATAATAATTCTTGTGATTATAAATACTCTCTACTTGAATGTAGTCTTCACAGTCAATATCATATCTAAACCCGGTGGAAGGCTCAATATAAAAAGGCTGCTCAATGACCGGTTGATCGATGACAATATCCTCTACAACTTCCTCGGCCTCGGGGATCTCCTCCTCAGCACCATCTTCTCCTTCCTCGCCTTCACCTTCAACTTCCTCATCCCCTTCGTTCTCAAGTTCTTCTTCTTCTTCATTGGCTTCGTCCGGTACTTCTGCATTTTCCTGAACCGTTTCGCCATCCTTGTTAGTTTCCCCTTCTATTTCACCTTCAATAGCATCTTCGTCCTCTTCCTTAGATTCTGCTGCTTCCTCGTGAGGTTCTTCTATTATCGCTTTTCTTGGTGGTAGGACCAAAACCCAAGCATGAACTCTCCATCCATATAGTTCATCATCAGGCGGTTTTTCTAATTCCTGTGCACGAAACAAAGAGTTCACATGAAAATTTATTTAGCATACGAATACTTAGTGTCTTTAAATTTACTTCAAATATTAAAAACATGTTTTTTTAAGAAACACTTTACTTTGGAACTAACTTAAGGTCTTTTTCATTATTTGCAAATACAATGCACAATTAAGTATTTTTTTTATATCGTTATAATATAATAATATAAATTGAATAATTTATAAAGCGCCATTTTTATGAATTGCTCATCTCAAGGGCGCTCGTTCTACCGATGATGAAGGTGTTAAATCTTCTAAACTTATAACTAACTAACTAACTAACTAACTAATCATCACGCCGTCTCTCCGAAAGGTTAGGCAGAAAGAATGAACTGCCACACTTTAACCGATGCGGTACTTCATCCTTCTCTTTCCGCCCCCGCAAGAGACGCAGTGTGATGGGTTGCGAACCTTATCGCCACACAACGAAAAATATAAACCGAAATGTGGAAAAGACGTATTAATTCTTAAAAAAATCGTCATGTAATTCTTAAATAAGTTTTTTTTTGTGAATGTATACTTATACTTGTATACGAAATCCTAGATTTTCACCAAAGGGTGGTTAATTCAAATTTAATTGTTAAATTTGAATTAACCACCCTTTGGTGAAAATCCAGGATTTCGTATACAAGTATAAGTATACATTCACAAAAATATTTGTAATTATTCTGGTCAAGTCTTTGGCATATAGAATGGAATAATACTCCTGGCGGCTTCTAACAATACGTTTATAGGCTACAGCCTTCGCATTGTGTTAATAAGGAAGTTTGCTAAATGCTGAAAATCATTCTCCATAGATGGCGTGAGTGGGTCGGTTGTATAAGTTAATCTTGAAAAGATTCACAAGTGCAACCAAATCTACATAGATGGACAATTAAAACTGACACGTGAAGATAGATATGGATTTGAAGTATATATACATCTTCCAAAAATTTGTCATGCATGATCATAATAGCAAATGTGGAATGGGGAAAGTTGTAATTACATAAAGCGTGCGCTTAACCCAACCAATGACAGGTCATAAGTCCTGTAAACACCTTGATCATCCATATTCAGTTTCCAGTTTGCGTCTTCGTCTCTATTGAGATACAATTAAACTTAAATAAGTTTACCAAAAATATTACAATTAAGTATCTATTAATCATAAACTTTATATCAATAAGTAGTCACGTCACATTTGCGATTTCCAAAAAACTGGTTATTATTTTTAGGGGAAACATGTTACTCCCATAAAATAAAATGAGAATTAGAACACGAACGTTTTCTTCAATATATGAACAAGTATGGGCTATTTTAAATTTATTATTTATTATTTAAAAATGAATACGAATTATAACATCTGTTGTCTAGATGTTTTATTATATTTAATGCGAATGATGTGTTTCGCCTTGCTAAGGTATTGTCAAATGCTAAGACATTTGATAATGCCTTATTAATTATAAAAGTTTATTCTGCCCCGTCAGCTTGGGTACCGATATAAATGGCTACGCACTTGATTTTCGCCACATTTGATAATGCCCTAGCAAAGGCCTAACATGTCATTGGCATAAAATATAACTACACTTCTAGAAAGCAAACATTTTCATTCGTATTAATTATCTATTATATTTATAATGTTAAGAACAACAAACCTTGACTTTTTCCTCGTACTCGTATCGCTGCTTGTCTTGTTTGGCTTTTATTGCATCCTTCCTCATTTGATCTCTGTTTATCAGATGCTGGCTGTGGAAGTCGGCCATTTGGTTCACTTTATATTTCCGGAAAGGGATCACCTTTTTCGGTTCCGGCTGCGTAAATAATCAATAATGTGATTCTATGATGTCATTACTTTAATTCGAAGGTTTTTGCTTAAATATACATGTTAAGTGTCTAGTTGGATGGCAGCAAAGGACAAGAGGTGTTGGAGGGGACATTTAATGGAGACCGAGGTTCAATATGGGCTGTAGGGCCATCGAAGAAGAAGAATAATACACGTAAACCCTTTCAGTGTAATTTTTATAATTCCATTAGAGAATTAAAATACTTTTTTTTAAGGCAATGATTACTTATTGAAATAACAAAATAACTTATACGAATGAAAATATCTGTTTTCTAGAAGTTTTAATTTATTATATGGAAATTACATGTTTCGCCTTGCGAAGGCATCGTCAATTCCTTGAACTATGTCTTTGCAAGTTGAAAAATATCAATATCATAAAATACTCGTATAATAAATCTTCTGGAAAACAGACGTTTTCATGCGTATTAATAAACAAAATAACTAAATAGGATTTGTTCTATATGGATAATTTAGCAGTCTTTTAAAAAAGAAAACAAGGATTTAAATCAATGATATTAAAATTTATTTTTACAATCTTCAATGTGAGCAGAAAATAGCTCATTATTATGAAGAAGGAATCTGGTCGGGTCCAGGCTTGAACCCAAGTCCTCCGGATCAGGACCCAATCCTTCTATCCCTTCTCCCTTCTATACCACCACCCGAATAAATCTAAATTATAATATTGTAGACTGTTAATTTAGAGACGAATAAAATTTTATGAAGTCAAGCATTAGTTGGAATAACAGTTTTTAACAAATATTCGTGACAAATATACTTTCCCTTTAGACTTTTGGCAATATGTTTTGCAGCTCGTACTTCTTCTTTTTCTTTCTGAAGATGTTATGATCTTTTTCGACAGGATATCTATTTTGGTCATGCGATGACATTTTTCTTTTAAATTTCTATCATAGGGAATGGTCTGCAGTAAAGTTTAATTAATATCTTTGCTGGTTCCTGGGATGACGAATACAGTCATGACGGAAGCCAATAATATGCACGCGGAGTTGGAACACAGAGTTCAAAAAGGCCTACGAGCTGCAGCCTCCTTGCGAAAGCTCCTAAAGTCCAAGCTTCTATCTAGAAACACCAAGCTGCGTATTTATAACACCATCATCAAGCCAGTGGTGACAAATGGTTCTGAGTGATGGACAATGACTCTAAAAGAACAACAAAGAATCTACTGGTTTGAGAATAGAATACTTAGAATGATCCTGGGACCCAGACCCGGTATTGCAGCGGGAACTTGGAGGCATAGGACCAACCAAGAGATCCGTACGATGACACAGCAGCCTCTTATAACGAGCACCGTGATAGCCGGTCGCCTAGCAGGGATCGGGCACGTATGCCGAGGCGAAGAGACCAGAGCAATCAAGACCCTGTACGCGTCTAGAACGACTGGAGTAAGACCTCTAAACAGCGCCTAATGGACAATGTTCTGGCTGATCTGGCTAGGTTGGGCGAATCGGACTGCTGGGAGCAAAAGGGGAGCTTGACGAAAAATCATCAAGGAGGCTAAAACTCTTCAAGAGTTGTATGACCATAGGAAGTGAGTAAGTGGGATGCCACTTGAGCCTTTTTAATGTGATGGTTAACCGTTGCTTTCCATATGTTTGTATACAACAGGTTATTTGAACCCAATTACTGAGTACAATTTTAAGCTATTGATTCTTATTAAAGAGTCATGCTATGAGAGTCAGGTCAGGAGTGTCGGACATCATCGGAAGAGTGGCAGCGCTAAAATAGCGCTGGGCAGGCCATGTCGCTCGCAGCTCTGACGACAGATAGACAAAACGCCTCCTTGTTGATGTCCTAGAGCTGTTATCCGAAACACAGAACGCCCCCAACTTCGATTGAATGACGACATTAAAGAGACTGCCGGTACGACATGGATGCATGTTGTCCAGGATCGACAGACCTGGAAGCACATGGAGGAGGTCTATGTCCGGGAGTGGACGGATACAGGCTGATGATGATAATGATGTTTTATGTGATAGGTAGCTAGTCTATAATTAATTTTATTGCACGTGAATTCAACCAGATCAATGAGTGTGAGAATTTTTTCTCACTCATCGTCGGGAATCGAAGCCGGAACCTTCTCTTTGTCATTGATAAATGTTGCCACTCATATTGTGCTAAACAGGGTATAATCTTACCTTTGGGGGATCAAACTGATCGGGGCAGGGCCTCCTGTTGAATATGCCGAGGGTGAAGTCTCTCGTGGCATAGCCGAAGACCACGTACGCGTTGATATTGGCCCCAATCAGGTAAGAGGCGAGGAGAGTGGCGTATTCGAAGCTGTTGCCTTTCTGCCTCTTCATCACCGTGTAAGGAGACAGAATCCTGTCAGGCTAAAATAAAAATAGTATTAATGAGTATTCGTTGTTTTTAAACAATGACGTAAAAACTAATACACATAAAATAATAAAACACTTTGTATTTAACCACGGTATGGTTATTAATAATAACCATTCTAGTTGGCACAAATTATAATAACTTATTATAATAAATGCCAACTAGTTTTGCTTGGACCCAAGTTTCATCAGGACAATGTAATAACAGTTACCTTGGTCCAAGCGAAACTATAATAGTTGGCATGAATTAAAATAACCGTAACGTGTTTAAATACAAGAAGTGTTTTACTATTTTATATCTACAATATAAGTTTATAATGTCTAACCACAAAGTGAGTGCTTCATATGAAAACTGAATAATGTAAAACTCAAAATTAAATAATTAATACGAATGAAAAGTCCGTTTTCTAGAAGTGTTATTAGGGTAGACCGAGGCGAATCGGATCGGTGGGTGAATCGGATCAAAATAAGAAATTTGGTAATATTTGAATAACGCGTTGACGCGGAACACAAGTGACTGGGGCCTTACGACCCTTTCACATCCCGCACCTCCCGCCGTTGGCAATGTTTCTATTCGACTTGTACATCAGTGTCAAAGATGCGCGCCAGCACGTCTGGTATTTGTGTGTGTTACAATTTTGCTGCGCATCTAAGGTAAGTGCTTACCATTTCTAAGTGTAATTCTAAGTTTTTAGTTGTATCTCAATAGAGACGAAGACGCAAACTGGAAACTGAACATGGATGATCAAGGTGTTTACAGGACTTATGACCTGTCATTGGTTGGGTTAAGCGCACGCTTTATGTAATTACAACATTCCCCATTCCACCTTTGGTATGTAATTCTAAGGATATGTGTTAAAAATTTGAATTATATGTCTTATATTGATTGGGAATGGACCTATTTTAGAAAACATTTTAGTTTTTAAGCAAAATATTACAGGTTAATGCGAAAATAGTATTTATTTCAAGTCTTTAATACGGGGTTATTCGGATCGCGTCATCGGGGGTGAATAGGATCACTATTTTTAAATTATTTGTTTTATATTTGAAGTTAATGATGCGTTTTTATTTCCTTGTAGATGGTTCGCACGTACAATAGAAAGACTAATGCGGGAGAATGGTCCCAAGAAATGAGAGAAACTGCAAATAAAGTCTTGGCCAAAGAGTTAACCTTACGTCGGCCTGCTGAGATTTACGAATTACCAAAAACGAATCTACAAAGAAGAGTTACTTTCTCCAGAGGTGTCATTAAAACGATTGGTGGACAGCCAGCCTTAGATGAGACTGCTGAAAAGATTTTAGCAGGCCGTTTACTGCACTTAGCGAGTCATGGCTTCAGAATTACACCCAAGGCGATCCGTAAATATGCATTTGAATTCGCAGAACGTCAAAAAATTAAACACAATTCTAACAGAGCAGTTAGGAATGGCTGGTCAGGACTGGTTCCATCGCTTTATGGAAAGAAATAAGCAGTTGACTTTTCGGAAACCAGAAGGATTGTTTAGCGACTTTAGAGCAAAAATTGACGGTATGAAAAGAATTCCGAATTCCGAAAGAGCCGAATTCTTCAAGACTTTAGAAACAGTAAAAAAAGGCCCGTATATAAGTGATTTATGTGTTACTTATTAATATTGATCTCAATATTCATTATCTAAATGTTGGTAATGATTCCAAAGCTAAGTGTTAAGAAATTTTTAATTTAGATATATACGAGTATGTTATGTACGATCCTATTCGCCCCGATAATTGGAGCGATTCGGATATTTCTGTCTTTCAAGTTTTTAGTTCATATTTTGGAGAATTAATGAAAATTTTAAGTTTTAAAATGTTTGTTGCGTAGTTAGATTGTTACTGATTACTTTTTTGTCAATAAAAGTTTCATATATTATACTGTAGTATGATTTATATATTCTAAAAAAAAGGTGATCCGATTCGCCTCGGTCTGCCCTATATTTAATATAAATAACATGTTTCACCTTCCATTTGGAAATGGACAATTGAAAATGCATTAGACAGGCGAAACATGTCATTTCCATATACGAGTAATATAAAAAAACTTCTAGAAAACTACTGTTTTTATTCGTATTGATTAGTGTTAAAAAGTATTTATATCTACATCAAAGGCAGCAGATACAAATAATATTTTTTTATAAAATGTAATTCTTTCGTCATTGACACATCAACGCAGTGCGAACAAAAGTGTTAGATATAAACAAAATAGTGAAACGAAAACTAGCATTAAGATGGTTTTGATTCAAATATAGAATTATCAAAGAAACAATTTTGAATAAATTATGCATCAGTGGATGGAACGAAGCATGAAATCGGAGTATACAGAGGAAAAGGTGTTACGATCAAATTAAAATTACGTCAAATTAAAAAAATTGGCTACCCGAGAACTCGAAGAAGTCCACGCGTAAATATGACATGATGTACGAATGGTGAGGAGTTGAGGAAAATTGATAGGATGGAACTCATTATTTCTTCCAACACTTCTGGAAACGGTGTGATAGTTAGAAGATAAAGAGATAACGTAATTTTAAGTTTGATGATAAATAATTTTGTTATCGCGCCGCGTAAAATATATTAAAAGAAACTAATCAATTAAAAAATGCTTTACGATCGTAAAATAATAAACAACACTTCAACTTTATAACAAATGACAGATGTTACCATCTGTGAATCGATTCTGACACGAGTTAACGTGTTCAAGTTTCTAACTAAGATTCGAATGCTTTACGCAAGAGTTAAATATAAACAGCTTACACTAATATCCGCAAGATGGCAGTGGCAGCATACACGCAATAAACGAAAATGAATAGAACTTAAAACGTCAATTTGTTGCGAATATAAATATTTATTTGTGAAAAGTGGTTTTAAAAATACATTATATTTATTATCACCATAGCAGCTCCCGATATGTGACGTGTCTGAATAGAAGAGAGGTAAGTTTTTTGTATTTAATGAAAAATATTTTCAATAGTCCATTGTTTTGGCCGAAACACTATGATACCTTAAAATTTTAAACTGTTAAATTAAATAACTTTGTTTTTGTATCACAATTGTATTTTATTTTACGCGACAGCTGTTTCATCAACCTATGTTGACATCATCAGGTGTTACAATAATATATCAAAAAATAAAGTTATTACATTTAACAGTTTAAAAAGATATTTTCATTTATATGAAATTTCACTTCGTAGATGCACGAAAGATGGCGTCCGCAGGCAGCTGTCATTTGTAATATATCACTGACAGTTTTTTTTTCTTCTGAATGTTGAGCATTCGTTTATAATTATACATTACGGAATGTAAAATGATTTTTAAAAGTTTCATATACGTGTGTATTGCAATGCGTGGTTTAGTGTTTTTAAAGTGTTTTAAAACGGAAGAAATATCACATGGTGTACGCTCTCATATCCAAATTCTGCTTAGCTCTGTACGCCTTCTGCCTGAATAGGCTCCTCGGCTCCCGTGCCGTTGCCACAATTCCTGATCATCGTACTCACTCAGTGCGCCATTCTACAGTTGCTAACAGTCTCCTGACCCGCATCATATTCACGGTAGTCACCGCTCTTCGGACGCCTTCGTCCTTTGAACTTCCAGTTGCGTTTGACGACGACTCCTTCTGCTTCATTACTACCATCCTTGTCGACCTACCGATGTACTCCAACATCCCATGCCCCACCCCCTCCATTCATCTAAATTTTACTCTCACCCCAGTAGTATGTACCCAGGATCAACTGGCCCCCAACCAAGGCCACTCCCTTTTATCATCCCTCGGTCACCCAGGACCTCAATTCCTCCACACTTCCTCCCTATCCCTAAGAAACCCTCAACATTTCCTCTAATAAATTTTCCGGTCACCATGCAATTCAACCTCAACACCCAAGAAACAAATATCCAACATGCAGGGGAGCAAAAGTCTCCACTGGCTGTTACTCCAGAGAAGGTAAGATTTAGTAAGAAAATTCACTTATTTGGTAGGTATCTTTTAACTTTGAATTATGGAATCAGTTATTTGAATTTGTCAATTTGTTATAGTAGACCAGAATTCGGAGGATGGGAGAGTTGTTCTGCCTGGTACATGACAGAGAGGCCTGCGTCAGAGTGATAGCTGAAGTCGGGGGGACCTGACATGGCATTCCGAGAAGAAGAAGACATCGCCACAATTTATTCGTCATTTTTCGCTGGTCAGACTCTATCCGGCTCGATTTGTAAAGCTCAACATCAGTGAAACATGCGTGAGTATCTGGATTTCTTATCTTGTATTAATTATTGCTCGCGATAAAAAACAAAGAAAGTATACACCGAACAGATTGAGGGACCGTGAACCGTGACCGTTTTGAAACTATACATTGTTCGATGTTTCGTATATTAACCCTTATGTATGGAAGTGAAGCATGGAACTGGCAAAAGAAGGCTGAAAGTAGAATAAATGCAGTAGAAATGAGATCTCTAAGACGAATGTGTAGTAAACCTGTATATGATAGAGTGTCCAATGCAAGTAAGTATAAGAAGTGAATGCGGTGCGAATGAAAGTGTTATGAACAAAATAATGAAAGGGTCGTTAAGATGGTTTGGACACATGAAAAGACAGAATGGTGAAGAAGGTATATGTAACGACGTGAACGGAGCTAGAAATAGAGGAAGACTGAGGAAAACGTGGCACGACCAAATCAATCAAATATTAAATGTCGGTCACGTGAGGAGTCGGGGAAATCGACGTGCGTGCATAACAAGATGTATGAATGTGGAGGAGGCGAAAGAAGTAGGTCAGGACAGAACAGTGTGGCGTTCTATTCTTTCTGCCTATCCCTTCGGGGAGACGGCGTGATGGTTAGTTAGTTGGTTAGTTATATCCTAAGCGATCCGCATCCAGACACTTCCCGCTCTCTTTCGGATATCGTCGCGTCAACGCAACTGTGGACGCCCAACCAACTCCACGCTCTGGCGTTCTCGGGCACCAGTACAGCAGTCGCCTTGTCGATTTTTCATCTGGGTCCTAAGTCCTAATGCTACTTAAGGGTAGCGGCCTACTTGATAACGTCGAAGACTTTAGTCCTGGCTCGTATGACCTCATTCCTGACTCTGTCCCGCAAGCTAATACCCAACATGGTTCTTTCCATGGCTCTCTGTGTGACTCTCATAAAAAAGGCCTACGTCAGGGATGGCGAACCTTTAAGCCAGAGTGCCAAATTTTTTTTCCAATAATAATATGTCGCGTGCCACATGCCATGGAAATAAAAATGCATTTAATGTTTGTGTAACTTCAGATTTTTAATATAAACAAAGCAATAATACATCGAAAAAAAAAAAAATTAAGTTCCTACTTATTTATGACAAGATAAAAAAAAAGATTTTATAAAAAAAAAATTAGAACCCTCGAAACTTAATTATTAGTGAGATTTTGTTGTTGGATGCTAGATGCCATTTTTTTTTGTATCGGGTTCATAGCTGGTAGCTTAATAGAATACAAGCAGTAGTACTTTCGTCTGTAAGTCTACTTGCGGTTAAAATGCCCATTGCTATTTTTTTAAGACAAGTAAAAGAAACGAAGAAAATTCACATGGCTATTTAAAAATCTAACTAACCATCACGCCATTTCCCCGGAGGGGTAGGCAGAGAGGATGGATCGCCACAATGGCCTGTCCTGGCATACCTCTCGGGATTCCTCTACATTCATACATCGTACCATGCACGCACTTCGATTATTCCGACTTCGAATGTGGCCGCATTTTAGTAATTGATTAATTTGGTCATGCCATGTTTTCCTCTGTCGTCCTCGGCTTCTTTTCCCACTCACGCTGCTTGTGTACTTTTTAACCATTCTACTCTCATCCATTCGTTCCATATGTCCAAACCATTTTAGGGAACCTTTTTTAATTTTATTCATGATGCAGTCATCTGCCTTACATTTCTTTCTTATTTCATCGTTCGGTATTCTATCATACAACGTTTTCCCGCACATTCTTCTTAGTGATCTCATTTCTACGGCGTTTATCCTGCTTTCATCTTTCTTTTGCCAGCTCCAAGCTTCACTTCCATACATGAGGGTTGGCACTAGAACTACATTGTGTACTGTCATCTTTGCTTCTGTGGATATATTTCTATTTGCAGTAATGGCTATTTAAATGTAAGTCCCGGATGGACCGGGGACAGGCCCAGGGAGTGTACTAGCGAGGCTGATAAAAGGGCGCCGCTACGCCCTATAACAGCCTCGGGTATGTGGCGGGAACTTCTATGTTCCTTTTTTTTTTTAAATGGCTATTTAAATATTTTTTTAATTTTTTTATACTATTTCTAAAACTTTTTTGAATTTTTTGCATAATCACTTTTATTTTTTCTCTTCATTCGCGTTCCATGCAAAATCGTCTCGCGTGCCATAGGTTCGCCATCCCTGGCCTACGTGATTAACAATTTCTGAGTTGCGATTGAGATCATCTACAAGTGTGTGCATATCTTGTGCAATTATTTGTTTAGCATCGCGTCCAAGCGACAAGTCCGAAGATCCAATGAACATGCAGATGAAACATCTTTGGTGCCCCTTGCTCATTTACGGCCGGAAAGAAAATAATTAAATTCATTATCACCGCCGGTGATGTAATAATTTATCATTATAAGTTAAATATATATACAGGAATGTTGTTTTTTGAAAATGATACCTCGGCTAGTCTCATCAATCAAACGATCGTCTTTGCAGATGCGAAAAGATAACTATATAATTTATTTTCCATTTAACTGAATGCTAAGCGTAGGTACTACTTAAAAAAATCGCAAAGGAATATTAAAGTTAATTTATTATAATGTTTTATCGTATTCATACCAGTACATAATTATTTATGCACAGTAAAACTCCGCTTGACCCGGGGGATACGTTTCAGTGAGTTCCATAACTAAACGAAACAGCGTAAGAGGTCCCTAAGACGTATGTGTAGTAGAGCGATGTACGACAGAATCTTAAATGCTGATATTAGAAAAGAATGTAGAGCGAAAGAAGGTATTATAAACAAAATTATGAAAGGATCGCTGCGTTGGTCGGACATATGGAGCGCATGGGTGATGAAAGAATGGTTAAAAAGTATACATTAACGATGTGAATGGAGCACGGAGTCGAGGTAGACCGAGGAAAACATGGCATGACCAAATTAATCAAATTTTAAAGGTTGGTCATGTTAGATGTCGGAAGAATCGACGTACGTGTATGACTCGCTGTATGAATGTGAAGGAAACTAGAGAGGTGTGCCAGGATAGAGTAGTGTGGCGGTCCATTCTCTATGCCTACCCCTGCGGGGAAACGGCGTGATGGTTTATTGTTGTTGTTGTTATGTTATTCTTTTTTTAAATGATATAATTTTTAGTTTATTCAGCATCAATTTAATCCTGGCATTCTACAAATTCTTTAAAATCGTTGTTGGAAAGACTTTAACCAGTTGTAATGTACAACAGCTTTTCGATATCCTGCCCATTTAATATTATTAACGATTAATATGACGACCTTCGTGGCAGAGTGGTAAGAGCTCTGACTTCCATACCGAAGGTCCCGGGTTCGATTCCCGGCAATGGCAGTGTGATTGTCACACTGTCTTTGGTCTGGTGTAGAATTCACAAGAAATGGCGATAGATTGGCTACCTGTCACATGTCACGAGAATCAATATAATAGCTAAAAAAATCAATTGTATACAGTAATAGGGTTCAAACAACCTGTTGTATACATAAAAAAGTCTGTTTTATTAGGTTTGTTAACAATTTCGTCGAAATCAAGAATGGATTCTCTCGTGTCAACATTCTCGCTTAACTCCGACCTCACCTATTTACTTCCTTTCAAGAGATATCAAACATTTCTCGCTCACTTCATCCCAGGAAAGATTGATGTACGAGTATTCTACAGCATCCGTGATATGGTAATTTTTACATAATATTTTATAGGTTGTTTATCTTCTCAATCGGTTTTATCAATAAACTGTCGGAATGTCTCCCGCACTTAATAAACTTATTACTGAAACAGCATTAATCGGGATCTTTCTGCACTTTCTCAAAATAATTTTACTTATGATGCAATAATTAATGTTTTAAATTGAAATTTCTTGGTAGAGGTTCATTTTAAATAATGAAAACAAAAAAATGCTGATACAAAATTTCTTTATTATTATGTATTTAGTGTGCTTCCACTTGTTATTATGTTCCATTCCAGACCAGAAGATGGCAGCAAGCTGCCGAAACCGGTCGAACATAAACACAAATGGAAGCACACTAAATCCATAATATAATAATAAAGAAATTTTGTATGAAAATTTTATGATGCAATCATCTGCCATACATGTCTTCCTCATTTCGTAGTTCGGTATTCTACCATTTATGCTTTCCCACACATTCTTCTCAGTGATCTCATGTGAAATGAGATAGTACAGAAATATTCCGCAATATTATTATCTCATGGAACTAATGAACGAGAGAAAGATGGTTAAAATGTTTTATACAAACAGTGTGAGCGCAAAGAGAGGCCGTGGAAGACCAAGGTAAGCATGACATGGCCAAATTAATCAGATACAAAAAGGCGGCCACATTCGATGTCGGAAAAATCGCCGAGCGTACATGTTACGATGTATGAATGTAGAGGAATCTAGAGAGGTGTGTCAGGACAGAGCAGTACGGCGGTCCTTCCTCTTCGGTCAGTTAAAAAAGTATTCACAGTACAAATGACATTTAATAATACCTTTGACAGGCATTATCAAAAATTATTTGATAATGTGTTTAATTCGTATTAATTATGATAAGATTGTAATAATTTCCAATTTTATTGACCCAATGTAGTGCACAGGTTTATATTGAAACTCATCGCTTCTGTGATGTTCATTTCTACTACGAGTACATTATTGACGACCTTTGTGGCTGAGTGGTAAGTGCTTTGACTATCATAAGTTCGACTCTCGGCAATGGTTGTGTGATTGTCACACTGTCTTTGATCTAGTGTAGAATTCACGTGACAATAAAACGGCGATAGATTAGTTACCTATCATATTTCACGAGAATCAAAGTGATAGCTATACCCTTTTAATCGATTTGGCTCCCGCTGTAATGCTATAAGGAGCTTCTTTTTCTGATTGTAGATCTTGCGATCTGTTTATGCAGGATATCAACTTTCTTCCAGTGATGAAGACGACCAGTCTGTATAAAGAGCGATTCAACAAAATAATAATAATATTATCGATAACTATAAGACTTAATAAACACTTAATCAACATGAATTATTCTGGGTAAATGACATATTTTAAACTTTTCGACAACGTCGCAGATTCATGTCCGGTTACACATGCACCAGGTAAATGAAAGATGGGTTTTAGAGTCGCGATTTCGCTAATATCAACAATCGCCGAAAGGGTGGGCAAAAGAAGAGATACACCGCGCTTCTATTGTTTGATCCCTCGGAAAGGGTCAAACATTTTCTACCTGCAGAAGCTGCAAGGCTGGGAGTAGCAGACAATAGACAACCGTGATTGTGACGCGACACATGGCGCGAACATGAAGGTATGCAAAAGATCCACAAAAAAAGACAATTGAAATGTAAATTTTGAAAGATGATCATGTTCCTCCGGAGAACATAATAAGCATCATATTCAACAACGTTCCATAGTCACAATCAATGTTGGAGATCATTGATTTAACTCTTTTAAAAGTTCTTGATAAGGGTTGTAATACTACACAATAGATTGTCCGTTGCGTTGGTCAGAATGGTACTGTTTAACGGTCGCGAAATAGAATTTCTAAATATGAACATGCATTTAAAAAAAATAAAAACGATGTTTTTTTAATAAATATAATAACTATAATACTTCCACTTTTGTCTTTATTTCGGGAAGACATGTCATGACCAAATGAATCAATTATTCGTATTAATTATTAATACTCAGTTTTACATCATTGTTCCAGAAACAATATATACATTTAAATCACTTAGCACATTTGTAATAATCAGACTTCAATTATTTATTGTTTCTTGAACAATGATGTAAAACTCCATATTAGAAAATTAATACGAATGAAAACATCTGTTTTCTAGAATTTTTATTATATTTCATGTGAATGACATGTTTCCCATGTCTAAGGCATTATCAAATGCCATCTTGTCATCAATATTTGATAATGCCCTAAACAGGCGAAACACTTCATTCACATAAATATAATAAAACTTCTAGAAAACAGACGTTTTAACAAGTATTTATCATTCAATTATTGTTTTGCTAACTAACTAACTAACTAACCATCACGCCGTTTCCCCGGAGTGGTAGGCAGAGAAGATTGGACCGCCATTCTGCTCTGCCCTGACATATCTCTCTAGATTCCTACATTCATTACTTTCATACATCGTAACATGCATGCTCGTCAATTTTTCCGACTTCGAATAGATTGTCCATCATCAGGTGTTACAATGATGATGTCCACTCAGGTTGATGAAACAGCTGTCGCGTAAAATAAAATACAATTATGATACAAAAAACAAAGTTTATTCATTGACAGTTTAAAATGTTAAGGTATCATAGTGTTTCAGACAAAACAATGGACTATTTAACTAAATATTATACTTTTTTATAAGGATTAATTGTATCTCAAAAGATACGAATGTGTAAATTGTTTTCTGAAAACAGAAAATGGTGGTCGAGGCGCTTACAGGACTTATGATCTGTCATTGGTTGGGTTAAGCGATCGCTTTATGTTTAACAACATTCCCCATTCGGCCCTTCTTACGACCACCACGTCTGACAAATTTTTGGAAACTACAATGTTGAGGAACACTTCACATTTTTTAGTTCAATCTACACTAGCGCCATTAATTAAGATTAGGTGTAAGCATTTAGCAGAAAATCTTTATTAATGCAATGTGAAAGGCTATCCAATTATTGTACAGTGCTAGACAACGCCTGGAGATTCTCTCTTCTCTCAGAATATCTCTCCAATCTATTGAGATACAATTAATCCTTATAAAAAAAATTATAAAATTACCCGCAATGGGTAAAATCCAGTATTGGTCTACAAGTATTTGTATACATTCAAAATGTTAAATATTATACTTTATATCACAAATTGTCAAATCAATTAACGTACATCTTATTTGTAAATATTCTGAATATATAAATAAAATGACATTGAGTCTTACGAAGAAACTGGCAACAAAGGATGTACTGGTTCTCTTCTCTCTCCCGCGGTCACGCACCCCTTGGCCGGGGTTCCGGGCCGCGAGGTCTTATTTCACGCGAAATTTAGACCCGTGGGGAGCTAAGTCCCCCACCCCCGTTGTTGTCGCGTATTCACCCTCTCCGTGTAATGTGTAATGTAAATGGTGCCCGTATGCACCGTCATTTATTTCCACAGCGAAATAATAAGGAAGCTTGTGGATGGCGAAAAAGGATGATAGTAGGATACATGCCGTAGAAATGAGATCACCGAGAAGAATGTGTGTGAAAACGAACTAAACTAACCATACACCGTCTCCCCGGAGGGGTTGGCAGAAAGAATGGAACGACACACTGTTCTGTCCTGACATACTTCTCTCGCTTCCTCTACATTCATACATCTTGTCATGCACGCACGTCGATTTCTGTGACACCTCATGTGGCCCACATTCTATATTTGATTGATTTGATCGTGCCACGTTTTCCTCGGTCTTCCTCTATTTCTAGCTCCGTTCACGCCGTTTACATATACCTTCTTTACCATTCTGTTTTCACTCATTTTTTCCATGTGTCCAAACCATCTTAGTGACCCTTTCCTTATTTTGTTCATAACACTTTCATTCGCACCGCATTCACTTCTTATACTTGCATTCGTCACTCTATCATATACAGATTTGCCACACATTCTAAATGATCCTTTCATTATTTTGTTCATAACACCATCAATCACACTGCATTCACTTATTTAATTTTCATTCGACACTCTATCGTACACAGAGTATTCACACATTCGTCTTAGAGATCTCATTTCTACTGCATTTTTTCTACTTTCATCCTTCTTTTGCCAGTTCCATGCTTCACTTTCATACATAAGGGTCGTCACAAGAACACCATTATGCACTGCCATCTTAGCTTTTTTGGGTAGGCTTTTGTTTGCGATGACAACTTTAATTGCACCATTTACTATGTTGCGTGCCCCAACCCTTCTTTCGATATCCTTCTCCACCCTCCCATCCTTTGTAAACATACTTCCTAAATAAACAAATTCATCCACTTGTTCCAGATTTTCACCGTTTACACTAATGTTGCAGACTGTCATGCTTCCTTCTTTTTCGAAAATCATTACCTCGGACTTATTCACATTCATCATCAAATCGTATCGCTTGCATACCTCATACATACTAGACACCTGGGCTTGTAGTTCATGCTCGTTGTCTTATATGACAGAATACCGAATGACGAAATAAGGAAGAAATGTAAGGTAGATAATTGCATCATAAGTAAAATAATAAAAATGATCCATCAGATGGTTTGGACATATGGAACGAATAGACGATATAAGAATTTTCATAAGAATAGACGATATAAGAATTATTAATAAAGATTTTCTGCTTAATCCTTACACCTAATCTTAATAAATGGCGCTAGTGTAGATTGAACTAAAATATGTGAAGTGTTCCTCGACATAAATATATTCATCTTTAAAAAAAATTGTCAGACGTGGTGGTCGTAAGAAGGGAGGAATGGGTAATGTTGTATTACATAAAGCGATCGCTTAACCCAACCAATGAAAAGTCATAAGTCCTGTAAACGCCTTGACCACCATATTTTGTTTCCAAAAAAAAAACAATTGACATCTTCGTCTCTATTGAGATAAAATTAATCCTTAAAGATATAAGAATTGTTGAAATATTGCATACAAGTAGTGTGAATTGAAAGAAAAGCCGTGGAAGACCAAGAAAAGCATGATATGAACAAATTAATCAAATACTGAAAGGCGGCCACATTCGAAATCGGAAAAATCGACGAGCATGCATATTACGGTGTATGAATGTAGAGGAATCTACAGAGGTATGTCGGTGCAGAGCAGTATGGCAGTCCATTCTCTCTGCCTACCCCTCCGAGAAAATGGCGTGATGATTAGTTAGCTAGTTAGTTAGCAAAACAATAATTTGAAAATTAATACGAATGGAAACGTCTATTTTCTAGAAGTTTGATTATATTTATGTGTTTGGCCTGTTTAGGGCATTATCAAATGTTGATGACAAGATAACATTTGATAATGCCTTAGACATGGGAAACATGTCATTCACATGAAATATAATAAAACTTCAAGGAAAAAATACGTTTTCTTTCGTATTAATTATGTTCCAATTGTGTTTAAAACAGAAAACATTTTTTTAATAATTTGAAATATGACAACTGTTGCAATAACTCATGAATGATTTAAGCTCCAGTATATGAATTTTTAAGTACTGAATAGTGTATTAAGCAATCAACATATTTTACTTTGCATAGTAATTATTGAGAACGCTACTTTGCATATTTGATCTCATTAAAACACGTATCAATTCATGCAACAATATTCATTTATATTTCTTGGGAGTTGGTTATAAAAACATGCAAGCAAAATATAATATATATTAAAATTTCAATTTCTCCTACATTATGTTATTTCTCGTAAAAAGTTTACTGCGTCCGTTAATAATAATTAACTTTGTTAGAAAGCGAGGAAATCGCATATCAAGGTCGTTCAAAAGTTTTCCGTTAAAGATTTCGTATCGAATATAAACTTGGCTTCTTTCGAGTCCAGATTGCACTCCGCGAATAATTACGTGTTAGCGAGGGCACCACATACAGTTTAAAGGCAGATATTCACTCATCAGATACGTGATAGTGCCGTGAGCGACCAATAATTCCACCTGTCGTCATCTCACAGTGACTTCAATTTACAATTTACAGTTTTTTCGACTTTTGCAAGTTAATACAGTGACTAACTAACTAACTAACTAACCATCACGCCGTCTCCCCGAAAGGGTAGGCAGAAAGAATGGACTGTCACACTTTACTAATGCGGCACTCCATCCTTCTCTTTTCGCCCCGCGGGAGACGCGGTGTGATGGGTTGCGAACCTCATCGCCACCAATAGGCATCTCCCGCGCATACTTCGATCGTCTAACACCCACAAAATAAATCTAAAACAAATCATATAAAATACAATGATATAAAATAAAATAACAAAATAAAAATAATTTAACACAAAATGTTCTTTTTAGATGGTGCACATATTGACTATTTAATTTATGTTTCACGAATCCACCGCTTTTTTAATTTAGCACATAATGTAATAACACATAATGTTTTTTTCGATGTTGCACATGTTGACATGGACGATCCGGACTTTTGTGTTTATTTAATTTATGTTACATGTATCCACCGTTTTTTAAATTAGCTGTAATTAGGCACTTAACCACATGACAGTATGCCTCAGAAAAAAACTCAGCGATGTAGGGATACGCATTGGGAGGATGAAGTGGCAGTTGGCTGGTCATGTGTGCCGACAGGATGATGGAAGATGGAGCCAAAGGGCTACTGAATGGAGGCCAAGGTTTGGCCGGAGAAGTGTCGGGAGACACAGCCTACCAGGTGGAGCGATGATATTGTGCGGATGGTGTAAGGGCCTGGAGAACACGTGGGTGTGAAGAGGCTTACGTCCAGCATTGGATGGAGACAACCCGCCAAAGATGCTAAATAGATTCTCATTTTACTCATAATGGCCATGTCTTTGCTTTTCCATATTTTTTTTACTTAAAATTTTGTGATAGTAAATATACTCGTACATAAGTTTTTCGTTACTCGTGTTTCTTATAAAACAATAATAACAATAACAACAACAAACCACGCCGTTTCCCCGGAAGGATAGGCAGAAAGAATGGACCACCACACTATTCTATCATGACATAACTCTCTAGATTTCTCCACATCCACACAGCCAGTCATACACGCACGTTGATTCTACCAACTTTTAACATGGCCGACCTTTAAAGTTTTAATAATTTGATCGTGCAATATTTTTTCTCGGTCTTTCTCAACTCCGTAAACCATTCACATCGTTTACGTATACTTTTTAAAAATAATATACATAAAAAAAGTTTAAAAAACTTGATACTCGGAATTCTTAAAAAAAATACTTAAACAGCGCCTAATGGTTAATGTTCTGGCTGAAAGGGCTAAACTGGGCGAAATGAACTGTTGGGAATAAAAGACTCAGGATCAAGGAGCTTAGAATAACATCATCGAGGAGGCTAAAACTCTTCAAGTGATGGCGAAAGTATCGTCAGAAAGTTATCACAATTTCACGGTTATAGCAATGTTTGTACGAGTACTAGGTACAGTCGCTCGCTGGACGAATATGAACATGATCAAATTCATAGAATAATATTGATAATATTGTAAGCTCTGTCGGTCTAATCACGGGTCGGTCACGTTACGGATGTGTGTAAATCAACCTTAATGCGAATGGCGAAAGCCGGTTATTATCCAGGATAACGGTAGGATAGTTAAGAGAAGGTGGCGGGAAGAACGGGGAAGGGGTGAAGGAAACGACGAAGGACGCGGAGTCAAAATAAAACAGAAAAGCGGCACTTTTAGAGTTGTGGGCAAATTAACTTTTACATCGCGTGTTCGCTGGTCAGTGCGTCTTCCGCATTCGTTATAAAGTTCGAATAAGGGAATACATTTATATGGCAGGATTCTATGGAATTAACAGTTATCAAATCAAATCAAATCAGTTTATTAACTCAAAAGACATTACAAACAGGAAAATGTTTAAGGCATCTATATTAAGTACAGGTAAAATAGTAAAATATTATAAAAATACAACAAAGTACCAGGAACGCATTAGAGATGGTTCGACATTAGGAAGACAACATACTTTCTAAAGTCAAGATTATTTGTCCCCTGAACGTACCTTCACTAATATAAAAGACGTCGATCTCCGAGGAGACCGCGTTCAGCAGACTAATTGCTCTTCCCACCGGTGTCACCAGAGGCAGATTGGTTCTGGTGGCCGGTTGATAAAACAATCTGTGCTGTCGCTGTCGGAGAAATCTATCAGGGACAAAAGACCAACACCCTCTAGCACGGCCGAGTTCTCGAAATATCCCCTAATTAATTTGAAGAAATGGGTTATTAGATGTCCATCTCTTCGAAGCTGCAGAGAATTGGTTCCGAGCATTCCCAGAAGAAATGCCGTGGGATAGAGCCACGGATAACTACCATACTCCCTCATGTAGAGATACCTCAGAAATTTTTTTTGAACCCTCTCCAGCATAACGGAATATCTCGCTTCGTGAGGACTCCATATCACAGAACCACTTTTGAGTCTGCTCCGAACCAATGCGTTGTATAGGACTCTGAGCACATTGGGATCCCTCAAAACTCTTCCGGTCCGGACGATGAACCCCAACATCCTCAGTGCAATGCCACAAATCCTCTCCATATGTGCACGGAATTAGCAGTTATGATGCGGAATATGTAATAGTAATCGGGTGGTGGTCTAGGGGACAGAACGTTAGGCTTCTGATAAAGGGGACTTGGATTCAAGTATTGACACGACCAGATTCCTTCTTCATAATAAAAAGTTTTTTTCTGCTCATTTTGGTGATTGTTCCAAATGTACATAAAGGTTCGAAAAATCACTTAAATTTAACAGTCGATATATTATTGTAACACCTGATCATGTCAACATAGGTTGACGAAACAGCTGTCGCTAAAAATAAAAATACAATTGTGATACATAAAACATTTTTTTATTTTTATTTAACAGTTTATAATGTTATAGTATCATAGTGTTTCGGCCGAAACAACAAATGTAAAAGATACAGCTTAATATTTTGCGTACCTAATTACGTTTTGATAGTTTATGGTACATGACCCTAAATAACATGTCTCTCCTCTAAAATATAATACAACTTCTATAAAACGGATGTTTCGGTCATAATTAATACTCAACAGGTGGTGGAGTGGAGACCTCGTGAGGATAAAATAAGCAGAGGAAGACCACAAAACCAATATTCTGATAAAATTGCTGAAAAAACTGCTGGTGACTGGATGCAGAGGCCACAATATAGGAAGATGTGGAGAAGTATAAGTGAAACCTATGTCCAGCAGTGGACGACATCGACTGTTTAAGTAAGTTCTTCAAAAACCCATAAATATAAGAGATAGCGCTTAGTATTTAGCGTATCTCATTTTTATAGATTACACATATCTCAAAATAATATGTCATTCATATGAAATATTAGAACTAATGAACCATCATGCCGTTTCTCCGAAGGGGCAGGCAGAGAGGATGGACCGCCACACTGCTCTGTCCTGAAATATCTCTCGAGATTCCTCTACATTCATACATCGTAACATGCACGCTCGTCGATTTTTCTGTCTTCGAATATGGCCACCTTTAAGTGTTTGATTAAATTGGTCATACTATTTTTCC
This sequence comes from Lepidostoma basale, assembly GCA_022606425.2. NCBI lineage: Eukaryota > Metazoa > Arthropoda > Insecta > Trichoptera > Lepidostomatidae > Lepidostoma > Lepidostoma basale. Next base: position 101,802 of record JAHDVF020000880.1, read on the forward strand.
ACGGCTGCTATTTCCACTCACACTGCTTGTATACAACATTTTAACTATATAATCTTCTTTCGTCTATTCGTTCAATATGTCTAAACCATCTCAGAGATCCTTTTTTAATTTTTACTTATGATGCAATCATCTGCCATACATTTCTTCCTTATTTCGTAGTTCGGAAGTCTATCACATATTGTTTACTCGTACATTCTTCTCAGTGATCTCATAAATATAATAAAAATTCTATAAAACGGATGTTTCCATCATTTTTCAATATTTAACCATTATTATAGTTTTACATCATTGTTCAAAAACAACAACAACAACAAATCATCGCGCCATTTCTCCGTAGGGATAAGTAGAGAGAATGGACCGCCACATTATTCTATCCTGGCCCACCTCTCTAGCTTCCTCCACATTCATACAGCGAGTCATACACTCACGTCGATTCTTCCGACTTCTAACAAGACCAACCTTTAAAATTTGATTAATTTGGTCATGCCATGTTTTCCTCGGTTTGTCTCGACTCAGTACTCCATTTACATCATTAACGTATACTTTCTTAACCATTCTTTATCCATATGTCCGAACCAACGCAGCGATCCCTTCATAATTTTGTTCCAAATACCTTATTCTGCTCTACATTCCTTTCTTATATCAGCATTTGAGATTCTGTCGTATATCGTTCTACCACACAAAAATCGTATGGACCTCATCTCTAACGCTTTTATTCTGGTCTCATCCTTCTTCTGCCAGCACCATGCTTCGCTTCCATACATTAGGGTTAGGATCAGAACTCCATTGTGAACGTCCATTTTCGCTTTCATTGATTAATTCTTGTTTCCAATAACTATTTTTAAAGCTCCATTCACTCAAGAAACAATAAATATAAGAGATATCATATTTTAAGGATTAATTGTATCTCAATAAAGACGAAGATGTAAATTATTTGGAAACAGAATATGGTAGTCGAGAAGTTTACAGGACTTATGACCTGTCATTGGTTGGGTTAAGCGATCACTTTATGTTTAACAACATTCACCATTCCTCCCTTCTTACGACACCACGTCTGACAAATTTTTGGAATTTGTATATATGTTAATATTTTTTAATAACTTCACTGTTGGTAGGTCAATCTACACTAGCGCCATCTATTAAGATAATTTGTAAGCATTAAGCAGAAAAGCTTTATTAATGCAATGTGAAAGGCTTTTACGCAATTATCACATACCGCAATGGGAAAAAATCCAGTATTTGTCTACAAGTATTTGTATACAAAAAAAAGAAAAGATATCATATTATATTTATATTAAGTAGAAGATCTATCTGAATGCAGATACGCCTAGTATTAAGCGTATTTGCATCTTGATAGATTATATGACTGTACACACAGCGAAATATCATTACGGGAGGCTGACAGCTAAGACAGCGGAAGTGAACAATCTTCCCCGATACTGCAGCGTGGTGGGAGCGGTCACAAAACGAAGATAAATTAACGTAATTCGTGCTTTTAAAGTCCGCTAGCCGTATGAATTAAAGCGCCAAGAGGGAGTTAGCACCCAAGTTGTTCATTATTCTTATACGTACCTACTTAAAAATTGTAGAATGCACTTTTAGTGTTTGCGCCCTTATTAAAATAAAATTAGGGTCTCTTAGGTGATTTGGAAAAAAAATAACAAAGTAATGAATAAAATATTAATTTACTAATAATAAATTGAAACACTTTTACTAGTTTCTTGTATATACGCCATACTTAGTGTTGTTATGATGGTTTATTTCAATTTTTCTTTTTTGTACACTTTGTATATACAACACGTATATAAATAAAATTATATAGACATGTTTCGGACAAACAGCCTTTTTTCAGTAAAGATACATTTTTAAAAATATTATAAAACTAGCTGACCCGGCAACGCTTCGCTATTGCTATATTAGAGTATATAAATACTCGTACACCCAATATATATTAAAGAAATACAATGAAAGTTCAATATCAATTATTTTATTGGATAAAATGACATGTGTATAGGTGCAAGAATGTGTGTATCCTAATTCAGTTCATATCTTTAAAACATTTGTTTAATCCAAGCAAACTTGCTGTGAACTTGAATAATACTAATGTGAATTGAACAATTGAAGGCTGGGCATTACCAAGGTGGCAAGTTTGCAAAAAGTCTGAAATGAGTTTTTGATGCCAATTGGTCTTAAACATAGCTGTGCAAAAGCGCGTTATGATTTAATAATATAGTGTAGTTCAAACGTTACCCTAAAGATGCCACCCAAAAAAAAGTTTATATATATCTTTTTCAGCTTTATGTTTAAACCATTAAACGTCCAGTCTTAATTTTTTTCCTCAATATTTTAAGTGAAATTAAAAAAACAAATAAATATACTATATCACATTTGCATAAAACATTCATACATATACAATTCATATCCGTTCACTCCTGGGCGTAGGCCTCCTCCATCTGCTTCAATGTCTGTCGATCCTGGGCAACACGCATCCAATGTCGTCCCTCCATCGAAGTTGAGGACGTCCTGGGTTTCGGGTTGCACTTCATCTACGCATATATCGAGGTGTGGGATCCATCCTCTGCACACGCGCATTCCATTATCTTCTGGGTTGTCTGCCTCATCTCATGACATCTTTCAGCTTGCAGATTTCACCGTTTCATGTTACCTAGAAATAAAAGGAAAAATATTAAATTAATATAGTGTAGTTCAAATGTTACCCTAAAGATGCCACCCAAAAAAAAGTTAATATATATCTTTTTCAGCTTAATGTTTAAACCATTAAACGTCCAGTCTTAATTTTTTTCCTTAATATTTTAAGTGAAATTAAAAAAACAAATAAATATACTATATCACATTTGCATGAAACATTCATACATATACCATTCAAGGTCATAATAATGCTCTTAGAAATACAATGTTTAGAGAAACAAAACTCTTGATTTTGATGTCCATTAGATGAAGCTAATAATGCACATTCACTTAACCAATGACGAAATTTGTAAATTTGTGTGATGTCTGGAAATATACATTGAATCAATTCTCCTTTGGAGTGTGATTCTACAGAAATCAGTTGATAATTTAAAGCATTCATTCCATACAATGAACTTTCATTGTTGCAGAATTTTACCCATTCCAGAAATATTTAAAATGTTGCATGTAGGTGTTTCAATGTTTTGTATCATCATCATCATGAGCCTATATCCGTTCACTCCTGGGCGTAGGCCTCCTCCATCTGATTCAATGTCTGTCGATCCTGGGCAAAACGCATCCAATGTCGTCCCTCCATCGAAGTTGAGGACGTCCTGGGTTTCGGGTTGCAGTTCATCTATCATCAGGGCTGCGAGCGGCATGCCATTTTAGCGCTGCCACTCTTCCGATGATGTCCGACACTCCTGTTCTGCCTCTAATAGTGGAATTAAACCAATTAATCCAACCTGTACATACCATTTCAAAATTAGTTCATAAATATAACAATCGGGTGTGGGATCCATACATGCCAGTATCTTGCGTTGCGTGCCCCATCTCACGACATCTTCCACCTTGGAGATATCGTGGATAGCCGTGTTCCTCACCCTATCTCAAAGAGTCTTTCCTGGTATCATCCTTAGCGTCGGCATCTCTGCAAAAATCAAATAATTATATTAAAATGAGCAGTATATTTAAAAAAAAAACACTCGATCATTGTAAGATTGGCGTGGGAACATCAGACCATTTGGAAATGTTATATTAGTGGATTTTTCCAACTGAGGCAGCTAATGCTGTATGTAAGGATATGTTTACCTATCACAGCATAACAGAGAAAAACTAAAACAGCTGAAGTAAATCGTCTAATCCAAAAGATATTATAGGTTATCGCCCTGCCAGAACAATTTTACATTAAAATAACTAACTAACTAACTAACCATCACGCCGTTTCCCCGAAAGGGTAGACAGAAAGAATGGACTGCAACATTTTAATCGATGCTGCACTCCATTCTTCTCTTTTCGCCAACGCGAGAGACGCGGTGTGATGGGTTGCGAACCTCATCGCCACCAATAGGCATCTCCCGCGCACACTTCAATCATTCAACGTCTACATAATAAATCTAAAACAAATTATACAAAATACAATGATATAAAATTAAATAACACATAAAAATAATTTAACACATAATGTTCTTTTAGATGGTGCACTTGTCGTCAGCTGGACGATCCGGACATTTGTGTTTATTTAATTTTTTATTCCACTGTTTTAATTTTAATTAGGCACTTAAAACAATCCAACACCAGCAAAAACTTGAAAATTTGATTGAAGAATTTATTCAAATTGTCATTGGAACAAATGAAAAATTTATTTTTACACCTGTCAAAATTCTTTTTATAAACGAAAAAACTTGTATTATTTTAACATCAGAAGAGTGAAAACGTATTTCGTGTCACAAATAACTATCACAAAGTGCGGCAACAATCAAATTGACCAAAACAATTCACTTATACAGGAAATATCTCCAAATTGACAGGAGCACCACATGAATCAAATTTTTTTTTTCAAATCAGAACCAGAACCAGATTCCTTGCAGGATTTGCGAATTTATTCGTTGGGTATCCTATCTCTAACGGTTCTCCCCACAATAAAATAACATTATTAAAATAGATTATACCAATTCATAGAATTGTTACTTAGAATTTAACGTTTTTCCATGTATTCATAACATAACCTAAAATAATACGTAAGTAAAACGATAGGTATGTAATTTCATTTCTATCTATATAAATTCGATATAATTTAGAACTAAAACTTTGAAATATGTAATGCGGAAATATAATCTGTATTCATTTCAACGGCAAAATAGAATAAACTGAAGATATATATGAATTAGAAATATAAATATTTTACTTACGAAACTAACACGCAATTCAAATTTGACATTTCAGAGATAGGGATGGGCAATCCGCTCACGAGTCGACTCAAAGATTCGAATCTTTTTGGTGAGCGGGTGAGCGATGATCCATAAAAAAAAGAGCGGCAGCTCAATGATCCGCTAGGTCAGGGGGGTCGTCAAAATTATTAGCCAAAGAGCCAAATGCGTACTTGACAACGATTTAAAAAAAAATTGAGAGCCAAATATGTTTATTGATCTAGATAACCTTTATTATAATTTTTGCACTTCATTCAATTACGGGTACACTGAATAAAACATTATTTCATACTTCTTCCTGTGATGAAGGCGACCAGCCTTCTCTCCATCTCTTTGGTGGTCATCCTGGTGGTCGACGGCCCTCTGGAGTCTCTTGCATCACGATATTAGGAATTCTTGCTGGATCCATTCTCTCGATGTCTCTGCCTACTCCATCTCACTATGTCTGCAATGTTGCAGGATTTGCGAATTTATTCGTTGGGTATCCTATCTCTAACGGTTCTCCCCACAATAGGTCGCAGTCTAGTTCTGACAGTGTCTGTTCTTGCTTTGATTCCGTATGTTATTATGGACCTGATGCATGTTTGTTTGTTGTTATTCTTAATTTTAGGCACAATTCCATGTTCTCATCAATAAGACGACTTCGTAGTTTACTCTTGTTAAAATTCATGCTTGAATAAAATTGTCCGCATGAATATGTAGAAGCGAAAAGCGAAAGATCAGCAAGAGTCAGTAATACTTTTTCAGGCGTTGAAGATGATGACTAAAAATCTTTGAACCCCTTCGGCTCCGGAGCCGCATTTTGCCGACCTCTGCGCGCATTTTGCCGACCTCTGCGCTCGGTGAGTCGTATATTATTGCAAAAGAGTCGACTATTTTTAGTGATCTCTTTAAGGGATCTGAGCTGAATGGTTCCGCTCAGTAAAGTGAGCCGATTCTTCTTGATAATTATCGAGTCGTTTGTCAAAAAAGTTGTTTGTCGTTGGCGACTCTTTTTTTTTTTTTTAGCTCATCGACAAAAAATTTATCCTGGTGAATTTTTTTTTAGCTCATCGACAAAAAATTTATCCTGGTGAATTTTTTTTTTTTTACCGGAATCAACTTTTTTGGTCGAGGAGCAAAAAAAAAAGGTCACTAAAATAATTTCAAACTTTGAACGACTCAAAATGGTGAACCGTGGATCGTTAAAAAGAGTCGGCTCACTTTGCTGAGCGGAACCGTTCAGATCAGATCCCTGAGATGAGTCGTTTTGCCCATCCCTATAACGTGCGTATATTTTTCAGTTCAAAGGAGCGACTAATTTCATATCTGACCACGCAAAGAGTCAAAAAAGCCACTAATTTGCATCTTATCACGCCAAGCGAATATAGACTCTAAAGATCGATACTCAGGTGATACGAACATGAAGGTCTATACTCGCTCGCACTACGAAAATTTATAAATTTACAAAGTTAATTAGAGCTCGATTAATAACAAAAATATGCCTATGCCCACCTATGTCTATCTATTAAGGAAGTGTATAACTTGGAAAATGATCAGCTCAGGAATAACCTCAGAAATAGTCCACACACACCCGGAAGATCGCCTTTTATTTATATAGAAGATTGTTGTTGTTTACATGATCTGACATCTGTCAAGATTTTATCAAGATCATACACAGAGTATCCACACATTCGTCTAAGAGATCTCATTTCTACTGCATTTATTCTACTTTCACCCTTCTTTCGCCAGTTCCATGCTTCACTTCCATGCATAAGGGTCAGTGCAAGAACACCATTGTGCACTGCCATTTCAGTTTGATTGGATAGGTTTTTGTTTGCGATGACAACTTTAAGTGCACCATACACATTGTTGCCTGCCCCAAACGATCTTTCAATATCCCTCTCCACTCGCCCATCTTTTGTAAACATACTACCCAAATACACGAACTCATCTACTTGCTCCAAATTTTCACCCGCTGTAATGTTTATATCGAGCAAATTATGTCGGTCCAATCTTCCTCATAATAACCAAGTTCGACTGTACGAGTATATCTAATTCCACATATCACCTCAAAGATTCAATATGAAAATATATATATGCAAGACAAAGAGCATGGTCACATCAAGACAACCAGTACGATGTAAGCTTGCATTAGATTATAAAATAATAGATCAAGTGATGCATTTCAAGTACTTAGGTGTCGATGTATCAAGCAGCAGTGACCTCTACGGCTGGCTGCTTGACGAATCCTGTTACGAAAAATAAAAATATGCTAAAGGAGAGGAAAATTCGAATACGTCCCATAATGACATATGGAATAGAAACGAGAGCTGACACCATCAGAACAAAAAGTCTCCTAAGAACCACAGAAATGAAGACTCTCCCATCCGTTGCGGGAACGACACTCCGAGACAGAATAAGAAATTCTGAAATAAGAAAGATTGGGTAGACTGAGAAGACGCTCCTGGAGAGATCACGTGGAAAGAGCATGTTCTGAAAGAGTGATAAATATAGCCGTAAATAAAGTACCAGCAGGAAATCGACCTGCAAGAAGCCACCTAAAAGATGGCGAGACAGTTGGACATCTGCATCCCAGGAACAGGCTCCGAGAAGTAACAGGACACAGTTCTTAATAAAGCAGAAGAAGAATACTGTATATCTATATACTCCTTATACTCTGCGCCATCTTTTGAGATATATAGCTTAATGGTTGGTTAGTTAGGTAAGTATACAACAGTTACCATATACCAGCCCACGGTTCATCAAAGGCGCGCAGTTTACAGTACCTGCGCGGAAATAATTACTATGGTCCGGCGCGAGCAGCTAGTCTACCGCGAGGGCCGCGGACCACCTCGGCGCCAAAGGAGGCGACCGCGTCATCCGATCGCGAGAGTTTTTGTGCGGATTTTTTACGCCGAGGATGGGGGCACAAAGGAAATCGATACCCGCAGAGGGAAGGGTCCGTTGCTCCCCTCAATCTGGGATCCGCGCTAATTTGTTGATAATAACAACAAAACATGCTAACCCCGAATTGCCGGACGGATTCGTGAGATTTTCGGTTGCGTTGAAGATACAGCACTCGAAATAATAGAAATCTCAAAACATTTTATTTTATTGTTCACATCCACTGTTTCGAATGGTTTTCACCCTTCATCGGTATAAACACTAACAATAGATAGTACAAAATCGAATATACGAAGTGTGAAATAAATTTAAAACTAACTAACGAAAGAATTGACTGCCACACTTTTCTTTCTTGACATATTTCTCTCACTTCCTCAACATTCATACATCGTGTCATGCACGCGCGTCGATTTCTCTGACTCCTCACGTGGCCGAGATTCAATATTTTATTTATCGATTGTGCCACGTTCTCCTCGGTCTTCCTCTATTTCTCTATTATAGTTCCATTTACATCGTTAACATATACCTTTTTTACCATTCTTTATTCATTCATTCTTTCCTTGTGTCCAAACCATCTTAATGATCCTTTCATTATTTCGTTCATAACACCATCATTCGCACCGCATTCACTTCTTATATAATTGTAACCTTGTGAAAAAAAGTCGAGGAAGTCCAAGGAAGATATGACATGACCAAAATAATGAATAACTGAAAGGCGGCCATATTCGACAAGCGTGTCACGATGTGTGAATGTAGAAGATGTGTGAGAGATATGTAAAGATAGAACAGTGTGACGGTCCTTCCTCTCTATCTATATCTGCAGGAAAATGGCGTTATGGTTAGTTAGCACAAAAACGTTTCTTAAACAAATATAAAAAGGAACGGGGTGGTGTTTCTTTGGAGAAATGTAGGGGTAATTGTAATTTAATTAGAATTGTACAGATATTGGGAATATATTACATCTAAAATGGGACTTAAATATTATATATAAGTTGATAAAGTAACTAACTAACCACCATGTCGTCTACTCGAAGAGGTAAGCAGAAATAATAGACTTCCATGTTTTTCTTGCCTGACTTTCGGTACCTACATTCATACATCGTGCCATGCACGTAAGTTGCTGACGAAGTTGCTGTTGAAATGAAAACGTCTGTTTTCTAGAAATTTTATTATGTAGTGTGTTTTTTTTAGAGGTTTGATTTCAGTTGCTCGATAAAGTTGTCGAAAATTGGACTTCACGATTGCGCTTCATTCGAGCTAGCCGTGGCGCTCATATGCCCGAAATCATATTTAAACAATAATGGCATAAAATTATCTATTAAACAAAGCTATACTATACACATTAACGTTATTTTAAAGTGTTTTTTTTTTCATTTTGAATTTGTATACCTCTAAAAAAACATTCTTTATATAACAATGTGTACAAGGATGTTTTTGTTCCGAGTACAAATCAACTGTCAACCGTCAAACTGACAGTCTGTCGAAACAATGTTGCCAGTTTAAAAACCAAACCTCTAAAAACACTCTATATTTAATGGGAATGACATGTTTCGCCTTACTAAGGCATTATCAAATGTACGTTAGTAAGGAGAAACATCTCATTTCCATATATAATGTAATTAAACTTCTAGAAAACATACGTCATCTCTCGTATTAATTGTCTTATACGGAGTTATACATCATTATTCAAGAAACAATAAATAAAATGATATGCTTTAACTCCCTGTTTTATGACCTTTCCAGTCAATAAGCGATTTAAGTGTCCCAAAATGTGTATTCAGTGACCTGTATAAATAACACAATATCTATAACGGCATAATGGGATACTATATTCTCCTGCCTTACAGGTAATATAAAAATAACTGCCTTATTCACGGACCAAACAATGACAATACAGAAGTGAACCGCCCCCCCAGACACCGGCGGGGGGCGCAGGGCCGAGCAGGGGCGCGGGCGGGGGCGGGCGGAAAGTTGAGTAAGGTTCTGTCAATGAGCAACCTGTTGCCAGAGTAGATAATACAAAATAACTTTTATTTAATGAACGGGAAATGAAAAGAGTTATGAAACAAGTTACACCATTATAACGTTAAGCACAATTTATCAAGGGAATATTCTAAATTCGGGTCGGATACCGTGTATTACCGAGGCGATCGATATATTATATTTTACGTTATACGTGAATAAAACAACATATCAAATAAAAAACTTTTTATCAAATAAACAACACTATATATTTTGCACTTTAAATTAATGTTTTTTGGTTCTTTTTAAATAAACAAGCAAACAAACAAACCATCACGCCGTTTCTCTGCAGGGGTAGGCAGAGAAAATGGATCGTCACACTTCTCTTTCCTGGCTCACCTCTCTAACTTCCTCCACATTCATACAACGAGTCATAGACGCACGTCGATTCTTCCGACTTCTAACATGACCAACCTTTAAAATTTGATTAATTTGGTCATGCCATATTTTCCTCAGTCTGCCTCGACTCCGTACTCCATTTATATCATTAACGTATACTTTCTTAACCATTCTTTCTCCATCCATGCGCTCCATATGTCCAAACCAACGCAGCAATCCTTTCATAATTTTGTTCATAATACCTTCTTCCGCTCTACATTCCTTTCTTATATCAGCATTTGAGATTCTGTCGTATACGTCTTAGGAACTTCATTTTTACCGCATTTATTCTGCTCTCATCCTTCTTCTGCCAGTTCCATGTTTCGCTTCCATACATTAGGGTTGGGACCAAAACTTTTTTTTTTTTTTGGTTCTTTTTAAAATATTATTATATATTTACCATACTTGTAATTATTACTATCATTATATTCTTTTTATTTATTTATTTTACAAACATACAACATTTTATTGTATTCCCATGAGTAGATTATTCATTATGGGACAAAGTAATAATATACAATTAAAAGATATACAGTCATTATACAACATTCAGAGATTATGTATTATTACTGTTAAAAATCAATTATTATTTAATTAAGCATTTAGTCCAGGTAAATATTTAAATTCAAATGTATTTTTCAAGTGTATTGTTTTAATTTGTAAATGTGTGTTTCCCCCGCTGTTATTAGTCCTCGTAATCTTTAGTGATTTATCATAATATTTTATCTTCATACAATAAGTCTATATATATATATATATATATATATATATATATATATATATATATATATATATATATATATATATATATATATATATATATATATATATATATATATATATATATATATATATATATATATATATATATATATATATATATATATATATATATATATATATATATATATATATATATATATATATATATATATATATATATATATATATATATATATATATATATATATATATATATAATATATATATATATATATATATATATATATATATATATATATATATATATATATATATATATATTGACAGTTGGTTGAGTGTGGTTTGGTCGCGGGCTTCTCCAATAAAACTGGAGTTTTTAGGCGTATAAGTGATTTTTTTAAAATGTTTATATGTTTAAAACAGTACTTTGTGGTTCGTTACCTCGTATACGTGTTGGGTGTGTCCTGTTGGATGAGCAAATTGTAATATTGACCTTTTTTTAAAACATCGTCAACTAGTGGACAAAATTTATATATAAATGATCCATGTGAGAATAATCCTGGCCAATACGTATCTTGCCATCCCAAAATAATATTTGATTGTGAAAATTTATACCTTTGTGCTGTTTTGGTGGTGAAAAATATAATTACATTGTTTATGTGAAGTGTTTTGACAGGTGCCAAATTGGTTTTCATAATTTTATTTTATTTTTCGAACGTTTATGTTCATTTGTTCCGATGTCTATTTGAAAAATTCTTTTGATTCATATTGAAGTGCTTGCTGGAAATTAAACTATTTTAAGTGCCTAACTAACTAAAATTTTATTGATATAACGGTGGTAACGGGAGAAACAAACTTTTAATGAAAGGATATTATCTTAGAAAATAGCTTATGTGTTATAACTTTTTTTTTTTTTTTATGTGTTATATTTTGTTATTTTTATTTTATGATTTATTTTATTTTATTTATTTATTTTATATAATTGAATTTTATTTAAGATATAGTTTGTAAATGATTTAGCATTTAAGTGTGTGCGGGTGATGCCTACTGGTGGCGATGAGGTCCGCAACCCATCACACCGCATCTCCCGCAGGGGCGAACAGAGAAGGGTGGAGTGCCGCATAGGTACATGGAATATAAGGGGAGGTATGGAAGGAAAGTTGAATGAGATGTGTGCAGAAATAGATAATAAGTGTTTAGATGTTTTATGTGTGACTGAATGTATGATGAAAGAGTGTGGTTCCTTGGAGCATGCGGATAAGATTGTTCTGTGGTCGGGTGTGCCGAATGACCACAGAGCATGCCAAGGCGTGGCGGCGGTGCTAGCTCCAAGGATGGTAGAATGTATGAAAGGTTATAAATGTGTTAGCCCAAGACTCATGTGGATTCGCTTCAAGATCGGGTTAACAAGAGTTTTCCTTTTAATTGGATACGCCCCTGGTAACAACGAAAATGAGGCGAGTAAAGATGAGTTTTGGGACAAAGTGAGAGAGACATTGGTGTGTAAGAGTGAAAACGAAAGATTGATAATAGCAGGTGATATGAACGGTTGGGTGGGAATCCGTAGGAGTGGGTACGAGGAATGTCTGGGTACGTTTGGTGATAGACGAATAAATGATAATGGAAGGAGACTGCTTGAATTGTGTATAGAATGGGGTCTCTTTGTATCAAATACCATCTTCGATCATAAGAGAATCCATCTCTATACTTGGGAAAGAGGATTTGAAAGGTCCATTATAGATTACGTCATTGTAGACTCTAGATTACGGGCGGATACTGTTGATTCAAGGGTCTTCAGGGGAGCCGAACTGGAAACGGATCATTTTTTAGTAGTGGCAAAAGTGATCTTATTCCGGGGATGGCGAACCAGAAGAAGCAAAACAGTAGCCGCACCGACTAGAGTCAAAGTTGAAAAACTGCAAAACAATGACGTAAGAAATAATTTCGTAAGAAAAGTGAAAGATAGATTGAGTGAGCGGGATGTAAGTGAGTTGAGTATTGACGAGACCTGGAAATACTTGAAGGAGAGTTTGTGTGAATCAGCGAAAGAATCGTGTGGTGTGTGTGTACAAGGAAGAAGGAAAGGGGATGCATGGTGGAATGATGACGTAAAGATTGCTGTTAAAGAGAAGAAAGATGCTTGGTTGAATATGTTGTCGATAAATAAGAATGACAGAGTTAAGTATGAAAGAGCAAAAGATTTGTATAAGGTATGCAAGAAGAGAGTGAAGTCGGTAGTGAAAGCGCGGAAAGAAAAGCTGAAGGAGGAAGAAGGGCTCAAAATGACAAACAACTTCCAAGCAAATTTAAAAATGTTTTGGAAAGAAGTTAAAAAAGCCCGAAATCCTCCTGATAGTGGATGTGTGAAAGCAATTTTAGACAACGAGGGAAGAATGTTAACGGAGAGTAAGATCATACAAGAAAGATGGATGGAATATTTTAAGGAGATGTATGGTGGTGATACAAGCGTGATCGAAAATATGACAGCTAGTGCGAGTGCGGGACCTATGAATGATAATATTGAAAAAATAAGTACGAATGAGATGAAAAGATCCGTGAGTGCAATGAAAAGTGGAAAAGCTGTTGGGTTTGATTGTATTGCCATAGACTTTATTAAAAGCGGTGGCGAAGTGGTTTCTACATGGTTATGTAAGTTATTTAACCAGTGCTTGGAGGAGGGATATACGCCGCTAGACTGGAGGAGAGCAGTAATTATGCCCCTGTACAAAGGAAAAGGATCGCGTATGGAATGTGGAAACCACAGAGCTATTAGTCTTTTGAGTGTCGTTGGTAAAGTCTATGGCAGAATTTTAATAGAAAGAGTAAGAAAATTGACGAGTGACAAAGTTTGGGATGTGCAAGGTGCCTTTATGAATGGCAGAGGATGTATGGATCAAATTTTTGGACTTCGTACATTGACAGAGAAGTTTCTGGCCAAAAATCGCAAACTTTTCTGTGCATTTGTCGACTTACAAAAAGCATATGATTACGTTAATAGAGAAAAGTTGTGGAAAATATTGTCTGAATATGGAATAAGTACAAAACTGATCACGGCCATTAAGTCGCTATACACGGAAAGCACTGCTAGTGTCAGAGTAAATGGAGATCTTACAGCCTGGTTTGATATCAATAAAGGTGTCAAACAAGGTTGCGTAATGTCCCCGTGGTTATTTAATCTGTATATGGACAATTGTATGAGAGAGCTGAAAGGGTTGGATGTAGGTGCCAAAATGAGCGGAGTGTCAGTAAGCTGTCTCTTGTATGCGGATGACGCTGTCCTACTTGCTGACAACGAGCATGAACTACAAGTCCTGGTGAATTGTATGTATGAGGTATGCATGCGAAATGATCTGATGATGAATGTTAATAAGTCCAAGGTAATGATTTTTGAAAAGGAAGAAACCACGACAGTCTGCAACATTAGCGTGAATGGTGAAAACTTGGAGCAAGTAGTTGAGTTTGTGTATTTAGGTAGTATGTTTACAAGAGATGGGAGAGTGGAGAGGGATATTGAAAGAAGGGTTGGGGCAGGTAACAAAGTGAATGGTGCACTTAAAGTTGTCATCGCAAACAAAAACCTATCCAAAAAAGCTAGAATGGCAGTGCACAATGGTGTTCTTCTACCGACCCTTATGTATGGAAGCGAAGCATGGAACTGGCAAAGGAAGGATGAAAGTAGAATAAATGCAGTAGAAATGAGATCTCTTAGACGAATGTGTGGATATTCTGTGTATGATAGAGTGTCGAATGAAAATATAAGAAGTGAATGCGGTGCGAATGATGGTGTCATGAACAAAATAATGAAAGGATCATTAAGATGGTTTGGACATATGGAAAGAATGAATGAAGAAAGAATGGTAAAAAAATTATATGTTAATGATGTAAATGGAACCAGAAATAGAGGAAGACCGAGGAAAACGTGGCACGATCAAATAAATCAAATATTGAATGTCGGCCATGTGAGGAGTCAGAGAAATCGACGCGCGTGCATGACACGATGTATGAATGTTGAGGAAGCGAGAGAAATATGTCAGGAAAGAAGGTGTGGCAGTCCATTCTTTCTGCCTACCCCTTCGGGGAGACGGCGTGATGGTTAGTTAGTTGTTTTTTATATATATATATATATATATATATATATATATATATATATATATATATATATATATATATATATATATATATATACACCTGAGGATGGAGGTCTCCTCCGAAATATTGTCGTGTTTTGATATTTTTATTTCATAAAGATATTTAAGTGGAAACAAAAACAATGTTGTTTTTCAATTGCAAAGTTTTTACAATGTAATTCCACAGTGTTAACGCCTTAATTTTCAATAAACCATATTAAAAGCTTGTTAACAACTTATAATAAATTTTAGTGAACATTCAAAATACTATAAACTTAATATTGATGAAAACATTACTTTTAACCAACAAAGATAATGGTGTGAATGGAATACGGAGTTGAGGTGATAACATGGCATTACCAAAGTAATTAAATTCTAATGGTCGGACATGTTAGAAGTCAGAAGTATCAACTTACGTGTTTGACTCATTGTATGAAGGTGAGGGAATCTATAGAGAAGCCAGGATAGAGTTGAGAGGCGGTTCATTCTGTCTGCCTACCCCTCCGGAAGCGGCGTGAAGTTTGTGGTTGTTGTTAAATATATTTTTTTTAAATAATGCCCCATCTTCGATTAATTATTGGTTCGTATTTAAAAAAATGAATTTTGAGAAAAACAAATGTCAATTACAAAAACATCTCCTGTTTTAAAGCATTATCAAATTATTATGTATTAAATACTCAATAATAAACTTAATTTATGTAAACGATGAAAACAGAATTAGATGGTTTGGACATATAGAAAGAATGGTAAAAAAATTATATGTTAACGATGTAAATGGAACCAGAAATAGAAGAAGACCGAGGAAAACGTGGCACGATCAAATAAAAAATATGAATGTCGGCCATGTGAGGAGTCAGAGAAATCGACGCGCGTGCATGACTCGATGTATGAATGTTGAGGAAGCGAGAGAAATATGTCAGGAAAGAAAAGTGTGGCAGTCCATTATTTCTGTCTACCCCTTCTGGGAGACGGCGTGATGGTTAGTTAGTTTGTTATGAAAACGGAACGAGACATTTAGGAAGACCAATGAAAACGCGGCATGATCATATCAGTTAAATATTAAATGTCGGCCATGTAAGGAGTCGTAGAAATCGATGTGCATGCATGACACGATATATGAATGGTCAGGAATGATCAATGTGGCGATTCATTATTTCTGCCTATCCCTTCGGGGAGACGGGGTGATGGTTAGTTAGATTTTTTATCATTTTATGTTAGACTAGCACAAAGGGTTTCAATCATTGGTATTATAATTAATTATAGAATATGCGTAGAAAATAGCTCATTATTATGAAGAAGGAATCTGTTCGCGTCTAGACTTGAACTCAAGTCTCTAGGATCAGGAGTCAAGCGCTCTGTCCCCCTAAATCACCAAACGATTATATATAATATATATATTAATTCAAGAAAACATAATTTTTCTTAAATATTAAATGCACAAAAGTTTAATTCGTTTAAATGCGGGAAAAGTTAATTCTGAAAGGTTGTGAATAGCGGGTTATTAATAATTCTACAAACTGGCCATGAAACAGAAATAGCTCGAACATAAAGTTTCCGGAGCTCTCCGGCAAAATAGTATTATTAAAAGTAATTGACTGACTGATTAATTCTAGCAGAATAGATATATAAAATGAGAAGCGACAACCTGTTGGACACGCCTCCTCCCTCACCCCCGCCCCACCGGCTCGGCACCCCCAACCCGCCACCACTCCTCCAGCGCACGGCCACAGAAAACTCTACTGCAGCGATTTGTAACATTTCTTACGGGCGAGTGGAAAATTATTAATGCACCACAACGTGTGGTAAATTAGTCAACTTTACGTCATTAATCATATGATAATATGTACACGAAAACTGCTTAACTTAGTTATAATATTGCGCATTCATCAACGCCTAAAAACATTTTGTTTCAAATTGTTTAAAACGTGTGTTTTGTGACATATTATTGTATATATATGTGAAAATATCAATCCTGTACCTCAGATCGGTAAGTCGCGCTTGTACATCGATCTTCTGCTTGTAAGTCCTGCTGTAATGCGCCCCACTTGGGCCTCGGACGTCCTCGCGCACGCACGTTACCATGCGTGAGCTCTTTTACATCGGACAAGCGCAGACGCAAACTACCCGCTCCTAAATATAAATAAAACCTTTGTGACACTATGGCAATAGCTATGGCTACCACATCGAAGGTTCCGGGTTCAATTCCCAGCGATGGCGGTATGATTCCCATTTCTGCATTTGGTCAATAAAATGGCAAACAGATAAATTATCTATCACATGTCATAGGAATCAATATATTAGCTCCCTTTATCTCGATTTCGCTCGCGCAGTGATGTTAAGAGCTACTCAACAAAATAATATTAATAATAAATACAAATATTATTTACGATTTTTTATGTATTTTATTTCACACTGTTATTTCCATTTTTGAGTTAATTTTTCTCGACACGTTTCGAAGATTGTGCACTCTTTATCGGAAGAACGATATAAATTAACCACAACACTAACAAGAGCATAATTGGTTAATATTTTATGTTTTGAAATTGATTTTTTAAATGGCAGATTCAGTTTGAGGGTGATTTATTTCACTAAAGCAAAGGAACTGTTCATATTTTAAGACAAGAAGTAAACGGTCATTTCACCCATCAAATAAACAAAACAACTTGTAAACAATGATATGCTATTCAATAGATCCGGTTTACGTTTTTTTTATAAATTTTATAATGATACTAAAATAATCAAATAAAAACAACAAAACAAAAATGTCATAGAATTCCACAGTGGTAACGCCTTAAGTTTATCAAAAATTAAATGTAATATTCTTCTCGTGCCATGTCAGGTCTTCCCGACGTCCAGGACATCTGGGGTATTCCCACATTGCGCCTATCCATATGCGCCTATCATTTTCTCTCTACTCTGGCTCTATAGCACCCCTCATTGTTGATGACAATCTCAGTCAATGGAACACGCAACATTTTGAGTGTAATATAAGGTATTTGAAGAATTGGTGTCGAGAATATATGAGATATGCAAGTCAAATGATTTAATGATGAATGTCGGAAAGTCGGAAAGTCAAAGGTGATGTTTTTTGAAAGAAAAGAGCAAATGACAGTTTGTAACATAAGTGTGAACGAAGAGAACTTGGAGCAGGTGAGTGAATTTGTGTATTTAGGTAGCATGTTCACAGCGGATGGCCGAACGGATAGTGACGTCAAAAGAAGGATTGGTGCGGGTAACAAGGAGAATGGAGCTAATGCATGGAAGCGAAGCATGGAACTGGCAGAAGAAGGAGAGAGCAGAATAAATGCGGTAGAGATAAGGTCCCTAAGACGTATGTGTGGTAGAAAATACGACAGAATTTTAAATGCTGATATAAGAAAGGAATGTAGAGCGGAAGAAAGGATTGCTGCGTTGGTTCGGACATATCGAGCGCATGGATGGAGAAAGAATGGTTAAGAAAGTATACGTTAATGATGTAAATGAAGTACGGAGTCGAGTCAGACCGAGGAAAACATGACATGACCAAATTAATCAAATTGTAAAGGTTGGTCATGTTAGAAGTTGGAAGAATCGACATGCGTGTATGACTCGATGTATGAATGTGGAGGAATCTAGAGTGGCTTCCAGATTTAAAAAGAATCTGGTATGAACTCTGTTGGACAGTCTTTAAAGTGCTATACGTAATTACAGCATGTTACATATCCGAACTATGTGTATCGGACAGCCCAAATTCAAGGAAATCCACGATTACTCCCCCGCAATAGGTATGTATGTAGATAAGTTGAACCGAAAGGTTGCCCTAGTACAAATTTCGGGGATCGGGCCTTTGCAGTAGCTGACCCATAAGTTTGGAACAATATCCCTTCACACCTTAGGTGCATTAATAATACGACAGATTTCAGGTCAAAGCTGAAAACCCACATTATACATCTTTCATACTCACATTAAAGCTCTAGATGTACTCATATATTTGTTATTATTATTATTTTCTAAGAAGGGTTGGGGCAGGCAACAAAGTGAATGATACGCTTAAAGTCGTCATCGCAAACAAAATCCTATCCAATAAGCCAAAATGGTAGTGCAAAATGGTGTTCTTTTACCGACCCTATGTATGGAAGCGAGACATGGAACTGGGAAAAGAAGGATGAAAGTAGAATAAATGCAGTAAAAATGAGATCTCTTAGATGGATGTGAGTATACTCTGTATATGATAATATGTCGAATGAAAATATGAGAAGTGAATGCGGTGCGAATGATGGTTGTAACAGACAGAACTCGCGAGTGGCGAGCAAGCTCGTACATTTCCTTTCTCCCTAAAAAGATGAACGCTCGAACGTACTCATGCAGCGCCAGACTCTGGTAAAATAGCGTAAAGATACGCCTAGGCATGCATGAGTACATAGAGTATAATGTATGTGTACCTACACGTAGGCGCGCGATAGAACGCGCCTACTACAATGTACTTAGACAAGTGAATCTCGAGCACGTGACCTGTAGGTATACTGGGCGGCGGACGAGAGGAGATAGCCTGTTGCTGCGATCTTAAGTGCATATCAATAAGACGATGGGCTATCAAATCTCGCCGCGACGCGATTAAAATGAAGATTCAGTACAGAATCGATATAATACCTACAGGTCACGCCATACCTAACTGCGGGCAGGCGACACATCCGCCCGGGTGCGCCTTCCCAGAAAGGTCGAGCGGGCAAGCCCATTAATTACGCTCGTTAAAATGTCAAGGCAGTGAAATGCAAAATTGCACAAAAATGCGGCCGAAATCTGAATATTTGTGTTATTAATTTAGGATAAATTAATAAATTACAAGAGAACCCTAACACGTACGACTGGTTGTGTTAGGTAGTTCATCAGTACGCACTAATACCTACCGACTGATACAGATTTCGGTTCCGTGGCATAATTAGGTCGCTTGAGATTCACGAATTAGATTCAATTTGTAAAATTAATTAAGACAGAATTTCTTAAGAATAATTTTAATCCAAAAACCTGTGAACCGATTTGATTCAAATAAACACGCAAAGGTTGGTGCAATGGTCAGCCATAACAAGATTTTTTGACTCGATCTGTACCATAAGAGGGAGTCCGTTTATAGCGAATGAAAGTCGAGATCGATAAAACAAATTGAGAATTTTTAGACTTTCGATCTCGGCGATCTTTGACTATAAATAGATGGCCCTTGGGGCAGGTCGGGTCAGACGAAAAACTACATCAGACGAGATTACATCACCGACACGTATCAAAGCACTTCTTCGCACTCTGACCATCGTATCAACCTGAGCACTCTACAACTACATTCCTGAGTTTTCTTCTGCCATCAAGAAATACCTAGAGCCTGCCAGCAGTACTGCCGATACAACCGCACCTTGAAGACTGATCGAAAAGCTTGATTCTCTTTATATTCGTATCGTAAAGAAATCAGCTCTAGATCCCCGAACTTGAAGTGGCCAGCGCAAACGTCATCACCATCATCTTCATATACAGTCCACTACGCGTCGAAGCCACCGTTCGTCCGGAACAATGGTGTTAAGAACAAAATAATGAAAGGATCATTAGGATGGTTGGAACACATGGAAAGAATGAATGATGAAAGAATGGTAAAATAATGATATGTTAATGGAACTAGAAATCGAAAAAGACCGTGGAAAACGTGGCACGATCAAATAAATCAAATATTGAATATCGGCCACGTGAGGAGTCAGAGAAATCGACGCGCGTGCATGACACGATATATGAATATTGAGGAAACGAGAGAAATATGTCGGGAAATAAAAGTGTGGCAGTCCATTCTTTCTGTCTACCCCTTCGGGGAGACACAATGGGAGTGTCGTTTCGCCAACCGATGTTGGCATCATCGAGTGTTACAATAAGCTCTTAAAAGTTTATTGTAACACCGGATGATGCCAACATCGGTTGGCGAAACAGCTGTTGCGATACTCTCAGTGAATAAAAATAAAATGTGATATTATAACAGTGTTATAATTTTGACAGTATTAATGTTAAAGTATCATAGTGTTTCGGCCAAAACAATGGACAATTATAAAAAATACTAATCATATCGCTATTTTAAAGCGTTTTTATACATATTTATTGTGTTTTGAACAATGATGTAAAACTCCACATAAAATAATTAAAACGTTTACAAGCGTCTTTTTCCAATATGTTTAATTATATTTTATGGTAATGATTTACGAGGGTTTAAATAACATTTGATAATGCCTTAGCAAGGTGAAATATGTCATTACCATAAAATATGTTTACACTCCTTTAAAACAGACTTTTCATTCATATTTATTAGGTTCTATACAGCTTTTTATATAGCTAGCTTACATACTATCACGCCGTTTCTCTGCCTACCTCACCAGAGAAACGGTGTGATGGTATGTTAGCTAGCTTTTTTTTTACGCAATAAGAAAACCCTTAAGTATTAAGTATAAATAACAGAAGATACAAGCCACAGCGGTGGAATATTTAATATCATGACGGACATATGTTAACTATATTTATGAATGGAGTAATGGAAGGGTCACATGTAACTATAATTTTCTAAAAGATATTTCTTATATATCTTAAATTGTAACATAGATATAACTTAATAAGATAAGATATAAAGTTAAAAGTAAATATAATAATGTGTTTTTTTAAACTTTGAATAAACACGAACTTTATTAAATAATTAAAATTAAAAAACAAACATGCTTCGGACACAGAAGCCCTTCATCAGTATTATAAATATTTTAACAAAATTTTCGTAAATGTTAGTTTTGACAGATATTAAAATATAAGATAATTAATATCTGTCATATGTATATTAGACATTTTAATATTTGTCAAAACTCACCACATTCATGAAAAATATGTTAAAATATTTATAACCCTGATGAAGGGGCTTCTGTGTCCGAAACATTTTTATTATTTAATTTTAACAATGTTAATAAAGTAAAAGTTGTGTACAACGTTAAAAAAAACATTGTGCAACGAATCCGCAACACAAAGTTATGGCGAATATAGAAGAAAATAGAATAGTTTTAATAATAAAAACAAATTAAAAACACAACAGCAACCGGGTGGTGGTCTAGAGGATGGAACGCTTGGCTCCTGTTCCAGGGGACATGGGTTCAAGCCTGGACACGACCAGATTCCTTCTTCATAATAATGAACTATTTTCTGCTCACATTAAAGATTGTAAAATAAATTCTAATATCATTGATATAAATCCTTGATATTAATTAGTCTTTTTTTTTTTTAAAACTACGATTTTCTGTAAAAATAAATAGCGTTTTACTTAGATACATTGGTCCCAGCGTGCTATAAAAATATATAACCGCAAAAAATGTTATAAATTTTAACCTGAATACTTGGCCAATTAACGATTAAAAACTAATTAGATTTTCTGAAATGATACATTCAAATGTAAGATTTACCAAAAAGAAAATACATTAACAAAGAACCGCGATTTTCTATTGAATTAAACATAAACACAGAAGATATTTGTGTTTAAAAACAAAAATAAGAAAACAAACAGAGCGTAATATATCAACGCATATAAACACCAGTCACGTGATATTATTTGAAAAAGGTTTACCACCCCTCGCGCCACAAGAATACTTGAATATCCAGGGCAAGTACTGGAAAAGTTTTAATAAATGGCACCACAACAAACTTCCCTCTCTTTCTCTCCCCCTACGTGGCTACGGCGTAGTCCGCCGGATGAATGGGCGAATTGATGAATGAAAAAACGTAGCGGGAATTGACAGGACATAAAAATGTGTACGATATTATTACTATTTGTATTTGTGGATATTGTTTGCCGCCATGACCTCGGGTCGCCATTGTGGCCGTGACAGAGTACGGCAAATGTTCGTATTATGCTCAGACACAATGGAATTATTTGGGACTTTTTGTGGGTATCTTGATTCAATACAAAATTATTTTGTGACGTTTTTATTGTGTGAACTGCTTAAATCTATTATAATTGAACTAAATAGATTTTATAAAATAATAAATGTGTTATGTTAACTAACTAACTAACCCACAGGCCGTATCTGAAAGAATGAACTGCCACACTTTTCTTTCTTGACATATTTCTCTCCATTCCTCAACATCCAAACATCGTGTCATGCACGCATGCCGATTTCTGCAACACCTCATGTGGCCCACATTCAATATTTGATTCATTTGATCATGCCACGTTTTCCTCGGTCTTCCTCAATTTCTAGTTCTATTAACTTTATTATTATTATTATTATTGTTGAATCGCTCTTTACATCATTACAGCGCGAGCCAAATCGATGGAAAGGGAACAGCTATCATATTGATTCTCCATGTTAATCACACTGTTTTTGGTATGGTGAATTCTGCACCATACCAAAAACAGTGTGATAACCACACTGCCATTGCCGGAAATCGAACCCGGAACCTTCGGGGTGGCAGTCAAAGTGCTTACCACTCGGCCACGAAGGTCGTCAACATAAATCACTAACATATACTTTTTTACTATTCTTTCTTTTTATTCTTTTTATGTATCCAAACTATCTTAATGATCCTTTTATTGTTTGGTTCATAACACTTTCATTTACACCGCATTCACTTTTAATATTTTCATTTGACACACAATCATACGCAGTTATTTCACAAATTCGCCAAAGAGATCTCATTTCTACTGCATTAATTCTAATTTCATTATTTTGTTATTGCACGCTATTCTTCTTCTTATTTTCCTTTTGATAGTTTGACGTTTTGTGACATAGAAATGATGTCTCCTGAGATGATGACGTGCAATTGTCCCTCTATATATTTATACTTGATCCCAGACATTCATATTTATTTAACATATCACTGTGGGAATTTAATTCTTAGAAAAATGTACGTTTTTTTTAGTTTTATTTGTTTCGAATTAATAGGGAATAAGCCCAATTAATTTTTCAATGGGAGCCTAGGAATGGTTAATTCTTTTTTTGTAAAAAAGCTTTTTGACAACGTATATATATAATTCTTTACTTACTAACGAACTTACCATCACGCCGTTTCCCCACAGGGGTAGGCAGAGAGGATGGACCACCAAACTGTTATATCCTGACATAATTCTCACGGATCTTCTACATTCACACACCGTGAGATGCACGCTCGTCGATTGTTCCTACTTCGCTTTTCAGGATTTGGCTTATTTAGTCATGCCTATTTTCCTTGGCTTTCCTCGACTTATTTTTCCATTCACACTACTTGTATAAATCTTTTTAACTACTCTTCACTCATTCATTCGATCCATATGTTCAAACCATCTAAGTGACTCTTTTTAATTTTATTTAAGATGCATTCATCCGCCTTACATTTCATTCTAACTTCTTCCTTAGCTATTCTATTCTACTTTTATCCGTCTTCTGCCAACTTCAAGCTTGACTTCCATACATAAGGGTCGGCACCAGAACCCCCATTGTGCACTGCCATATTTGCTTGAGTCGACATATTTCTATTTGGAGTTATGGTTTTGAGAATATGGAATTTTATATCTTTGTTTATAAATAATAAATATGTAAATTTAACTTGCTAATCATTATACTTAATTCTCAATCACATTTTAAAATATAATACATAAAAAATATGCTAGAATTTAAAATGATTATTTTACATTGCAGTGTTCTAAGCAAAAGAAATAGTAGCAGATCTTCTGCGCGATGCTGTGATCAAATTAGGGAGATGCCTGGGGAAGAACAGAGAGGATTGGACCCTCAGCAGTGAGTATATATTATAATTCAAATAAAATTTACCAAAAAATAAGTGACAAATCATTATGCTTGGGTGATGTCCCCGTGGTTTTTCAATCTATACTTGGACAAGTGCATTAAAGAACTTGAAGGTGTAGACGCTGGTGCTAAGATGAATTGTTTGTCAGTCAGCTGTTTGTTATATGCAGACGATGCTGTGTTAATCGCTGACAGTAGAGAACATTTGCAAGTTTTAGTGTCAAGGATGTTTCAGGCATGCAAAAAGAGTGACCTGGTGATGAATGTGTCTAAATCTAAAGTGATGGTTTTCGAGAAAGAATAATGTATGACGATTTGTGATATAAGTGCGATGCGCGAGAAATTGGAGCAAGTTACCCACTTGACGCATCTGGGAAGCATGTTTACAAGAGACGGAAAAATGGAGAAAGACATCGAAAGAAGGGTTGGTGCTGGGAATAAAATAAATGGCGCACTCAAAGTCATTACTACAAATAGAAATATATATATCCACAGTAGCAAATATGGGAGTACATAATGGAGTTCTAGTGCCAACTCTCATGTATGGAAGTGAAGTTTGGAACTGGCAAAAGAAGGATGAAAGCAGGATAAACGCCGTAATCTGCAGGAAAACGTTTTATGATAGAATACCGAACGATGAAATAAGAAAGAAATGTAAGGCAGATGACTGCATCATGGATAAAATTAAAAAAGGATCCCTGAGATGGTTTGGACATATGGAACGAATGGATGAGAGTAGAATGGTTAAAAAGTTGTACACAAGCAGCGTGAGTGGAAAAAGAAGCCGGGGACGATTGAGAAAAACGTGGCACGACCAAATTAATCAATTACTAAAAGGCGGCCACATTCGAAGTCGGAATAATCGACGTGCGTGCATGGTACGATGTATAAATGTAGAGGAATCCGGAGAGGTATGCCAGGACAAAGAATTGTGGCGATCCATCCTCTCTGCCTACCTCTCCGGGGAAATGGCGTGATGGTTAGTTAGTTAGTTAGTATCATTATGCTTAACACCGAGAGGGTAGACAGAGTAAACACCCCTCTTCTCGATGCATATGCACAAACGATTATTGAGATATTTATAACTACTATCATTTTTTGTACCCCTCTTATTTCTCACAGGAGTGTTGGATTTCAACAGTCTCAACCATTTTTTCAAACTGATATTCGGAGGTATTTACATCCCAGGAATATTCTTCTTCTTCTTCTTCTTATTAGTGTAGGTCTAGTGACATGTTTCTTAAGAGGAATTGGCATCCTGCGAAATCGACTCCCAGCTGTCGATCCATCTCTTTGGTCGTCTACCCTGGGGCTGGCCATGCAACACAATGAAGGGGAGTCTGGATGGATTCATTCCCCTCACGTGTGCATACCAGTATCTTCTCTTTTGCCTTCCTCACCTAACGACATCCTCGACCTCGTATATCTCCTTTATCCGTGTATTCCTTATCCTCTCTTGCAGTGGATAAAGGATACTTAATTTAGATCTCATATGTCATGATAGGTCGCACACAAGTCTTATAAGTCTTATATGTCTCTTCCACCAAGAAATTTCAACAAACAATATTAAACTTGATATTTGATAATACCAAGTTTAATATTATTTGTTAATCAAGTTACTAGTAGTTTGTATGAAAATGTGTAAATTAATGTGCTGATTTAATCTGAGCTTGATATCTTGAAGTATATCTAACTATAATATATTAAAAAGTATTTTCCTTCTCCCTGACCTAACTGTCACAGTAAGCTGACAGTGATTGCCATTTGCGGCGATAATATTAAAGAGAAAAACATTTATAAACTTTAATTAAAGTAAATGCTTGTTCTTTATAATGTATACAGTGTCATGTTTCTCTGCCTCACTATCCAGAAATACAAAAATACGTGTGAAAAACGTTTCCTACACGCGCCTTGGAATTTTAAGCGCTCGACAAAATGAGATAAAATAGTCCTTCATATTTTCGGGGGTGAAATCTAATGTCACTGGTTGGACATGGCATTGATTGTATCACACTCGATTTATTTTACACATGGAACAAATGTATGATCAACAAAATCCCGAAAAAATGTAGCCTCAATCGTTTGTCGTAAGATTGAAATTGCGCTTTTTGCATGGATGGATCTTATCAGATTTCATAATCATCAGTTATAAAGACAGGAGAACTGTCGCACTCGATAGAGATTAATTGCAAGCAGGGAAAAATGTGCATTTAATAAAATGAGAACATTATTTTGCAACGATAATCATAACTTGAATCTCCGACACAGAATAATTAAATGTTATATATGGTCTGTTCTACTATATGGCTGCGAAACCTGGACTCTGAAAGTGAATGTAATGAACCGGTTGGAAGCGTTCGAGATGTACCGCAGAATGCTCCGTATACCGTGGACCGATAGGGTCAGTAATGCAGATGAACTGCAGAGAGCCAGAGCCACTCTTTGACGTTCCGCAGAGTCCTGACTGCGGAACATCAAAGAGTGGACAGGAATAACAAGAGTTCAGAACCTGTTCCAAGTGGCGCAGGATAGAGATGCACCGAAAGAATAAAAAAATGAGAAGACGGCTTTCGTGGCCGATGGCAAGAGCTATGACTGATTCTCAAGGTCCCGGGCTCGATTCCCGACGATGGCAGTGTGATCATCTCACTGTCTTTGGTCTGGTCTAGAATTCACGTGACAATAGATTAGATACCTATCATATGTCATAAGAATCAAAATAATAGCAAAAAAAAAACTTATGGCAATTGGATTCAAACCTGTTGTATACAAAGAATTATTATATTATTCTTCTACTTTATTTAAGTCTGTGCCCTGCCATTACTCGAAGGCTTTTTCCTAGGATGTAGATGTCCAGCTGTCTCGCCATATTTTAGGTCGTCTTCCTGGAGATAACTGCCGTTGATACTTAATTTACCGCTTTGACTTTCACCTCTTCAAGACACGCTCTCTACTCCAGGATTTCTCCAGGAACGTCATTACAGTCTTCCTCATAGCACAATATATTCAACAAGGCCAATGTTCTTTATTTCAGAATTTCTCATTCTGTCTCGAAGTGTCGTTCTAGCAATGGATCAGAGAGTCCTCATTTCTGTGGTTATTATTTTTGTTCTAGGGATGTCAGCCTTTCTTCTCAATGCAATATGTCATTATGTGTCGAAGGCAGATTTTGTAGATTCTTATTTTATTCTCCTTCAACATATGTTTATTTCTACAAAGAGCATTTTTAAGCATCAGCGCCCTTGAGATGATTAATTATTAATAAAGATGGCGTTCTATAAAATATCCAATTAATTATTAATATTATACTATCGCACGAAGCACTTAATTTGTGGTGTGGCATTATAAAATCATAATTTAAAAATATTTGAAAAAAATTTAAACTTTTTTTTAAACGTATATTTAGTTAATATCTCTTTCAGAAAACGAATTTTTAAAAGTCATTATTTACGTTGAACGAAAAAAAAGGCATTATTTACTCGACCCCATATCGCAAAGCCCGTTAAAACATATTTGGAAACGTTAAAATGGGAAATCCTCCACCCGCCATATTCTCCAGACTTTGCTCCCTCTGACTATCACTTGTTTCGAACAATGTCTCACAGCCTGGCTAACCAGCACTTACGTCCTTATAAAGAAGTGAAAACTTGGATCGATTCGTGGATTGTTATGTGTTTTTTCGACACGGGATTCGTATACTGATCGAAAGATGGAAGAAAGTGGTGGGCAACGATGGACAATACTTTGAATCGTAAATGTAAGTAATTGTGCGGGTGTTAAAAACAATGGTAGGATGTTTCTTATTTAAGTGTCCGCGGAACAAAGTTCTCTAGTCGGGCTGTCGTGTTTGTGGCTTTGGGAGGAAGTGGGGAATGGATATCAATAATGCAGCCTGTTAATTCAGAAGTATCCCCCCAACTCCCCCTTCCCCCTTACCCCACAACCCCTAACTACG
Organism: Lepidostoma basale; assembly: GCA_022606425.2. Lineage (NCBI taxonomy): Eukaryota > Metazoa > Arthropoda > Insecta > Trichoptera > Lepidostomatidae > Lepidostoma > Lepidostoma basale. Next base: position 130,549 of record JAHDVF020000880.1, read on the forward strand.
TCGACTTCGCCGCGACTCTCCGAGATCGACCAATTTGGTTTAAGGTGGGACATGGGAAAATTATAGGATGATCGGAAATGACAAATATTTAAATTATGTTTTTATAATGCCCCACCACAATTTAGTGCTTCATACGAAAGTAAAATATTAATTATAAATTGGATATTTTATATTACGCCATCTTTATTAATTATTAATTAATTATCTCAAGGGCGCATACGCTTAAAAATGCTAACTAAATAACTAACTAACCATCACGCCGTTTATCCGAAGGGGTAGGCAGAAAGAATGGACTGCCAAACTTTTCTTTCCTGACATATTTCTATCGATTCCTCAACATTAATACATCGTGTCATGCACGCGCGTCGGTTTCTCTGACTCCTCACGTGGCCGACTTCAATATTTGATATATTTGATCGGGCCACGTTTTTCTCGGTCTTCCTCTATTTCTAGTTCTATTTACGAGGTCTGTTCAAAAAGTATCGCGAATTTTATATTTTTTCAAAAAGTATTTATTTATTCATGAATATCTATTTTGTCCCCTTCAAAGTAATTCCCCTCGGATATAATACATTTATGCAAACGTTTTTTCCAATCCTCGAAGCACTTAAAAAAATCTTTTTTTGTGATCTTGTTCAGCTCCTCCTTCGATGCCGTCTTTATCTCCTCAATCGTGGCGTAGCGTCGTCCTTTCATGGGCCTCTTCAGTTTTGGAAACAGGAAAAAGTCACAGGGGGCCAGGTCTGGGGAATACGGTGGCTGCGGCACCATTACTGTGTTGTTTTTGGCCAAATATTAGCGCACAAGCAACGATGTGTGAGCAGGGGCGTTATCATGGTGCAAAAGCCAGTTTTTGTTCTTCCACAAATCCGGGCGTTTCTGGCGGATTGCTTCGCGCAAATTGCGCATAACTTGCAGGTAATATTCCTTATTGACCGTACTACCCTGTGGCAAGAACTCATGATGCACCACGCCCCTGCAATCGAAGAAAACTGTGAGCAAAACCTTCACGTTCGACCGAACTTGGCGATTTGGTTATCCAAAGCTCAATCATCCCAATGGAAGCTGCCGATATACGCTCCGATATACGCTATATACTGCCGATATACGCTACCGATATACGCTCGTACATCGTTAACATATATTTTTTTACCATTCTTTCTTCATTCATTATTTCTATGTGTCCAAACTATCTTAATGATCCTTTCATTATTTTGGTCAAAACACCATCATTCGCACCGCATTCACATCTTATATTTTCATTTGACACTCTATCGTACACGGAGTAACAGACATTCGTCTAAGAGATCTCATTTTTGCTGCATTTTTTCTACTTTCATCCTACTGCATTTATATATTAAGAGTAACATACAGCAATTTCAACACAAATATATATAAAATACATAGAAATAAAAAAGTAAGGCCAATTACATGCTACGACTTTTTTTTTAAATGTCTTCAGTTTTTCTTTTTTTCTGACTTGCTCCTATTTGTTTTCTTGTTATATTATTTGTAAATATTTTTTTTTATTGTTAATTTTATTTTTGTATATTGTGATTATAAACGATTTGGATTTGTTATTCTGTAATGTTTATAATTTTTTGAATAAATTGAAATTGAAATTGAAATTTAATGGGAATGACATATTTCGCTTTGGGTATTATCAAACGCATTTGATAAAACCTTAGCATGGTGAAATGTGTCATTACCACAAAATATAATAAAACTTCTAGAAAAGAGGCATTTTCATTCGTATTGTTTAATTACAAATTAAAAAATAATACAGTTATTATATCGAATAAAGTATTCATAAAGTATCTGTATTGAATAAATACATACGAAATTGAATTTATCTTAATTTCAACCGTAGCACACGCGATAAGGACCCTGTTTCTACTTTCGATTGATTATAACAACCCCCTTGTATAATATTAGACATACACGAAATTCAAACTGCTCGCAAACTAATTTGCTGGACTTCGTCGATACCTGCGGCGTATCGCGCGGGGCCTACCACTACCCGCCCTGGCCCGGGAGGCAGGGACTCTCAACTATTCATAATAATAAATTACTCCACATTCTAAATTGCCTTCTGACGTTGGATGCTTAAACCAGATCTTTAACATTAAAAATCATAATATTTCACTTCTTTACAACTTCTCTAATATTTCACTTTTCTTCACTCTCTACTGATTCGGGGCTCTATTGAGAACCCCTATGTTCTGGAACAAATTGGTATTTTTGTTCTTGATAGTTACCTGCGACAGCGGCGACAACAATTGTTATTTGCTCCGTCACGCCGAACCACCTGCCTTTGGTGATGCCAGTAGGAAGAATTCGGCCAATTCGGACGTTGAATCTAATCGTCTCGGATTTGGACATATTCAGTGTCAGTGAGGCAGCATTCATAAAAAATATATTACAAATTCTGGACAGAGTACTGCCTCACTGACGTCGACATATTCGGGTTCTTTTTGATCTCTTCTTCTTTCCCTTTGCCATTCCCCATCATCTGGGGTCGGCCCTCCGCGTACGAAAACGCCAAACTTTCCTATTTTGACTCATCTCCACTGTCAGGTTCTCGCGTTGGAGCTCTTTTTCCATGTTGGCCTACCATGTTGCCATTGGGCGCCTCTTCTTATTGGTTTTGTGGGAATGCTGAGGGCTTTTTGGACAATGTGCTCGCTGTCTCTTCGCATCACATGACCGTACCACCGGAGTCGAGATTCTCTTAATTTTTCCGTTATTGGGGCAACCTTAAAACTACCCCTTACGTATTCGTTCCTTACGTGATCCAGCCTTGTGACGCCTCCACCCCACCTCAACGTTTTCATCTCGGCAGCGTGGACTCGACTTTCGTGGACTTTTTTGTTGGTCCAGCACTCTGCTCCATATAGCATGGCGGGCCTCACTGCAGTCTTGTAGACTCTGCCCTTAGTTCTGATTGGAATTTTTTTAATTTTTTTGGTTTCATGTTGTTTTATCTTTGTAACACCGTTTTGTGTCCAAATGAGTCGCCTTAATGTTTTTCGTTTGTTATGTCTCATTTGTGTATTGTGTATAAATAAATAAATAAATGGAAAAAAAGTCAGGAGGGGGGGGGGGGGACATGACACGGCACCAGAAAAAAGTATTATTTAATATATATAGTATTACCTTTAACTACACAATTTTTTTTTCATTTTCATTATACACGAGTACAACGAATTTCTATTAAAAAAATTCAACTAACTAACTAACTAACTTACCATCACGCCGTCTCGCCGGAGGGGTAGGCAGAAATAATGGAACGACACACTGTTCTGTCCTGACATACTTTTCTCGCTTCCTCTACATTCATACATCTTGTCATGCACGCACGTCGATTTCTCCGACTCCTCACGTGACCGACATTCAATATTTGATTGATTTGATCGTGCCACGTTTTCCTCGGCTTTCCTCTATTTTTCCGTTCACGCCGTTTACATATACCTTCTTTACCATTCTGTCTTCACTCATTCTTTCCATGTGTCCAAACCATCTTAATGACCCTTTCCTTATTTTGTTCATAATACTTTCACTCGCACCACATTCACTTCTTATACTTGCATTTGTCACTCTATCATATACAGATTAAATTTCAATAAACAATATTAATATTCTATATTGAATATGTCACGACTGCCTTTTAAATCGCGACTCTATAGCCCCGAGCCCCTGGGCTGATCTGAACTATGTAATCGGGTAACAGTTCCCGGCTTATGTAGAAACAATACCTTATACCCTGTGCGGATAATATTAGTACGGCGTGGGCATGAGGCAAGCCAATTCGTATTAGCATACTTCCTCACGCGAGTCCATGTCACCCGCCGGACCGGGGTAGAATGCCACCACCGCACCGCCATCGGCTCGGCCCAAACTGACTCGAGAACCCAGCCAGTTCTCAGAAATTACGCTCCCATATCACGCGAAGTCTGAGGAATCAAACGCGAACATTCAAATATAAAAAAAAAATCAAGCACTATCGCTATCCATGCACGGTAAAGACACAAATGATCGATCGATAGAGGATAACCCCGAATTAAAAGCTATTATGTGGCCATACTCAACATATTTTTTGTTCTTTGAATAATGAAGTAAAACTCCGTATTAAATATTTGAAACAGTTTCTTAATGACATTTTGTTTTTTGAGTGTATTTTACCCATTACGGGTAAATCATTAAGAATTAATTGTATCTCAATGGAGACGAAGATTACATCTAGTCTCAATAGATGGCGCTAGTGTAGATTGAACTAAAATATGTGAAATGTTTCTCAACTAATCGGGTGGTAGTCTAGGGGATAGAATGCTTGGCTCCTGATCCAGGGGACATGGGTTCAAGCCTGGACACGACCAGATTCCTTCTTCATAATAATGAGCTATTTTCTGCTCACATTGAAGATTGTAAAATAAATTCTAATATCATTGATCTAAATCCTTGGTATTAGTCTTTTTTTCTTTTTAAATAAAAAAAAAACAAAAAAAAAAAATATGGTAGCATATATTCAACTTTCAAAAATAATTGTCAGACGTGGTGTTCGTAAGAAGGGAGGAATGGGGAATGTTGTAATACATAAAGCGATCGCTTAACCCAACCAATGACAGGTCATAAGTCCTGTAAACGCCGCGACCACCATATTCTGTTTCCAAATAATGTACCTATTCGTCTATTAATTCTAAGTTTTTTCATGAATTAAAAATTAATGTTATTCAAATAAAAATGATTTCTAGAAGAAAAATTTCTAGTAGTTTTATTACATTTGATCAGAATGACATGTTTCGTCTCATTGAGGCATTGTCAAATAGAAAGGCGAAATATGCCATTCCTATAAAATATAATAAAAATACTAAAAAAAAAACGTTTTTATTAGTATTAATTATTTAATATGGAGCTCTACATAATATCTTTTATGTTCGCCATACTTTGTGTTGTAGGTGTTTTATTTTCTTTTTTATATACTTTGTATAAAACACTTAACTTAATTTTTTTTAAAATTAAATATCAGACATGTTTCGGGCAACCCGGTCCTTCCTCAGTGATGTTATAAAAATATTTAAAATATGATAAAATTGTTTACAAATATGATCAGTTTTGACAGATGTTAAAAAGGGAGAAAATATTGTTCAAAGAAAGAAAATATTTTAATTAAATAAAATGATGTATTTTTTAACTATTTCCACTCTTGTCTTTATTTCGACTGCGACCGGTTTCGCCAGACTCGACCAGTCTGTTGATGCCAGCGAGCCAGATGAAACCAGTCGCTGTCGAAATAAAGACAAAATTGTAATAAGTTAAAAAATCGTTTTATTTAATTATTATTGAATTTCAGTAAAGAAGAGATTTCAGTAAAATCATTTGATTATCTTGGAAAGAAAATATATTTTAAATACTTTTCTTTTTGTATACAATAGGCCGTTTGAACCCAATTACTGTAAACAACTTTTCAAGCTATAAAGCATGACATGAGATAGGTAGTTAATCTATCGTCATTTAATTGTCACGTGAATTCTACAGCAGACTAAAGAGAGTATGACAATCACATTGCCATCTCCGGGAATCGAACCCGGGACCTTCGGTATGGCCTTATTACTCTGCCTAATTATATTCTCGACGTATTACCAAACGTATTGTTAAGCTAATTTTAGCTTAAATAATTATCTATTTTTCTACAAAATCGTTACCTCCCTAGGACGTTGAGTTTTGGCTTGGTTTTTGGTTTGTGATGAAGCTTTCGTAATGTAAGAAAGTTTAATAACAATAAAAATAACGTGTTTAATAAGTGTTACGTGTAAAACAATGTCAGAGTAAAACGCCTTATTGCATATCGCGTGCGCCCCTTCGCGTCCCGCCCCCGCCCGCGCCCCCCGGCGGACCGTGGGGTCGGAGTGACAGAATGTTTTGCATGATTACAGCCCGCGTAATCCGTCCTCTTCGCGCCTGTGGAGAATTGGCTACTTAAATTTGACCGAGCCCGCCCTTATCAGACATGCAAATCGATGGTAATACCGTGCTCTATAATATGCTTTTTATAAATCTGTCTAGAATTAACGAAGACTGCGTGATCCTGGAGCAGTCTGACCGCGGGATACCGTCCCAGCATATTATTATTATTATTTTAAGGATTAATTTTATCTCAATAGAGACGAAGATGCAAACTGGAAACCGAATATGGTGATCGAGGTGTTTACAGGACTTATGACCTGTCATTGGTTGAATTAAGCGCACGCTTTATGTAATAAAACATTCCCCTTTCCGCCTTATTATGACCACCATGTCTGACAAATTTTTGGTCCATGTCTGACTCTTTTTTTTACGACAATAGAATCAGAAATATCAGGTGATTTTATTTTTTAATTAAAGAATTTATATAATTTAAAAATAGTCCAGTTCCAAAAAGAGGCGAACTCTGTTTGTTAGTTTACCTTATGTAACACAAACAAGTGGAAACGCGCGAGCAGTGCTCGGGTTGGCGCGATACGATACATGCGCCGCGCGCGAACACTGCTCGTTCAAAAGCATTAAGTGGTTAATATCCAACACCACAATTCACATGTCAGTTTCAATTTACAGACCAGCAATAACTCGCAATGGGTAAATAAAATCCAGTATTCTTCTAGTATTTGTATACATTCAAAATGTTGTACAAATCAAATCAGTTTATTTCATCCCCGACTGACATATATGATTCCCTTCTGGGGGACAGGATACCAAAAGGACATCTCCAGACCAGTGGCGGTACTCCCATAGAAGCCCAGAAGCCCGGCTTGCGTAAGAAATTTTGAATCAAAACCTCCAAATCTAAGTAATCGTGCCCCCGCATAAACCAACAACCCACCAAATCACCTTCCAATAATGTTTCCATCAAGACGTAAGAGGAATAACCACAAGAGCTGAACCTGTGTAAGCCAGTTTGCTTCAAAATTTATTACGCAAGCCGGGCTTCCGGGCTTCTATGGGAGTACCGCCACTGCTCCAGACTCCAAAGACAACAAAATAAAATAATAGAATTAGCCTATAACATTAACTATCTTACCCCAACCATACAAGTATACAGACAAACAAAACAAATGGACATATCAGACCTGACCAAATTTGAGACCTTGAAAATTGTACACAGAGTGACCATGGAAGAGACAACAGACAGCAGCTACAAATTAACTAAAAATTCAGACATACACAGACACTGGACCAGGAACTGTGACAGACATCACTTACCGAATGCACGAACTAAGACAGGATAATCAAGGATATTGAACAATGGTCTGAAACTTTACAATGAACTACCAAAAGACACAAGGAGTCTCACTACAACTCAATTCAAAATATACCTGAAACATTACAAAATTAAAAGTAAGATCTAAAAATATATCCATATAACCCAATTGGGTTTTTAAAAAATATATTAAATAAAAATTTAAAAAAGAAATAGACATTTCAAAATTATTGTGTAAAGTATACTACCAGAAACGCATGAGAGATGGTGCGACATTAGGAAGACAGGATACTCTCCAGAGTTAAGAGTATTTGCCTTCTGAACGTACTTTCACAAATATGAAAGACGTCGATCTCCGAGGAAACCGCATTCAGCAGATTAATTGTTTTTCCCACCGGTGTCACCAGAGGCAGGTTGGTTCTGGCGGCCGGTAGGTAAAACAATCTATGCTGTCGCTGTCGGACATATCTATCAGGGACAAAAGCCTCCACCCTCCAGCACGGTCGAGTTCTCGAAATATCCCCTGAATAATTTTAATAAATGGGCCATAGATTAACTACCAATTACATGTCATGAGAATCAATATGATACTTATACTATTTACATAGATATGCTTGCGCTGTAATGGTGTAAAGAGCGATTGAACAAAATAATTAATTAATTAATTCCCATAAAATATAATAAAACTTCTTGAAAACAGTAGCTTTCATTCGGATTAATTATTTAATATGGAGTTTTACATCATTTTTCTAGAATTGATAACAACAACAAACCATCACGCCGTTTCCTTGTAAGGGTAGGCAGAGAGAATGGACCGCCACACTACTCTATCCTGGCACACCTCTCTAGATTCCTCCACATTCATACAGCGTGTCATACACGCACGTTGATTCTTCCGACTTCTAACTTGACCAACCTTTAAAATTTCAGTCTGCCTCGACTCCGTACTCCATTTACATCATTAACGTATACTTTCTTAACAATTCTTTCTTCATCCATGCGCTCCATATGTCCGAACCAACGCAGCGATCCTTTCATAAGTTTGTTTATAATACCTTCTTCCGCTCTACATTCCTATCTAATATCAGCATTTGAGATTCTGTCGTATATCGTTCTACTACACATACGTCTTAGGGACCTCATCCCTACCGCATTTATCTAGAATTGATAAATAGGTTAATTAATATAATATTTCGATGACACAAAAAATATGTTCGTTTAACAGAAATCAGGCGAACTGTTTATATAACGTGTTGGTGCACAAAGGGAGCAGTCCTGGAGCGAAAGCGATTTTCGATTTGAATCACGATAACTCCCAAATTGATAGAAGGTCTAAAAAATTACGAAGAACTTCAAAGTTTAATTAAAGTCAGAATAATTAGTGTCCGCTCGAAAGGTGGACGGACGGGGATACCCGAGCACGTAAATAAATTCATATGGTAATTAAAATTTGCCCGCCATTCGCTGCCATCCGTTTCAGAGTCGATTCCCGCTAGCCACGAATCGCCAAAGCGGCAATGCGGACTCGTCGCAAATCGCTGGACACTTCAAGGATGATGTCATTTTGGAGTTGTTGCAGGCGAAATAATGAGGGGGTTTTAGTTGAGTACAGTATGCCGCGACGGTAGATCGTGAGCTCTGGAAATGGGCTCTTAGATAGGTGTCCACTGGGTGCGCTAGCGGGGGCGGGCGCGGGGGGGCATCTCCGGTCCGGTACATAAATAAGGAGCGGGATTAGCGCGGGGGTGGGGACATAAACTATTCATGGAGGGTCAATAATGGCGAACAGGTTGGATTAGGGGGTGTGGGGGATCGATCGCGCCCCCGGCCCCGCCGCCCGGCGAGGGACCCGCGTCCTTTGATCGCGGTGTACGGGCGGTGACGTCACGCCGGCCGCCGGCTCCTGACGAGGGTCGCTGGTCGCGGGACATCGGCGCCCCCACCCCCCGCCCGCGGCGGTCAAGACGCGCCTCCAACTACGTTCTCCAAAATTTAAATTAATGTCTCTCAGCGCACTGCCTAGCTGAAACGACCTGGATGCGGAAGGGGCGAGTCAAGAACGAGTGAAGAAAAAACCTACCGTAGCAGTGAACGGAAAAAAGCTGAAGAAGAAGCGCACTACCACTCCGAGTCATATAAACATACGTAAAAACGTGAGATGTCCCTTCTCTTAATTTTCTCCCTAGACATCTCTTCGCTGCTGGATTTAGACCTCTTCAAACAGTCTCCATTTTTTGATCCTGTGCGACTCTCATCCATGATTTTCCCCCGACTGGAATTATGTCGTCAGACCATCTTATAAAGTCGACCGATGTTTTTTTTTTTCTTCTCATGATCTCCACTTCAATATATCCCATGCCCATTAATCCGTTTCTTGTCTGGCGACAAATCCTGTTCATTTCCAATGTAGTAACCATTCTAAATCCCGTAATTGTCACGTAATTACCAAAGTCACATATCATTCAATGTCACAGCTCGACCTATTTTGACATATGGAATTGAAAAGAGGGCTGACATTATTAGAACAAAAAGTAACCAAGAACCACAGAAATGAGGACTCCAATCCATCGCAGAAAGAATACTCTGACAAACTGATATGTAAAACTCCTTACATATGAAATTGGCGTTTTGCCGTACTGGCAGCTTTGATCTCAAATATCTTCTCTTTGGTTAGGAATTCCAAATTCAAATTTATACAGCTATTTACTCAAGTATTTGTGTTTCGAAAATTATAATTCATTTGTTTTTTCCTCAATTGTTTTTTTTCTTTGCGTCACTCAGTTAACAAAATGGAAAACTTGAAATATCGCGTTATTTACGAGTACGAGTTCCACCGTGACACCAGTGCTGCAGAAACGGCTCGAAGGATTAATGATGTGTATGGCGACGGTGCCGCAAAAGAAAACACAGTGCGTTTTTGGTTCCAACGTTTTCGTTCTGGAAATTTCGACCTGCAGAACAAGCCCCGTGGACGGCCGAAGACCAAAGTTGATAATGAAGAATTGAAGGCTATTGTGGAAGCGGATCCATCGCAAACCACGTCCGAGTTAGCTGCAGGCTGCGGTGTTAGTGATAAAACCGTTTTAATCCACTTGAAGCAAATTGGGAAGGTGAAAAAGCTTGAAAAGTGGGTACCTCACGAATTGAGTGAAGCAAATCAACAAACGCGCGTTGACTGCTGCGTTGCATTTCTCAACCGGCACAATAATGAAGGGATTTTGAATCGAATCATTACCTGTGATGAAAAGTGGATCCTGTATGATAATCGGAAGCGCTCATCGCAATGGCTGAACCCTGCCGAACCAGCCAAACCATGCCCCAAGCGAAAATTGACTCCAAAAAGATACTTGTGAGCGTTTGGTGGACTAGTGCTGGTGTCGTTCACTACAGCTTTCTTTAATCTGGCCAGATGATTACGGCAGATGTCTATTGTCAGCAACTGCAAACCATGATGGAAAAGCTAGCTGCTAAACAACCGAGGCTGGTTAATCGCCCTAGGCCACTGCTGCTTCATGATGACGCTAGATCACACACTGCACAACAGACGGCTACCAAATTAGAAGAGCTTCAATTGGAATGTCTAAGACATCCACCGTACTCTCCGGACCTTGCCCCAACAGATTACTATTTTTTTCGAAATTTGGATAACTTCTTGCAAGGGAAAAAATTCAACTCCGATGGGGCAGTCAAAACCGACTTCAAAGATTTTATTGATTCCCGTCCGAATGGTTTTTTTAGTAAAAGGATCGATGAACTACCTATGAGATGGCAAAAGTGCATAGATAGCAATGGTACATACTTTGATTAAATAAATATATTATATTAAAAAAAAATCTACTTTATGTTCCTCCCATACAAAACGCCAATTTCATATGTAAGGACCTAATATTTTATGGGAATGAAATGTTTCGCCCTTCTAAGACATTATCAAATGTGATGATGAATGACATTTGATAATGCCTTAGAAAGGCGAAACATGTTATTCCCATAAAATATAATAAAACTTCTAGAAAACTAACGTTTTCATTCGTATTAATGATACAGTTATGTCCAAAGAATGGACACCATCAGACTCCTCTATGTTGCATAACATAATCAGCCCCATGGGACTCGTCCTCGTAGAAGACCTCCTAAAAGATTGAAGAAAAGTTCCTCATACGAGGAGCAACCCTCTGAAGATCAGACCACGTCGATCTACAACATGGTCTTCCTTAGAAGAATCTTAGAAGATGTATTAGAAGAAGAACAAGAATACTTATATTTCACCCAGTCTCCAGAAGATGGCTGCCATGGAGCTGCCGAAACCGGTGGAAGCGAAATGAACCAAGAAATTTCGATTGACAATGTTAATACAAAATGAGTTGTTACAAAAAAGTCGTGTAATTAGTTAGGAGTATTATTTTGAGAGCGTGGATGAGTGAACTTGAAAATATATGAAATATTACAGGTGTCTCTGTGAAATATGGGTAATATTCAAAATACTGTCAATTTGTGCCAGCGCGCTGCAGCGTTCACTAAATCCGAGAGCTTTCGAGCAGGAGCTTTTTTGGATTAGACTGAAGAGAGATTTTAACAAAACGGTGAACTTTATCTGCTGCTTTTTCCGGCTAAAACAAAAGATAGCTGTGACGTTAACATTAAAGCGAGGGCTCCCGTTCACCTGAATATTTTAGCGAACCAGTTATGTATTAAGGAGCATTACACCGGTCGAAACAGGAAACGAAAAAACAATATTGACACGATGCGAATTCTTTCCAATTAAGAAAGTTGTATTTTAAACTAAATTTTAGTTAATCCATTGTCTTGGCGGAAACACTTTGATATTTCAACATTATTAACTGTTAAAATAAAAAAGCTTTGTTATAAATATCACAATTGATTATATTTTGTCGCGACAGCTGTTTCGCTAACCGATGTTAGCATCGTCAGGTCTTAGAATCAACTTAAATTACAATAAACTAAATTTTAGTGACAAACTCTTCAATATTGCTGGTTTATTCCGCATTTCAACCTCATTTAATTTATCTAGCACATAATTATTATTGAGTCGAATCAATAATTAGCTTGATATTTCAATTATAAATATAAGGGTTGTGATCTAGAGCATAGGTTCCCAACCTTTTCTCGTCCACCGCCCCCTTCAAAAGAAAAAAAAAAAAATACCAAACCCCCTCTCATAATAGTTTTACCAAATATTAAAATATTGTTATTCGTTATCTATATATTATTAAAAATCACAAAAATTTAGTTAAAAAGATTATCTTGTATCATCACAATATGGAAAAAAAAAATTACATGGCCATTATGAGTAAAAGCAGCAAGTAGCATCTTCGTCGGGTTGTCTCCATCCACTGCTGGACGTAAGCCTCTTCACCCCCTTGCCATCCCTCTCGGTCTCTCGTCAGTGTTCTCCAGGCCCTTCTCGCCGTCCGTACAATATCATCGCTCCACTTGGTAGGCTGTCTCCCGACACTTCTCCGGCCCAACCTTAGCCTCAATTCAGTAGCCCTCTGGCTCCATCTTCTATCATCCCGTAGGTACAAATGACCAGCCCACTGCCACTTCATCCTCCCAATGCGTATTCCTACATCGGTGATCCTGGTGCGTCTTCTATTCTACACGTTGGGTATATGGTGTTGAAGCAAGGGCAGGCGCAGTTAGGACTAACTAAATTTGAGGAATTCCGAGATGAAGACCGCGTGAGGAACACCAGATTAAGATTGATTTGTGAGGCTGAGGATCTTATAAAATAGAAAAAAACAGCAAAGGAGGGATTGGTACGGTCATATTCAAAGAATGGACACCACCAGATTTCCCTACATTGTACTACATAATCGGCATCACGGGACTTGTCCTCTGGAAAAAAAAATTTAAAGTTGGAAGGATATCTGGGAATCAACCCCATAGGAGGAGCAACCCGCTGATGAACAGACCAAATAGGTTTGCAACAAGAAAGAACAAAACATTTCTGAAAAGAATTGTTCATATTTAGGTAGTTTTGTATTTTGTTTATTTAAGAAACTATTTTTTAGCGCCCAGCTAGCGCCAAGTTATCTGTTATTTTGTGTTGCGAATGACATTATAAAATGATTTCACAGTTCTGGGGCATACACTTAACCAAATGTAAATCGTGGAGACACCATAATTATTATAAATTATAATATTATAGATTAAGTCAAAAAGTGGAACAAGCAAGCATTACAAATAAATAAACTGCACTTAATTATATCCATTCATAAGTATGATATATTAATTATAATAAATGAATAATTTATATTTTAAGGGATGTGCAATATTTCATTATACTAATAACATTTCAAAAAAAAAAAATTTTTTTTACTGATATCGAATCTTTTTCGGTGCCGTGTCAGGTCCCCAGAACGTTGGCAATCACTGCAGAAAATGGCACACTTGGCGGCGCCACTTGGAACAGGTTCTGGACTCTTGGTCATTCCTGTCCAATCTTTTTTCTTCCGCAGCCAGGACAACTGCCTTCTACCAACTCCCCGGCGTCCCTCTACTTTACCCATTAATATCAGTCGAATGGGGTGGTATTTTTCTCCCCTTGGCACATGACCCAAATATGAGATCTTTCTTACTTTTACACTCGACAAAAGTTCTCTGTCGTACGTCTGCATTACTGACTCTATCGGTCCACGGTAAACGGATCATTCTGCGGTATATCCACATCTCACTTGCCTCCAACCGGTTATAACATTTACTTTCAGAGTCCAAGTTTCACAGCCATAGAGTAGAATAGACCATATATAAACATTGAATCATTCTTTGTCGGAGTTTCAGGTTAAGATTATCGTTGCAAAAGAAGGTTATAATTTTATTAAATGCAGCTCGTGCAACTTCAATTCTGCATTTTATTTCAAAATAAACAAATCCAAAATCCAAAAAAGCTAAAATGGCAGTGCACAATGGTGTTCTTGTACCGATCCTTATGCATGGAAACGAAGCATGAAACTGGCAAAATAAGGATGCAAGTAGAATAAATGCAGTAAAAATTAGATCTCTTAGATGAATTCGTGGATACTCAGTATATGATAGAGTGTCGAATGAAAATATAAGAAGTGAATGCGGTGCGAATGATGGTGTTATGAACAAATTAATGAAAGAATCATTAAGATGGTTTGGACACATGGAAAGAATGGTAAAAATATTTATATGTTAACGATGTAAATGGAACTAGTAATAGAGGAAGAATAATCAAATATTGAATGTCGGCCACGTGAGGAGACGATGAATACGTGTTGAAGATGTGAGAGAAATATGTCAGGAAAGAAAAGTGTGGCAGTCCATTCTTTCTGCCTATCCCTTCGAAGAGACGCTAAGATAGTTAGTTAGTTAATTAGTCATGAAGAAGAAATCCGGTCGTGTCCAAGCTTAAATCCAGGATCAGGGGTCAAGCGTTCTATCCCCTAGACCACACCCCGATATAAAATAAATTAAATATTATAAAATAAATCAACACGTTCTTCAAACCGCGTTTCTTAAAAAAAACGGTTTGGCAGCCCTGCTCTAATACATCTTGGTCGAATTTCGCAGAACGCTATCGCAGCCCCTGTTTCCGTTTTACGCCAGAGATGTCCGAGGGCGGGTGGCTAGCTCGGGGGCGGACGGGGGGGCGGTGGTGGCGTGGGGGCGGCGGGAGACCGGGGGGCGGAGGCGGCACGCGAGACGCGCGGCCGGTGAATAATTATCGGGAGAGATAGCCGCTCCGTGCTCCTAGCAGATGCCCGATATACATATCCAAACGAGCCGGCTATACACGGCTACGGCTAGGTATGGTATATGTTCGCGAATGGCCGCAACATGTACCCACCAGACCTGTAGTATGTACAAGCGTATGTACAGCCCATGTACTCATATTGCGTATGTAATGTGCGGTTTACATACTCGATATAATGAAAGTACACCCAAATACCAATTCTGTAGATTCCCATCTTTCGGCGATATTAAGAGCCAAAATTATGATAATTAACTAAAGTGACGACCTTCGTGGACGAGCGGCAAGAACTATGACCGCCACATCGAAGGTCCAGGGTTCGAATCCCGATTCGTCACACTGTCTTTGGATTGGTGTAGAATTCACAAAACAAACAAACAAACCATCACGCCGTTTACCCGCAGGGGTAGGCAGAGAGAATGGACCGCCACACTACTCTATCCTGGCAAACCTCTCTAGCTTCCTCCACATTCATACAACGAGTCATACACGCACGTCGATTCCTCCGACTTCTAACATGACCAACCTTTAAAATTTGATTAATTTGGTCATGCCATGTTTTCCTCGGTCTGCCTCGACTTCGTACCCCATTTACATCATTAACGTATACTTTCTTAACCATTCTTTCTCCGTCCATGCGTTCCATATGTCCGAACCAACGCAGCGATCCTTTCATAATTTTGTTCATAATACCTTCTTCCGCTCTACATTCCTTTCTTATATCAGCATTTGAGATTCTGTCGTATATCGTTCTACCACACATACGTCTTAGGGACCTCATCTCTACCGCTTTTATTCTACTCTCATCCTTCTTCTGCCAGTTCCATGCTTCGCTTCCTTACATTAGGGTTGGGACCAGAACTCCATTGTGAACGTAGAATTCACGTGACAATAAAATGGCTTATTTACTTATCACATGTCATGAGAATTGAATTACTAAAAAAAAATTGCAATTAGGGTTCATTCAAAAAGTGATTTCGGCCAAGCGTCGTTTTTGCACAACAATTGAGTTTTATACATAAATAAAAACTTTCAACAAGAAAGAAGAAAAAAAACAATGATAAAGGTTAGGTGCGAAATGGGTGGGTATTAAACATAATTATACAAACTCGAATCTAAACAGAAAATAGCTCATTATTATGAAGAAGAAAACGGGTCGTGCCCAGGCTTGATCTTTGGTTACCTGGATCAGGAGTCAAGCGTTATATCCACTAGACCACCACCCGGTTAGATTAATATTAAATATTTAAGATAGAATATCACTGCATTTTTTGGTTTGTTTGTATAAATCAGGTCGTATGAACCCAATTACTCTATACAAATTGTTTTTAGCTATTATTATTGATTCTGATGACATGAGATAGGTAGCTAATCTATCACCATTTTATTGGCACGTGAATTCTACATCAGATCTAAGACAGTGTGGCAATCACACTGCCATCGCCGGGAATCGAACCCGGAAAATGTGTGGCAGTCAAAGCACTTACTACTCGGCTACGAAGGTCGTCGAAATATTTGTTTTATATAATATTATAATAGTTCGATCATATTTTATGTGAATGACATGTTACGCCTTTCTTATGCATCATCAAATTTGCTTTAGCAAGGTAACACATGTAATTACCAAAAAATAAAACAAAGCTTTAAGAAAATACGTTTTCTTTCATATCCGTTATTCGATATGAAGTTTTACATAATTTATCGGGAAACAATAAATTAAGTGAGTTAAATTTTCATATCAATTAGAAAACTCACCAAACATTAAATTATACTTAGAAAATTGAAAAACTTTGTTTAATCCACTATTTAATTTAAAATATTAAAAAAGCATCACATGTTTCGGAGGATACCTCTCTTTTTATTTTTTATATTTTTTATTAGTCTTTCTTTGTTTAGTTTTAATTATATTTTTACACCTGAAGATGGAGGTATCCTAAAAAAAAAATTCGTGTTTTTATAATATTTTTTATTAAATAGTGGATTAAACAAAGTTTTTCAATTTCCTAAGTATAATTCTATGGAATTCCACAGTGTTATTGTCTTAGCGTTCAATAAACATTAAATTAGTTAAAATGCCACTGCCATCGCCGGGAATCGAACCAGGGCCTTCGGTATGTCAGTCATAGATCTTTCCACTCTGCAACGAAGGTCGTGATTTGTTCAAACAACAATAAATACACAATTTATCTTTATGTGACAGCTTCTGGAATGCTTATTGGTAGAACCTAATTGTGTTTTATATACTTTGTATCTTTGTGTGATAGTAATACGGTATATGTCCCGATGATTGGTTAAGACGAGATTAGGGTACGAATAACAGATTCGAGGATTATTGGACATAAAATTGTTTTCGTTCTGGCATGGCGTCAAGCTTGGCCGCGGGAAAATGTTGTATACATAAAAAATGGCTATCGCACGCACAATGGTATAGGGTCGAAGCACCAGTATTTGACCGCCCCCCAGTAAATGACCGTTGGTTAATAAACCAAAATATAATAAGAATTGCTCTATGTGTCCAGTCAAAAAACTTTTATCCCAAGAAACTATGACAATAGAGGTAGGCAGAGACAACTGTTGGTAAGAAACAAAACTATCAGTTTTGAACTGTGCCTTGTCAAACGGTAAAAGTGCGTCTTCCCGTTGTTGTTCTGAGATTGTTAGTAGTTTTTTTTATAAGGAAAGGTGTGGTAAGTGTTTTTTTTAATGTTATTTCTTATGCAATTCTTTGAATATTTACATATTTTTATATGTTAGGGTGTTTCAAACTGTGACAATGTAACAAAACCTATGTATTGTATCAATATAACCTGAAGTGGTCAATTACTGGTGATGGTGCTATTTTTTTAGAAAAATATTAATTTTAATAGTAATACTCATATTTCAATAAAAAAAGTTAGAGAATTTAAAGGATTCAATGTGTTTTTTATTGTTTTATTTTATTTTGTACACTGAAATAATGAAATTAATGCCTTTAATGTGCATTTCAGTACAAGCTGAACCTTAAACGGTCTTTCATTGGTGCTTTGACCCTATGATCGATTTGATGAATGTCCTATTAACCATTTTTTTACCGAATTACATGTAAAATACAAATCGCCTTTGACTTTAACTGTAGTTAGTTGAAGCATTTGTATATGAGTATTCCATTTTAACGATTTAAATCGCTCATTTTGAATTGCGTATTGATTACACAACATCGTAACGTAGATAAACTATATATTTAGCAAGGTTAAAGAAAGGTTGGATAAAATGTAATCACTCTTCTGCAATGATAACATAAATTTGAAACTCCGCCAGAGAATGATCAAATGCTATGTGTGGTCTGTTTTATTATATGGATGTGAAACGTGGACCTTCAAATTCAACTCAATGAACAGACTCAAATGTAAAATGTGACTCTATCGCCGAATGCTCAGAATTCCCTGGAAATACATGGTTACCAATACCGAAGTTCTGAGGCGAGCTAGAGTTGACAGAGAGCTGTTATCAATTATCAAGGTTTGGAAGATTTCTTATCTGGGTCATGTACTGCGTGGGGAGAAGTACCACCTTCTCCAACTTGATATTAGAGGGTAAAATTGAGGAACGCCGAGGGTCCGGTAGGAGACAGATGTCCTGGCTGCGGAACGTGAGGGAATGGACCAGCATCCGAAGTGTGGAGGAGCTGTTCTGAGCGGCGCAGGACAGGGCAGGTTCGCCGAGGTGATCGCCAACGTTGGGGGGACCCAACAGGGCACTTGAAGAAGAAGAAGAAAGAACGGTTAACTGTATAATAATCGATCAAATCAAATCAGTTTATTTTTTATTTTTTTTAAATTTGAGGCATATTATATATTTGAGAAGAGGTAAAATACCAGAAACGCCTGAGAGATGGTTTGACTTTAGGAAGACAAGATACTGTGGATAGTCAAGAATATTTGACTTCTGAACGTACATTCACAAATAGTTGGCTACATTTAAAGACCAAAAAACTTAATTTTGAACTCCGACTACATTTGCAGCTCATATTTGAAGTATTTGATTAACCTTTTTATTTTAGCTCCTTATAACCTAATTTTACGTTATATTTTGATGAACTGGAACTATCTGTCTAGACTATAAATGTAGTAAACCACAGTTCGAAACCAATATTTTTTACTGCAAATAAAGCCAGCCGCACAATCGGGGTTAATCTGACCATACGCACAGAAGATCTGCACTTAATAATAATCACTTTCCAAATATTTTATTTCATTTCTGGTGTCATATTTTCTCTTCTACTTATTTTTCTTCTTCTTAGTGCAGGCCTTGTGGCCTGTTTCTTAAGAGGAATTGGCCTATTGCCAGGTCGACTCCCAGCTGTCGATCCATCACTTTGGTGGTCTGGATGGATCCATTCTCCCGTTCAAAACCACACCCAGATATCTAAATATCTAAAAGTGTTATACTAATGAAAATGAGATCTCTAAGACGAATGTGGGAAAATCTGTATATGATAGAGTGTCAAAAGCAAGTATAAGAACAAATAAAAGTGTTATGAACAAAATAATGAAAGGGTCATTAAGATGGTTTGGACACATGGAAAGAATGAGTGAAGACAGAATGGTAAAGAAGGTATATGTAAATGGCGTGAACGGAGCTAGAAATAGAGGAAGACCGAGGAAAACGTGGCACGATCAAATCAATCAAATGTTAAATATCGGTCTAGTGCGGAGTCGGAGAAATCGAAGTGCGTGCATGACGAGATGTATAAATGTAGTGTGTCAGGACAGAACAGTGTGGCGTTCCATTCTTTCTGTCTACCCCTCCGGAGAGACGGCGTGATGGTTAGTTAGTTTCAGTTAGTTATACTAATGAATTTAGGTTCCATTTTTGTTACATATTTTTTACGTATACAGTATCGATCAGAACAGGGGTTTGGCTGGTGTTGATGCCAGGGCACCATCTGTCCGTCTTACGTAATTGTCTCTTGCAGTATCACGTTTCCGATAATTTCTACCCGCCACCGCCTCCGGTACCTGCCTGGGTGACTATGTACCGTGCACACCACCACGCAGGATATATAGTATATAATCATGTCAACATCTACAATACTATGTATGTATGTATGTATGGTAAATACACACAGAAGTCCCGACATTACGTAATACTGATAAATGGGCGCATTACTCATGGAAGTGTGTCGATGCGTATAATCTATAGATTGTCATCAAATTATTGCAATAGTGGTCATAATATCTATAGAACGTAGGTTTCAAACTAACTAATCTCTTAATTTATTAAGATAATCAAATGATTTTACTAAAATCTCTCGATGGAAGTTCATTTTAAATAATAATTAAATAAAACGATGTTTTTTAACTACTTTCACTTTTGTCTTTATTTCGACAGCGACCGGTTTCGCCAGGCTCGCTGGCATCGACAGACTGGTGAGTCTTAGTCTGTCGATGCCAGCGAGCCTGGCGAAACCGGTCGCTGTCGAAATAAAGACAAAAGTGGAAATAGTTCAAAATCATCGTTTTATTTCATTATAATCTTAATTTACTGGTTTACAAGTTATAAGATTGCCGACCACTGATCTAAGAAAATACAAGTACAGAGAAAAGATGGACCGCCATACAGTTCTATCCTGACATAGCTCTCGCGCCTAATAAACATATACCATGATACGCAAGCTCGTAGATTGTTTAGTCTTCGAATATGATCGTCTTTCAATAATTGATTAATTTGATCATGCCGTGTCTTTCTTGGTCTTATTCGACTTTTTCCATTCACACTTCTTGTATATATCTTTTTAACCATTTTTCTTTCATTCATTCGTTCCATGTGTCCAAACCAAGTGACCCTTTTTAAATTTTATTTAAGACGCAACATCCCCCTTATATTCTTATCT
The DNA here is from genome assembly GCA_022606425.2 of Lepidostoma basale. Taxonomy (NCBI): domain Eukaryota; kingdom Metazoa; phylum Arthropoda; class Insecta; order Trichoptera; family Lepidostomatidae; genus Lepidostoma; species Lepidostoma basale. The sequence continues at coordinate 151,390 of JAHDVF020000880.1, forward strand.
TATTTCTTCGTTACGTATACATTCATCTTTCTTCTGCCAACTCCTAGCTTAACATCCTTGGACTTGGACTTGGATCTTCTGGCTTACAGCGGTTCAGCTCATGTGGCTATTCCTCTTGCGTCTGATGGGAACATTGTTGGAAGGTGATTTGGTGGGTTGTTAGTTTATTCGGGGGCATGATTTGTGTGGCCCGGAGTGTTCCTCTGAAGGAGAATCGATTTTGGGCGCTTGTGGCGGCTGGAAGTGTTTGGGTCGTAATTAGAGAGGTATTTTATTGTGGGGTTGGGATGTGAAGGGAGTCCTTTGTAAAAAAGTTCGGCAAGTTTCAGAATGAATTCATCTATCATCGGGATTCCCGATTCTAGGTGCAGTTGTGTAATCCTGGTCCATGAAGGCTCACCAAGCGATAAACGGATAGCCTTATTTCGCAGGATTTGGAGTTTTTGTATGTGACTCGAAGCTGCATAGCCCCAGATTGGGGCTGCATAAGTGAAGATCGGCCTTATAACCGTTTTGTATATCAGCAGTTTATTGTCGATGCTTAGTTTACTGTTTCTAGCTAACATTGGGTAGAGGGCTGAGATTGCTTTTGACGCGGCTTTGACTTTATTTGTAATGTGTGGCCTCCGTGTCAGCTTAGAATCCAAGGTATTTGATTGTTTTGGTCCAAGGAACGTCTTGGCCGAACATTGTTATGTTGGGAATGTTTGGAGGAATGTGTCTTTTACTGAAAAGGGTCGCTGCGCTTTTACTCGGATTGATGGTAATGCGCCAGTTTCTGCACCACACCTCTAGCACATCGGCCTGTTTTTGCACCCTGCGGGTCGCGAGAAGCGGCCTTTTAGCACTGGAGATGATGCCCGTATCGTCAGCGAATTGGGCAATGTGGGTGTTCTGATCTCGGGGAAGAGGGATATCACTGCAGTAGATGTTGAACAGAGTAGGAGCCATTACTGAACCTTGGGGAACTCCTGCTCTGATAGGGCGTACAAGGGATTTGGCCTTGTTGATTTTGACGCTGAAAAGGCGATCGGACAGAAAGCTGGCTATGAGTTGAATCATAGGCAGTGGAATGTTTGCTTTTCCCATTTTGTATAACAGGCCGGTGTGCCAGACACGGTCGAATGCTTTGCTGACATCTAGGGAAAAGAAAGTGGTGAATTTGCGCGTGTTAAAGTTTGTGGCAATAAGTTCAACTACACGAAGTAGCTGATGTTGTGTGGAGTGTTGGGCACGGAAACCGTGTTGAAAATCTGGAATGGTACTCTGTTCGTGAAGTGTTGTTTTGAGTCTTGATTGTATGAGTTTTTCCAACAATTTACCAGTGCAAGGAAGAAGACTAATTGGTCTATGATTTGAAGGAGCTGTTGGGTCCTTGCCTGGCTTGGGAAGAAGGATAACGTCTGCGATTTTGTAGGGTTTCGGGAAGTATCGGAGTCTAAGGGATGCGTTGAAGATCGCTGTCAGGGCACAGATGCCTTTGAGAGGGAGAGATTTGAGAATTTTGTTAGATATTGAGTCAGGACCTGGTGATTTGCGGGTATTAAGATATTTTATTTGTTGTTTCACCTCTCTCGGTGAGGTGAATGGAATCGGTGGGGATGAAGGAGTTTTGGCTAAGAGTTGTGAAACGTTAGATTCGATCGAGGCCACGAATAATGGATTGTCATGTTCGTTATTTGTCGTGAATTGATCTTCTAGGCTCGATGCAAATGTTTCTGCCCTGTCGGCGTCGGAGTACACTAATCCATTTGGACCTTGTAACGGTGTGATTCTTTGGATAATTTCCAGAAGGCTGTCTTGTCGTCATCGTTTAAAGACTCTAGATAATCCATCCAGCGGTCATTGCGTAAGTCGGTGATGGCTTTTTTGACGTCAATGTTTAGTTTGTTGAGAAGTGTTTTATCCTGAGGTTGTCGATATTTTTGCCATCTGCTTCTAATGGTATTTTTGTGGCGTATTAGCTGTTGGATATCGGCAGGTAGATTTGGTCTGTATATGTCGTTGTCTACAACTGTGGTTGCATTTTTTAGAGCAGTCTGTAGGATAAATGTCATTTCATTCGTGACCTGATCGAGAGATTCTGGGTCTGGAATTTTTGTTGGGATTTTGATCATTTCGTGGATGATTTCGGGAAGAGAATACCAATTAGTTTTATTTCTGGTGGGGAAATGGGGGTCACGGTGGAATGGTTCATCAGAGATGTAGATAAGTATAGGGATATGATCAGAGGATAGTTCGTCTACTACCTGTAGGGTGAGAAGGAGGGTAAAGTTTTTAGTCATGACAGTATCGATGACGTCCGGGGAATGTTTTGGATTTTTATTGAAAATTGTCGGAGTATCGGGAGCTGTGATGAATATGTCTGGTCGATTTTGGAAATAGTCGAAAAGATCTTTGCCTTTCTTATTATCTTTGAAACTGTGCCAGGCGCCATGTTTAGAATTTAGGTCTCCAGCTAGGACTGTGGGAATGTTTTCGAAGAAAATATCGTCCAGTTCTATTGGAGTGAATCGTCTACGAGGTGGAGAGTAGGCGGAAATGAATTTAAGGGGACCAGAATTTTTTGTTTGTATCACTATAGCAGTGGTTTCAATATTTATGTTAGAAGGTGTTGTTGAGGAGCAATGCTGGAGGGATTTTTTTATTAGGATTGCTGTACCACCTCCTTTGTTATTAAGGCGGTCGGTTCGGTAGGTGAGGTAATTAGGGATAGAGTAGCGAAGGCTAGGTTTAAGCCACGTTTCTGTGACAAGAAGAATGTCAAGGTTGTAGGTCGAGAGGAAGTGTTCTACCTCCAGGCGGTGTGATCGCAGGGTACCACCCGCGTTCCAAAATGCCACTTGGAGGTTGGTTGGTAGGGTAGGTGTAGGGTTAGACATTATATGGGTTGATGGCGTTGAAGGTAACAGTCTTTCTTAGCTCATTAACCAAGCTTGAAAAACCTTGGATTAGTGCATGGAAAGGATCAATTTGTGGAGGGAAAATTTGTGGAATCGATGTTTGTGTGGGGGGCTAGTTGATGCGGCCATCTTGGCATATGAAGGCGCTGGCCATTGTGTGTTCACGAAGGCAGGGGTACTTATTATTTTAGATGGTGATGGCTGAGGGTTTGTTTGTCCGAGCTTAACATCCATACTTAATTGAAATATTTAAAAAAAGTATTATAATATTAACACACATTTGCTATTTTTATACATTACCTTTTTATATACAATAAAGTCTTATAAAAACTAGTAAAGTGTATTAATATATTTCTTTTATAAAGCCACACCACAAATGAAATGCTTCATATGAAGCATTTAAAAAACATATTTCAATTTTTGACATACATTACATTTCAACAACTATTGTTCGCTATGGCGTTCAAAATGGAGTTCTTTTCCCAACCCTTATGTATGAAAGTGAAGTGTGGAACTGGCAGAAGAAGGATGAGAGCAGAATAAATGCGGTAGAGATGAGGTACCTAAGACGTTTTTTGTGTTAGAACGATGTACGAATGAATCTCAAATGCTGATATAACATAGGAAAGGAATGTAGAGCGGAAGAAGATATTATGAACAGAATAAAAAAAAATATTTTTATTTTTTATTATTATTTATTGAATCGCTCTTTACATTATGATAGCATGAGCCAAATCGATGTAAAGGGTATAGCTATCATAGTGATTCTCGTGACATGTGATAGGTAGCTAATCTATCGCCATTTTATTGTCACGTGAATTCTACACCAGACCAAAGACAGTGTTACAGTTACACTGCCCTCGCCGGAAATCGAATCTGGAACCTTCGGGGTGGCATTCAATGCACTTACCACTCGGACACGAAGGTCGTTAATTACAGCATCGTTGCATTGGTTCGGACATATGGAGCACATGTATAGAGAAATAATGGTTAAGAAAGTATAGTTAACTATGTAAATGGAGTACGGAGTCGAGGTAGACCGAGGAAAACATGGCATGTTTGTTTGAATAGTTATACTGTCCATAACGCCCTCGGTATGCATTCAATGAGATTTTTAATTTGATTTGTTATATAAATTAATTATCAAAAAATCATTAATACAGCATCTACTATTCGTGTCGTGGGTACTGAAGATATAAACCAGTCCGAAAAAAGTGAATGTCCACTGCTCGAGATGTACATCTTTCCCTGTCAGCAATCTGCGGAATTCGGTTCCTAGTTTTCTGTCCGTCTTACAAAAATAAATGGGACCAATAAAACGATCTTGCTGAGCGTACACGGATAAAGGGGGAGCAATCATTTGTTCACGAGCTAAAACAATATCAACGTATTTAAAAGCCATGTCTGAGTCAACATTGCGCTACGAGACAATGATTGTTTCTGGTAATACAGGCTCTGTTATAATATCAAAAAGCATTTAATTGATTTATATGAAACTATCGCGACAGCTGTTTCGGCAACCGATTTTCGACATCATCAGGTTATTTCAATTTATTTATTTTTTAAATCATAAACATTACAGTATAATAACCAAAGCGCTTATGACTATACAGGTAGGATACAAAAACAACAAAAAAACTATTTTAAACAGTAAATACAATTATGAAATTTTAAATTTACAATATAAACAATGGACAAAAACACAAAATAAAACACGAGATAATTAAAATATTAAGACCAAATAAGTAATTAGAAACAATAAGAAGAACAACACATTATTTAAGAGATAGATGTTAGCCTCACTATCGTGGAAGATGTCCACGTCCGAAGAGATGCGGTTTAGAAGGATTATTGCCCTGCCCACGGGCATAACCTTAGGTAAATTGGTTCTACACAGTGGCAGGTGAAATAATCTATGTTGCCTTTGTCGCAGATAATTGTCAGGGACTAACAATGTCAAGTCATTCAAAATATCCGAGTTATGTATTCGAACACCCAAGTGGATAAGTTCGTCTAATTTCCAGTGATTGGTAGTCCAGCATACCCAGCAAGAAATCAGTTGGGTACAATCGGGTAATCAGGTAATCAGGTGTTGCAATCAATATAGTTTTAAGGTTGATTGTAACACCTGATGATCGGCAAGAATTGGTATTTGAAAGGAAGAATATATGACGGATTGTGACATAAGTATGAGCAGTTGTGAGAATTTGTTTTTCTGGGAAGCATGTTTACAAGAGATGGAAGAATGGAGAAAGATATCGGAAGGAGGGTTGGAGCTGGAATCAAAATAAATTGTACACTCAAAGTCATTACCGCAAATAGAAATATATCGACTGAAGCAAAGATGGCAGTGCACAATGGAGTTCTCCTGCCGGATCATGAAGGGTGGTAGGGCGAATGCCGTAGAAATGAGGTCAATGTATAATAGAATATCTAATGATGAAGTAAAAACGGAATTTAAGGCGAATGAATGCGTGATAAATAAAATTAAGTTAGTGTCACTAAGATGGTTTGGACATATGGAACGGATGGATGAGGGAAGAATGATTAAAAAGATATATACAAGTAGTGTGAATGGAAAAATAAGTCGAGGAAGGCGAAGGAAGATATGGCATGACCAAATTGGTCAATTACTGAAAGCGGCCATGTTCGAAATAGGAACGATCGACGAGCGTGCATGTCACGATGTGTGAATGTAGAAGAAGCGCGAAAATTATGTCAGGATAAAACAATGAGGCGATCGATCCTCTCTGCCTACCCCTCCGAGGAAACGGCGTGATGGTTAGTTTGTTAGTTAGTAAGGTGTTACAATTAAACTAAATAGTACCTTGATTGTAACGCTTGATAAAGATTTCACAGACATCAAATTACATACATTATATTTTAGCTGTACTCAATAGATGCCTTAAACATTTATATTGTTTGTAATGTCAGATGAGGTAATAAACTGATTTGATTTTATTTCTCCGACACCTCACGTGGCCGAAATTTAATATTTAATTAATTTAATCGTGTCACGTTTTCCTCAGTCTTTCTCTACTTTTTGTTCCATTTAAATCGTTAATATATATTTTTAACATTATTTCTCCATTTGTTCTTTCCATATATCTATCCAAATTATCTTTACGGTACTTTCATTATTTCGTTCAAAATTTCGTTCATTTGCACTGCATCTACTTTTTATTATTACATTCGACACATTATCATACACAGATTTACCACACATTCGTCCAAGAGGTCTTAATTATATTGCGTTTATTCTTCTTTCATCCTTATTTTGCTAGTTTAAGGCTTCACTTCTGTACATAAAGGTTGACACAAGAACATCTTTTCCTTATCAAGCTCGTATTGATAAGCAAGGGAGAAAGAAATGGGTCATATCCGGTAGACGATCCGCGCGCTGTCTCTTGTGTAAAATGTATTTTTTATTTATTCTTTACTGATGGTAAGATTTCATGGTAGCATGGTAACCATATTTTGAACATTATCGTTGGAACAAAAGGGTTAAAATATCATTGCAAGCGTGGATTGCGTGCGTTCCATATTCACGTAAAGTTGTGTTTGGCTGTCAACATGAAAAATAACACCTGAAATGTAATGAACTACCAAAGAGAACGATTGTAGTTGTAACCCTTAACGTACCGTGTTCAAAACAAAACGCTCGCTCCCATGTGGTCAATTCAGTTTACCGCTAACTTTATCTAAATATCAAGCATATGACTCGATGAATCAAAATTTAATTTATGTCATCTTGTAGGGAATTTCATTAGGAATAGATCGATATCTATAACATACATGGATTATTTGAAAAACATATCATTATTAATTTTTTTCTGGAACCATGCGATTTCTGATATAGAATGCGACACAGCATATGAGCAACTGACACCAAGTATGAACTTGTCTCGCCCCGCCGCGCCGCGCCGTGGCGCTATAATTTTACGTATGATAAAGGCACCTAGGCAAAATGTATAGTACGTTCAAGACAACGAGTACGTATTAATATTTGTCCCTTTTGGTAAAGTGTTAATATTTTCACAGTTCTGATATTATTAAGTTGCGTGCTGCGTTTCCGTCCACAGTCGGTATTATTACGTACCTATGAGAAAAGGCCAAACATATAATTTATAATACGTTCAAAACAGCGAGTAAGTATTTGTCACTTTTGATAAAGTTGTAAATATTGGCAAAACAAATTCTACCTTAACACGAATGAAGGTGAGGGCAGTCTTAAAAAATATTTTTTTTTGGGATGAAGGAAGTGATTTTTTGCTTTTTTTTTTATTACGAAATATTGAGAACACTTCAATGGAGGATTACATTTTTTTTTTATAATATTAGGGTCCATAGGTTTTAAGAAAATCACCTTTAAATTGGCAGTGGAAACTCAATTGACCACATGGCAACGCGACGGTTAAAGCTAGTTTTAAATATATTTCGATTCTTGTTTTATTAAATGAAACAATTTCAACAGACGTATATTAATTTTAATATTTTGATTTATCTTATTCTCAGGTTTCAATCCTGGGAATTGATTAACCCGTATAGTGTGTCTGGCTTCATATGCAGTAAAAAAATTGGTCTCGAACCGCAGTTCATTACATGTGCAGCTCGGGGAGATAGTCCCAGTTTATCTTAATATTACGCACAATTTAGTGGTTATGAGCTAAAGTAAAAAGTTTTACCGATATGATATATTCAAACATGAACTGCATATGTAGTCTACCACAAGTCAAGAAAGAATGAATGAAGAAATAATGCTTAAAAAAATGTATATGATAGCGATGTAAATAGAACTAGAAAAAGAGGAAGACCGAAGAAAACATGGCACGATCAAATATTGAATGTCAGCCATGTAAAAAGTTGGAGAAATTGTCGTGCGTGCATGACACGATGTATAATTATTGAGGAAGCAAGAGAAGTATGTCAGAGTCCATTATTTCTGAGAGACGGCGTGATAGTTGGTTAGTAAATTTTAATTTTTTGGTTTCAATCTTGGGAATTGATTAACTCCTATATTGCGGCTGTCTTCATTTTCGGTAAAAAAAAATGGTCTCGAACTGCGATTGACTACATTTGCAGCTTAAGCAGATAGTTCCAGTTCATCTTGGTATTACGCACAAATTAGTAGTAATGAACTAAAGTAAAAAGTTATACCTATATGATACATCCAAATATCAACTGCATATGTAGTCTACCGCAGTTCGATTCCAAATTTTTTGGACTGCAAATGTAGTATTCCGAACTTTTAGGGTTAATATTTAAAAAAAAAATGATGTAGTATTTATTTGATTGTATATAAAATACTTAATTCTCTTGTATATTTCGAATGTAAATTCTTAACACTAAGTGTGGGTGTGAATATCGAGTAAAGGAAAGTAATTTACGCAGTAAAGATTTTGATGTGCCGTACAAAACAGTGTAACAGCGTGATCAGGTAGATCTTATAATACATCATTATTAAATCACATATCGGGCGCTGGTCGGAGGTCACGGCGTCCAATATTCGGGATCCCGTTTGGGAAAACAGGGTCCGGCGGTTTATCCTGGTGAAATTTTAAACTAGCGGTCACCTTGGAAAATGGCGCGTCGTCCGATAATGTATTCCCCTCCTACCTGATCCGCCGGAACAGTTCGGGCGAGCTCTCCTCTTCGGAGAAGAAAGGCGACCAGAGGTGGGGGACTCCTCAAACTGTGGGACGCGCCCGGACATCGGGAACTTTACGCTAATTTATCGATCACTCCGACCGCTCGTATTGGGCTAAATTTATTACGTAAGAAAAATCTAATATGTCCTTTATAATCGGTCCACGAAATAAATGTTTAACAAAATGATCAATCCAATAAAATATCGTCTTCTTCTTTCGGTGCCGTATCGGGTCCCCCCAACGTTGGCGATCACTGCAGCAAAGGCATCTCTATCTTGAGCCACTTGGGACAAGTTCTTGTTATTCCTTTATTATTACAACTCTTGTTATTCCTGTCCACTGTGAAATGTTCCACAGCCAGGACAGCTGCCTTCTATCAACTTTCCGACGTCCCTCCACTTCTCCCCTTAGCACAAGACCCAAATATGAAACCTTTCTAATTTTCACACTCGACAACAGCTCTCTATTGGCTCTGGCTCTCTGTAGTACGTCTGCATTACTGACCCTATCGGTCCTCGGTATACGGAGCATTCTGCGGTATATCCACATCTCGAACGCTTCCGACCGTTTCTTTACATTCACTTTCAGAGTCCAGGTTTCACAGTCATATAGTTGAACAGACCATATAACATTCAATCATTCTTTGCCGGAGTTTCAAGGTAAGATTGCAAAATAATGTTATCATTTTTTCAAATGCAGCAATGACCATAAAATGCCATAATGATTTTCAAAATCTTCTACAGTAGATCTCGATTATCCGAGTGGTTTCATATTTTATAATATTGTGTTAGGGTTGCAAGGTACAAGGTACGAATATTAAAAAATTTAGCTGGTTTGCAGAAATTATGAGTATGGTGGAGGTCTATTCTTATTAAGTTTAGACAGAAAAAAAATTTGATTTATTACAAAAAATCTAAGTCTTGACAAGAGTTTGCAAGTCTAGTAATTTTGGATATGGGTGCATTATATCCATTGTTTGTTTTATACAGATTTTCGCAAAAGGGTTTAATTTGCCTTGGGTTTTGGGTGGGTATATTGAATTTTCATATACTTTTTTTTCCAAGTACAAGGTCTGTTCAAAAAGTATCGCGAATTTTATATTTTTTCAAAAAGTATTTATTTATTCATGAATATCTATTTTGTCCCCTTCAAAGTAATTCCCCTCGGATATAATACATTTATGCCAACGTTTTTTCCAATCCTCGAAGCACTTAAAAAAATCATTTTTGTGATCTTGTTCAGCTCCTCCTTCGATGCCGTCTTTATCTCCTCAATCGTGGCGTAGCGTCGTCCTTTCATGGGCCTCTTCAGTTTTGGAAACAGGAAAAAGTCACAGGGGGCCAGGTCTGGGGAATACGGTGGCTGCGGCACCATTACTGTGTTGTTTTTGGCCAAATATTCGCGCACAAGCAACGATGTGTGAGCAGGGGCGTTATCATGGTGCAAAAGCCAGTTTTTGTTCTTCCACAAATCCGGGCGTTTCTGGCGGATTGCTTCGCGCAAATTGCGCATAACTTGCAGGTAGTATTCCTTATTGACCGTACTACTTTGTGGCAAGAACTCATGATGCACCACGCCCCTGCAATCGAAGAAAACTGTGAGCAAAACCTTCACGTTCGACCGAACTTGGCGCGCTTTTTTTGGTCTTGGCTCATGCGGCAGCTTCCATTGGGATGATTGAGCTTTGGTTTCCACGTCATAACCATAAACCCATGATTCGTCACCAGTTATGACCCTCTGGAGCACATTTGGGTCGTCACGGACCGAGTCCAACATCTCCTGAGCAATGTTAACGCGATGCTGTTTTTGGTCGAAATTGAGCAATTTTGGCACGAATTTCGCGGCGACCCGACTCATGCCCAAATCATTGGTTAAAATCGAATGGCACGAGCCAATCGATATGTTTAGGTCCTCAGCAACTTCTCTAACGGTGATTCGACGATTGGCTAATACTATTTTCTTCACTTTATCAATGTTTTCGTCTGTTGTTGACGTGCTCGGGCGTCCGGCACGCTCTTCGTCGTTCATATCTTCTCGGCCCTCTGAGAACATTTTGTACCACCGATAAACGTTGCTTTGGTCCAAGGTAGCTTCACCATATGCCACAGTCAACATTCGAAATGCGTCCGCGCACTTTATTTTGTTTTTCACACAAAATTTGATACAGATTCTTTGATCCATTTTTTGGAATAGGCAAAAATCGAAGACGAGCCAAAACACATCCAAGCAAAACAGCTGTCAAAAATTAACTAAACATTCAAAATGGCCGACCTTGTCAGCATAAGTAAGGGACATGAGTACCAACATAACGCTACAAAAAAATCAAAAATCAAATATACGTAGCCAGCGGAAATTCAAAATTCGCGATACTTTTTGAACAGACGTATATGAAATATGTATCCTCCCCGAGTTCACGCTAACTGCCAATACGGTACATAAACTAAAATGTGCCCAAAGGTCCATGGAAAGACAAAAGTTAGGCGTATGTCTAAAAGACAAAATAAGAAATGAAGAAATAAGACGCCAAAAAAGATGGGCCGACGACATTATCCCTGTCCCGGGTAGAATGTGGCAAAGAAAAGCCCAAGATAGAGTGGAGTAGAAGAAAATGGAGGAGGTCAGCAGTGGAGAGATGGCTGAGGAAGAAGAAGAAGAAGATATTGAATTTTATATTTTTGAGAAGACAGGATGTGTGTGAGTTTATAATAAAAAAAAATGAGTTAAATCATAATTATTTCTATGATTAACTAGTGGTGTAAAATTCAGTAGCCTTTCCAGGTCGGAGTAGGAATATTCTTCTCTATCAAGTCTAAGCATTCGACGAATTTTCCTGATACTGATACTGATGGTATTGTCAGTGGTCACATTGTCCGGGATTCGCGGAGTCAAAGAGACGCTATAGGCGCGTTGGACTTGGCAGTGGTGTTATTGGTATGCATACTTCCCGGCAGAGCTTACCCTGTCGTAGCTATCATGCTACCAGTGGCGGTTCTCCCATAGAATCCCAGAAGCCCGGCTTGCGTAAGAAATTTTGAATGAAAACCCCCAAAACTAAGTAACTTAAACAAATGGACATATCAGACCTGACCAAATTTGAGACCTTGAAAATTGAGTGACCATGGAAGAGACAACAGACATCACCTACAAATTAACTAAAAATTCAGACATACACAGACACTGGACCAGGAACTGTGACAGATATCACTTACCGAATGCACGAACTAAGACAGGATAGTCAAGGACATTGAACAATGGACTGAAACTTTACAATGAACTACCAAAAGACACAAGGAGTCTCACTACAACTCAATATAAAATATATCTGAAACAATACATAATTAATAGTAAGATCTTAAAATGTATCCATATAACCAAATTGGGTTTATCAAAAAAAATAATAAAAAAATTCTGCCCCAGCATAAACCAACAACCCACCAAATCATCTTCCAACAATGTTTACATCAGACGTAAGAGGAATAGCCACAAGAGCTGAACCTCTGTAAGCCAGAAGATGAACCCAGAAGGTTTTCATTCAAAATTTCTTACGCAAGCCGGGCTTCTGGGCTTCTATGAGAGGACTACCCCACTGCATGCTATCCGTCAGAACCTCGAGTTTAAGATATGTGTAGGTTAAATGGGTAAAATTGGCGAGTACAGCTTATACGTTGAATGGAATATACGCTACCACCTAGAAAGATTGTGTATATGATAAATGAAATCTAAAATTCACGGTAGAAATTTTTGAAAAGTCATAAAGCGTTAAATAGAAGCTTGAATCTTGCAAATTAAATCAAACACGATAAATGCAAAGGGTTACGAATATTATGACTTTTTTTTTACATATAATACTTATGATACGATCAACCGGATACATGGTATCATTATTTATAATGCAAACACTTATTAAAACTTCTCACATTCATAATATTACTTTTTTTTTAATATTCAACCATAAATCGGTACCTATTTGGCAAAAGGTCCCAACTGCTTTTTTAAGAATTTTCCAGGAGAGCAAAAATAATTTTTTTACATTATTTTGATTATTTATAAAAATGTTATTTTTGTTCCGAATTATTTATTTCAAATGTCAATTTACGTAGCATAACGTTATCTATAAGATATCACAGTAATTAAACTCCAAGAATTATAAATATATATAAACAAAAAATAGGGGTTGAATGCAACTGCACATAATAAAAAATACATAAAAAGTATAGCTCTAACGTTTTGTCAAAACATAAAGTGTGCAAAAATAATACTGATGTTATATTTAACTCAATTTCACAAAAAAGGCATCTGGGACCTTTTGCCAAATGAGTACCGTGTCTCATAATAAAAGTGTTGTTATACATAATAAAAAGAAGTTTTTTTATTAAAACATTATTTAAAATGTCAACACAAAGTAAACTTCAAGAAGAATTATTCTTCAATAATACCGAAATATTCATTCATCTTTCAAATTATTTGCTCGTATTTTAAGTGCAAAATATGCAATATTTAAAAAAAAAAATTAAATAAATATTTTGCAATCAGCGAGTTTGAGATGTACGAGTATACATAATTGTACACCAAATTTAATTAAACAGAGATACATTATTTTGAAAAGATTACAATATCATTTGTTTGTAACTAGAAACTTGTCTGTTTTCGCTTACAAATGACGAAACAAAACCGTGCTAACAAAAGGCAGACCTTCCAAAACAGCGGTTTACGTATAGTTTTTTTTAGTTTAAGTACGGAATACCTTTGATTCTCATCAGAATAATCACACGAAGCAAGTTACTCGCAGGTGGGTAGATAATAAAATGTATATTCGGGTAAATTTCCTTTTCTCCGCATTATCTGTTCACTGTTGGAGAAACGCTGTCGACATAAGGTTTCCGGTCAGCCCTTCAGGGCGCCCGGAGATATGAAACCTTTCTGGGGGCGGTTTATCAGGAGGGATGTGCGCCCCCACCCCCTCCGATTTAATTGTATACTTCAACCCTCATTAAACACCACTCGACTCCGCTGGCCTCGGCGGAGGGCAGCGGGGGTGCCCGGCCGGGGCCATCAGTCACGGGCGGCGGGCGGAGGGCGGAGGACCATGCCGGTGGAAGATGTGAGGGTGCAGCCCAACACAGAAAAATAATATTTGGATAAATCCTATTTCAATCTCATATATCACTCAATCTCATGTTAGTACATAATTCATTCAATATTAAATTATGTACTAACTATCTATTTATCTATTTGCCTATCCAAAAAAGCCAAGATGGCAGTGCACAATGGTGTTCTTGTGCCGACCCTTATGTATGGAAGTGAAGCATGGAACTGGCAAAAGAAGGATGAAAGTAGAATAAATGCTGTAGAAATGAGATCTCTAAGACGAATGTGTGGCAAATCTGTATATGATAGAGTGAGAAATGCAAGTATAAGAAGTGAATGCAGTGCGAATGAAAGTGTTATGAACAAAATATGGAAAGGGTCATTATGGACCAGGAATTATGACAGATATCACTTACCGATTGCACGAACTAAGACAGGACAATCAATGATATTGAACAATGGACTGAAACTTTACAATGAACTACCAAAAGACACAACGAATCTCACTTCAACTCAATATAAAAAATATCTGAAACAATACATAATTAATAGTAAGATCTAAAAATGTAACCATATAACCCAATTGGGTTTTAAAAAAATTAATTTAATTAAAAAAAAAGAATAAAATAAAAGATGGTTTGGACACATGGAAAGAATGAGTGAAGACAGAATGGTAAAGAAGGTATATGTAAACGGCGTGAACGGAGCTAGAAATAGAGAAAGGCCGAGGAAAACGTGGCACGATCAAATCAATCAAATATTGAATGTCGGTCACGTGAGGAGTCGGAGAAATCGACGTGCGTGCATTACAAGATGTATGAATGTAGAGGAATCGAGAGAAGTATGTCAGGACAGAACAGTGTGGCGTTCCATTCTCTCTGCCTACCCCTCCGGGAAGACGGCGTGATGGTTAGTTAGTTAGTTAAATAGTTAGTACTAACTATCTAACTAACTAACCATCACACCGATTTCCAGAAGGGATAGGCAGAAGAAATGGACATCCTCAGCATCCTCGACTTTCATATATCGTAGTATTATAATTATATAACATTTTGAATGTATACAAATACTAGATTTTACCCATTGCGGGTAAATTATTTTTATATGGATTAATTGTATCTCAATAGAGACGAAGATGTAAATTGTTTTCTGGGAACAGAATATGGTGGTCGAGGCTAGCCACGAAGGTCATTGATACGTAACATATATGTCGATTTCTCCGACTCCTTTTGTGATAGACATTTAATATTTGCTTCATTTGATCATGCCACGTTTTCCTCGGTCTTCCTCTGTTTCTAGCTCCGTTTGCGTCGTTTACATATACTTTCTATATCATTCATTATTTTCATGTGTCCAAACCATGTTATTATTTTTTTATTATTTTGTTCATAATGCTTTCATTCGCACTGCCTTCATTTATTATATTTGCATTTTACGCTCTATCATATACAGAAAATATATCTCTTAGACGAATGTATAATTAATTATATATGAAAGTAATATCGTCTTCTTCTTCTTCTGATTTATTTAAGTTCGTGACCTGTTATTTTTCAGAGCCTGTTCCTGGGATGTAGATGTTTAGCTGTTTCGCCACCTTTTTGTTGGTCTTCCTGGAGGTCCATTGTACTTTTTTTGCCGCTTTGCTGATGACTATTTCACAACACGCTCTCTCTACATGATATCTTCAATAACGTCTTCTCCAAGGTAATGTTCTTTGTTTTGACGCCACGAAGTTGGCTTAGCAGAAAATGAATGTCTTGATTACCAAACATTGCAAAACTTATATAAACATTGTAAATTATTACGAATAATTTTTTTATAAACTGTTGAATGCTATAATGACGTTTTTTATGAATTAAAACGCTTTTTTTTTCTTCTTTTGAGTATATTTTTCACGATGTTATTCGAAGGTTTTACACCTCCATCATCGGAAAAACGATATAAACTAACCAACAATATTTTTAGCATAATAAGTTTATTTTCTAGAAGTTTTATTATATTTTTATGTTTGTTTTTTCGAATCAAATCAAATCAGTTTATTTTCTCAAAAGATATTACAAACAACATTTAAAATTTAAGGCATCTATTGAGAACAGGCAAAAATAAAATATATAATACTAGGAATGCATGAGAGATGGTTCGAATTTAAAAATACAAGATTCTCTCTAAGTCAAGAGTATTTGTCTTCTAAACGTGCTTTCACTAATATGAAAGACGTTCGATTTCCGAAGCGATCATGTTTAGCAGTTTAATTGCTCTCCCTACCGGCATCACTAGAGGCAGGTTGGTTCTGCATGCTGGGAGATAAAACAGTCTTTTGAAGATAACCATCCGGAACATAAAGATATAACCCTCCAAGATGACAGAATTCTCAAAGAATCTCCTGATAAGTCTGAAGAAATGGGTAAGTGTGAACCCATACCTCATTATCTGTAGAATATTGGTCCCCAGCATGCCCAAGAGGAATTCATTGGGATAAAGCCACGGATAGCTACCAAACTCCCTCATGTAGAGATATCTCAGAAATCTTTTATTTTCGCCTTAGTAAGGCAGAATCAAAAGTCATTTGATAAATTATTTAATATATTGTACATCATTGTTCACGAAACAACAAAAAAACGTTATTTTGATAGACTCTCCTTTACTCGTATATGATAGACGATATCGAAATCGCATCATCTTATTTGTAACAAAGAAAAACAATTTCCGAAATTTAGTTTTCTTCGTGCCTTTTGCGTCCGTGCGTTTCGTGCAATTTGCCTTGATTGCGTATTGACTTCATGTTTGTATCAGATCTACGACATATAGTATTATAAATTTCATTTAATATTATATTTTAACTGGTTCGGAAGGATTTAAAAGGTCGTTTGCATTAGGAATTTGTTTAAAATATGGCGCTAGTGTAGATTGAACTAAAAAAAATGTGAAGTGTTTCTCAACATTGTAGCATACATACATCTTCCAAAATTTTGTCAGACGTAATGGTCGTAAGAAGGGCGGAATGGGGAATGTTTTTAACATAAAGCGATCGCTTAACCCAACCAATGACAGGTCATTAGTCCTGTAAGCGCCTCGACCATCATATTCTGTTCCCAGAAAACAATTTACATCTTCGTCTCTATTGAGATACAATGAATCCTTAAAAATGATTTACCCGCAATGGGTAAAATCCAGTATTTGTATACATTCAAAATGTTAAAATATGGCAGATAAAAGCATTTTTACATTGCCCTTGAAAACCGAATGACGTCAATCGTCAATCGAAACGATGCTTAATATATAGAGAATATCAATAAATCACACTGGAAAATTGTTCTTAGCATTAGAGCTACCACGAAGGTCGGCTTCTTGAAATACGAATTTACTGAATTTTATTGTTTGCATGATTCATAACGAGGGGGTACCATTGGAATAACCAAAATTCCAAATAGTTATTATATACTTTTACAATTAAACGAGATTAATTAACAGCGGTAACCGCTCTTTGAGCGGTTAGGTTCAAGGCTAAGATCTCTAGGAACTAATTTATTTAATTAATATGAATGTAAACGTAAAGCTTGGAATAACCTTGAGGGACAGGTTAAGAAACGAATTCATTCGTCAACAAACCAAGGTGACTGAGGTGGCTCTGCGGATGGGCGGGCTGAAGTGGCGATGGGCTGGACATATCTGTCGGAGAACCGACGGCCGATGGGGGAGACGGGTTCTGGATTGGAGACCGCGTACAGGATTCCGCAGAGTTGGACGTCCCCCTGCCCGATGGACCGACGATCTGAAGAGGATTGCTGGACATAGATGGATGGGAGCGGCAATGGACAGGGGGCGGTGGCGGGCTTTGGGAGAGGCCTACATTCAGCAGTGGATGACAGACGGCTGATGATGATGATGAAAACGTTTGTTTTCTAGTAGTTTTATCATGTTTTATGGGAAAGATATGTTTCGCGTTACTAAGGTATTATCAAATGTTTTTGTATGTGCGTATCTTTAAATATTATATATAATTCTGTGCGGCCGTATGTAGTTAAACTCCTCCCAAACTGCTGGACCGATTTTGAAGAATCTTTTTGTGTGTGTTTGAGTGGGTCCCTTGTTGGTTATGGTTCACAATTGGACCCGGTAGGTAACTGTTAAAACCTTCTGGAAAGTTCGATCCACGAATGACATGTATCACAATTGCGTGCGTATTCAGTATATAGTTTATTATTTAATATATATTTTATCGAAATTTCAAATATCGAAAAAAACGTTTGCTGAACCAGCTAATAGCAGGCAAGCCAACGTTCGGGCGGGCCAACATCTGTCGGATCCTCTAGTTTATTATTATATTTAATATGGAGTTATATATACAGTTATTATTTATAAAAGTATAATAGTTTTATTGAATTCTCATGAATAGATAAATCATTATGGAACAAACAGGATAATTTCTAGGTTTAAATTGAATGAAACTAAAAATATACTGTAAAGAAATTTTTAATACAGTGATCCTATTTCTGGTATCGATATACCTGTATTTCCTCTTTTCTGTGATTATGTATAGTCTAGAAACTATGATACTAAGGGTACGGCCACATCGAAGTGTCAGAGTAAGAGTCAAAATGAACACCCGGCGAACCAACGTATAGCGCACTATGGGACCGGCCACGCTATACGCTCCGCGCCACAGTGCGTGATCACAAGCGAACTGTGTCTTGGCTCCTACCCAGGCACTCCGGTGTGGCCGTACCCTTACTGTGAATACCATGTACAAACGGCCCATGGAGCGACAAATGCTAGAGACGAAATTAGAAACTACGAAATCAAACGCTGATCAAATATTGTTGATATTATGGACCGTATTGCCAAATTGAAGTGGCAATGCGATGGCCATGTCAGTAGACTGGGAACTAGTAGATAAGCGCCCAGAGTTTTAAAAATAGAGGAATGCGCCAGTCTCAAAAAGGTGGACCGATGATGTAATCCCGTCACCGGAAGGGGTGGGTAAGCAAATCCCGAAAAAGAGAGGAAGATGCCAAAATCCAGCTATGGATAAAAAGCTTAAGAAGAAGAAGATAATATATCATACATTAACTGTTTGCATGGTGAATTTCTCGTTCTGTTTTACAAATAATTGTAGATAAACAAAAGGCATTAGTTAAGACAGTGAAATTCCACAATGCCGATTTTTTTTTATCAATCAAAGCACATTTTTTCCACTTTTGAGTTTATTTATTTTCCTAGGGTAATTTTCATAATTTTATATAAATAACTAACTAACCTCCTAAAAGATGGAAGGACAGCTGGGAATTTACCTCACAGGAGGAGCAACTCTCTGGAGGACAGACCACATAGGTCTACAATAAGGAAGAAGAAGAAGAAGAATTAACTAACCATCCCGCCCTTTAGCGGAGGGGTAGACAGAGAGGATGGACTGCCACACTGCTCTGTATTTACATATCTCTCAATCTTCCTCTACATCGATAAATCGTAACACGCACGCTCATTAATTTTTCCGACTTCGAGTGTGATCGCCTTCTAGTAATTGATTAATTTGGTCATGCCATGTTTTCCTCGGCCGTCCTTGTCTTTTTTCATTCACACTGCTTGTTTACAATTTTTTAACCATTCTTCTCACATCATATCGTTATATGTGTCCAAACTATCTGAGTGAACATTTTTTAAATTTACTTAGGATGCAATCACCTGCATTACATTTTCATAACACATATATTTTCATAACACATATTTACATAACACATATTTTCATAACACATATTTTCATAACACATATTTTCATAACACATATTTTCATAACACATATTTTCATAACACACATTTTCATAACACACATTTTCATAACACATATTTTCATAACACGTGAATAGTTGAAATGGTTTAAAAATTTGACTGTGAGGCTGTGCGATGTGACATCCAAGTCCAGCAGGCAGTACCTCCGCAGAGAAGTGCAGGGGTGTGGGTCGCCTCTGGTCCGGTGCCCTGCCGCGCCGCCGGGTTGGGAAGTGGGTCAGGCCGCGGGCCCGTGTTTGCCCTCCTGCCATGGCGGCCATCTTGCCACCGTACAAAGGTACGCGCCCCTATATGCCACGGAACAAGATGTGTACCAAGAAGATTTCACAATCCATTATAAATTACTTGTTTCATTTTTGAAACTGAAAATTTGAGATCGGAATTTTAAAAATATATTAAACATGGGGTGAGAAAAACAGCGAATTTCTGTTAAAATACGTATGGTTAAAATCGATGATCCTACATATTAGACAATAGAGACATTCAATAATAAACTAACTAACTAATGGTCACGCCGTTTCTCCGGAGGGGTAGGCAGAGATGATGGATCGCCACACTGTTCTATTCTGACATAACTCACACATGACGTGACATGCACGCTCGTTGATTTTTCCTACTTCGAACATGGCCGCCCAACAGTAATTGATTATTTTTTTCATGTCATGTCTTCCTTGGCCTTTCTCGACTTCTTTTTGTATTCACACTTCTTGTACATATCTTTTTAACCATTCTTCCCTCATCCATTCGTTCCATATATCCAAACTATCTTAGTGACGCTTTCATATTTTTTTGTAGGACGCATTCTTCAGCATTACATTCCTTTCTTATTTCATCATTAGATATTCTACCATACGTTATTTTTCCGCACAAAACTTTCAATAATTACTTTAAACAGTTTAAATGCGATAATGATAGTTTGAATAAGAAACTACTCTGAATTATGTGTCTATATTTAAAAAAAAAATGCACACTTGCTGCATTTTATGTTAAGAGTTAAGTATTTTAAAAATAAAATATATTAATTTAAATTCGATTTCATATGAAGAACTTGACTTGTGTTGTGATATTTAAAAAATAAATGAAAATACTTAAATGTAATTATTTAGTTTTTAGACATTTAATTTGAATTATTATTAATTGTTTTTGTTACCTTGGTAAAGCTCCAATTAAAGGGGCAAATCAAAGATAAGTCAAGTCTCATTCATTCAACCGGATAAAAGTTTATTTTCTCCTTTACAAGAGTATATGTCATTATTTTAATTTAATAAATTAATTTTTTTAATAATCTTAACGCTTGAACACTGTGAGATTTCACAACATTGTTTTTCCACTATTGAGTTTATCTTCATTACTACGATAACGATATAAACTCATATTTTATATCGTTTTCCCAATGATAAATATGTAAAAACCTTCGAAACATGTCAAAATTCTAATGTAAAAAAAAAGGTTTCAACAACAACAACAAACCATCAAACCGTTTTCCCGCAAGGGTTGACAGAGAGAATGTACCGCCACACTACTCTATCCTGACATACCTTTCTAGCTTCCTCCACATTCACACATCGAGTCATACACGCACGTCGATTTTTCCGGCTTCTGACATGACCAACCTTTAAAATTTCGTTAATTTGGTCTTGCCATGTTTTCATCGGTCTACCTCGACTCCGTACTCCATTAACATCGTTAACGTATACTTTTTTTAACCATTCTTTCTTCACCCATGCGCTCCATATGTCCGAACCAATGCAGCGATATTTTCATAATTTTTTTCATAATACCTTCTTTCGCTCTACATTCCTTTCTAATATCAGCATTTGAGATTCTGTCGTATATCGTTCTACCGCACATATGTCTTAGGGACCAATTCATTTAATTAATATGCTTGAAAACGTCTGTTTACAGACGATTTAATTTGTATTATTTATTTAATATGGAGTTTTACATTGTTCAAGAAACAATGAATGAGTGTTTCAATTTATTTAAAAAAATTGTAAATATTTTTTTGAGACACGTAACCAAGACAAGTGAAATAACAAGGACGTATAATTTCCATTGCATCTCAAAAGCTCCAGTATACAGTTAACGTCGCAACTAGCAAGCAGAAATTCCAATAAGACATTAGTCAAGGACGGCGGTAGCAAGCAGGAAGTATGTAGGCAGCGGGGCGGGCGGCGGGGGGTTGGGGCGGAGAGGCCGCAGGGGTGGGTAGGGACGTGTGATGGCAATAGATTGGACCCGCGATCAATCACAGTAATGGATGGCTCCAATTATCATCCCGCTAATAGAGGCTGCAGGAATCATCAATTGATTGCCGTTTGGATTATTCGGATTTCTAAATAGGCTTCATAATAGGTACACATCGAGTACGCGTAGCCCACGCACTATTACATAAGACCAGGCTCTCGACAGACAATTTTCGTACGATTGAATTGATCACTAAGCGCCTACTATTGAAGGGACAAATATTTAATTCTCAAATAAGTTGGTTTGGGTTGAATACGCTATACTATTATATTTTACATATTTATTTTATACTAACTAACTACCATTGCTATGCTTCGCCCTGTATGGCGTTCCAGTATCATTTCGAGCGTACTTCTGTACGGATGTAAGGCTTGGAATCCACCGCGGACGTTATTGGAAAACTCCAGGTGTTAATACATAGGTACCTTCGCTCAATATTCAAGATCTATTGGCCCCAAACAGTGTCAAATGCCGTTCTCTGGACCATGGCAGGCGAAAAGCCAATTAGAGAACAAGTCGCTGACGCAAATGGCAGTGGATCGGTCACACTCTGAGACGGAACCCAGCCTGCATCGCTCAGGGCGCACTAGACTGGTCCCCTATGGGGGGAAAGAGGAAGCGAGGCACACTTAGAGCCACCTGGAGAAGAACCCTGCATGACGAGATTAAATCAGCAGGCCTCACTTGGGATAATGTTAGGCATCAGGCATGCGATAGAGTCGGTTGGAGAAGGTTCCTTGAGGCCCTATGCACCACGAGGTGTGACAGGACAAAAAGAAGAAGAAGTAGAACCCGAAGGGATTGGCAACAGGAATGGATCACCACACTGTTCTTTCCTGACATACTTCTCTAGTTCCTCAACATTCATACGTCGCGTCATGCATGCGCGTCGAATTCTTCGTTTCCTCACGTGTCACGTTTTTCTCCGTATCCCTCTATTTCTTGTTTCATTTACATCGCTAATATTCTGTATCATTATTTCTTCTTAATGACGCTTTCATTATGTTGTTCATAACACTTATTTTTGTTTTTATTTAATGTATTTTTAAATCAGATTGAATAATTTAATTTATTTAATACGTTATAAATGAAAACAAACATTTTCCAGAGCCTTTTTTAACAGAGCGAATCTGATCATTTGTCAAAACAATCACACAAAATGAATAATCAGATAAAGTATAAACCTTGGGCAGAGGGTTGTAAAATGGTTCTCATGATCAGTACAGAGGGCAAGGATGGTACCTCCAGGAGTGGTGTTACTATAATATTCGGCGCCCCTGGAAACGACGCAAAGTCGTTCAAATCTTCCACCACAATGACAAAAGAAAGACAAGAGTTTTTGGGAAATAAACACAAAACAGACAGGAATTTATCCGGTGTAGAGACTTGGACTCTGTAAGTAAGTACTATGAATTTGATGTGTAGACACATCGAAGTACTTCTTATACTCTGAACAGACGTGGTTATCAATTTTGAAGCGAGTAAGCTTCGACAGCGAAAGGGATGCTTCCAAATATTAAAGCTTTGAAAATGGCATACTTCGGACGGATATAAAATATTTATTGATACAACTTATATAATTACTTAGAGGAGGATTAACGCGAGACAGATCTGACACGACACGAAAATAATACGATAGAGGATGGGAAACTTCATGAACGGACGATATACCAGTGCGAAATGTATGCAAAATATAAGTAATGAATCAACAATGTTGCGTCTATCAATTTAGAACAAATGTTCACTCTCGAAAATGTTTTTAAAATCTTCACTATTATTCAAGCGAAATTTAAATTTCAAATTTCTTTATTACAAAAATAAATATATCATATTTAAGTCACCGATTTGGAAGAATGCATCGACATAGTAACACATACGAGTACAACGCTCGTGAGGCTAAGAACTTAACCATATTTAGAGTATTTTCCTTTTTGAACATTGTTTCATTAACCTTTTGCCGCCTAGCAGTCCCATGCGGGACCACGGATTTGCGTCATTCAGTTCCCAGCGGTCCCATACGGGACCGGTGATTTCGCTATCGGACTACACTAAGTTATGACAAAAGTAATCAAAATATTAATAATAGCTTAAATAAAATAATAATACACTTTAAGTATTTGTATCTAAACCACTTTATTTGGTAACACCAACCGGTTTCGCTCCCGCCGGAGTTTCGTCAGGATGAGAGAGTAAACTGACAGTTTACTCTCTCACCATAACGAAGCTCCGGCGGGGGCGAAACCGGGTGGTGCTTCGATGCCATATTATGATTTTTATTTTACCTAAATAAGATGATTTACTAATTTTAGAAATATTATAATTTTTATAAGAGCTACGCGTAGGTCGCAAGTCGCGCGAATTAGCTTGGGCAGTGGGCCACCTTTATTGCACGCGGCGCACGGGCGTTTTAAGGTTAATATGAAATACACCGATCTTCGAATGGATCATGTTCAGGAGGAATGTGATAAAAGTCCCACCAATAATCAACAAGAATTACTAGT
Organism: Lepidostoma basale; assembly: GCA_022606425.2. NCBI lineage: Eukaryota > Metazoa > Arthropoda > Insecta > Trichoptera > Lepidostomatidae > Lepidostoma > Lepidostoma basale. The sequence continues at coordinate 175,564 of JAHDVF020000880.1, forward strand.
TCCAAATTCAAATGTTACAACTGGATCGATTTTATTCCTTGAGACTCTAATTCGAATGCACGTCAGTTCTTACGATATTTTCCTAACTAAGTTAAACCAGTCATCTGGAAAGCGGATGGGTTCAGTACTCATTGGTGCGACCGAATAAAAAAATTCACTTTCGGTTGTGACTTGACAAAAACGATCTACGAACTGAATATCATTCTTTTTTGAAGGAATATTTTATAAAAAATAGTTCAAAAAACATATTTTCTATGCGTTGAACATTTCACGTAGCGATTAGTTAATGTCTTACGTAAGTACATTTATATATTCTTCTTCTTCTTCAGCCATCTCTCCACTGTTGTGTATAGGCCTCCTCCATTTTCTTCCACTCCACTCCATCTTGGGCTTTTCTTTGCCACATTCTACCCGTGACAGGGATAATGTCGTCGGCCCATCTTTTTTGGGGTCGGCCAACTCCTCTTCTTCTATCCCATGGTCTCCATTTGAGGACTCTGGGTGCCCATCGCTCTGTTCCCTGTCTGGCAACATGACCCTCCCAATGCCATTTCTTCTTAGCGACAAGGTCCATTATGTCTATGAATTTTGTTTGGCGTCTTATTTCTTCATTTTTTATTTTGTCATTTAGACATACGCCTAACATTTGTCTTTCCATTGACCTTTGAGCACATTTTAGTTTATGTACCGTATTGGCAGTTAGTGTAATGGTTTCCAGGCCATAGGTGTTAACGGGGAGGATACATGTTTCATATCCTTTCAGATTTATGGTTATGTCCTTATTCTTTAGTATGTTATTTCTTAATTCTTAATAGTTATATGTATTAGTTGTACTTATTAGAGGATAATTTAAATGGTTTGGATACATGGAAATAATGAATGAAGAAAGAATGGTAAAAAAGTATATGTTAACGATGTACATGGAACTAAAAATATAGGAAGACCGAGGAAAACGTAGTACAATCAAATAAATCAAATATTGAATGTCGGCCACGTGAGTCAGAGAAATCTATGTGCGTGCATGACACGATGTATGAATGTTGAGGAAACGAGAGAAATATGTCAGGAATGAAAAGTGTGGCAGTCCTTTCTTTCTGCCTCCCCCTCCGGGGAGACGGCGTGATGGTTAATTAGTTAGTTAGTTTTTTGTACTTATTATCTTAAAACTTTTTTGCATTAAAAACAAAATAGAATATAACAAAGATAAATTTGGTTGGCTTTTTATTAAATGAAAATAAATAGTGTCTTACCTTAATTCTTACTCTAACTGAAAATATTTAGTCCTTTCAATTATTTGAAGTCGCAAACTGAGAATATGTTTTTTAAATACCGATTATTTTAGCTTCATGTTTTGAAGACAACGTTTTCAAATATTTACTTTGTACACATTTATGAATTTCTGTTTATACTAATAAATTTATTGTTTTATTTAAAAAAATGTAAAGAAGTTAACTTTTTATTTATTTTTATGCAATATTTTAGAGACAAAAATCCCAAAATATATTTAATCTTTTAAAAATACATAGTAAGAAGAATTATTTAAAATCGAAATCACTACAGAAAGCTACTTAAAAAGGGGTTTAGATAAACGCACTGTGTTCTCTGTGTAATTCCGTAATTAGGAATTAAAACATTTTTAATTCCTCCATAGAAGTGAAATAAAAAGTTTTTTGATTATAAAAATTATTTCTTCGGAATTTAAAACATTTCATATGGAATTTCATAAAATTGTGTAGTTTTTAGAAATGTTCATCTATTAACATAATATATTCGAATATTATATAACAAAAAAAACAATACACAATGAATCGATGATGTACAGTAATAACTACGTTGTTTCATAAATAATTTGTTAAAAAACTAACTAACTAACCATCACGCCTTCTCATCGAAAGGGTAGCCATAAAAAATAACTGCCATATTGTTCATTCCTTACATATTTCTTATGCTTCCTCAATCATACATCGTGTCATGCATGTACGTCTTTTCTCCCGAATCTTAACGTAGCCGATATTCAATATTTGCTTGATTTGATCATATTACATTTTCCTCTATCTTCCTCTATTTAATGTTTTGTTAAAACATAACTACTTCTTTTTTTAATAGTCCATTGTTTTGGCCGAAACACTAGGATACTTCAACATTATTACTGTTAAAAATTAAAACACTGTTATAAAATCATTTATTCACCGAGAGTAACGCGACAGCTGTTTCGATAACCGATGTTGGCATCATCAAGTGTTACAATAAACTGTTTGTGTGATAATGCCAACATCGGTTGGTGAAACAGCTGTCGCGTTACTCTCGGTGAATAAAAAGAAATTGTGATATTATAACAGTGTTTTAAATTTTAACAGTAACTTTTTTTTTTTGTAAAATAGTAGTTTTAAACCACCAACCGGTTTCGCTTCAAGCTGATAGAAAACAGATGCGATGTTATTTGAGTCCATCAGTGGCATAGAAATTGTGCCATTGGATGATTATTCGAATTATAGACCGTTTTGTATGTAAATTTATCAAGCCGAGTGTACACAGCGTCTTTTGAACTGTGAACTGTTTCTTCCTCCAGCGGGGTCGGACATAAGCCCGGTAGCTCGTCCCTCCGCAGTGCTATTATAATTCCACACTCAATTACCGAGTTGACTGCTGAAATTCAGTATTCCTTGGTCAGTCCTCTCTCTAGTTTCCACGGCTCCTGAGAGAGCCTGGGGCCTTCCTTTGTGACGGCGCGGGGGGCGGCCGGGGTGTTGGGGCCGCCCGGGGGGGCGCTGTGGGATGAGGCGGTGTCCGGCGATTTAGGCAGTTGCTCAGTGACCGCGGGCGGGGGGCGGGGGAGGTATTAGTCACCCGTGCGGCTGACCCTCCCCTCCCTCCACCGCACCACCCCTCGCTAGAATCCCCCTCGAGAAACAACTATCAAACGCGACCGCCGCGCCGTGGGTAGGTGCCTACCTCGCTAAGGCCAGGGTAGGTAGGTACTGGACACAAGAGTAACTTGGCCGTTATGTACCCGCTCCTTCCATATAACTTGGTCACTGTTCCTAAGTAGGAAAGCATACAAACTTGTTATGGTAACCCCAACGGGGGAAAGAAAAGATGATGATGCATTATCTTCTATAACATTGTTACGAAGTGATTTGCTTTCAAATAAACATGGAGAGCCATTACCATACCATTTTAAATTCTTCATTCTTATTTCAACCTTTAAAATTTGGCATGCAGTTTTAATTATTTAGAAATTAATTAACGTTTTAAAATTTAAAATATCTATTATGTGTTACGTGTGATATAAAATATTATTTTTGGGGTAATTTTGCATTCCATTTTAATTTGTTTAAAAACTAGAATATAAATGTTTTTTAAACAGTATTGTCAGTTCATAATGTGGAAACTATAAACGCATCTGTTAAGAAATGTAAGGATATTTCCCATTATTTATTATTTCTTGAACAATAATGTAACTCTTAATTAAATAATTAATATTATATAAATAAAAACGTCTGTCTTTTAGGAGTTTAATTTAAAATTACGTAGAATGACATGTTTCACCCTTCTAAAGCATTATCAAATGATATTCAACATTTGATAATGCCTTAGAAGGGCAAAACATGTCATTGACATAAATTAATATAAATGAAGACAAACGTTTTCATGTATATTAATTAGATATTTCCCATGTTAAGAGATTGCCTATTACTGCTCCTACAGGTGCAAAGCTTTTTTAATGTACACATACAAGCGAAAATTTATTAATAACCTATTATATATTGGTTATATTGGCAAGAGCTTAAAGCCACGTGTTGATGGATCATTTTATCGTTTTTTTAATGTTCAGTGCAAAGCTTCATAAAATGTTTGTAGCGCAGATACATTTTATATTATTGGTCACATATCAACTTTGTAGTCACATAGTATACGATAAGCAAGGTTAAACTACTAAATTCCTTCACATATTGATAAGCTGAGATATATAGCTATTTATGTTTGAGTTGTTTTCATTCTTCTTCATTATTTAATGTGGTTACACGAATGTTCAAAAAACAATAAATACATTTCTCATTTGACACTCATATTCTATATCGATTTAACCCACATTTTTCTAGATCCTTCTTTTGCAAGTATAAAATGTTTAATTAAACTAATTACGTGATTTCATAACACAAAATTAAAATGTGGTTTAACGTGATTTATTTTTATAACTAACAATAATATGCATGAAATTAAAATATTTTATCATATATAATTATTAAAACGTACAACGTTGTGTCAAATTTTTGAAGTACCTAATCGGTAAATGATAAAATTTAAAATCAATCGGTTTTTTTTCCAAAAGAAGAAGAAGAAAAAGAAGAGTATATAAAAACACCCGCGTATTCTATTATAATGCAACATTGTATGAAAAATTCGAAGCAATCGGTAAATAACAAAAGTTTAAAGCAAGATTTTTTTCCAAAAGAAGGAGAAGACAATTGGATATCGTACAAACCTTCCTGTGACAAATAAGAACAAACTGTGAAATTTTCAGGGAAATCGGTTCAGTAATTTTCGAGAAAAGCATGGACAGACACACAAACATTCATTTTTATATACGAGCATATAGACTAACTAACCATCACGCCGTCTCCCCAATGTTGTAGCCAGAAGGAATGAACTGCCACACTTTTCTTTCCTGACATATTTCTCTCGCTGCCTCAAGATTCGTACATCGTGTCATGCACGCGCGTCGATTTTTCCGACTTCTCACTTTTTAAAAAAAATTATTTAATTAATTTCATTGACGGCTAAGATCAACAATTAAAGTGGTCCTTTCGGTGGCTATAGATTTTAAATTCGGCCATGTAGGCAGGGCGAGGCGGGTTCACGGTGGCCGGACATTAGTCACAGATGGGATCTCGGGTTGTTAATGGTTATGGTCGCTGTTATGTCTTGCAGATCCCAAGATCGGGTCCCCTCGGGTCCCCGCCCGCCCTAACGGTCAGTGGGCGGGGGCGGGACGTGCCCGGAGCTATCCTGATGCTGAACACGCCCAGGGAGAGCGCTAAATATCAGTCGCTAGAAAGAGGTCATCTAAATTTCTCGCGTACTTTTAAAGTTTTAGATCATTTCTATATATTGTAATTATTTCATCAAAATTATACGAACAATTAAATAATATCACGAAAAACTCCCCATATATGTGTATATTTTTTAGAATAAACTTATTACTCCGTGCATGATGTCGCACGTTGAAAACAAAAGTGACACTATACAAAAATCTCAATTTTTCAGTACGGTCATTTAAAGTTTTTGTGAGGTCAATAACTTGACTGTGAGTAGAAATATATCTAATGTTGTTGTTTTATATATTAGTTTAGATATTATTCCATCAGAATCTAGTTGATTTTAATTAGGTTAATAAGCAGGCAAAACTTTAAATGACCGTACTGAAAATTTTTGATTTTTGTATAGTGTTACTTTTGTTTTCAACGTGCGATGTGTATATCTCTAAAACGACGAGCTTGCATGTTATGATGTATGAATATAGAAGAATCAAGAAAGGTATGCCAGGACAGAGCAGTAGAGCGGTCCATCCCCTCTGCCTACCCCTCCGTGAAAATGGCGTGATGGTTAGTTGGTTAGTTCGTTATAATTACGCTGTAAAATATAGTAAATATCATTTCTTGTTTCTTGAACAATGTTTTATAACTAAAATAGAAGGATGAGGATAGATTAATTGCGGTAGAAATAAGATCCCTTAGACGTATGTGTGGTAAAACAACGTATACCGTATATATATTCTGTAATTGGCCGGAGAGTACCTCTGTAATTGGAGAGCACTTCCTTCTCGAGCTCTGTAAATTGACAACTCCTTAGTATTTTTTTGTACTCATCGAAGGTGGTCCATTTTAGATCGCAATGTTTCACAAAAGTAAATATAACGACCTTGATTTGAGCTCGAAACAAAAACGAATCCAAGAATTTGACGCCGGTAATTCTCTCGAAGAGTTGTGCAACATTTTAAACGTGTGAAACAGACCATAAAACTGATTTTTTTCAAGCCACAATAATCTAATTTATTGTTTACAATTTACTTATTAAGTTTTAGTAAATTTTTATTGATTGTTTTGTGCATCAAACCATGAATTGTTGTTATTACTTTTCTGTTTATGTGGTTACAAAACCTGGTTAAAAACCAAAGCAAAATTTGGATCTGGATACATGAAAAACTGGATAATTGGAAAACCTGGTCAATTGACCATCGTAGGCCTGGTACCTTGGAATGCCAATTATCCAGGTTCCACTGTAAAAGGTAGGCATCATAATTTAAATAGGCAAAAGCGAATGTCATCAAGAAAGAATACGACAATATTTTGATTTGAAGAGAGCGAGAGAGGAATACTACAATTCTCTCCGAAAGTAATTCAAAATGTACACGAAGCGTATGACCCTTAAACTTTTCTAGATTATTTAGACTTTTGTTCTGATTATTGTTGAATGGCAGTAGTGCCGAAAACAAAAGGAGAAGAATTTGGTATTGTTAATTATGAAATTTTTGCGTTTGTGAAATTTTTTTTAATTTAAAGTCAAAACATATAACTGATAACGATTGTACAGTAAATCAAGTTTATAAGAGGTATAAAATCTTTAGGTTTGGACACATGGAAAAATTGATGAAGAAAAAATGGTCAAAAAAAGTATCTGTTAACGTTGTAAATGGAACTAGAAATAGAGAAAGACCGAGGCACTATCAAATAAATCAAATTTTGAATTTCGGACACGTGAGGAGTCAAAAATATCGACGCGCGTACATGACACGATGTATGAATGTTGAGGAATCGAGAGTAATATGTCAGGAAAGTAATCAAATCAAATCAAATCAGTTTATTAACTCAATAGACATAACAAACAGGAAAATGTTTAAGGCATCTATTAAGTACAGGTAAAATATAATATCATAAAAATACAACAAAGTACCAGGAACGCATTAGAGATGGTTCGACATTAGGAAGACAAGATACTTTCTAAAGTCAATGGTATTTGCCCCCTGAACGTACTTTCACTAACATGAAAGACGTCGATCTCCGAGGAGACCGCGTTCAGCAGACTAATTGCTCTTCCCACCGGTGTCACCAGAGGCAGATTGGTTAGTAATGTGTGTCAGACAATTCTTTCTGCCTACTCCTTCGGGGAGACGGCATGATGGTTAGTTAGTTTAGTTAGTTAGAAAATCTTTCGTGAATATTTCACGGATTGGAACTATTTTATTTAGGTTTTTATTTTTTAACTATGCATTCGTTCCATTGTAAAAAAAAAGTTTGTATGTTCATGTAAACTATTGTTAACAATAAAACGAAAGCATTTTTGAAGATTATGAATGATGAAGGTAGCGGGATTTTGATATAATGATGCCTTTCTGTGGGTTTATCATAACTAATTCCCTCACACACTTTCCGAAGATCATTCTGCATAGGAAATGATTTGTGAGTCAGGAATCTCATTCGAATGTTTTATGGGCGATTAATTTCGCAATTTGTTATAACCAATTGTCATATGTAAATTCACATACGTATATAATATTGATAATATAAGTGCACAATAGTGTTCTTGTACCGACCCCTATGTATGGAATCGAAGAATGGAATTGGCAAAAGAAGGATGAAAGTAGAATAAATGCAGTAGAAATGAGATCTCTAAGACGAGTGTGTGGTAAATCGGTATATGTTAGAGTGTCAAATGAAAGTATAAGAAGTGAATGCGGTGTGAATGAAATTGTTATAACAAAAATTATGAAAGGGTCGTTATGATAGTTTGGACACAAGGAAATAATTAGTGACGAAAGAATGGTGAAGAAGGTTTATGTTAATGACGTGAACGGAGCTAGAAATAGAGGAAGGCCGAGGAAAACGTGGCACTATCAAATCAATTAAATATTAAATGTCGGTCACGCGAGGAGTCTGAGAAATCGACGTGCGTGCATGACAATATGTATAAATGTAGAGAATGCGAGAGAAGTATGTCAGTACAGAACAGTGTGGTGGTCCATTCTTTCTGCCTACCCCTCCGAGGAGAGGGCGTGATGTTATTTTTAGAAAGTAAATATGTGCAATTGATTAATTTGAAAAAGGAAGGTAAGCTATACGCTTAGCCATTTAATTTTTGAAGCCAGAGGCAAATTTTCCATGTTATAAGCAACGGTGAAAACTTTAAACGTTTTTTTCTAAAATTTAATATTAATAATCAAAGTGAATATTACAGATGGTATATAACATATGTATTAATATATTATTTCTGCCTACCCCTCCGGGGAGACGGCGTGATGGTTAGTTAGTTAGTTAGTTAATATAGAGATAAACGCGTTTATTTTTAAGATAGTTTGAAAACCCATCAGTTTTCTATGTAAAAGCTTTAAACATTAATAATTGCAATGAGGCAACACCATACCCCGGATCAGCGCGACAAGTGTCTACCGAGAGATAATACAGTCCGGAGTAGACAACCTTGAAAAGCTTCCCTTGAACAGAGCTCTGGAAAGAAAGTAAGGGAAGCTATTCAACAAAAGTAAAAGTCTTTTCACGTCGGCGCCACCTCCCGGCGGGCGGGGAGGGAACGAAGACCTTAAGTAGGTTACCTACTTAACTCCCTAAACTAAATTACCCTTTTTCGGTTAGTTTCTTGGAGAGTACTCGCAAATGCAAGTATTCGGTAATTAATTTCGGAATAAGATCAACACGATTATACCACAGCAAACATGTTTGAAGTATTATACAGGGTGGCGTAAAATTACCTTCATAATTTCATAAATGAAAACACTGTTTTTCTATTTTATTTAATAAAAAAATTATGTCAAATTCTAATCGAGGAATATTTTTAACTACATACAAAATGGTGGATCAGATAAGATATGACAATCGTTTTGGAAAGGAATTTGTAAAACAAGTAATTAACAATGGAGTTATGATATTACTTATTGAACGCTAAGGCATTAACACTGTGGAATTCCATCGTCATATACTTAGGAAATTGAAAATAACATTGTTTAATCCACAAAATATAAAAAAATATATTGAAAAACACGACTGAACTAATGAAAACTAATCAAAGACTAATAATAAAAACGCATTTAAAATTTTTTTTATTAGTACTTGTAACAAATAGCCCAGGTTCATTTTTAAATTTGAATTATTGTATCGAATTTTAAATGCGTTTTTATATTAGTCTTTGTTTAGTTTTAATTATATTTTTACGCCTGAAGATTTTATCCTGCGAAACATGTCGTGTTTTTTTTAATATTTTGTGGATTAAACAAAGTTATTTTCAATTTCCTAAGAATAGTTATGATTTTAACAAAAAAAAGTAATTTGTGTAATTTGTATTTGATGTTAAAATAAAACAAAACATCAAAAATGTGAGGAAAAAACTAAGAAAGCTCAAATTTAAGGTATGCATCACACTAATCTCCTCGGAATTCTCGTATATTTGTTTTCGAAAACAGCAGGCGAAATACATTTTTCTCGACATATTTAGAACGTATTATACCTTAATCGTTGGGAAAACAATTTAAACTCTGATGAAGGTGTAATACCTTCGAAACTTGTTGAGAAAAATAAACTAAATAATGGAAAAAATAATTGTTTTAATTCATAAAAAAAACTTCGTTATTACCGTCATAAAAAGATAATTTTTTATTCTTTTTAAGAAATTGCCCATCCGCCATGTTTTACAATATGGAAACATGGACCTCGACGAAAACTATCACTCTGTTGGATCAGATTTCACACAATCAAACATATCCAAAGAGGTACTGTTTTAAAGGAAATTCAACTGCTTCGGAACAAGTCGAGTAGCGACACGTCTTATGCCAAAAAATTTCACCAAAATCCAATTAATAGACTCACGAGAGATGTTCAGGTCTCATGCTACCTCTTAAACACTCACATGACGATTTTTGAGCACAATTTCTTTCAACATTTTGAATGTATACAAATACTTGTAGACAAATACTGGATTTGAATCATTGCGGGTCAATCATTTTTAATGATTAATTGTATCTCAATAGAGACGAAGATGTAAATAGTTTATTTTGGAAACAGAATATGGTGGTCGAGGCGCTTACAGGACTTATGCCTTGTCATTGGTTGGGTTAAGCGATCGCTTTATGCTAACAACGTTCCCCTTTCGGCCCTTCTTACGACCACCACGTCTGAATAGTTTTTGTAAGATGTATATCTGCCACCATGTTGAGAAACACTTCACATTTTTTTGTTCAATCTACACTAGTGCCATCTATTAAGATTAGGTGTAAGCATTAAGGAGGAAACCTTTATTAATGCACTGTGAAAGACTATGCAATTATCATACACTGCTAGACAACGCCTGGAGATGGCTCTCGAATTTTTATGCTTTTTAACTTGGAGCAGTTTTTATGCAACATTTTGAATGTATACAAATACTTGTAGACAAATACTGGATTTTACCCAGTATTTGTCTACAAGTGTATGATAATTGCATAGCCTTTCACATTGCATTAATAAAGATTTTAATCCTTAAAAACAATTTCTTTCACTTCTTCAATTTTATCATCAGTGTTAGAAGTCGAAGGTCGTCTAGAACGAGGCAAATCTTCGACGGTCTACCAACTGTCTGAAAATGCTTTGATTCCTTAAAAATGTGTATATATCGTAGAATTTTTAAAATATAATTTTTAAAATATCTCTTTAGAAAGAGTCTCGAACGAAGAAAGAAAAATCAAGTATCAAGACCACAAAGAGTAATAATACTTCGGCCACATTATGAGAAATGACAAATAAAAAGTGCTACAACTGATTATCCAAGGTAACATTAACGGGAAACGAAGTATCAGGAGAATTGTATAGTTACAGCACAACGCACCTATTGTGCTAAGCTGCTGTATCAAAAGATAAAATAGTCACCATGTTGTACAACCTCCTATAGAAAAGAAACACAAGAAGAAGAAAATTATGGTGAACTACTCACGGAGACACAACATGTCGGAAATTGTAACTAAAACCAAAATATTTAATTATTCATCAATATTTATTTTGTCGCCTTCAAAGTATTTCCCACTGGATGTAATACCATATGCCAGCGCGCTGGCGCAGCGTTTTTTCTACTCTTCGAAACCTTTCTGGTAGGTATTTTTTGATATGGCCTTTAACACCTATCACGAATTTTGTTTTATGACTTCAATAGACTGGAAATGGGTTCCACGCAGCGGTAATTAGAGTTTAAGGAACAGAAGAAAGTCACACAGAGCCAAATTCAGAGAAGATGGTGGTTGATCGATGGTATTAATAGCGTTTTTGGCTTTGAATCCGGTCACAATTGTGGATTTGCGCGATGGCGCATTATCGTCGTGCGAAATTCATGAATTGTTTTTCCACAATTCCGGCCGTTTCTGAAAGATTTTTTCATGCAAATGCCTAAATACGACCAAATAGTATTTCTTATTCAACGTTTGTCTCTCTGGGATGAATTCACGATGGACCACAACGCGTATATCGAAAAAAAAAGCGATGAACACCACTTAGATATTTGAGCAACTTTGGGTTGTTTTTTTTTCGGTTTCGGCTTGTTTTTCTCCATCCATTCCGATGATTGGTGAGTTCTTTGCATAGCATACTCATAAACACATGTTTCATCGCCAGTTATGATGCGTTCCATGAATGTTGGATCGGATTTCACACAACAAGCGTGTTCACGGTACTGTTATTGAAGAAAATTCAACTGCTTCGGAACGAGTCGAGCAGCGATGCGTCTAATGCCAAAATTTTTCACAAAAATCAAACTAATGGACTCACGAAAGATGTTCAGGTCTCATGCTACCCCTTAAACACTCAAATGACGATTTTTGAGAACAATTTCTTTCACTTCTTCAGAGGCAAATCTTCGACAATCTGAAAATGTTTTGTGACAATCGTAGGCACCTTACAAAAAATTTTCATTTAATTAATCATAAGCCTTTTCTAACATTCGCAATGATTTCGTACGTGAAATTCTCTTAGAAACACAAAATTTGAGACACTTTTTGTCCAATGTTTTTATTCATTGTAAACATCGTGACGCACAGAGCGTGCGGCGGACTGATTCAATCAGCTGCTAATATTTTATTATAATAAGTAATATTCAAATAAACTTTCTTGAATATTAGTCATTATTTCGACAGCGACCTGTTCCGCTGTCGAAATAAAGACAAAAGTGGAAATAGTTTTTTAAAAAAAACATCGTTTTATGTAATTATTATTTTAAGTGAACTTCCGTCAAGAGATTTCATTAAAATCATTTGATTATCTTAACTAATATTTTTTATTTCTTCTTCCTAGCCCATGTCTCATTTATTTGGGGACCATCTTCACGTATGGAGTCTCCAGAATTGTCTGTCCTGGGTGCGTCTGATGGGATCCGGTCTCTTTTGATACTCCTGTTGAAAGGTCTCGTCAACTTGGGCTTATCACGTCCTCTAGGTCACTGGTTTGTAGTAATCACCGTCCGTTAATATGGTCGGTTGGGGCTTATATGATAATTGAAGTATTACGAATACGATTATTACAATATTTTAAGATATTTTCTCATACTTATATTTTTTTTCTTGAACAATGATGTAAAACTCCATATTGAATAATTAATACGAATGAAAACGTCAGTTTCTAGAAGTTTTATTATATTTGCTGGGAATGACATGTTTCGCCCATCTAAGGCATTATCAGATGTCTTTTTATTATGTCTATTTTATAATGCCTTAGAAGGGCGAAACATTTTATTCCCATAAAATATAATAAAACTTCAAGAAAACTGACGTTTTCATTCGTATTAATTTTGTCATTCATTTGGAAATTGTAAAATAACGTTGTTTATTATCGACTATAATATTAAAAATCACGACATGTTTAGGAGGACACCTCCATTTTCATGTGTTATTATTACATATTAAAAACTTTGTTTATTTTATAAATATATTTTTTATTATATATTTACACCTGAAGATGGTGGTCTCCTCCGAAACATGTCGTGATTTTTAATATTTAAGTGCATAATAAACAACGTTATTTTACAATTTCCAAAGTGTATTACATTAGAATTCCACAATGTTAATGCCTTAACTTTTGATTAATTTATTTTTTCATAGTTTAAGATCCGTACCAACGCAACGGTGGCAAAGACCTGAGAATAAGAAAAATACGATTTATGAGGCGCACAGTTTGAGTTAATAAATAGGTATATGTTTTTTTTGTGTAAAATAATTTGTTCTTTTCAACTGACGATAGAAACAGTTTGTGATCTATGGAAAACGATTATCGTTAATACAGACTTACATAGCAAAAATAACTGCTACTTGTTAATTTTTACCTAGGAACACATCCGTTATATAACTTTTTTTGTAAGTGTATATTACGAAAGGATCACATTAAAAAAATGTGTTAATTTTAAATGCATATATCTATGGATTTAATAACAATATTTGTGTCAATGTGAGGGAGTCGAAAATATCGCGTTGAGTGCTTGACACGCTATATTAGTTTTGAAAAGTCTTGAAAAGTTCGTCACTCTAGAACATAGGTTTCCAATTTTTCTGGGTCACCGCTCCTTTTACAAGAAAAATAAACGTTCAACGCCCCCCTCCCATAAAAGTTATTCCAAATATTTAGGAACACATAGTTGAATTTTAAAATATTATTAAATCTTTTATGTATCTGAAAACTACATATGGTAGAATACCGAACGAAGAAAATGAAAAAATGATAAACGTGTTTTTTTTTGTCTTCTTAGTATATATTTTTAAATCAAATCAAATCAGTTTATTTACTCAAAAGATATTACAAACAGCATAAATGTTTAAGGCATTTTTTTATCTGCCCACGCTCTCTATTTTTTCTGGGTCTTCTACTGCCCCCCTGAAAGTCTCAAACGCCCATAAAAGGGCGTTATCGCCCACTTTGAGAACCTAGGCTCTAGAAGAAAAATTATTAATTAGTGGTTGATATTTGAAGGATAGAAAAATTAATGTTTTGAACCATATTTGATGTATGTTACTCGTAGTATTATTGTGTGCAAGTGCAGGAATGTTGTTCAATGATTTAATCGATTCACGTGGGTACTTATGGATGTACGAGTATTGTAGTTATGAGTGTATTTAAATATAATGTAATGAGTGGGCAAGTGTCGCCGCATAATGAAAGTGTCTGAATGAATAAACAAAAGCTAGGCAGAACCGTGAGCAGAGCAATATCCCCGAAGTTTTCCAATTTCCCAGATAACCCAGACCTTATTTATTCCTCCTAGTTCGATTTATCCTAAAGTGTGTATTTTCTCCACGGGCTCCAGCGCCGCCGCCGCCGCCGTCTGCGCGGTACCTAGCGCCGCGTACCTAGGGCCGGCTATGGAGGAGCGTGTTAAATACCCGAGCCGTTGCTATGTCCCCCTCGCGAGCTGCCGTGGGCGGGGGGGGCTGTCGCCATTAGTTACTGGCGGGCGGGGGCGGGGGCGGGCGGAGATGGCCAGGTATCCGCTGGCCCACGCACGCACACACGCGAGCACATACGTAATTCAAGGACCTAATAAAGACGTGTCCCCCCGCCCCGCGCCGCCGCCCGGCGACCCTTGTCACATCCCGATATAATCCCACCCTCCGGAGTATATCGGCTGTCCGAGGGATTGGAATGATCGGCGGCGAGAAATTCGGCGAAGTTTGGACGTACGCAAAGTGCCGCGTCTTTGTTTCGGATCGGCCGCAGTCCTGGGCGCCGGGGGGCGGCGGTGGCGGGGGTGAGGGCGCTCAGGGGGTGGCGGGAGGGGGCGGTCAGCGCGCGGCACCTGCTACGGCCCGAGCCGCGCGTTTCCCGCGCCCTCTGGCTGAGGCCTTTGTGGCGACACTCCTCCACAACTATATTGGACTTAAGCTAAACAATCAATCATCCCTTGAAATAAAACCATCCCGAATATAAACATAAGGTGCCACTTCAAGAGAGGAAAGTTTAAAATTAGATCTCTTAGAAATTCAATTCCATTTAAACACTATCATTTGAACTCAACTCATATCAATTCCATTATTTGTTTTCATTTGCGAAACTATGATATACGATTTATATCTATATACAACTTTAATTAACTTTAGTAAATGAAAAATTCGCTACAGTAATTAGTGCCGATTCTAAACTGAGTACAGACGTCTGGGAAATTGTTTTCTGAGTTTACTTTGCAGGAAGGACCAATTTGTAGGAAGATAACATTTCCTTGGTAAAACGCGGGCATTATTTGCCGCCGGGGTATAAAACTGAAGTCGTATGTCGCTTTATTAAAAAACAAGAATCCTATAATTTAATACGAAAGAACGCGTAAGCAAATAATATTCGCCAAACGACGCGTATTAAAGTAAGACAAGTACAAGCGATGGCGGGAAATATTTTCATTACGAGGGAAAAAGGGCGGACGGGCGGATGACCAGCGAGGTCTAGGAGCAAAACAAGATATGTACATTAGACTACGAAAGTTGAAAATAATATATTTTATTATTTTAATATAAATTATGCCATTCATCTTTTACTTCGCAGTTTCAATCCTAGGGATAGGTTTGCAGCAAACTCTTCAACCTCGACTTCCATTGTGATCGGTCTTCTTCAATCCTCTTCAACATAACATATGAGACATAGTTCACGTCATCACAGACTTGTTTCAGATATTTTTTTCTCCCCATGAGGGAGACCGCATAATACGAGTATGTATATGGCGGATCGGGTTCGTCTTTATGTAATGGAATTTAAAGTTGCTTCCATCCTTCGATTCTGCTGAGAACCTTTTGATTCGTGATGAAGTCTCTCCAGGATATTCCTAATATTCTTCTGTAGGACCACATCTCAAAGGCCTCTAGTCTGGTTTTATATATTTCGGTTAAACCTCGTCCATCATCATGCGCACAGCTTACTAATCTAACTGAAGTCAGTTTGAATCGGGCAATGAGTTAAAGATCGTGATAATTCACGGGTGCATATTTTTCTTACAAATTTGATGAAATATATTGATTGTAATCCTCGCATTTTGATTTTTTTTTACATATATTTTTATAAAAACGCCACGAATAAAACCGAGAAACTTCTCATTATTTATTTTTAGATGCTCATAACGTTCTAGCAAGGATTAACATATTCAATATAATTTAAAGCCAAAACTCATAGAATGGTTGTGTACTTAGGAAATTGAAAAACTTTGTTTAATCCACTATTTATTAAAAATATTAAATTATTATTATTTTATTATTATTTTTTTTTATCATCATGTATTATTATTATTTAATATTATTAATTATTTCTTACTGTTAAAAAATAATTGTTAGTACCTACTTATAACAAATAGCCTAGGTAAATTTTTAAATTTAAATTATTGTATCGAATTTTAAATGCGTTTTTTATTAGTCTTTCTTTGCTTAGTTTTTATTATATTTTTACACCTGACGATCCGAAACATGTCGCGTTTTTTAATATTTTTCAATAAATAGTGGATTAAACAAAAATTTTCAATTTCCTAAGTATATTACTATGGAATTCCACAGTGTTAATGCCTTAGAGTTCAATAAGTTCAATTTGTGTGTCCTTATTAGAATTATCAATCAGTTTATGAAGTAAACTCAATGAACAGTGAAAAATTTGTGGCAATCGTTTTCATAGCCATGAACGTTGCCTTTTATCTATGTCGTGCCGTCTGGGGAGATAGGCAGATTGGATGGATCGCCATACGGCTCTGTCCTGACATACCTCTCTAGTTCCTCTACATTCATACATCGTAACATGCACGCTCGTCGATTTTTCCGACTTTGAAGTGGCCGCCTTTTAGTATTTGATTAATTTGGTCATGCCATGTTTTCCTTGGTCTTCCACGGCTTTTCGTTCCACTCACACTGCTTGTATACAAGATTTTAAACATTCATCCATTATTTTCACGTGTCCAAACCATCTCAGCGATCCTTTTTAATTTTACTTATGATGCAATCAATTTTTATTTATTATTTCTTGAACAATGATGTAAAATTCCATATTAAATAATTAATACAAATGAAAAGTCCTTTTTTAGAAGTTTTATTATATTTTATGGGAATGACACGTTTCGCCCTTCTAAGGCATTATCAAATGTACATTTGATAATGCCTTAGAAGGGCGAAACATGTCATTCCCATAAAATATAACAAAACTTCTAGAAAACTGACGTTTTCATTCGTATAAATCAATCAATTCTTCATTATTTCTTCGAAATTCTTCTCGTTGATTTAATTTTTACAGTATTTATCCTACTTTCAACCTTCTTTGTCAGCTTCAAGGTTCACTTTCATACATAAGGGTTGGCACTGGAACTTCATTATGTACTACATTATGGAATAACAACTAAAATGGATTGTACAAGTGCGTCTATCTACAGCTTGGATTACATATTATTTAATATTATTCAGACAGAATAGAACTTGGTGTGTTTTGAGTTCGCGCAACGGGCGGCTTGTCCGAATTCAGTTGGCGGACGCCGGCCACCGCGCGCCGGGCACGTTTCGCAGATGAAATGCAAAGCATTCGGGCAAGAAAAACACGGCGGCGCCAGCCCCAACGCCGGCGGCCCGGGGCGGGCGGAGCAGACGGAAAAGAAATCCTCCAAGACGATAGCGCTGGAAAATCACACGAAATTATTTCCCGCGCCACAAAGGCAAAGGAGAAAGAAAGGAGCCGTAATCCGGAATTCACAGTTTCGCATCGTGCAAGAGTCTGCAATATCTTTAGATTAACAAGGCAACGTACCCTATCATTATGCTATTCGGACCAAGAGATATCTTAAAGGATTAATTTTATCTCAATAGAGACGAAGATGCAAACTGGAAACTGAATATGGTGATCTAGGTGTTTACAGGACTTATGACCTGTCATTGGTTGGGTTAAGCGCACGCTTTATGTAATTACAACATTCCCTTTTCCACCTTTCTCTCACCATGACCACCATGTCTGACAAAAAAAAAATTTGAAGTTGTATATATGTTAATATCCAACAGCATAATTCATGTCAGTTTCAATGCGCCATCTATGAAGATTAGATTTAAGCATTAAGCAGAAAATCTTTATAACGCAATGTGAATAAACATTATTTAGTCATTATTCATTTTTAATTTTAACGATGTAAACGGGGTTCAAAAGGGTAGTAGGGCTACGATGGGGTATGTTTTGCTGGAAAATATACCTCTAAAAAATGTCGTAAGGCGCCATGTTACATTTACAACGGCAACACTACTATCAAGTCCAACTCTCTAGCGTCCACGAGAGGTCTTTCAAAGACCCCGCGAACCCCGGGCAATGTGGCACAAACTACTTAGTGCCATAGCAGATAGAGAGAGGGCGAATGGCGAGCTTCCAGCGCCATAAAACTGGATACACCTAGCTAAGGGAAGGTAACCCTGACAGAAAATACTCTGTACCACTCTGGATATTTTTCATCAGGTCATCACCATGAGGCCTAATCAAGGGTGACAGTCAACGTTAGGGAGACCTGACAAGACACAGAAAGAAGAAGAATAAGAAACTAAATATGTCCTGGCTCGAGAATATCAAAGAGTGGACCGGAAGTGGAGGGTGGGGGAGTTGTTCCGGCTGGCACGGGACTGAGTTATAGCCAACGTCGGGGGGACCTGACATGGCACTCCGAGAAGAAGAAGAAACGGAACTAGAAATAGAGGAAGACCGAGGAAAACAAATATTGAATAAATGAGTGATAGCCAACGTCGGGGGGACCTGACATGGCACTCCGAGAAGAAGAAGAAACGGAACTAGAAATAGAGGAAGACCGAGGAAAACAAATATTGAATAAATGAGTGATAGCCAACGTCGGGGGGACCTGACATGGCACTCCGAGAAGAAGAAGAAACGGAACTAGAAATAGAGGAAGACCGAGGAAAACAAATATTGAATAAATAAATCAAATATTGAATGTCGGCCATGTGAGGAGTCGGAGAAAACGACGTATGTACATTGTTGTTTGTAATATCTTTTGAGAAAATAAACTGATTTGATTGATTGATTGATTTGATGTTAAGGAAGCCAAAGAGAAGTACGAGTATGTCAGGAAAGAACAGTGTAGCGGTCCATTTTTTCTGCCTATCCTTTCGAGGAGACGGCGTGACGGTTAGTTATTTAGTTTTTTTTTCTTTTATTTTATTTTTTATGCACAAACAAGACTTGTGGGTTTACATACATATTTATGATAAACTAATGATTTTAATCTCGTCGCTGTCGGAGAAATCCACCAGGGACAAAAAGACCAACACTCTCTAGCACAGCCGAGTTCTCGAAATATCTCCTAATTAATTTAAAGAAATGGATAATGAGATGCCCATCTCTTCGAAACTGTAAAGAATTGATTCCGATCATTCTCAAAAGAAATGCCGTGGGATAGAGCCACGTACGAGTATAACTACCATACTCCCCCATGTAGAGATACCTCAGAATTTTTTTCTGAACCCTCTCCAGCATAACTGTCGTGGCCGAGTGGCAAGTGCATTGACTGCCACCCCAAAAGTTCCGGGTTCGATCCCGGCGAGGGCAGTGTGATTGTCACCCTGTCTTTGGTCTGGTTTAGAAATAACGTGACAATAAAATGGCGATAGATTAGTTACCTATTACATGTCACGAGAATCACTATGATAGCTATAATAATAACCATTGCATCGATTTGGCTCATGCTGTTATGATGTAAAGAGCGATTCAACAAAATAATAATAATAAAAACGGAATATCGTGAGGACTCCATATCACAGAACCGCTTTCGAGTCTGGTCTTTATATTTATAGTAACACCACACGTGAAGGCACCTTCAGTACTAGAAATATAAAAATGATGAATGCTTTTCACGTAGTAATTAAAATAATGAATAAAAAACATCTTACTAAGATAGTGGCGAATTTCAATTAGTAAATGAAACTTCTTTATAATGCCGGAAGAAATTATTTTTCCTTTTAAAATATCCACAGCTCGTCGGGAAGTAAAAAATACCAAATTCATAAAGGCGTAGCGAGACTTAATTACAATCTCGAAAATACGCGAAATCGTCTCCCCTCTGCAGTGCGCCCCCGCCCGGCCGCCGCGCCGCCCACCGTCCGCCTCGCGCCGCGCCACCCCGCGGCCCGCGACCGATACTGCCAGCGACTAGGGCTGGGGAATACGCGAGTACTGAAAGGTATCGATCTGCGTCCTGCGTTCTTTTCCGAGACAGTAAAATTATTTGATTCCATTGCATATTCATCACTTTTCATCAACATATCGACCTTCAGTCTATAGCCCGACCTTTTTTAGCCATATACGAGTACACATATCTTGGCCAAATCATTCAATTAGTTAGAAACAATTTCGAGAAAGAAGCCGAACGTAGTATACGTACGCGAATTTTTTGGACTTGAGAATAATGGTCAGTTTACCGTAATCAGTCATCACTTCTAGTTATTATAACTAACTAACTAACTAACCATCACGCCGTCTCACCGAAAGGGTAGGCAGAAAGAATGAACGGTCACACTTTTACTGATGCGGCACTTCATCCTTCTCTTTTCGCCCCGCGGGAGACGCGGTGTGATGGGTTGCGAACCTCATCGCCACCAATAGGCATCTCCCGTCATAAGTATTTTATTGTCATAGTTATATATAGTTATTGTCATAAGTATTTTACACAAATGAGACATAACAAACGAATAAGGTTTAGCCGACTCATTTGGATATAAAGCAGTTTAACAATAACAGTTATAAAATCACATTTCGCAGTATGATAAAGTGCAACAAGAAACAAAATATTTCAGAAAGATCCCAATTATGTCAACGTCGGTGAGACAGCATTTTATCCAGAAATGATTATACTCGTATATACGAATTGCTCTTTCAACTGACATCACAAAACGCAGGTTGGTTCTACGTAACCGAGTTAAGAACAAATAGACCTATTTGTTTTGTTCTCAATGGTCATATAAAATTCGATATCTAAATGCAAAATATAAAAATAAACCAAAATTTAGATGGGATTCAATGGTGCCAATAAATATGTATACATCTATTTACGAGTAGTTGTTCATCGACCATTATATGATTTGGGATTTCATCTCAAATAATCAACGTAATAAAATGACATTTTCTCTGATAAGTATTGTACTTTAGAAGTTTGATAGTAAAAAGTATCGATGAAAATTCTACAGATAATATTTGAAAATTTCCACCCCTTCTCTATTCGTGACGGGTCCGCCGGAAAATAAAGCGAGACGCTGGCCTGTCATTAGGCCCCCCGGGCGGCGGCGGGAAGGGTTTCCTTTGTTTTGGTCGCGCGCCCCCGCCCCCGCCCCCCCGCCGCCCCCTCGCGCCTGCGGGGGCCGGGCGGAGGCGGGCGGCTTCTCCGCCGGGTCTAGATGTCTATTACATCGGCCGTCCCTCGTCCTGTATCGCTAAAAGCCTCTATCCGAAGGTACGTGTGTACATGTACCGGCATACAATGGTGTAGCACAAGGCACGAGCGCGGCTCCACTGCCAAGAAGTCCGTGGACCAATCATTACAAAAGACAAAGGTATTCTAAAATCAACTTTGTTTATCAATTTAATAAAAAAATTATGGAAATATGTCTATGAGAGCTGTTATCGAATGTTAAGGTTAGAGATGTCTTATATTTGGGTCATGTGCTATAATCATGGGCAAGAAAGAAGAGCGGCGGAGAGTTGGCCGAAGGCAGTTGTCCTGGCTGCAGAATTAGGGATAGGACAGAAATAAGCAGAGTTGAGTACCTGTTCCAGACAGTGCAGGATAGAGATCAAATCAAATCAAATCAGTTTATTTTCTCAAAAGACATTACAAACAACAATTATAATTTAAGGCATCTATTGAGAACAGGTAAAAATAAAATATATAATAACAGGAACGCATGAGAGATGGTTCGACTTTAGGAATGCAAGATACTCTCTAAAGTCAAGAGTATTTGTCTTCTGAACGTGTTTTCATTAATATTAAAGACGTCGATTTCCGAAGCGATCATGTTTAGCAGGTTGATTGCTTTCCCCACCGGCATCACCAGAGGCAGGTTGGTTCTGCATGTTGGGACATAAAACAGTCTGTGATGACGCTGTCGAAGATAACGCAGATACTTTCGCTGCAGTGATCGCCAACGGTGGAGATACCTATTTTTTTAACTTTATTTGTGACGGAGTAGCAGTCCATATGCCATGCATTGAAAGATGATTACTTGTATCTAAGAAAACATCTTCATCATCTTCATCTTCTCGGGACCTTCGGTATGACTGTCAGAGCTCTTACCACTCTGCCACGAAGGTCATCAAGTCGAAGTAGAGGGTGTTTAGTTATTATATCGCCATGATGAAGATTGGGTCCAAGCGAAACTAGTTGGCATAAATTATAATAACATTTCTTCTTCTTCTTCAAGTGCCCTGTCGGGTCCCCCTTCGCTTCGGCGAACCTGTCCCTGCCCTGCGCCGCTCGGAACAGCTCCTCCATACTTCGGATATCAGTCCACTCCCTTAAGTTTCGCACCCAGGACATCTGTCTCCTACCGGGCCCTCGGCGTCCCTTAATTTTTCCCTCCAATATCAGTTGTAGAAGGTGGTACTTTTCCCCACGCCCCAGACCCAGATGACCCAGATCTGAAATCTTCCGAACCTTGATAGTTGACAATAGCTCCCTGTCAACTCTAGCTCGCCTCGGGACTTCGGTATTGGTAACCATGTCTTTCGGGTAATTCTGAGCATTCGGTATTTTTTGAAACATGTTTTTCACATAAATTATAATAAAATTTCTAGAAAACAGACGTTTTCATTACAAAATGTTATATTATTAAATATATCCTTCCACCGGTGGAAGGAAGATCTGAACAGACACGTCGGAATAACCTAGATGCAGTCTGCACAGGACAGAGTGATATGGAAGCGAATGAAGGAGGCCTTTGTCCAGGAGTGGACGGGAATAGGCTGAGGAAGAAGAAGAAGAAGATTAAATATTTATAAGTTGAAAACGTCTTACACCAAAAACTGCTGGTACTGTGAAGACGGAGGGTTATTCTAAAATTCAGCTGATCGAGTTTTTAATTTCAAGGTTTTAGTAGTTATTTAAGATTGGGGGTGTATTCGAAGACGCGAGGGGTGTAGGGATGAAGCTACGGCACTGCCGGCGAGTATACTCGTAGCGCACAGCGGTGTTGGTACAGATCCCACGCGCCGGGGAGTATGCGGGCGCGAGAAGAGAGTAGAGGGTATTTCTACATGCTAAACGTATCGATTGCAAAACACACTTCGGATAATGTGGGGGCCCCGTACGCCAACTCTGCCTATGTACGCTGTACACTTTGCGGGATTCGAGGGTACACCCATCGCGAGAAACGAGATTATCGAGGGTCTCCCCATCCGTTTCTAAGCGCGATCTACTTCATTATACAAACATTTAGTTAGATTCCCACAATCCGAATATTTCCAACAAAACATATTTTGGCTTTTTTATTTTAGTTTCAATCCTAGGTATTGATTTGCAGTAAAGGTGGGTTCAATAATGAAAATAATTCCTGGGAGTAAATACCTCCGGATAATAGTTTGAAAAATGCTCACCTAGAAATATCATTCGAAGTGTTTCAAGAGTGTTAAAATCCAACATTGCCGTGAGAAATAGTGAGGGATACAAAAAAGGATAGTAGTTATACTCCTTGGGATATAAATATCTCAAAAATCGTTTCTGGATTATTTCTAGTTTGATGAATGTTTTTTCTCTGGGGTCCCAAATGATGGAGCAGTACTTCAAATTACTGCGAACCAGTGCTTAATACAGCCGACGAATCACCATGGTGTTAGAAATTGATCTAGCGTTTCGTAGAAAAAATCTAAGAATTTTTTTGGCTTGCGTGATAATATTAGATTCATGTAATTTAAATATAAAATTGGACTCAAACTTGGTTATAATGTTTGTTTCTTCGCCAGAAGATGGCAGCGAGTTGCCGAAAACGGTCGAAGACACAAACACTAATGGATTTTAAC
The DNA here is from genome assembly GCA_022606425.2 of Lepidostoma basale. Classification (NCBI taxonomy): domain Eukaryota; kingdom Metazoa; phylum Arthropoda; class Insecta; order Trichoptera; family Lepidostomatidae; genus Lepidostoma; species Lepidostoma basale. The sequence goes on from JAHDVF020000880.1 coordinate 199,581, forward strand.
TAAATAATTATACATTTTAAAAAGATTTTGTACACATTTTTTCTTTTTTATTATTTATCATACAATTAACTTCTATTATGAAATTTCAAATACCATTTATTTTTAAAGTGGGTTTAAGTCTGAATACGACCAAATTCCTTCATCATTATAATGATCTATTTTCTGCTGATATCAGAAATTGTAAAATATTTTTTAGGTTGTTCATGTTAGAAGTCGGAGGAATCGACGTGCGTGTATGACTCGTTGTATAAATGTGGAGGAAGCTAGAGAGGTGTGTCAGGATAGAGTAGTGTGGCGGTCCATTATTTCTGCCTACGCATTCGGAGAGACGGCATGATGGTTAGTTACCTAGTTAGTTAAATCGTTGATTTGGATGAATGCATCGACCCAGGGATACAATAACAAATAATTGACGACCTTCGTGGCAGAGTGGTTACGAGCTCTGACTTCCATGCCGAAGGTCCCGGGTTCTATTCCCGGCGATGGCAGTGTGATTGTCACACTGTCTTTGGTCTGGTGTAGAATTCACGTGACAATAAAATGGCGATAGATTGGCTACCTATCACATGTCATGAGAATCAATATAATAGCTAAAATAATAAAAATTGTATACAGTAATTGAGTCCAAACGACCTGTTGTGTACATAAAAAATAAAAAAAAAATATGACGGCTAAAGAGGCCAATATTTGGAACATTTTTCTTTTGAACATTGTTTTAGCAACGTGACAAATGCCGATCTCCAAAGCAATCATGTTCTGCATGTTGAGAGATAAAACAATTAATGCTGACGACGCCGATGATCCAGAACATAAAGATGGATACTTTCAAAGATCTAAAGAAATAAGCGTGAACCCACCCCTTCTTACCTGCTAACTATTAGACTACAACATAATCACTTTACATGTGTTTCGACGGAATTTGTTTATATAATATTTTTACTATTTAAAAATGTCCTATCATAAATATTTTTATATTTAATTGCAATATCCACGATGATGACCCCCTTCTGATCCTACGTAGTCCAACTATAGATGAACATGTCCAACACACCGAATGTAAAAGCTAAATCGATGCACTTCGAGTTGAACTTCGAAACTATGCGAGAGATTTCAGATCGGCACAACTTTCACAAGGTCTTCGAAAGTCGTTCAAGTTCAAATACTCGCCACAGATTATAAAACACAGCGTAATGTTAGCGGGCAAGACCGTTCCCATAAGACTTCGTGTAAGTAAGTACCTACACGTCCGAGGGGGAAAAGCAAATAGTCGTTGGTTGTCAAAATTTTCAATACAGTTGTTTATACATTCAGACATTATTATTAGAGTAACAAATAAGAAAAATAACTAACTAACTAACATCACGCCGTCACTCCGAATGGGTAGGCAGAAATAATGGACCGCCTTGTTCTTTCCTGAAATACTTCTCACGATTCCTAAACATTTATACATCATGTCATGCACGCACTTCGATTTCTCCGATTACTCAGGTGGCCGACATATAATATTTTATTTTTATTTTTATTTTATTGTATACAACAGGTCTTTAGAACCCAATTACTGTATACATTTTACATTACAAAAATAACACAGACATACATGTTAAGATAAAACACATATATCAGCAATTATAGCAGTGGTATGTACCTATATGATCCTTAAAGGACGCGTAGGTAATTTGGAGAATGTCCACATCGACTGACACCTCATTCAAGAGCACCATACCCCGGGTCATTGTATGCTGCGCCAAGACATTTGTACTGCTATGCGGTATGCACAAGAGATCGTGTCTTCTAGCGCGAGCATACCTGTCCGGTGCATTGAGGCCATAACACTCTAAGATGTCATTTATTTGATCGTGCCAAGTTTTCTTTGGTCTTCCTCTATTTCTAATTCCATTATTAACATATTCTTTTTAAACACATCGTTAACATATTCTTTTTTTACCATTCTTTCTTCATTCATTATTTCCACGGGTCCAAACCATCTTAATGATCCTTTGATTATTTTTTTCATAATGTCAAATGTTTGATAATGCCTTAGTAACCGTAAATATAATGAAGCTTCTATAAACATTCTGTCTTCTAATCCTAGGGATTGGGTTGCAGCAAAGTCTATGAACATTTTTGGTGGTTCTTGGGGTGCCACTTGGGGCAATTTAAATGTGTTAGTTTCCTGTTTCTTTCCACATCACGATCTTATTCGTATTAATTATTTAATATTTAGAGTTTTTCATCATTTTGTAATAATATTGGTATTTTACAATACTTTATTACAATTTTCACAGACACTCAATGTATAAAATTTTAATAAAAATAAAATAAAACAGAGTGATTGAGACGTAATAAATAATCAATTAAATTTAAATTCAATTCCCCTGTTCGAAATGTTCCCGTTATCTGTCTCCTCTCCTCAATAATCATTACACCCCTCCACATTAAAAATATATCCACCTTTTTTAGTATATAAATGATCACTCTGGTTTATTTCATTGTTAAAATTTTGCACACTGAAACAGATTGTGTCATAACCGAAACTTGTCTATGAAAAGTGTAATAAAGTGTTTAAAAAATAATAAGTGCAGCTAACTAACTAACCATCACGCCGTCTCCCCGGAGGACTAGGCAGAAAGAATGGAACGCCACACTGTTCTGTTCTGACATACTACTCTCGATTTCTCTACATTCATACATTTTGCCATGCACGCACGTCGATTTGTCCGACTCCTCACGTGACCGACATTAAATATTTGATTGATTTCATCGTGCCACGTTTTCTTCGGCCTCCCTCTATTTCTAGCTCCGTTCACACCGTTTACATATACCTTCTTCATCATTATGTCTTCACTCATTCTTTCCATGTGTCTTTTTGACCCTTTCATTATTTTGTTCATAACACTTTCATTCGCACCGCATTCACTTCATTTCATTCACTTGCATTTGACACAGTGCAGCTATATTTATTCAAATATGAATCTACAACACAAAGTGAAGGTTATCTTGTAGATTTTTCATCATTGTTCAATAAAAAATCAATACTCTTAACGTTATTAAATGCACAATTGTTTTTCAGCAAAAGAAGATCTTTATGAGAATATTTGCCATATAAAAGAAATCTGTCATAAAATGAAGAAATTGTAAAGCGATCAATAAGATGGTTTAGGCATATAATAACAAACGCATTGAAACATATTGATGAATAACGTATGCTATATGAGCAGGATATCGAATGTGCGAGAAATGCGCTACACGATCAAATCAATCAAATCGTAAGATACAATTTCAGAAAATGATTCGCTATAAAAATATGCAGGAGTTTACAAATATATGACAGGATATAATAATGTTAGAGTGAATCCTTTTTTATTATCCCTCCAGAAAATGATTCGAAGTTTATCAAGATATATAAAACAGTATTATCATTAAAACAAATTGTTATTCATATGATATTTGTATAAGACCAGTGGTGGTTCGTGCTTCGTGGAATATGACATTTTAGAGAGTAAAAAAAAAAACATCGTGTCATCAGCGCATTTCGCAATTTATTGCTTACCTTAATTTTCGACGAAAACGTGGCGCGATCAAATAAATCAAATATTGCCACGTGTGTTAGAGAAATCGACGCGCGTGCATGACACAATGTATGAATGTTGAGGAAGTGAGAGAAATATGTCAGGAAGGAAAAGTGTGGCAGTCCATTATTTCTGCCTACCCCTTCGGAGAGACGGCATGATGGTCAGTTAGTTAGTTTTAAAAATATATAAAAAAGTGGTTGTACTCGTATATAAACGGTCGGCATTAATATTTAGTAATTGCATTGCAACAAATTTTATTGATTTTACTTTTAAAAAATAAAAAAACATTTAATATTAAAACAATTACATTGAGGAAGGACGTCCGCGGTCCGAAATATGTTTGTGAAAAGTGCAATAAAACGTTGTAAAAAAATCTAATTTGAATTTACAAGTCTAATTTATTTTGGAAAAAAAAATGTAGTTTAAAATTGAGATACTTACTTACTTACTAACCATCACGCCGTCTCGCCGAAGGGGTAGGCAGAAAAAATGGACTGCCGCACTTTAACCGATACGGCACTCCATCCTTCTCCTTTCGCCCCCGCGGGAGACGCGGTGTGATGGGTTGCGAATCTCATCGCCACCAATTGGCATCTCCCGCAAAATTGAGATATATTTATAAATACGATAATTGATTTAATTTAAGTAAATTATTTCTTTGGACAAGTCAAAAGGGTGAAAATGAAAGCAAGGTGGCCATTAAATTATTAAAACGGTATCAGTAAAGTGAATAACAAGACGGCCATTTAAAAAGAATAACGGCGAGGGAGCATTCTGTAGGGAGGAGAGGAGATATTATTGGGAAGCAGGGCCGGCGGCAGTGTGGCGATAAAGGCAGGCTGCTGCACGCGGGCCCGGGTGGGGGGAGGCGGCAGTGGGGGAGGTGACAGAGGGGTGGCAATAAAAAAACCCCCGTGAAAATGCTGCGGCCCTGGGAAGGGGTCGTGTTAGGAAGAGGATATGTATTAGCTCCTTTATGTATTGCGAAAGAAAATGGCTTTGTTACTTATATACTTATTTACTATATACGTTAAAAAAAATTGTTTGTTTTAGTTTTACAACCATAATATCTAAAATATTTAATTACACACTATAAAAATCCTAAGTAGGGGTGTCATGTATTTGTACAGAAACTACTTGATAAATTAATATAAATGAAAACGTCTGTCTTCTAGAAGTTTTATTATTTTTTTTCCTTGTCGATATAACAGGTCGTTTGACCCCAATAACTGTATACAAATTATTTTTAGCTTTTATATTGATGATTCTCATGACACGTGATAGGTAGCCAATCTATAGCCATTTTATCGTCACGTGAATTCTACACCATACCAGAGACAGTGTTACAATCACTGCTATCCCCGGGAATCGAACCCGGGACCTTCGGTATGAAAGTCAGAGCTCTTACCACTCTGCCACGAAGGTCGACGAATTTTATATGGAATCATATGTTTCGCCCTTCCAATGCATTATCAAATGATTTGATAATGCCTTAGAAGATGCCTTGATGAACATTTGATAAAGCCTTAGAAGGGCGAAACGTGGCATTATATATAAAATTGAATAAAACTCCTAGAAGACAGACGTTTTCATTCATATTAATTAATATGGAGTTTAACATCATTATTCAAGAAACAATAAATAATGTTGTTAACATACTAGTGTCCTGCGGTAAGTACTATACATTGGGTTTAAGAAAGAGAATGTCGGACACATTCAGCTACCTTCGGTTTTGTAGAGTGTCGTCCCTGTCATTCATGTACGTGATATCACAGATAAGTTTAAAACAAATGTAAAAAATATCACAGATAAATTGAAAACAAATATATAAAAAAACATGTTTTACCACTATTCATTATTTTTATAGCTAACCGGTTTCGACACTATCCTTATCTTCCGTATGGCGATACTTGAAGTGTTTAATTAAATATTTTATTTATCAAGTACACGTTTTTGTGTCTCTCAACAAACAATTCTAGTTTTAAAATTTAATCAAGTATGAAAATTGAAATGTATTTTAATAATCAAACAAACTTTATGCATAGTAAAAATTTCCAACAATTGCAAGAGAAAATTTCCGCTCTAATCAACAGAGTTACATTTACAATGATAAATACAGTTGGGTGGGAAGTAGGAATGAAAGCGAAGCGAACACTGAATAACCTTTTGTTATTTATTTAGGAATAGGGAAAGTATCTTGCGAAAGGTAATGGTTTGTTACTTCTAAAGCCTATTTTTTTAATGATTCTCTCTAAACTTTTTCATAACAGGTTTTTTTGCGCAATTGTTTCCCCAAACGAACGATAATTTGAAATATTGAATTATGACGGCATAACCACTGTAGATATTCTCAATTCAGTAATTCTATGAATTAAGAATATTTTTTTCACCTTTTGTAATCACATTTTATCGCGCATCCGATGATGAAGTTATAGAACACCCGAAACAGGTAAAGGGATAAATGCTATTAAAATTTAAAGTCTATTTGTAAAAATTTAACAATCAAATATAATACACAGAAAAACATTTATCTAAAAATCATAAATTAAGGCCAATTACATGGTTCCACAAATATAAAAGATTGGAAGAATTAACAGTACACACTAATGAATCGAATTAAAATTATGTTAAATAATAATAATATTACATGGTTCCACAAATATAAAAGATCTGAAGAATTAACAGTACACACTAATGAATCGAATTAAAATTATGTTAAATAATAATAATATTTTAACATTAAAAGCTCCGTTTTTGTGATGTAATCACCTCAAGAGCGCATTAAGAAGTGTTTTCAATCTAAAAATCTGAATATGAATACTGCATCTGATATTCGCGATCGGTTAGAAAGTATAATAGAACAAACGATTTATTACAAATTAACGTTATGAATTATAACAATATATATTTTTTTCTTCTTCTAATTTTGAGTTTATATAATATCTCTGGATATGTTTATAATTTTAAACATTTTAATAATCGAAAGAACGATATATCCTCGATATGAAATGTAGGTATAATACCTTCGAAACAAACAAACTCAAATGTGAAAAAAAAACATTGTTTTATTCGCAAAAAAATCATTATGGAATTCCACAGCCTTATCGTTTATCGTAAAAAAATATATATTTGAAACTAATAATGCAATATTGGAAATAAATGCTGCGATAGACCTTCCTATATGTATGAAGGGTTATTGGATGATGACTCCGAATAATCCCCCGACATATGAGCGCCCTATTAATGAATACAGGGTGTACATACTTGAGTTGTACTGCCTAACCCTGACCCACAAGCTAAATGACCGGGGAAACAAACATAATGGTATATTAACCTATTCTAACTCTGGTGCTTACAACCGTACAGGGTTTCGTTTTTTTATTTTTATTTAAATTGTTTATTTTATAAGCTATTTATATATATGTATAACACAAATTTAAACATAATAAAATTTGAATATTAATAACTTAATTTGAAATACGAAACGATTTTTGTTAAATCTCAACACATTTTTTAATTATTTTAATTAACTAACTAACCATCATGAGGTCTTTCCGAAGGGGTAGGCAGAGAGAATGGACCGCCACACATTTCTTTCCTGATATACTTCTCTCGATTCCTCAACATTCATACATCATGTCATGCACGCGCATCGATTTCTCTGACTCCTCATGTGGCCGACATTCAATACTAGATTTATTTGATCGTGCCACGTTTTCCTCGGTCTTACTCTATTTCTAGTTCCATTTAAATCGTTAACATTTAACCATTCTTTCTTCAATCATTGTTTTCATGTGTCCAAACCATCTTAATGATTCTTTTATTACACCATCATTCCCACCACATTCACTTCCAATATTTTCAATCGACACTCGTATCATACACAGAGTAGCACACATTCGTCTAAGATATCTCATTTCTACTATATTTATTCTACTCTCATCCTTATTTGGCTGTTCCATGCTTCGCTTCCATACATAAAAGTCATATCAACTTACGTGATCTATTGAAAGCATCACTACTAGTTAGATTTTAATCTCCGTTTAATAACTATTAATTACTAAATATGAACGTAATGTAATCGATTATTCCTTCGCGATGCTTAACTTTAACTAAATAAATAAACGGAGGCGGTGCAGACGGTTGAATAAATAAACCGTAAAACATTAAATGTGTCCTCCCCTCACTAAAGGTGATATGACCCATACAGCAGAGACCGGTTCGCCCGGCCCTATTTTTACTATGGAATGGTAACGTAAAAATCACCCTTCGCATCCCACCCCCCACCCCCCACTCCCGACTGTTTACGTCGGGAAATACCTCTCGCTTTCATTCATAACTTTTAAAAGAACTGGATATGGGAACTTGTAGCTTTAGAAAAGTTTTTCCCACTGATTTGCGAGATGTACAAATTGTATTAAGCTTTTAACTGTTGAGTTGTTGAGTAATCTATTTACCGCTGAGTTAGAAGGTGAAAGAAGAATATTCACGAAAAGCTTAATTTTTAAATAAGACGTAATTTTAAGTAAGCCGGAAGTAGAACTAATTTTTCTTCTTCTCGACGCTACATCTCGGTGTAGGATTTGACCTCCTCTACAACTCTCCTCCACTGACTCCTGTCCCTGGAGATTTTGTCTTTAACCTTTTCCGGTCCTATGTCGAATGACATTCGACATCGACATTATTCCAGTGAGTCCTATGTCGAATGTCATTCGACATTTTTCTTCTAAATCAGATTAGTGTCAAAATACAAGCAAACATTTTTTTTTCGCTCGTATTTAGTGTAGCGGTATACTAGGACGAGAATTCAATGGTTTTATGAACATTGTAATGTGTAACTTTTTACCTGAGAATGATAAAATATGTTTTGTTTTAGTCTTCTTCTTCTTCTTCTTCTTTTAATAGATCTGACGATCTGTGACACAGAAATCATATCTCGTCGGATGATGAGCTGTCCCTCCATCTCTTAGGCGGTCTTCCAGGTGGGCGGTGTCCGGAGGGGATTTCATAAGCGGCTGTATATGCGAGTCTGTCACCATCCATTCGGGCTACATGGTCCCTCCAGTATCTTCTTCTGGATCTACTCCACTGAACGATATCCTCTATTTCGCAGGTTTTTCTTATGTCTACGTTGCGGTCACGATCTCGGAGGGTTTTTCCAGTAATTGATCTTAGGACCTTCATCTCCGATGTTGTTTTAGTAATTCTGTAAATCTATTGTGGATCTGATGGAATATTTTTTTTGTGGACCGAAAAGGGTTGAGGAAGAAATATATCACCGAGACATGGTGTGCTATTTTATTTAAAAATAAATTATGCATAAAATGTTTTTTTATTTTAATTTCTTTTTATGTTTGCAATGTTCAATTATCCTTAAATATTGTTTTAAGCAAATATGAATTATTTATTTTAGTCAACTTATTACATTCTTCTTCTTCTTCCTTATTGTAGAGGTATGTGGTCTGTTCTCCAGAGTGTTGCTCCTCCTGTGAGGTAGACTCCCAGCTGTCCTTCTATCTTTTATGAGGTTTTCCACAAGTACCATGAGGCTGATTATGTAGTGCAATATCGGGAAGTCTGGTGGTATTCATTCTTTGAACATGACCGTACTAGTCCCTTATTCTTATTACATTTTACATCTTATTATCATGTTGTTTTATTTCTATGGGATTCTCAAAATAAATGTTTATTTATTTATTATAGACGGAATAAATTCCAATCTTTTTTTATGATTCAGACAGATCACTAAAATCTAAGAACATTTTAAGAATAACCGTAATAAGCCTAAGACGAGTTAAGACTGTTATCACTACAAAGAATACATGTATTATATGTAAGATTATTAGGGAAGGAGGACACTATTATAAATAAGGATAAAGGTATATATATAAATAAGGGTATATGTAGTTGTTATTAAACCTTAGGATCATTCCCCGAAGGGATAGGCATAGAAGATATACCACCACGATGTTCTATCCTAACATATTTCTCTAGACTCCCCAATTTTAATGTCATGTCATGAACGCATGTCATTCTATACAAATCCTACGCGAATAAAGAAAATTTAATTGATTTAGTCGTGCCACGTTTTTCTCAGATTTTTTTGTAGATTTCAAGCTCAATTAAAAATTTTACGTATGTTTTCTTCAGTTCCTCATTCCAAGTATCCAAACAATCTTAATGTACCTTTTATTAGTCCTTTCTTCTTGCATACGCGTTTACACTGTATCATCATGACATCTCATTTTCAGCACATTTATTCAACCTTTTTTTGTATTGTTTTTTTATTTATTATTAAAATATAATATGTATTTCTACGCTTAATGTCGTTCAGGTAAACTTTTTTCAGAATTTCAGTTGACAATATCGTAACAATACGAAACTAGTCCTAAAAATACAATAAAAAAGTAGAATTCTATACAAACGTGTTTTTTAATTAAACTAACTAACTAACTAACCATCACGCCGTCTCCCCGAAAGGGTAGGCAGAAAGAATGGACTGTCACACTTTAACCGATGCGGCACTCCATCCTTCTCTTTTCGCCCCGCGGGAGACGCGGTGTGACGGGTTGCGAACCTCATCGATAATACGAACGATACGAACGAAATACGAACGAAAACGTCTATTTTCTAAAAGATTTGTTATATTTTATGAGAACAACATGTGTCGTCTTGCTAAGGCATTATCAAATGTCGAAGCAAAGTTAAATATGTCATTCACTTAAAATAATATTAAGCTTATGTAAAACAGACGTTTGTTTTTCATTCTTCCACTTCTTCTCTTTTTAGACCTTTTGTCTATTCCTGTAGACAGGCTGGCCTCTCTTGGGAGGTTGACTCCCAGCAATCTCTTTGGCGGTTTTCCAGCCACAACCGCAACGTGTGGGATTCTGGAGGGATCCATCTTCGGCACGTGCGTATTCCAGTATATTCTGCGTTGACTGTCCCATCTTACGATATCTTTCACCTTGCAGATTTCGGGGATAGCCGTATTCCTCACCCTTTCTCGGCGAGTTTTTCCTGCTATTGTCCTCAGCGTTCGCATCTCTGTCACCCGCACTTAGGCCTTCGTTATTGTGGTATCCGTTCTGGTCTCAACGCTATATATCAGTATAGGCCTTACGCATATTTGTATATTCTGACATTACTGTCAGTTCTTATAATAATAATAATAATAATAATAATAATAATAATAATATTCTGACATTACTGTCAGTCGGCCGTTTTTGTGATGTAATCACCTCAAGGGCGCATTAAGACGTGTTTTAAATATAAAAATCTAAATGTGAACGCTGCATCTGATTGATATTCGCGATCGATTAGAAAGTATAATAGAACAAAATATGCAGGTTTTAAATTGGGTATGAAATATGAAAAAGATGAGTTTTCAGCTTAGATCTGAAATCTGTCGGATCATTTATGCATCTGAGGTGTGAAGGAAGATTGTTCCAAGCTGATGAACCAGCTACCGCAAACGCTCGATCCCCGAAATTTGTACTAGGGCAACGCTTTGGCTCAACGAATCTTCCTATTGCCGAGGAGTTCGCCGAGCGAAGTGTGGATTTCCTTGTATTTAGGCTGTCCATTATACAGAGTTCGGATATATAATTTGGAGCCATTCCATGTAGCGCTTTGAAAACTGTCCTGCAGAGTTTATACTGGATTCTTTCTGGACTCTTAAGCCAGTGAAGTTCTTTGAGATGTTTTGTTATATACTTATATACTTGTTCTTCCATGTGGTCTCCTGTGCCATGCCATTGCCGGTCCGAAGACCGGATGAGGAAAGAGGAGGGTTGATAAACAAGGCTAGCAACCTGCTTGTCATAAAACAATCAACTTGCTTACAGCCCACAGAAAACAGTTTCGGTAAAAGATCTGTATCGACCCAAGCAAGAAAAAAAATATTAAAACGGCCTTTAATATCAAATGTCATTTGGCATTATATACGAGTAATATGGAGTTTTACTATACATCATTGTTCAAGAAACAATAAATTCTAGTGTTAACTTCTGGAAATCATAAATTTGTACATGAAATAATCCGTTAATGTTTTTTCCTTTAAGACATATTTTTAAAATATTTTTTTCGAAATTAAAATGAGAAAGTTGCAGTTGTAACCGATAACAGAGTGCGGTGGGCGGGCGGGGTGGGGTGGAGAGCGATGGCGGGGGCGGTGTAATAACTGTTCACTACAACCTGTTGAATTCACTTTTATTACAACTCCCAATTCACTTTAAATACTCATAAATATATTTCCAGGAAAACTGTGCTCCAGAACGGAGCTCGCTCACCGTTTATGTGTACGGCGACTGAGTAAACAGGGAAATCATTTCGCTGGCCTTTATTTGTACTTTAGATTGGGTTTACTTTTATGTATTTCCCTTTTTCTATTAATGAGCCCATTTATTGGCAATAACGATTTAATATTACTTAATTAGAATAAGCTTTATTAAGGGGATTATTATTGTATGAGAATAATTAATGTGTACATACATGCATGAAAACGAATTGTATGTATTTTGTATTGTTTATAAGTGTAGGGATACTTTAATAAAGAATAACGCCCGTTTTTTTCTGATTTATCGTCAATAATGTAGATCGATTCCTTATGTTTTAATGTCCGCTCTTTAATCCTGGGATTGGTTTGCAGCAATTTCCTCTATTCTTCTCTTCCATTCTTCCCTGTCTTGTGCGGCTCTTTTGAAATCTGCATATGATGAGCAGCGCACGTCCACCAATAGGTCCTCCAGGTACTCTTGGCGTGGGCGTCCCCTAGAGTTTGTCCCCTCGGTCATACCCTCCATTATGGCATGCAAGAGGCCTTCTTGTCGTATTACATGGCCGATCCATCTTGCACGCCTTTCGGACAAGGTCCTGAGCAGATGCCTACCTCCTTCGATTCTTTGGAGAACCTCCTCATTTGAAATGTGGTCTCTCGAGGAAATTCCCTATAGTATTCTATAGGACCACATCTCAAAAGCCTCTAGTCTCCGTTTATCTCTTTCGGATAGGCACTATGTCTCGCAGCTGTACATCAAGATACTCCATACATAGGTATTGATGAGGAGTATTCTCAGTTTTAGGTCTGTATTATTCGATTAAATTATTTTCGGCTTTTTATTAAATGCAAGCCTAGCCTGATGTATACTGCTGTCGACCTCGCTCTTAGATCGGTAAGGTCAGTACAGGGTAATCCTTAATGTGTCGATGTGTCGTGTATGTATCGAGTAGTTCTGGGGAAGGTGAGGTGCTCTGTGTAGCGTGGGAAGGTATAGGTAGGTAGGTATGTTGATAAGTTAGTGTGCTCAGGGCTCCGGGCCGGGCGGGGGCAACATGGCCGCCCTTCCCGCGGACTAGCGAGCGGTGGTGTGGGGATACACAAAGGCAATATTCGGCCGAAACTTGGCTAGCTCGGAGGGTACCTAATCCTTTAGCTCGCGACCCTCGACTCCGGGGCTATATAGTATGTAGATAGCCGTCCCGGGTGGGGGTGGCGGCGGGCGGGGGAGGCGGGCGGGGGGAGGCGCAGGGCGGCGGCTATCGATGCCCCCCCTATCGATCCGCGGCACAAAGCGCCAAGACGGACGGACGGACATAATGCGGGCCTAAGCAAATAAGGCACGGCCGCGGGCGGGGCGGCCGCTTTAATTGCCCGCCCTTATCTCGTCCGTCCGGCCGCGGGCTGCGAGCCGCGCGCTCCACGCAATCAATGTCTTATCTCTCCCTTGCACACACGCGGCGGCCGCCTCCGCACCCCCGCCTCCGCGCTCTGTCACGAGCCCGCTCGGGTGGTCAAGCGGCCAGTCGGCTCCGGGGCGGGGGCGGGGGCCGACGTGTCCGAGAGACGCGGCGGAGCGGAGAGCCGCCCCCGCTAACCCCCCCCCCCACCTCCAGCGAGCAAATGATCCCGCGTCAATCAGCGCACTATCTCCAGAATTGGTTTTCCTAACCCGCGTGGGCGCCGACCCTCGGACAGAGACATTTACTTGATTGAAGTACCTTTAAGATGCGAAATGTCGCAGGAGACGAAAATTTCGCTAACGACGCACGGCGGAATTAAACGTCACGACTAAGACACATTCGACCAAATTAATGTGCCCAATGGTCCCACACAAAACGCTCATCGTATTTTTATGTCTTTCCCTTTAACTGCTGCGTGTTTTTCTATCTCGAATACATGCGCAAAAGAAACTTATGAATCTAACTAACTAACTAACTGACTAACCATCACGCCGTCTCCCCGAAGAAGTAGGCAGAAAGAATGAACTACCACACTTTTCTTTCCTGACATATTTCTCTCGCTTCCTCAACATTCATACATCGTCTCATGCACGCGCGTCGATTTCTCTGACTCCTCACGTGGCCGACATTCAATATTTGATTTATTTTATCGTGCCATGTTTTCCTAGGTCTACCTCTATTTCTGGTTCCATTTACATCGTTAAAATATAATTTTTTTACCATTCTTTCTTCATTCATTCTTTCCATGTGTCCAAACCATCTTAATGATCCTTTCATTATTTTGTTCATAACACCATCATTCGCACCGCATTCACATCTTATATTTTCATTCGACACTCTATCATACACAGATTCAAGGTCGCCCAGCGCGCCATGGAGAGAGCCATGCTTGGAATAACTTTGAGGGACAGATTAAGAAACGAATTCATTCGTCAACAAACCAAGGTGACTGAGGTGGCTCTGCGGATGGTCGGGCTGAAGTGGCGATGGGCTGGACATATCTTTCGGAGAACCGACGGTCGATGGGGGAGACGGGTTCTGGATTGGAGACCGCGTACAGGATTCCGCAGAGTTGGACGTCCCCCTGCCCGGTGGAATGATGATCTGAAGAGGATTGCTGGACATAGATGGCAATGGAAAGGGGGCGGTGGTGGGCTTTAGGAGAGGCCTACATTCAGCAGTGGATGGCAGACGGCTGATGATTCTATCATACACAGAGTATCACACATTCATCCTTCTTTTTCCATGAATCTAAAGTTGGAAATTCAAATAAATTACAATTTCAGCCGCCCTCGACTTTTCACCAAAAAAAAAAATGAAAATATTTGCGTGTCTGGGGGTGCGAGATGGCCGACCCCTCCCGGCGAACAATCGAATTCATAAATATTGGAGCGCACCGCCGGCCGTCGCCTTGCCCGTGTCGCGATCTGCAAGTAAATTTCCACATAAAACATTCATCGCGAGCCTGGACTACGCGCCGTACCAACCCTTACGTAGTTCGGCCGGCTACAGCGCCTAGCTAGATGTTACTTACGAAAGACGATAAGTTACAGACCTCGGAATAAAAGAATAGCCTCAAAATCAATAGCTCTGTACCTCCATCCATCTGCTATATACAACACAAATACCTCTAAGCAAGAATTTTAAAAATCGTGGACTGACCTATTTTTATATTTTTTATTCTTGGTGTCGAGAATGTATGAGGTATGCAAGTCAAATGATTTAATAATTAATTGTATCCCAATAGAGACGAAGATATAATTATTTTGGAAACAGAATATGGTAGTCGAGGCGTTTACTGGATTTATGATCTGTCATTGGTTGGGTTAAACGATCGCTTTATGTAATACAATAATTCTCATTCCGCCCTTCTTACGAACACCACGTCTGATAATTCTTTTTTTAAAGTTGTACAGTATTTGTCTACAAGTATTTGCATACATTCAAAAAAACAAAATGATGAATGTCGCAAAGTCAAAGGTGGTGGTTTTTGAAAGGGAAGAGCAAATAACAATAACATAAGTTTGTAACATAAGTGAGAACGAAGAGAATTTGGAGCAGGTGAGTGAATTTGTGTATGTACTCGTATTTAGGTAACATGTTCACAGCGGATGGCCGAACGGATAGTGACGTCGAAAGAAGGGTTGGTGCGGGTACCAAAGTGAATGGAACTTTAAAAATAGTTATTGTACACAAGAATTAATCTATGAAAGCGAAAACGGCCGTTCACAATGGAGTTCTGGTCCCAACCCAAATGTATGGAAGCGAAGCATGGAATTAGCAGAAGAAGGATGAGAGCAGAATAAATGCGGTAGAGATGAGGTCCCTAAGACCTATGTGTGGTAGAACGATATACGACAGAATCTCAAATGCTGAATGGAATGTAAAGCGGAAAAAGGTATTATGAACAAAATTATGAAAGGATCACTGCTTTGGTTCTGACATATGGAGCGCATGGATGGAGAATGGTTAGGATGTAAACGTTAATGATGTAAATGGAGAACGGAGTCGGGGCAGATCGAGGAAAACATGACATGACCAAATTAATTCAATTTTAATGGTTGGTCATGTTAGAAGTCGGAAGAATCGACTGCGTGTATGACTCGCTGTATGAATGTGGAGGAAGCTAGAGATGTGTGCCAGGATAGAGTAATGTGACGGTCCATTCTCTCTGCCTACCTCTGCTGCGAAACGGCGTAATGGTGTGTTTGTTTGTTTTATTTTTAAGTTTCAATCCTAGATGGATTGGTTTGCAAAAAAGGTGTACCACTTTTCTAAGTTTTTTATTGATTTCCACATTTTTTAATACAACAGGTTTAATTGAACCTAATTACTGCATTTATTTTTTTCTCATGACATGTGATGTTTAGCTAGTCTATCGCCATTTTTAATGTCACGTAAAAGATGCCATTTGGACTTTTAATATGGTAGTTTCCGTTGTTTTCTACATTTTTATATACAACAGGTTATCTGAACATTATTTCTGTATAATTTTTATTAAACTATTAATTATCATGACATGTGATAGGTAGCTTGTCTATCGCCATTTTTACTGTCACGTGAATTCTATCAGACCAAAGCAACGTGAGTTTTTTTACACTTTTATCGCCGGGAATCGAATCCGGGACCTTCGGTATGACAGTCATAACTGTTGCCATCCAAACTAACCGATTTGAATACCGCGTATATTTCTCTCCAAGTAATAATGGATGTTCTTCGGTTTATGTTTAAATTGCGCTGAGCAGTATTAATCTCCAAAAATGGTTATTTCAAATGTACTAAAGGGCAGATACTCGTAACTCGTTCCTAGCAGACAAAAGGTCAATTAATCAAAGTGAAAGAAATATACCTTGAGATATAACGTTTACAAACTAACGAAGCATAAACATATATTATACATTAGAAAACACAATATTACGTACGTACAATCCCAAGAAAATATTTATGCACTACTTAGTGTACATACAATTAGTCATCATCTACGATATATTTTTTTAGCAAATGTTATTTCACTGATATCTTCTTCTTCTTCTTCTTCTGCTTTATTTAGGACTGTGTCCTGTTATTTCTCGGAGCCTGTTCCTGGGATGCAGATGTCCAACTGTCTCGCCATCTTTTAGGTGGTCTTCCTGCAGGTCGATTTCCTGTTCGTACATTAATTGCGGCTATATTTATCACTCTTTCAGAACATGCCTTTTCCACATATATCTCACTGATATCAAAAATTTAAACATAAGAAACGATTTGATTGACTCCCGATTGCTCTCCCCATCGGCATCACCATTTCGTCACCTGAGAGTAAGAAGGTTCCAACTGACAAAAGTAAAAAGCTGAGAAAAATTAAGTCAAAGTTTTGTTGGTTTCGGGTGTGTATCTTGGAATAAAAGGGTTTTATTCCAATTTCCAGATATTCTTTTACCGAGAAACGTGTAAATTTTGTCTGGCAACAGTTGGAATAATACAGTTCTATGTTTAAATGAATCCTTCTTTAGTGAATCGTGTGTTTTGAATGATCAGATGGAACTTGATTATTTTCGTAACATCAAAACGACGATACTATTACATGTTTTTTTTAATTGTACGTATAGATAAGGTTAGTAAGAACCCTTTTCACGAAAAAAAGCCAAATGTGAAATTTTGTTAGTTGGAACCCTCTTACTCTCACGTGACGATTTGTAGATTGGTATTGTAACGTACTTGTTAAATTTAGCGAAATAATATATTTTATGTCTGTCAAACAGCTGATGTTATTAAATGTCCTAATAATTTCCGGTTCAATAATTACTTTATAGAAGGTCAAGGCGTTAACACTATGGAATTTCATTGTTAATTTGGATGGAGAATTTTAAACCCTCTATTATCCACATTATTTATTAAACATTTTTTACAAAATAAAATTATGTTACACAACATGCTTAGAAGGTCACCTCCGAAATATGTTTTTCTTCTTTTAATAGATCTGACGATCTGTGACCCAAAAATCATATCTCCTCGGATGATGAGGACCAGCTGACCCTCCATCCCTTAGGTGGACTTCTAGATGGGCGGTGTCCGGGGGGAATTTGTAAGCGGTTGTATATGCGAGTCTGTCACTATTCATTCTGGCTACATGGTCTCTCTAATATCTTCTTCTGAATCTACTCCACCGAATGATATACTTTATTTCGAAAGTTTTTCTTAAGTCTGCGTTGCGGACACGATCTCGGAGAGTTTTTCCCGTAATGGATTTTAGGACCTTCATCTCAGATGTTCTTAGCAGACCCTTGGTTCGTATAGTGTTAGCCCGCGTCTCTACAGCATACGTAATGTCTTCTTCTTATTTTTGTCCTGTCACAACCAGCGTGGTGCATAGAGCCACAAGGAACCTTCTCCACCCGACTCTATCACATGCCTGATGCCTAACATCATCCCAAGTGAGACCTGCTGCTTTAACCTCGTCCTGCAGGGCTCGTCTCCAGGTGGCTCTAGGTCTGCCTCGCTTTCTCTTTCCCCCCATAGGGAACCAGTCTAGTGCGCCCTGAGCGATGCAGGCTGGGTTCCGTCTCAGAGTGTGACCGATCCACTGCCATTTGCGTCTAGCACGCACGTCTATTATTCCGACTTCGAATGTGGTCGCCTTTTAGTAATTGATTAATTTGGTCATGCCATGTTTTCCTCGGTCGTCCTCGGCTTCTTTTTCAACTCACGCTGCTTGTGTACAACTTTTTAACCATTCTACTCTCATCCATTCGTTCCATATGTCCAAACCATCTCAGGGATCCTTTTTTAATTTTATCCATAATGCAGTCATCTGCCTTACATTACTCTCTAATTTTATCGTTCGTTATTTTTTTATTTTGTAAAAATGTTTAATACTTAATGTGGATAATACAGTGTTTAAAATTCTCCTCCCAAATCAACCAAGATTGTATGAATTAACACAATTCAGTAGCGTGATGTACCTATAGTATTGATTGAACGTGGTTTAATGGAAACATTACCAAAAATGCGAATTGCTTAAAGAAATTGCGATAAACTCGATATCTTCGCATCGGGCAAATAATGTGCAAATTGCCTTTCGACAAATTGGAATCTGTTTCTAATTCGTTGCCAAGAGGCTCGAAAGGGCCGGTTAGGCCGGGGAGGAGGCCGAGCCGGCCCTGCACGGGCGACAGCGGGCAGGGCAGGGCCGGATAAAGGACAGGAGGCTGGAGACAGGAGACAGGGGGGGCCGAGGGCCATCTGGCCCCGAGCCGCAGACTTCATTACGCCAAATTACCGCTGCGCTAATGCGCCCGCCTTGCCGAGCGTAGGGCGGGGACGGCAGGCGGTAGGCGGCTGGCGGGGCCGCGGTATGGTGATCGTTTTTTACCCCTATATTTCTGGCCGATAAAGAATAAATAGATACACATCGGGAGAACGCTATGCTGTTTCAGCAAATTTTTCACACAATGAAAAAACTAACTAACCAACCATTACGCCATTTCCCCGGAGGGGTAGGCAGAGAGGATGGATCGCCACAATGCTCTGTCCTGACATACCTCTCGGGCTACCTCTACATTCATACATCTCACCGATTATTCGATTATTCCGACTTCGAATGTGGTCGCCTTTTAGTTATTGATTAATTTGGTCATGCCAGGTTTTTCTCGGTCGTCCTCGGCTTCTTTTTCCACTCACGCTGCTTGTGTACATCTTTTTAACCATTCTACTCTCATCCATTCGTTCCATATATCCAAACCATCTCAGGGATCCTTTTTTAATTTTATCCATGATGCAGTCATCTGCCTTACATTTCTCTATACAACGTTTTCCCGCATATTATTCTTAGTGATCTCATTTCTACGGCGTTTATCCATACATGAGGGTTGGCACTAGAACTCCATTGTGTAGTGCCATCTTTGCACACACAATGCTTAACGATTATTGTTAAAAATCTTATTGACAACTAACTAACTAACCATCACACCGTCTCCCCAGAGGGGTAGGCAGAAAGAATGGAACGCCACACTGTTCTGTCCTGACATACTTCTCTTGATACTCTACATTCATACATCTTGTCATGCACGCACGTCGATTTCTCCGAGTAAATTAAAAAAATAATAGTCCATTGTTTTGGCCGAAACACTGATACTTCATCATTATTACTGTTAAAATTTGAAACACTGTTATAAAATCACAGTTTCTTTTTATTCACCGAGAGTGTTGCGACAGCTGTTTCGCCAACCCGATGATGCCAACATCGGTTGGCGAAACAGCTATCGCGACACTCTCAGTGAATAAAAATAAATTGTGATATTATAACAGTGTTTCAAATTTTAACAGTAAAAAAATAACAATAAATCTGTAGAGGGGTGAAAAACAAAACGTTTTATCGGAATGTAAAAGGTACTAATATTATTAAGTGCATCCACCAGGGCTGGACTCAAGTTTCCCTTACAACTTCCACCCCCGGGCAGTCTCGAAACTAAAACAAGAACAAAGAAACTGGCCGTTAGGTATTCGGGGGTAGCGGACACCTTTAAACTTACGAGGGGGGGACATATACCGCCCACCCGCAGAGATTCAT
The DNA here is from genome assembly GCA_022606425.2 of Lepidostoma basale. Taxonomy (NCBI): domain Eukaryota; kingdom Metazoa; phylum Arthropoda; class Insecta; order Trichoptera; family Lepidostomatidae; genus Lepidostoma; species Lepidostoma basale. The sequence continues at coordinate 219,942 of JAHDVF020000880.1, forward strand.
CTCAATTCACGACCTCCGCGTGGCATCCTGGCGCGATAGGTCCATCCTCCGTGAGGAATCAGAAGCTTGTCCTTCGACCCGAAACAAAGGAAACTAAATTGAGCATGATGCCTCTTCGAATCTTACTAAGGAAAACTGCCATTGACATAGTTATGTTTTCATTTGTTCAGTGTTTTCAAAATTCGAATTTAATCAAATCAAATCAATTTATTTTCTCCATTATAAATTCTTACAGGTTCATCTTAAATCATGCAAATAAAATAATTATATCATTTTAACAGTTAATCTAGTGCCTGATCGTAGGATTTTTTATTTCTTTTTAAAATCTCAATTTTTTATAAACAATTAACTGTTGCATTTTTCCTTGAAAATCCGTAAATAAAAATCAGAGGTCGGCATTTTGTTTATTAAAAAAAAATCAGGACCTAGATTAACTATTAAAAAAAAAAATTTTATTAATTTGAATGATTTTAGATCGCACAGCACCACTTATGGAACAGTGTCTAACAAATATGGTCAGTTGTTTCAAAATGGCGCCTACGGGCGGCTGTCATTTGAAGCTTCTCCCAAAAAAATTAAATTTCTGAATTTTGGCAATCCTTTACGATTCAAAACAGCTCCATATACAAGTATATGCATCATCATGTGTGGTATATTGTTTTTTATTGGTGCACACTCTCATACTCAAATTGTACATCGCTCTGCGCGCCTTCCCACCAGCCAGCCAATCAAAATGACAACCTCTGCCTGAATAGGCTTCTACCTCCGGTGCCGCTGCCACAGTTCCTGACCATCGTAATCGCTCACTCTCCATTTTGCCGTTGCTATCATCTTCCTAACCCGCTGCCATCTCCAAGTCTGTTGGCGTTCCTCGAACGCCTCCATCCCTTGCTTTTCCTGCCGCCGTCGACGCCGCCTTCTCCTGCACCGCAGCCACTCCCTGTCCTGCCGCAATCGCTGCCGACCCGTTGTTTACTCCAACGCTTCATGCCTAAACCTTTCCCTTCCAACATCCTTATCACATCCTGTATCTCAACCCCATTGCCATATTGGTCCCCACCCAAGGCCACCGGGCCACGCCCATGGCCACTCTTGTCCCACTTGGCTCCAAATCCAGGACCAACTGGCCCCCACCCAAGACCACTTCCTGTCACCGTCCCTCGGTCTCCACCCAAGACCTCGGCCCATTTCCAAGGTCATCCCCAAACCCCTCCACACTTCTCCCTACCCTGGTAGTCAGGTCCAAATGTCGGACACAACCGACTACATCCTCCAAGTAACCCTCCCCTCATAATCCAACAATATCCAACTTCATCTCCAAGAAAGAAATTTCCAACAAGTGGGGGAGCAATAGCCTTCGGGCTGGTACTCCCGAAAAGACAATATCCAAGAACAAATATGGCGATAACTTCATACGTATAATTTTTTTTTCAAATTTGGGTCAAATCAAGTTAAAACATAATAAAATAATTTATTATTGTTGATTATAAAATAAATTTAATAACTGACAAAAAAAATCAAAATACTTGTTTTTTTGCACTGACTGCACCGAACCCCTTAAGATATAGTTATAATTTTAAAATTGCTAATAGTGGGGAGGGGTCATCGTATCATTTTGCATGTACATTGTACATATTGTAAATATATGTATCACAATATTATGGAAACCTAGTCAAGTACTTGGGTGTATGTTCTAGGTAATTAACCGTCTAGCTGTTTACCCGTAGCGGTAGACGGATATGATAAATAGCAACATTGTTCACTTCTGACACAAGTTAAGTACATACGTAATTATTATGTACAGTCTAGGGATCGCGTAAATATCTATGTACACCCCCTCAAGCAAACATTGCTTTATATTAATGGTTTTGATTATACATACTTAGTACTTGTATAATCAACTTTGAAGATTACTATTGATATATAGTAAATCTGTATATGATAATAATAATAATAAATTGGATAATTTATAGAGCGCCATTTTTATGAATTACTCATCTCAAGGGCGCTGTAGAAGATGCTCCGTTTTATCAACTAGATAAAATAATAATAATAATTATAATAATAATGATAACAAAAATAATTAACATATTTAGTATGAGGGCTGCACCTGACGTTCCTGTCAGGAAATGATAATTTGAAAATGTGCGTTTTGAGTCTCGATCTAAACTCTGATTGATTGTCAATACACTTAAGGTCTGCAGGAAGATTGTTCCAGGCTGAAGGGCCGGCTAGCGAAAAATCTATGGCTAGCGCTCACATATGGATCGCATGGGTGAAGAAAGAATGGTTAAAAAAGTATACGTTAACGATGTAAATGGAGTAAGGAGTCGAGGTAGACCGAGGAAAACATGGCATGACCAAATTAATCAAATATTAAAGGTTGGTCATGTCAGAAGCCGAAATAATCGACGTGCGTGTATGTATAATGTGGAGGAAGCTCGAGTGGTATGTCAGGATAGAGTAGTGTGGCGGTCCATTCTTTCTGCCTACCTCTGCGGAGAAACGGCGTGATGGTTTGTTGTTGTTGTTTTCTACACTACTGTCAAACAACGATAATCAGAACAAAATTAAAAATTAGGTTCAGAATCAGAACAAAGTTCAAAGAACTATTCCTATCTTGCTTTCTTTTATTTGAAATATTCTTGTACTCTTTATTGATGACATCCGGTTTTGCCTATTTATATTATGATCAAATATTAAATATCGGTCACGTGAGGAGTCGGAGAAATCGACGTGCGTACAGGACACAATGTATGAATGAAGAGGAATCGAGAGAAGTATGTCAGCACAGAACAGTGTGGCGGTCCATTATTTCTATCTACGCCTCCGGGGAGACGGCGTGCTGGTTAGTTAATCACTTAGTTAGATCTAAACTGAACCCATATTTTTCAGATTTCATACCCAATTTAAAACATGCATATTTTGTTCTATTTTACTTTCTAACTGAGTATTGGATGCAGCCTTCATATTTAGATTTTTAAATTAAAAAAACTAACTTACTTACTAACCATCACGCCGTCTCCCCGAAGGGGTAGGCAGAAAGAATGGACTGCCACACTTTTCTTTCCCGACATATTTCTCTCGCTTCCTCAACATTCGTATATCGTGTCATGCACGCCCGTCGATTTCTCTGACTCCTCACATGGCCGACATTCAATATTTGATTTATTTTATCGTGCCACGTTTTCCTCGGTCTTCCTCTATTTCTGGTTCCATTTACATCGTTAACATATAATTTTTTTACCATTCTTTCTTCATTCATTATTTCCATATGTCCAAACCATCTTAATGATCCTTTCATTATTTTGTTCATAACACCATCATTCGCACCGCATACACTTCTTATATTTTCATTCGACACTCTATCATACACAGAATATCCGCACGTTCGTCTAAGAGATCTCACTTTTAATTTAAAACACTTCTTAAAGCGCCCTTGGGGTGATTACATCACAAAAACGGCGCTTTAAAACTTAGCATATTATTATTATTTATTATTATTATGATATTTGCATGTTAAAAGTGAGTTATCAATAAAATGTTGAAATTTTGTCATTAGCTACATGTGTGTAGACACGTACAATAGGTGGCCAATCACAACACTACATATAAGGTAGGTTTCCACCGTGAAAAGCGGGAAATATTTCTTGCCGCCGTTGCGTATTCACATTTTCTCGTACGAACACACGCGAAGACTTCCAGATAAAGATAAAAGGTAAGCGAAGAGTCAGAATTTAAGCACAGTCACCAGAGCAAGGCTGGAGAATGGATGGGGGCTGCGTGCCGCGGGGGGACTCTCCGGGGGGGCGGCCGGCCGCCCCCTGCCCCGGGGCGCCCGCCGCCCCCCACCCGAGCCACCGGCCCGACCTCGCCCGCCCCCACACGCCGCCCCGCGAGAGCCGCGGTGAGATGGCAGCGCGAGGCTTAGCGGACCATGAGGGGTATACACTGTAGACGCTATTCCAAGACATATTCTCGCCAAATAAATTTGGAGCTTTTTCATTGTATTTGGACGAGCCGGGATTAAAGAATTATCATTCCTTCTAACCTCTAAACCATATTTAACTAACTAACTAACTAACCATCAAGCCGTCTCCCCGAAAGGGTAGGCAGAAAGAATGGACTGTCACACTTTTACTGATGCGGCACTCCATCCTTCTCTTTTCGCCCCGCGGGAGACGCGGTGTGATGGGTTGCGAACCTCATCGCCACCAATAGGCATCTCCCGCGCACACTTCGATCGTCCAACACCCACAAAATAAATCTAAAACAAATAATATAAAATACAATGATATAAAATAAAATAACAAAATAATAATAATTTAACACAAAATGTTCTTTTTAGATGGTGCACATATTGTCTATTAAATTTATGTTCCGCGTATCCACCGTTTTTTAATTTAACACATTATGTTTTTTTCGATGTTGCACATGTTGACATGGACGATCCGTGATTGTGTTTATTTAATTTATGTTACACGTATCCACCGTTTTTTAAATTAGCTGTAATTAGGCACTTAACCAGCAAGAACTTTAAAATAATATTGAAGAAATTATAACGACTTTAATTGCATGAAACTGACAAAAATCCGGTGAAAGTATAATTAATATTTTAGAAATTAAATCATAGTATGAATAGGACCAAACCCCGAATATCCTCAAGAAAGAGTATGAGAATATTTTAAATACACGAAAGCGAGAAAGCGATGCTTCGGATTCTTTCTAAAAGTAATTCGAAATGCACACGATGAGCATGCCCGAGAACAGTGGTGGTACTTCCATAGAAGCCCAGAAGCCCGGCTTGCTTAAGAAAATTTGAATCAAAACCTCTTCTGGCTTATAGAGGTTCAGCTCTTGTGGCTATTCCTCTTGCGTCTGATGGGAACATTGTTGGAAGGTGATTTGGTGGGTTGTTGGTTTATGCGGGGGCATGATTACTTACATTTGCGGGGTTTGATTCAAAATTTCTTACGCAAGCCGGGCTTCTGGGCTTCTATGGGAGTACCGCAACTGCCCGAGAACCCTTCTGGAATATTTTGAAATTTATTCTGATTATTGTTGTATAGCAGAAATATCACAGAAACTGGGCGAAAGAAAGCGTAAAAGGCTAGGGGCGTTTGAAATGTGGACCTACCGACGAATTGCTCATGTTTCATGGAGGGACCACGTTACAAATGAAGAGGTTCTCAGCAGAGTTGAATAGAACACACACATATTGAACAATAGCGGAGAGGCGCGCGAGATGGATTGGTCATGTGTTGCGACACGAATGTTTCCTGCATGATGTATTGGAGGGAATGGTCGAGGGATCGATTGAGAACGACCTCGCCAGAAGTACCTAGACCAGATTTGCCGAGATATGGGCTGGACCTCTTATGCGGAGTTGAAGAGAGTTGCCGAGGACCGAGCTTGGAAGAGGAGTTGCATCGCCTTACTGCAGACCAATCTTTAGATTGAGGCCGGAGAAGAGAGCAGTAGTGTAGAAAAGATAACAATTTGGTGTTGTTAATTGTGAAATTTTTAACGTGTGTGAAAAAATCAAAGTTAAATCTCATCACTGATTACGATTGTACAGTCAACCAAGTTTAAAAGGGTGAGAAAATCGTCATCAACTAGTATCAATAAGATTGGTTCTATCGAACTTATCTTTCAAGGCAAAACTATGTGTAAAATAATATCAATATAAACTTTCATAGCGTCCTCTTGATGATGAAGGTATAATTTCTTCGACACATATCGAGAAAATTATAAACGAAAGGAAACAGTATTTGTTATCAATATTTATAGAAAATTGTAATGTTATCGCCATTATCCATATATATGTTTAAATGACAAAATTTCGCTGCATAATAGAGAACGCAAAAATGTCGAAAGGAGTTTTAAAAAAATGTTTTGAAAGAATGACAGTTTGGGCACACTAAACGAACAAAATAAGAAATTATATTAAATATTTTATAAACGTGATTTCGAAAATTTTACGAGTATAACTACAAATGAAATAATTTAGTGACACAAAGAACACGTGAAATGTGTCACTTAATTTACTATGAAAAATAAATATATAAATTGCAGATTTAGGTGAGATTCTTAATTAATTATAAATTTGTGAATATTCGCAATTTTGTAAGTTATTAAATTATCCAATTATACCTTTGGGCCTTTTTACAGTTGGTTAGATTCTTTATTCTAAAACTTCTAAAAAAAAGATTCTAAAACATGAAATATACGATATACTTGTATCAATTGTTTCATGATGCACTTGTGTAGATGTATTAATATGCACATAGAAACCAAATTTTTAACAAAAGTAGCCGTGAAACGATAAATATTATATTTGACTTGGACCGCTGGGACCTAGATCCTGGTCGCTTGGATATCTTCAGGCCAGACCAAACACTTGGGTCTGTGCCTACTTTAATGCTTAGGTACCTATCCCGGTACCTACCCCGATAGTATAGGTGCTTGTGTAGGCTTACTACGGCCTACTGCGGGGGCAGCGAGGGTAGGGGCATCATCTGGACACGTGAGGGAGAAATCCGAAACCGTCAAGGCGGGGGGCGCAACGAAACACAAACACAGGCGGACCATCGAGGCAACGCGGTTGTCTTAACTAAATCTCTTCGGTTGTATATGTAGTAGCAATTAAAGTTCTGTATTTTAAATGTCATGTGGCGGATTTCGGATGGGTTTGCTATGCCGCGATGTAGACTCGCGTGCTTCGTGTGAGGCCCCTCGGCTAGAGGGAGGCGGGTAGTGTCGGATGGAAGAGGGTGGGAGTGAGATGGGAGAGTTTGCAAATTTGAAATTCGATCAAACCATGACACATTTTGAAGCCACTCTCTGACCTGCACTAAAAATATTGCTTTTGTTTTACAACTGTCGAACATTAATAAACTAGATCGTTTGTCTTGTAAGCAGCCAAATGCATACATATTGGAATATTTAAAAAAAAATGTAAATTTGTTTATATCTTAAAACTTATATAAAATTTTAATAAAATTAAAAAAGGATCCCTGAGATGGTTTGGACATATGGAACGAATGGATGAGAGTAGAATGGTTAAAAAGTTGTACACAAGCAGCGTGAGTGGGAAAAGAAGCCGAGGACGACCGAGGAAAACATGGAATGACCAAATTAATCAATTACTAAAAAGCGGCCACATTCGAAGTCGGAATAATCGACGTGCGTGCATGGTACGATGTATGAATGTAGAGGAATCCCGAGTAGTATGCCAGGACAGGGCATTGTGGCGATCCATTCTCTCTGCCTACCCCTACGGGGAAATGGCGTGATGGTTAGTTAGTTAGTTAGTCTTAAAACTTTCAGAAAATTTCTTTGTTTAACTTAAAACACATTAATTTTTAAATTATAATTTATAAAACACTGTCAGTATCGTATTTTTTTTTTAAATAAAAAAGTGGATATTAACAGAATTAATATATTTATAAATTCTCCTTCCAGATTAAAATGGAATTCTACAGTGTTAAGCTTTGACTTTTTAATAAGGTTTGTTATATTATAGATTTTTTACTATACTTTAATGTATTTTTTTATCACTTTCCATCCTCCAATCGGTACGATTTTAACAACTAGTTGCTTGTCGTATCGCTAGTTGATAAATTGTACTTGGATTTAATTATCAGTATACACATAATTGTATACAGTAATTGGATTAAAATAAATTGTTGTATACAAAAAAGAGAAAATCGAGGGGAAGCTTCCACATTAAAATATCTAAGTGGCATCCCAAGAACCAGCAGAGACGTTACACCTTAGACCACAAACCAATCCCTAGGATTAAAACATAAAAGAAAAAAATGAGACTTGATTGAATATTGCAGCTAATAAACAATAGTTCAGAATTAATGTTGCCAATAAGTACTACAACATCTACGTATATTCCTAATGTTGCGTCGGTGTTAAGAACAAGATTAATCCTTGTGATAAAGAATAAGTCATGATTTTGTCTGAATGCATTGCATTTTTTTATATACTGACGAAGAACGTGTAATGTCTGAAACATGGTTGTGAAAAATGCAAAAAAGTTTCGCGAAAATACAACTTTTTCGATAGTTATTCAGATGTGAATCCACAAAACAAAGCGATGGCGAAAATAGATAAAATATTTTTAAACAATCTAGATATAGGTACATAGTTCTGTGCAATCACAAACAGGGACAATCCAATCAACAAGAAACTCTATAATTATTGGTTTCTGAGAGACAATGTTTGCTAAGCAGATTCTCTTGCTTCTAGAGAGTATACTGCATCACTGATAACTATGTATACGAGTACACATTGATTATGTTTCTATGATTATACAGATCGAAATTTTCTTTATGTACATTTTATTTGCACGAAATCGCATTCAACTATTTTATCATTATCTGAACAATTAATCTGCTTAGGATGAAAGTGTTTTTAAATTCCGCAGAAATTATAATATCTAAAACTTACTATCACGCCCTCTCCCCAAAGGGGTTGGCGGAAAGAATGGACCGCCACACTGTTCTTTCCTGACATACTTCTCTCACTTCTTAAACATTCATACATCGTGTCACGCATGCTCGCCGACTCCTCAGGCGGCCTATGTCTTATTAGATTTCTTGTTCCGTATACATCGTTAATATATACGTTGTAGAATAGAACTAGAACTTCCGTATACATAATTAATATATACGTAATAGAATAGAACTAGAACTTCTGTATACATCATTAATATATACGTAATAGAATAGAACTAGAACTACCGTATAGATCGTTAATATACACACAATAGAATAGAACTAGAACTTCCGTATACATCATTCATATACACCTAATAGAATAGAACTAGAACTTCCGTATACATCATTAATATATTATTATTATTATGATGATTTGTATTTTAAGTGCGCCGTTTTGTAAAATCAATTACTCCAAGGGCGCACTAGTAAATGACTGACCGAACAGTGCAGTCTTCAGTTGTTTCTTAAATTTAACGTCACTATCCTCATACTTAATACTAACATGCAGGCTATTCCACGCCAACGGACCCGCAACGCTGAAAGCACGATCATAGAAACATGCTTTATTGGCTCTGACTGGAATCGCTATGTTGTTTGCACTTGTTTCTACTGATCGGAGTGAACGTTGCCTTTCCGTTGGCATGGGTGTCACGCAGAGGTCCGATATATACGCCGGCGCTCTCTGGTGTCAAGCCTTAAACACTGTCAAACACAATTTATATTTTACTCGCTCTCGGATTTTAAGCCAATGAAGGTCCTTCAGGAGCGGCGTGATATGACAGTGTTTTTGTTGCCCCATAACCAATCGGGCAGCAGCATTAAATACGCTTTGTATTCTGCTTAATTGATTATTTGGCAATCCAGCGTACATTCCGTTGCAATAATCTAACCGTGACACTACAAAAGAATTTACGAGGGTCCTAGCTTCACTAACAGGTAAACATCTCCGTATGTGCTTTAGCTGTCTCAGTTGGAAGAAACCAGACTTAACAAGCCCTGATATGTGCGTATTGTAATCGTATATACGTAATAGAATAAAACTAGAACTTCCGTATACATTGTTAACACACTTACATAATATCTCTTTGACATATTAATTGTTTCTTAAGCAATGTTGTAAAGCTGCATGATAAATAATTAATACAAATAAAAACATCCGTTTTCTAGATGTTTAATTGTATTTTATGCGACGTTTTCATTGGTATGATTTATCTCTCAGATGAGTTTGTGATTATTTTTTTGTATAATAGAATTTCAAACGATATAAGAAGAGAAGAGAGCATGGCGGATCAATGTGTTATTAACCAACCGATAAATGGATCATTAAGATTGTTTGGAGATATATAAAAAATAAAGAATTAATTAACTAGGAGAGAATGTTAGAATAGAAGAATGTAGGGGTCCTTCTTTTATATTCTCTTTCACTTTTTATTATAATTATTTATATATATGAAATTAAGTATTGTGAACATTTTTTTTTATAGAACACTGAAATACCAAAATATGGAGGAGCTGATTCGAGCGGCGCAGGGCAGGGACAGGTTCGCTGAGGTGATCGCCAACGTTGGGGGGACCTGACAGGGCACTTGAAGAAGAAGATATACCAAGGATCCAAAGAACACAGTGAAGTAAATTAAGTTTTATATTATTTATTCACAAAAGTTAGTTCATTTTTGTGACATATTTATGAAAAAGTTGTAAAAGAATGGTTAAAACGTTGTTAAAATCAACGTAAATGAGAATAAAATTTTAGTTCAGAGTATGTTTGAAGCCGAAGAAATCAACAAGGGTGTGTGATACAATGTACATATCATATCGTCGCGTCGGTTCAAAGATAAAACTCATTAAGTGACATTTTACTTTTTTTTTGCAATTTTTGTATCAGACTTTTAAATTATACGTCAGAAAATAATCACCAAGTGTATTTATTAAAGAATAACAGTTATTCTTTAATAAAAACACTTGGTGATTATTTTCTGACGTAGAGTTCACAAGTCTAATACAGAAATTGCAAAAAAATAAATTAAAATGTCACTTAATGAGTTTTACCTTTGAACCGATGATATATAAATCATGACAGGAGTGTCTGGTATTATATACTCCCTGTAAAATATCTTATGTTAACTAATTAACCATCACGGTGTTTCTCTGGAGGGATAAGCAGAGAGGGTACACTACACAATACATCACGCGCATTTTCTTCATTCATACACTGTGACACGCACGCTCGTCGATTGTTCCGACTTCAAAAATGCCATGTCATGTCTTCATTGGCCGTGCTTGACTTCTATTTTCATTCACATTACTTGTTGCATATATCTTTTTAACTATTCTTCCCCGATCTATTCGTGTATATGTCCAAACTATCTTAATGACGCATTCTTAATTTTATTTAGATACATTCATCTGTCCTGTATATTATATTATTCATAATCGAAATGACATCTCGCGTTAGCCGCAAGTACCTAAACCAACCGACACATGTTATGGTATAAGTTCTTTTGCTGTATTCATAATTGATAATATTATTACCCTGTTATGATAAGAAGCAAATATATACACGTCACTTTATCAATCCGTTTAGTATTTGTTTGTACCGCGCCGAAAATATAGAAAGTCTAGGTAAATAGAATACAATGAATAATGGTCTTGCAAACGCAGCTGAATTACAATGGATCCGATAGCGTTTCTAGGAATAATTAGGACGCTATGAATTGCTTTGCTATTCTTAATTGATATATTTACATTACGAAGTTATGCGCGTAGATTGTCACGGTCGGCTGAATAATATTTCTGTGATCTTGGGTATGTCTCATTTTTTTTTTTTTATTATGTATTTTCTTTGTCTACCGGCGTCACAACCAGCACAATTCGTAAAGTGGAAAATGCCAACATTGAGGCTGTGAGTGAATACATATCTTTGGGACACAAAACATAACTAGGGCGACACATCCAGACAGCAGACCTAAAGAGAAACGTCGGATTAAGCTGGGCTGCGTTCAAAAAACTTGGCCACATTTTGAAGAATTCTAAAGTAACCATCAACTTTAAAAAGGAGAGTATTCAACGCCTTTTTGCCAGTGTTCGCGTATGGTATTGAGACAGTCACAATTAGGGGTGGGCTAAATGAATCGCTTAAGGGATCTGAGCTGAACGTATCCGATCAGCAAAGTGAGCTGACTCTTTTTCATAACCAACGGTTCATCATTTTGAGTCGTTTATAAAAACGAATTTCCGAAATGAGCTAAAAAAAAAGGTCGCCAACAAATTCTCTGAAATGTTGCAAAATTGGACGATTGAAATCGTTAGCGACTTTTTTTTAGCTCATCGACTATTCGAAAAAGGTCACCAACGATATCAATCGTTCAATTTTGGAACTTCGAAATCATTATTAGTGACCTTTTTTTTTAGCTCATTGAGTATTTGATTTTTCCTGGAAGCTTCGATCGTCCAATTTTACAACTATGGCCAACCGAGGCCATGTTCGAAGTAGGAACAATTGACGAGTTTGCGTGTCACGGTGTGTGAATGTAAAAGAGCCACGAGAGTTATGTCAGGATAGAACAGTTTGGCGGTCCATCCTCTCTGCCTACGCATCCAAGGAAACGGCGCGATGGTTAGTTATGAATGTTGAGGAATCTAGGCAAGTATTAAATATTGAATGTCGGCCACGTGAGGAGTCGGAGAAATCGACGTGCGTGCATGCCACGATGTATGAATGTCAGGAAAGAAATTTGTAGCAGTCCATTATTTCTACAAACCCCTTCAGGGAGACGGCGTGTTGGTTAGTTAATTAGATAACATTAATTTCCTTTAAAAAAGTTTTTTCGTAATTTTCGAAATTCATATGATTTAACGTGGGCCTTAAAAGTCAACTCAATGAACAGACTGGAAGCATTTGAAATGTGGCAGTATCGCCGAATGCTCAGAAATCCCTGAACAGACATGGTTACCAATACCGAACTCCTGAGGCGAGCTAGAGTTGACAGGGAGCTGTTATCAACTATCAAAGTTCGGAAGATTTCACATCTGGGTCATGTACTGCGTGGGGAAAAGTACCATCTTCTTCAACTGATATTGGAGGGGAATATTGAGGGACACCGAGGGCCCGGTAGGAGACAGATATCCTGGCTACGAAACGTGAGGGAGTGGACTGGCATCCGAAGTGTGGAGGAGCGCAGGACAGGGACAGGTTCGCCGAAATGATAGCCAAGGTTGGGGGAACCCGACAGAGCACTTGAAGAAGAATAAGATATGTTTTTTATTTAAATCACAATGACACATGGTTGCCAGGTAACTGTTCATGCAATTTGCTTTAACAGATTCAGATATAACTGTAAACAGCCGCGCGATGCTGGTGGTTTATGCATTATACACGTTTTTTTTTTGTATTTTGAATACAACCGCCATTTGAGTCGCCACGCACGGACCCATTTCGGAATTGCCATATCCTTAAATCCCCTCCAATATTGTCCGTCATTACTGCGCTGGCGATTTCCTAAAATTTCGAAGAAGATCGCCATAAATTACCCTTGAAAAAAATGACCTGCGTGCAGACTAATCTGCTCTGCTGTCGGGCCCGTCGCTGCCCAAAGTTCACCCAAGCCTTCGGCACTTAGTCGAAACAAAATTTTTACAACCAAACATAGAACCTTATCACAACGCGTTGATATATTTTTTTTACGGCGTGCCACATAATTATTCAATAATACATAATAGAAAATTATTTCGCTGAGGATTTAGAATAAGATAAAAAAAAACGAATTCATATGTTCAAAATAAATTGAGTATAAATAACTATCATATTTTAAACTTTCGAATGTTCATTCTCAAAAAACGGAATATAATGCATTTAAAAAAATTAAAAAATACAGATTTTTGAGTTCTTCCACAAGCTTACAGTTTTGTGACAGATTTTAATTTCCCGTATTGTATATTATTTTTATAACTATATTATGTGAAAGGCCTGTTTTCTAAATTCTAAATAGTATTCAACAAATTCTAAATAGTATTTAAATAATAATTAACCCATCAAAAGCAGAATTTCTTTGGACTGCTTCTACGAAGCGCCAAAACTTAATTAATCGCTCCTCAGTATCTACATCCGACACAGATATCTCTCCTAAAAAAGCAATAAAACTTCTTGGCGTTCATCTAGAGACTGATCTTTCATTGAAAACTCAAATCAATAAAACAGTCAGCAATTGCTTCTTTCATCTAAGGCAACTAAGATCCATAAAAAGAAATATTCCCATTGACAGTTTTAAAACATTAATCAATTCCTTCGTCGTGTCCCAAATAGATTACTGCAATGGAGTCTACGCCAATATCCCCAAACAGCAAACAAATAAACTCCAGTCTGCATTCAATGCAGCAGGAAGACTGATAAGAGGTGTGCCAAAGAGTTGTAACATAACACAGCATCTTTCTCTTCGCCGTCCACGGTCTCCAAGTCAGCAGTCTTCTTGTTCACTTTTCATCTGAGCTTCTAGCTACGTGACCTGCCCATTGCTATTTTAGAGTCGCCACCCGGTGGATGATGTCAGTGACCTTTGTTTTTTCTCTCACCGTATCGTTTCTGACTCTGTCTCTTAGGCTTATTTCTAACATGGCTCTCTCCATTGCTCTTTGAGTCACTCGTAGTTTCTCGGCACTTTGTTTGGACAATGTAACAGTTTCAAGACCATAAGTACCTACCAACTGGCAGAACGCAGGCTTCATGTAACTCATGTTTCCGAATGCTGCCCAGCTTAGTCCAATTCTTCTTTTTAGCTCTACGGTTTGGTTATCTGTATTATAATTATTATAACTATTATATGTATTATAATTAAAATAAAATCTTTATTAAGTCGTTGGTTATCTGAGATCAAATCTGAATCCGCGAATGAAGGAGGCAGCTGACGGTACACGAGACCTAAGAAGTGCTGCGGAGTTAATTGGTCAGGATAGCACGCCGGCAGGGCAGGACAGGATCGGTCGCCGCGGGGCTCGCATCCTGTCTCCTGTCATCCTTATCCCCGGGCGGCCGCGGTCACAAACGGGATCACTTACAAGGGCCCCTTTTCTGACAGCTTGCTGTGACGCAAATTGACGTTGCTATCTCACGCAACGGATTTAAGAAACGGTTAAATCTTCGTATCAAATGGCCATTAAGAGTAAGTTGAGAATCTATAAAGCATGCGTAAGATCAATAATAACATACGGCGTCGAAGCAAGGGCAGACACAGTAAGGACCGAACAAGTTTTCAGGACTTCCGAGATAAAGACACTGAGGACGATAGCAGACAAGACGCTGAGAGATCGCCTGAAGAACACCAGAAAAAGAGAGATATGTGAGGTTGGGGATATTATAAGATGGAGCAGGCAGCAAAAAAGGGACTGGTACGGACATGTCCAAAGAATGGACACCACCAGACTCCCTGGTGTGTTTGGTGAAGAATTCACGTGACAATAAAATTGCGAGAAATTGGCTACCTATCACATGTCATGAGAATCAATATAATAGCAAAAAAAATTGTATACAGTAATTGGGTTCAAACGACCTGTTGTATACCATGAAAATAATAATAATAATACATACATATAACTAACTTCTTATCCTTCCCCTTAATGTAAATCGTGCGATCTGTTTATACAGGATATCAAATTTTCTTCTGCGATGAAGACGCCCAGCCTTTCCTCTACCTCTTTGGTAGTTGTCCTGGTGGTCGACGACCCTCTGAAATCTCATGAACGATCTGAGAAATCCTCGCTGGATCCATTCTCTCCCTCCCTTTTGGTCCTTCCAGAATCGTCTTCTCTGCCTACTCCATCTAACTATGTCATCAATTTTGCAAGATCTGCGAATCTCTTTGTTGGGTATTCCATCTTTAAGGGTTCTACCCACGATGGGTCGCATTGTTTTCATTTCTGCTACTCGTAGGAGATGTTTGGTTCTGACAGTGTCTGCTCTTGCATCGATTCCGTCAGTCAAGTCATTATGGGCCTGATGCCTTCGCTTTCTACTAACATATGCTTATTGTCTCAGGCATCCGGAGATAACTGCTGCTTTATTAGTCTGTTCTTTCACTTCGTTATACAGATCGCTGAAACTAGATATCTTCACACCCAAATATCCATAACTAAATATTTAACTAACTAACCATAACAATAATATTATTGTGGTTGAGATATTATTTTTGTAAAACTACGTTATTTTTTATAAAAGTAAACGCAATTGTTAAGAGGTTTTACTTGGATTTAATTTATATAAATTATATAAATAGTGACAATTTTGTTTCGCCTTGCGAGGACATTCTCAAACGCGTTTCAGAATGCCCTCGCAAGCGAATCAAAATTGTCACTAACTAACTAACTAACTAACCATCACGCCGTCTCCCCGAAACGGTAGGCAGAAAGAATGGACTGTCACACTTTTACTGATGCGGCACTCCATCCTTCTCTTTTCGCCCCGCGGGAGACGCGGTGTGATGGGTTGCGAACCTCATCGCCACCAATAGGCATCTCCCGCGCACACTTCGATCTTCCAACATCCACAAAATAAATCTAAAACAAATAATATAAAATACAATGATATAAAATAAACTAACAAAATAAAAATAATTTAATACAAAATGTTATTTTTAGATGGTGCACATTTGTCTATTTAATTTATGTTCCACGAATCCACCGTTTTTTTTAAATTTAGCACATAATGTAATAACACATAATGTTTTTCCGATGTTGCACATGTTGACATGGACGATCCGGACTTTTGTGTTTATTTAATTTATGTTACACGTATCCACCGTTTTTTTTAAATTAACTGTTATATGATTTAATTAATGTTCCACGTATCCACTTTTTTTATTTGGCAGTAATTAGGCACTTAAAACCAACCAACACCAGCAAGAACTTTAATAGAATATTGAAGAAATTATTCAAATTGTCATTGGAACAAATGAAAAATTTATTTTTACACCTCGTCACCTGAGAGTAAGAGGGTTCCAACTAACAAAATTTCACATTTGACTTTTTTTCGTGAAAAGGGTTCTTACTTACCTTATCTATACGTACAATTAAAAAAAACATGTAATAGTATCGTCATTTTGATGTTATGAAAAGAATCAAGTTCCATCTGATCATTCAAAACACACGTTTCACTGAAGAAGGATTAATTTAAACTTATAACTTTATTATTCCAACTGTTGCCAGACAAAATTTACACGTTTCTCGGTAAAAGAATCTCTGGAAATTGGATTAAAACCCCTTTATTCCAAGATACACGCCCGAAACCAACAAAACTTTGACTTCATTTTTCTCAGCTTTTTACTTTTGTCAGTTGGAACCTTCTTACTCTCAGGTGACGACCTGTCAAAATTCTTTATATAAACGAAAAAACTTGTATAATTTTGACATCAAAACAGTAAAAACGTATTACGTCTCACAATTAACGATTATAAAGTGCGGCAACAATCAAATTGACCAAAACAATTCACTTATACACGAAATTTCTCCAAATTCACGGGAGCACCAAATGAACCAAACCAAATTTTCAAAATCACGTAATATTATTTAACTATGTATTGTCACTATTTATATAATTTAACTAACTAACTAACTAACAATCACGCCGTCTCCCCGAAGGGGTAGGCAGAAAGAATGAACTGCCACACTTTTCTTTCCTGACATATTTCTCTCGCTTCCTCAACATCGTGTCATGCACGCGCGTCGATTTCTCTTACTCATCACGTAGCTGATATTCAATATTTGATCGTGCCACGTTTATATAATTTATGTATTATAAATTAAATCCAAGTAAAACTGGTGTAATGAACAAAATAATGAAAGGGTCATTAATATGGTTTGGACACATGGAAAGAATGAATGAAGAAAGAACGGTAAAAAAAAAAATATTAATTATGTAAATGGAACTAGAAATAGAGGAAGACGGAGGAAAACGTGGCACGATCAAATAAATCATATATAGAATTTCGGCCACGTGAGGAGTCAGAGAAATCGACGCGACACGATCAGTTATCTTGGAGGCTATCAATCTTTATGTTCCAGGTGGTTATCTTCGACAGCGTCGGCACAGACTGTTTTATCTCCCAGCATGCAAACCAACCTGCCTCTGGTGATGCCGGTGGGGAGAGCAATCATATACGTGAAAGTACGTTTAGAAGACAAATACTCTTGAGTTTGGAGAGTATCTTGTATTCCTAATGTCGAACCATCTCTCATGCGTTCCTGGTATTATACGAGTATATATTTTTTATGTCATACCTGTTCTCAATAGATGCCTTAAACTATACTTGTTGTTTTTAATATCTTTTGAGAAAATAAACTGATTTGATTTGATTTGCTTTGATTTGACACCATGTATGAATGTTGAAGTAGCGAGAGAAATATGTCAGGAAAGAAAAGTGTGGCAGTCCATTATTTCTGCCTACCCCTTCGGAAAGACGTCATGATGGTTAGTTAGTTAATTAAAATATTGGCGTGATGGTTAGTTAGTTCGTTATAATAGTTCGTCTTACAGATAATTTCAACCACCGAACCAGGTAGAAATTTATGTAAATACCTTTTCTTACACTGTCAATACCCAGATTATTAAAAGAGTGTAACTTCCTAACAGATCCCGCCATAAAAGAACTGTGTATTCTGTACGACAGGGGTAATAAAGTCGAATCCGGCCGGTGCCCGCGGCCGTTGTGAGCTGTTAGCGGGCAATTAAAGGAATTTTGTTAGCAGCGACCATAATAATATTCCACGCTGATGTAAAGGAAGGTACAATGCGTACCCTGGAATGACCTTCGTTTCTCTGCCTGCAATGGGCGATTAGGACGGATTCCGGCATACTTAACACCAGGACCGGAGGAGCGCAGAGGCAATTAACCAAAATCGAAAATTTGATTTTGAATTTCAGGATTGAAAACTAATTAACTAACTAACCGTCACGAAGGGGTAGCAGAAATAATGGAATGCTACACTTTTCTTTCCTGACATATTTCTCTTCTTCTTCCTCAACATTCATACATCGTGTCATGCACGCGCGTCGATGTGTCTTACTCCGAAAATTCAATATTTGATTTATTTGATCGTGCCATGTTTTCCTCGGTCTTCCTCTATTTCTAGTTCCATTTACATCATTAACATATAATTTTTTTTACCACTCTTTCTTCATTCATTCTTTTCATGTGTCAAATTAAATCAAATCAAATCAGTTTATTTAGTCAGAAGACATTACAAACAGCATAAATGTTTAAGGCATCTATTGAGTACAGGTAAAATATTATATACATTCAACATAATATCAGGAACGCATTAGAGATGGTTCGATATTAGGAAGACATGATGCTTTCTAAAGTGTCTTAATGGAGAAACGGCCTGATGGTTAGTTAGTTAGTTTATAAAAATGTTATTGTTCATTAATATGAAAACGTCTGTCTTCTAAGAGTTCTATTATATTTTTGAGGGAACAACATGTTTCGCCCTACTAAGGCATTATCAAATGTTTGATATCAAATAAACATTTGATAATGCCTTAGAATGGCGAAACATGTCGTCTTCTTCTTCTTCTTCTTCTGCTTTATTTAGGACTGGGTCCTGTTATTTCTCGGAGCCTGTTCCTGGGATGAAGATGTCCAACTGTCTCGCCATCTTTTAGGTGGTCTTCCTGCATGTCGATTTCCAGTCGGTACTATATTTTTCGGCTATATTTATCACTCTTTCAGAACATGATCTACCAAGTAGCGTCTTCTCAGTCTTCCCCATCGCACGACATCTTCCACATTGCAGATCTTTCTTATTTAAGAATTTCTTATTCTGTCTTAGAGTATCGTTCTCGCAACGGATCGTAGTCTTTGGTGTTTGGGAGGCTGTTTGTTCTGATGGTGTCAGCTCTCGTTTCTATTCCATATGTCATTATATGTCGTTTTCGTTCATATTAATTATTTAATATGGAGTTTTACGTCATTGTTCAAGAAATAATAAATAAATATTGGGTTACTGTATTTGTGAGCATTTGAAAAAATACCACTACTCGTGTATATGTCGAATTAACGGAGTAATAAAATGAAAAAGTAAATAAAACCACAGTTATTTGGTCGTTCTGGCCGATGCGGGTCTGTTCGCTGAATTTCTGAGCGGCAAATAAAAAATACCCGCACGTAATGGCGCGGCGGAGTGTCGCCCCCGCTGCTAGCCGCTGGTCGCTGTCGCTATTAGATGCCAACCAACCCGAATAGCCGATCGACCATAATAAGATGTTCATTTTCCTCCAACCATGCCTATCGCTATTTCATGCATACAACGCCGTCAGTAGCCGTTGATGAAAACTATCTAACTAACTAACTAACCAATCATCACGCCGTTTTTCCGGAGGGTAGAGAGAGATTATGGATCGCCACACTGCTATCGTTAAAGACAGCACAGATTGTTTTTGTGAATAGCTCACCTCAAAGGCGCTTTGATAATGTTTTAGTCATGGGAGCTGCATCTGATAGCAGATATTATATTGTATGTATTATATCCTGGTATTTTATTCTATGGATTATATTTTACCCGTACTCAATAAATACCTAAAATATTAATATTGTTTTTTACGTCTGTTGAGATAATAAACTGATTTAATTTGTTTATTGTTTCTTGAAAAATGATGTAAAACGCCAAATTAAATAATTAAGACGAATGAAAACAACAGTTTTCTAGAAGTTTTATTATATTTTATGGGAATGACATGTTTCGCCCTTCTAAGGCATTATCAAATGCCATTTGCTAATGCTTTAGAAGGGCGAAACATCTCATTCCCATAAAATATAATAAAATTTCTAGAAAACTGTCGTTTTCATTCGTATTAAAGATTTAATTCGATAAAAATGGCCCTCTATAAAGCATCCAATATAACTAACTAACTAACTAACCATCACGCGATTTCCCCGGAGGGTTAGGCAGAGAGGATGGATCGCCACACTGGCCTGTCCTGGCACACCTCTCGGGCTTACTCCACATTCATACATCGCACCATGCACGCACGTCGATTATTCCGACTTCGAATGTGGCCGCCTTCAGTAATTGGTTAATTTGGTCATACCATGTTTTCCTCGGTCGTCCTCGGCTTCTTTTCCCACTCACGCTGCTTGTGTACAACTTTTTAACCATTCTACTCTCATCCATTCGTTCCATATGTCCAAACCATCTCAGGGATCCTTTTTTAATTGTATCCATGATGCAGTGATCTGCCTTACATTTCTTTCCTTTTTCATCGTTCAGTATTCTATCATACAACGATTTCCGCACATTCTTCTTAGTGATCTCAATTCTACGGCGTTTATCCTGCTTTCATCCTTCTTTTGCCAGCTTCAAGGTTCACTTCCATACATGAGGGTTGGCACTAGAACTCCATTGTTTACTGCAATATTTGCTTCTGTGGATATATTTATATTTGCAGTAATGACTTTGAGTGCGCCATTTATTTTATTCCCAGCACCAACCCTTCTTTCGATGTCCAATATATTACATAATTTTTTTTTCAAATCAAATCAAATCAGTTTATTTTCTCAAAAGATATTACAAACAACAATTATATTATAGTTTAAGGCATCTTTTGAGAACAGGTAAAACATAACAAATATATAATACCAGGAACGCATGAGAGATTGTTCGACATTAGGAATACAAGATAGTCTCCAATGTCAAATGTATTTGTCTTCTGAACGTACTTTCACGAATATGAAAGACATCGATCTCCAAAGCGATCATGTTCAGCAGGTTGATTGCTCTCGGCATCACCAGAGGCAGGTTGGTTCTGCATGCTGGGAGATAAAACAGTCTGTGCTGACGCTGTCGAAGATAACCATCCGGAACATAAAGATGGATAGCCTCCAAGATGACGGAATTCTCAAAGAATCTCCTGATAAGTCTGAAGAAATGGGTAAGTGTGCACCCATCCCTTCTTATTTGTAAACTATTGGTCCCCATCATGCCCAAGATGAATGCATGCCCAAGAGGAGTGAATTATATAAACATATGTAGTACTTCACACGAAATAATGTATTTTAAAATGAGGATTATGAAATCTTAGGTTAATTATAATAATTTAAACGAATATGTTGAGTTATTAAAAAAAAAAAAAATTATATGTTTGCCAATTTGTTGTGGTTGGACGTTAGCCGCTATAGCAACCCCACAACCCAGGCTCGGGCCCCCCGCGCCGCCATTGTTTCCAATGGGAGATTTACAGCTCTGTATATTACTCTCCAGCAACTCAACTTATCAATAAGTAACGCCGACGGAGGGACCCTGACAGACCGCTTAAGATCGCGGGACGTTCAATTAACTTTTCTGCGAACTGCGGATCAAAAACGCAATGTGTTAGCAAATACCATTCATTTATTGTTTCTTCAACAAGGATATAAAACTCCTTCGTCTTATTATTATTCTGGTGCCGTGTCAAGTCCCCCCAACGTTGGCGATCACTGCAGCTAAGGCATCTCAGTCCCGCACCACTTGGAACAGGTTCTCAACTCTGCTCATTTATTTATTAATTGTAGGGTAAAATACAGTGATTGTTAATACAAATGCCAAATGAACAAACTTTTTTTTTTAAAAGACTAATACCAAGGATTTAAATCAATGATATGAGAATTTATTTTACAATCTTCAAAGTGAGGAGAAAATAGCTCATTATTATGAAGAAGGAATCTGGTCGTGTCCAGGCTTGAACCCATGTCCCCTGGATCAGGAGCCAAGCGTTCTATCCCCTAGACCACCACCCGATTAACTAACAGTTAAATGAAGACATAGAAGGTTACCCGCCGCTTACCCGAAGCTGTTATAGGACACAGCGGCGCCCCTTCGACAGCTTCGCTTAAACAATCCCTAGGCCCGCCCCCCATCCACGCAGGACTTACATTAGCTGGAGAATGCACCATTCCAGAAAAAAAATCAAAAGGTTATCTAGGCCACATTTAATCCAGTTTAATTTCAATCCACTTCTATGTCCCAATTTAACAAAACAAAGCAAAATATGGTACATGATTCTGCTCATTTCTGTCCATTCTCTTATGTTTCGTAGCGAGTACAACTGCCTTCTACCAACTCCCCGACGTCCCTCTATTTAGTCCGTGATTATTAGCCGAAGGAGGTGGTATAAAACTCCATATTAAATAATTAATACGAATGAAAACGTCTGTTTTCTAGAAGTTTTATTATACTCTATATGGATGACATATTTCACCTATCTAAGACTAACTAACTAACCATCACGCCGTTTCCCCGGAGGGGTAGGCAGAGAGGATGGATCGCCACATTGTTCTATCCTGACATAACCCTCGCGCCTCTTCTACATTCGCACATCGTGACATGCACGCTCGTCGATTGTTCCAACTTCGAACATGGCCGCCTTTCAGTAATTGATTAATTTGGTCATGCCATGTCTTCCTTGACCTTCCCCGACTTCTTTTTCCATTCGCACTACTTGTATATATCTTTTAACCATTATTCCCTCATCCATTCGTTCCATATGTCCAAACCATATTAGTGACCCTTTCTTGATTTTATTTATCGCGGATCTAAGGATTTATCTTTATATCTTTACATTTGAGTATGCCTTAGACGGCGAAACATGTCATTCAACCGTTAAATTAAAAACACTGTTATAATATCACAATATTTTATTACACACATTTTGAGAATGTCGCGATAGCTGTTTTGCCAACCGATATTGGCATCATCAGCTATTATAAACAACTGTTGTTTGTAACATCTGATGATGCCAACATTGGTTGGCGAAACAGTTGTCGCAACATTCTCAAAAAATGTATAATAATAAATAAAAAAGTGATAATACTACAGTTTTGTAAATTTAACAGTTTATAATGTTGAAGTATCATACTTTTTCGGCCAAAACAGTGGACTTTTTCACATGTCATTCAAATAAAATATAATAAAACATCTAGAAAACAGATGTTTTCATTCGTATTACTTAATACCATTCATTCAAATGTTGTCATTAAAACGGGAAAACGTTGTATGATAGAATACTGAACGATGAAATAAGAAAGAAATGTAAGGCAGATCACTGCATCATGGATAAAATTAAAAAAGGATCCCTGAGATGGTTTGGACATATGGAACGAATGGATGAGAGTAGAATGGTTAAAAAGTTGTACACAAGCAGCGTGAGTGGAAAAAGAAGCCGAGGACGACCGAGGAAAACATGGCATGACCAAATTAATCAATTACTAAAAGGCGGTCGCATTCGAAGTCGGAATAATCGACGTGCGTGCATGGTGCGATGTATGAATGTAGAGGAAGCCCGAGAGGTATGTCAGGACAGAGCATTGGCGTGATGGTTAGTTAGTTAGTCGAACATTGTTTTTTTATTTAAATTAATTTTAAAAAATGTCTATTGTTTTGGCCGAAACACTATGATACTTTAACATTTTATAACTGTAAATGCAAAAACTTTGTTTTATATCACAATTGTATTGATTTTACGACAGCTGTTTCATCAACCAATGTTGACATCATCAGCTGTTTCATCACCTGATGATGTCAACATTGGTTGATGAAACAGCTGTCGTAAAATAAATACAATATTGATATAAAACAAAGTTTTTGCATTAACAGTTATAAAAAAAAGTCATTATAGTATTTAATTAATTAATTAAGCATTTGCAATAAGTCCAAGGGGTTGGTTTGCATAAAATTTTATTAATATTTTTATTGGTTTTTTGATGCCACTTGGGTCTTTGTATTGTGGTAGTTTGCCGTATTAAATGTATGCAAAATCATATATTTAAGGATAGTTGTTCACATATGTATCATATTATATAATTGAATATGTTAATCGCGAATATATACGATACATACCGATGTTGAAAATCGAAATCAAATCCACTGGGAATTGATACAGAGCGCCATAGCGTTACAAGATCATATGTAGGAATAAAGCTTAGATGAGTGGAATACTGAACACCCTCCCAGCAGCCCACATTTGGAGCTGGAGAAATCGCAGTATAAAAGAAAGGAAAGGAGAGATGTGAGAGTGATATAAAAAAATGATGTCCCTGGGAACTGACCCAGAATTTCTCCGTTCCCAGATTTATTTAGGGGTGTGTTTCACCGATAATCATAAAAATATAACCATTCGTCATCCGTGTGCCCGAGGATGGTATAACATGTTTATAGGTTGGCGAAAATAGGGCATAAAAAGTCCCTACTCTTGGATTTTCGGACGTTTTTTTGATATCCAAAGGGCTTTTTTACTTATTTTTGCAATTTTTTTGCTGATGGGACAACATCGCTCTGCGGGTCTAGAAGTGTGAATGAAGGAAGACAATCGTAATTTATACACGTACATAACACGTGGAGAATTATTATAAATTGATTTCTTATAATAAATAAATGTAGTATATTCAACTGCAATTGTCATTTTGTTTAAATGACAATACTTATTATCAACTGCATTTATTTCGCAATTTTATGAAACACGCACAAATGATTAAACAAAATATAAAATAAACATCCTGTTAATATCAGACTGAATACTAGAGTAAGTATAATTATAACGAATGAAAACGTTTGTTTTCTAAAAGTTTTATTATAATTGATGGAAATGACATATTTCGCCCTTCTAAGGCATTATCAAATGTGACGAAACTTCAACTCGTTGCAGTGTATGGCATGATTGACAAAAGTATAGTCATATCAATTTTCGTTAATTTACTAGTGAGTATAAACTGCAACGAGTTGAAGTTTCGTCACATTTGATAATGCCTTAGAAGGGCGAAACATGTCATTTCCATAATACGAGTATATAATAAAACTTCTAGAAAACTGACGTTTTCATTCGTATTAATTATTTAATATGGAGTTTTACATCATTTTTCAAGAAACAATAAAGAAGTAACATGTTATGCTATATATACATTGATATTAGTATCTTTGAATCGTCAGCATATTTAGCGCATATGTCACACTTGTTGGAATGTGTGTTATGTAATATGCAAATAGATGAAATTAAAAATCCAGACTGTTTCAAGACATTTGTGGGTACGATCCACCTACCCCTAAATATAGGTAGAAAATGTAGAATGTAGAATGCCTCCCCCTCTCGGCTAATGGAAGTTGCTTGTAGCTCGTCCTCTGGCGCCTCGCGCGGGATTAGCCCCTATAGCATCCATAGCCTCTACAGTCGCCCGCGTCCGATCTCCCATCGCGGGCAGCTGGGCGGCCGATGTATCGATTAGGCGCGGAGAGGCGCGTCAGGCGGCCGGCAGGGCCTGCCTGCCTGTCCATATCCCGGGATTGGCTAATTTCATTCGACGCCTACGCCAAAGTCCATTTATATTATTTACGTAAATCCGATTTATATCAACAGCTCTCTCTCTCTCTCAAAATCAATAATTATTATTACTATTACCATTTGAAACAAACAAACAAACCATCACGCCGTTTCACGTAATTTTTATTTTGCTTGTATACGTATCTCAGGAATTAGATAAGATACCAACATGAAAGTAATACCAAAACAAAGAGAAAAGGGTTAAGAATACTAAAAAATACAAACATATATAAAAATAAAATATAGTGTACATATAATTTTAAAAAAGAACTTATCGCTAGCAGCCTCTAATACTTTTAGGCCATAATAACTAGTCATAAACGCTTCAACTACCCTACTTGATGCATTTATGCTTAGTAAATCAATTTAATGCATTTTATCTAGTAAGTTGATACCTCAATTCTTCAACAATACATATGATAATGCATTTATGTTGGAAGAAGAATTAGAACATGCTAGTTTTTTCCTTATAATAAGCGCATTATCTCGAGTTGATGCTACTAATCTAAGCACGCCGCCAATAATAACGAAAAACCGAGAAAATGAAGAAATCATGAAATGTCACTTTGAGATCACTTTGTCAAGTTGTAGATCTCGTTTTCCTGATACCAGATAATGTAATAACTCAATTTCGACAAAAACCTTAGTTGATGCGTTTATCGTAAGCGCGGCAGTATAGAAGAAACAATTGCTATTATTTGGTTGAATAGCTGATAAAATTATTACAGCACGATTCAAATCGATGTAAACTAACTAGCTAATTAGCACGCCGTCCCCTCGAAAAAGTGGGCAGAAAGAATGGACCGCCACACTGTTTTGTCCTGACATACTTATCTCGATTCCTCTACATTCATACGTCGTGTCATTCACGCATGTCAATTTCTCAGACTTCTCGCGTATACGATCGTGCCACGTTTTCCTCGGTCTTCCTCTATCGCTAACATATACTTTATGTCATTCATTCTTTCCATGTGTCCAAACCAACCTAATGATCCTTTAATTATTTTGTTCATGACACTTTCTTTTCTGCGAATCCTGGACTCTGAAAGTGAATGTAATGAACCGGTTGGAAGCGTTCGAGATGTGGATATACCGCAGAATGCTCCGTATACCGTGGACCGATAGGGTCAGTAATGCAGAAGTACTACAGAGAGCCAGAGCCAATAGAGAGCTGTTGTCGAGTGTGAAAATTAAAAAGGTCTCGTATTTGGGTCATACGCTAAGGGGAGAAAAATACCACCTCCTTCGACTGATCGTCACCTGAGAGTAAGAGGGTTCCAACTAACAAAATTTCACATTTGGCTTATTTTCGTGAAAAGGGTTCATACTAACCTTATCTATACGTACAATTAAAAAAAACCACGTAATAGTATCGTCATTTTGATGTTACCAAAAGAATCAAGTTCCATCTGATCATTCAAAACACACGATTCACTGAAGAAGGATTCATTTACACTTAGAACTTTATTATTCCAACTGTCGACAGAGAAAATTTACACGCTTCTCGGTAAAAGAGTTTCATCTGCTTCAGATGGAATTCTTTTATTTCAAGATACACACCCGAAACCAGCAAACTTTCACTTCATTTTTCTCAGCTTTTTACTTTTGACAGTTGGAACCTTCTTACTCTCAGGTGACGTGATATTAATGGGTAAAGTGGAAATACATTATCGTGGCCCTCTACTAATATTATAACGCAAAAAGTCGGACGGGCTTGCCTTCCTGGTTGACCCTAATATTTGAACATGAATTTGTTAATGATGTGCAAGAATATTTAAGCCGGGATAAGTATCAGAATCCCGGGATAGTGTTGTGGCAGCCCTGGGCGCGATATATCCCGGGCAGGGGGCGAGCGGGCCCCCCGCCGCCGTTCGGGTAATTGTTTTCGCGACTCGCGGGCGCCGTCAGAGGACGGACGCCTCGGGCGGGGGGGCGCGGAGCGTGGGGGCGTAGGAAGGGGATTAGAGCCGGTCCGAGGGGAGATCTCGAGGTGGATGGTGAAAAAAATATATTTTATGTAAGATGAATCATTCCGTCACCGATTCGTCACGTTGCGAGGGCACCGGCTCACGTAATGACGACATTATTTCTAAACAATTATCTATGTAATCATATATTCACCAACAACATTTGAGCCGTTTATTTTTGAAAGTGGAATAAGTCCATTTTTTCAAGTTTCGAAATATTTGAGAATAAGCGTTTGAATGAATATAAAAATATTGAAAAATGTTAAACAACTTGGGCGATTTTTTTACCACTATAATTTTGTTGTTTGACCCCTATGTATGGGAAGTGAAGCATGGAACTGGCAAAAGAAGGATTAAAGTAGAATAAATGCAGTAGAAATGAGATCTCTAAGATTAATGTGTTTAAATCTGCATATGCAATGACGGTCGGTCTAAGAGCGAGGTCGACAGTGGTATACATCAGGCTAGGCTTGCATTTAATAAAAGGTCGAAAATAATATAATCAAATAATATAGATCTAAAACTGAGAATACTCCTCATCAAGACCTATGTATGGAGTATCTTGATGTACGGCTGCGAGACATGGTGCCTATCCGAAAGAGATAAACGGAGACTAGAGGCTTTTGAGATGTGGTCCTATAGAAGACTATTAGCAATTTCCTGGAGAGACCACATCACGAATGAGGAGGTTCTTCAAATAATCGAAGGAGGAAGGCACCTGCTCAGGACCTTGTCCGAAAGGCCTGCAAGATGGATCGGCCATGTAATACGTCAAGAAGGCCTCTTGCATCCCATAATGGAGGGTATGACCGAGGGGACAAACTCTAGGGGACGCCCACGCCGGAGTACCTGGAGGACCTGTTGGTGGACGTGCGCTGCTCATCATATGCAGATTTCAAAAGAGCCGCACAAGACAGGGAAGAATGGAAGAGAATAATAGAAGAAATTGCTGCAAATCAATGCCAGGATTGAAACTTTATAATAATAAACTACCATAAACTACCATGCAAAGGGTAGTGTTGCAGATTGACATATATACAACTTCCAAAAATTTGTCAGACATGGTGGTCATAAGAAAAAAGGTGGAACGGGGAATGTTGTATTGCATAAAACGTGCGCTTAACCCAACCAATGAAAGGTCATAAGTCCTGAAAACACCTCGATCAACCATATTCTGTTTCCAATTTGCATCTTCGACTCTATTGAGATACAATTGATTCTTTATAATAATAATTTAATTATTATTTAAAATGAACTTTCATCGAGATTTCAGTAAAATCATTTGATTATCTTAAAAACAATTGTGATGTCAAAAAACAATGTAATTTAATTTAACAGTTTCTCCTCGGAGATCGACGTCTTTCATGTTAGTGAAAGTACGTTCAGGGGACAAATAAATACTCTTGACTTTGGAAAGTATTTTGTCTTCCTAATGTCGAACCATCACTAATGCGTTCCTGGTATTGTGTTGTATTTTATAATATTTTACCTGTACTCAATTGATGCCTTAAACATTTATGCTGTTTGTAATGTCTTTTGAGTAAATAAACTGATTTGATTTGATTTGAAAATAACTTGATTTGGTACATCTAGAAATCGGACGTTTTATATCAATATTAATTGTATATGGGTGTTCTTTAACACCAGTGACTCAAGACGGAGTAATTTACGCACTTTGATGTATTATAACACAAAGCGAAAGCATCCACCTTTGACAGTGTCGAGTATCGCGGCCCAAGATCGTCCCGAGGAACACGAAATCACACAATCACACACGCCGTCCGCACGCGGCCCCGTCCGGCAGCGCGGCGCGGCGGGGCGGGGCGTGTGACGAGGGTTTAATTGGAAGGTGGGGGGGCGGGCGGCGGGGGAGGGCGGACGGACTGACGGACGGACACGTAGCCAGCGTCACGCACGTCGCCCGTGACGGTGTGCCGGCGAAGGAACGGTACGCACGCCAGGAGCGGACTCCGCCCGGTGACGTGTTGCCCGCTCAGGAGCAGGGCTGATCCTTAAATTAACCAAATGAACCCTGAGGTGTTCCATTTTTAAATTGCCACAAAAATAATACAGTGTACCTCACATACTTCATTAATTCATCAAAAACGATACGGTGAGAGAAAAAACAAAGGTCACTGACATGATCCACCGGGTGGCGACTCTAAAATGGCAATAGGCAGGTGAGTTAAATCCTTAAAAACCGGAAAATACCGATCAACCTGAAACGAAAAGTCTATGAAGCCTGCGTTCTGCCAGTTGGTACTTATGGTCTTGAAACTGTTACATTGTCAAAACAAAGTGCCGAGAAACTACGAGTGACCCAAAGAGCTATGGAAAGAGCCATGTTAGAAATAAGCCTAAAAGACAGAGTCAGAAACAATACGGTGAGAGAAAAAACAAAGGTCACTGACATAATCCACCGTGTGGCGACTCTAAAATGGCAATGGGCAGGTCACGTAGCCAGAAGCTCAGATGAAAAGTGGACAAGAAGACAGCTGACTTGGAGACCGTGGACGGCGAAGAGAAGTGCAGGGTGACCGCAACTACGGTGGAAGGATGATCTGAACAGACACGTCGGAATAACCTGTATGCAGTCTGCACAGGACAGAGTGACATGGAAGCGAATGGAGGAGGCCTTTGTTCAGGAGTGGACGGGAATAGGCTGTAGAAGAAGAAGGAGAAGACGAAGAAGAATGTGTAACACTTCCTAAATTTGTTAAAAAAGCTACCTATCTATCCAAGCTAAAATGGCAGTGCACAATCATTGTGTTATTTTACCGACCCTTATGTATGGAAGCGAAGCATGGAACTGGCAAAATAATAAGTGCAGTAAAAATGAGATCTCTTAGACGATTGTGTCAAAACTGTGTATGATAGAGTGTCGAATGAAAATATCATATAAGAAGTGAATGCAGTGCGAATGAAAGTGTTATGAACAAAATAACGAAAGGATCATTAAGATGGTTTGAATACACAGAAAAATCAACGAAGAAATAATGGCGAATAAAGATATGTTAACCATGTAAAAGAAATAGAGAAAGGCTAAGAAAAACGTGGCACGATCAAATCAATCAGATCTTAATTGTCGACCACGTGAAAAATCGGAGAAATCGATGGCTGTCCTTAACACGATAAATGAATGTTGATTAAGCGAGAGAATTATGTCAGGAAAAAACAATGTGGCGGTCCAACCTTTCTGCCCACCCATTCGGCGAGAGGGCATGATGGTAAATTGGTTAGTTTACTTCCAAAATAAATACAACGAATTTAATGTGTTATACTGAAGTTAATAAATGAAACGGTAATTTATGGATTAAAAATAGCTGTGGATTTATATGAATATTTGAAATGAGGTTTTGCCTTCCCTAATGCGGTCCTTTGGTTCCCATTTCTCCAGACACGCACCAGCTCGCGGCTCTCTCGAGCCCCCAGGG
Organism: Lepidostoma basale; assembly: GCA_022606425.2. Lineage (NCBI taxonomy): Eukaryota > Metazoa > Arthropoda > Insecta > Trichoptera > Lepidostomatidae > Lepidostoma > Lepidostoma basale. The sequence continues at coordinate 251,182 of JAHDVF020000880.1, forward strand.
TCGGCAGGGGCGCCGGGCGTCTTCTGGCAGGATTGCGACGCCAGCGCCTTCGTGCAAATATAATACTAAATTGCGCCAATAGATTCACGTATAATTTAATTAAAAATTTAAAAAATCCTATAAAAATACAAAGAATGATCAAATTTTATATATAATAATATATCGTCGGTTCAAAGGTAAAACTCATTAAGTGACATTTTAATTTTTTTTTCCAATTTCTATATCAGACTTGTGAATTCTACGTCATAAAATAATCACCAAGTGTATTTATTAAAGAATAACAGTTATTCTTTAATAAAAACACTTGGTGATTATTTTCTGATGTAGAATTCGCAAGTCTGATACAGAAAATGCAAAAAAAAATAAAAAATTAATGTCACTTAATGAGATTTACCTTTGAACCGACGATATGGTCTTTGTTTTTTTTTTTATACAAATACTTGTAGACAAATACTGGATTTTTACCCATTGCGGGTTAATAATTTTTTAAGGATGAATTGTATCTCAATAGAGACGAAGATGTAAATTATTTGGAAACAGAATATGGTAGTCGAGGCATTTACAGGACTTATGACCTGTCATTGGTTGGGTTAAGCGATCACTTTATGTTTAACACCATTCACCATTCCGCCCTTCTTACGACACCACGTCTGACAAATTTTTGGAACTTGTATATATGTTAATATTTTTTAATAACTTAACTGTTGGTAGGTACATCTACACTAGCGTCATCTATTAAGATAAACGTCTTGTAAACGCCCCGACTACCATATTCTGTTTCCAAATAATTTACATCTTCGTCTCTATTGAGATACAATTAATCCTTAATATATGGTATATTCTACTATGTATATGGCTGTGAAACTTGGACTCAAGTGAATGTAATGAACTGTTTGAGAACTGGATATACCGCAGAATGCTCCGTATACCGTGGACCGATAGGGTCAGTAATACAGATATAGGTACTACAGAGAACCAGAGCCAATAGGGAACTGTTGTCGAGTGTAAAGGCTAGAAAGGTTTCATATTATATTTAGATCAAAATAATCACAAATTGTGTTTGACAGTGTTTAAGGCTCGACACCAGAGAGCGCCAGCGTATATATCGGGCCTCAGCGTGACACCCATGCCAACGGAAAACCAACGTTCACTCCGAATAGAAACAAGTGCAAACATTACAATTCCAGTCGGAGCCAATAATGCAAGTTTCCATGATCGTGCTTTCAGCGTTACGGGTCCGTTGGCGTGGAATAGCCTCCATGTTTAGTATTTAGTATGTGGAAAGTGACGTTAAATTTAAAAAACTTCGAAAGACTGCACTGTTCGGTCAGTCATTTCCTAGTGCGCCCTTGGAGTAATTGATTTTACAAAACGGCGCACTTAAAATATAAGTCATCAAAATAATAATAATAATAATCATGTGCTAAGGGAAGAAAGATACCACCTCCTTCGGCTGATGACAATGGGCAAAATAGAGGGACATCAGGGAGTTGTTAGAAGTCAGTTTTCCTGGCTGCGAAATGTAAGAGAGTGGACAGTAATGCGCTGAGATTAGAACCGGTTTCAAGTGGCGCAGGACAAAGGTTTCGCTGCAGCGATCGCCAATGTTGGGGGGACCTGACACGGCACCAGAAAATAAAATAATAAATCTGGCGAATACAAATTTATCACTACCTATATGGATTAATGTTAATATATCAGTACATAATGGAGTTCTATTTGGAAAACTTATGCATGAAAGTCACAGCGTCCATTCAGATGTCGACATTTTCATTGCTATAGCGGGTAGTGTCTAACCACAATAAATTGGCGAACATATTATTATAAAAACTAACAACTAACCATCACGCCGTCTCCCCGAAGTGGTAGGCAGAAAGAATGGACTGCCACACTTTTCTATTCTGACATATTTCTCTTGCTTCCTCAACATTCATACATCGTGTCATGCACGCGCGTCGATTTTTCTGACTCCTCACATGGCCGACATTCAATATTTGATTTATTTGATCGTCGTGGTCTTCCTCTATTTCTGGTTCCATTTACATCGTTGACATATAATTTTTTTACCATTCTTTCTTTATTCATTCTTTCCATATGTCCAAACCATCTTAATGTACTTTTCATTATTTTGTTCATAACACCATCATTCCCACCGCATTCACTTCTTATATTTTCATTCGACACTATCATACACAGAGTATTTACACATTCGTCTAAGAGATCTCATTTCTACTGCATTTATTCTACTTTCATCCTTCTTTTGCCAGTTCCATGCTTCGCTTCCATACATAAGGGTCGGTAGAAGAACACCATCATGCACTGCCATTCTAGCTTTTTGGATAGGTTTTTGTTTGCGATGACAACTTTAAGTGCACCATTCACTTTGTTGCCTGCTCCAACATATTATTATTTTTTTTTTGTGAATCGCTCTTTACATCATGACAGCATGAGCCAAATCGATGCAAACGGTATTATAGCTATCATAGTGATTCTCGCGACATGTGATAGGCAGCTAATCTATCGCCATTTTATTGTCACGTGAATTCTACACCAGACCAAAGACAGTGTGATAATCACACTGCCCTCGCCGGGAATCGAACCCGGAACCTTCGGGGTGGCAGTCAATGCACTTACCACTCGACCACGAAGGTCGTCGTTATATAAAGTCATATAAAGTTGTTATTATTATTTCTCAAAATATTCGTTTTAGATTTTACAAATTTAGACTTATTAGACTTTACAAATGATTTTAAAATCTTTAATATAAAAATGTGTTTTTGTGTTCATTTGTGCTGTTGATAAAATAAATTTTAAAACACTTATTTTGTTTTTACTCTATTTTATTTTATAAAAAATATGATAGAACTCCTAATAATGAAGTAAGAAACGAAAGTAAGAAACGTTTGAATGCGTCCTAAACAAAATTAAGAAAGGGTCACTAGGATGGTTTGGATATATGGAACGAATGGATGAGGGAAGAATGGTCAAAAAGATACTCGTATATACAAATAGTATGAGTGGAAAAAGAAGTCGAGGTCATTCATTAATTCTTTCTTTCGTTCCCACTGCATTTAATAATTCAATAATTTATGTGTACTGCATTTATTATAATAATTTTGGTATAAAATGTTATTTTTTTTTTTGAAGCGATATTATGTTTCATGATTTAATTAATAAAAATATTTAAAAAATAATATCCCAAAAGTATCGTTCATGCTCGTCCAGCATACTTGGTCTGTCTGCGATATGGGACGGAACTTCCCACGAAATGGGCGCTGTGAGCCAAGCACTCTCTGCATGCCAACACGGTACTATCGATTGACCATCGGGCACGAACGCCGGGAGCACTAGCGGTGCATGTCGATATTCAATTTAAACTTCTAGGAATAACCCAGGAAAAGCTTTTTTCGCTAGATGACACCAAGAGCATTTTTTAATATTAAACTTTTAATATTGAAATTTAAAGTAACTAAATTTCAAAATTAAAAATAAAATTGTGACAAACTTCGTGGCAGACTGACAAAAGCTATTACTGCCACACCGAAGGCCCCTGTTTTGATTCCCGGGGATGGCAGTGTGATTGTCACAATATCTTTGATCTGGTGTAGAAGTCGCGTGACAATAAAATAGCGATAGATTAGTGACCTGTCACATGTCATGTGAATTCATGTGATGGCATCCCTTTACATCGATTTTCTCGCGTGGTAATAATGTAAAGAGCTATTCAACAAAATAATAATAATAATATAATCATAAAGATTGGTGGCGAAAAGGTTCGCAACCCATCACAGCGCGTCTCCCGCGGGGGCGAAAAGAGAAGGATGGCGTGCCGCATCTGTTAAAGTGTGGTAGTCCATTATTTCTGCCTATCCCTTCGGGGAGACGGCGTGATAGTTAGTTAGTTAGTTATACAATAATATTAATAATTCTCTTCTCTTCAGCAGGCTTACTGGTAATCAATCTCTTGCTGCTTGGGTTTTCATCTTTAACATTTTTTGCAATTCTTATATTCTCCATGCGGTCCACGTGGTCTATCCAAAAGCGCCTTCTGCTTGTTCCCCATATCACTTTGTCTTCAACACCATAGACAGACCTTATCGTTTCATTTCCGATTCGATCTCTGAGGGTTTTGCCTGCGATGGAGTTCGCATTTCTGTTACTCTATGAAGGTTCTTAGTTCCATTCTAGTCATATAGGTCACACTGTAGCTACCGATCTCTATGGTTAGGTAAGTGAATCGCATGACTTGCATTTGTGTATTGATAGCGCATAATATCCACCTGTAACTGCAGTATTTCGTTGTTTTAATACGAAAGGCAAAATTTCTCGAATGTTTTTAAAGATAGTTGGTGGTCGGAAACATATGACCCATGTTTCAGACTTTCACGTAAATAATTTGTAGTTTACTATCGCGCAGAATGTGCGTATTGTAAAACATTGCGTATGTATTTCAAACTAAATTGAACTTTTAACAAATTTCGGCCATTAGGCGGCAGTCCCTTGTCTCGCCGTTTTCCCGCCGTCCCATAGCAACCCTCTTTTGTTTTTTCCTCCAATTTGCGAGTGTGTACGGGGGCCCCGCGGGTGCGCACGTGTGTATATATGTGTGTGTGTAGTGGGAGAGCGTAGAAGGTACGAAAACCAATCGAAAAGGGAGGGAAAGAAATAAAAGTCCGCGAAACACTCGCGACGCCGGGAGAAGAGTCGTTCCGACGAAAGAGGATAGGGAAAAAAATCTGTGTATGATAAAGTGTCGAATCAAAATATAAGAAGTGAATGCGTTGCGAATGATGGTGTTATGAGCAAAATATTGAAAGGATCGTTAAGATGGTTTTGATACATGAAAATAATGAATAAAGTAAGAAAGGTAAGAAAAGTATATGTTAGCGATGTAAATGGAACTAGAAGTAAGGGAAGACTCAAATAAATCAAATATTGAATGTCGTCCACGTGGGTGCATGATACGATATATGAATGTTGAGGAAACGAGAGAATATTGTCAGGAAAGAAAAGTGTGGCAGTCCATTCTTTCTGCCAACCCCTTCGGGGAGACGGTGTGATGGTTAATTAGTTAGTTAGTTTATTAGTATTATATTTCAGTGCGATAGTCTCACTGATAAAGAGTTCAAAGATCAATGGACTTAAAATTTGTATGTAATCGTAAATGTGCGCAACAATAATTGTGAATATTTTATCTTTCATCTCTTGACCGAATAAGAAATCCATATCTTGCACAGGGTTAAATCATGTCCCTTTGATCAGGAGTCAATTGTTATGTCCTCTATAACAGCTTGTTAATAAATACTGTTAAGATATGGAGTGAATGTCTTGTATTCAATAAATCTAGCTGTTTACACATAGGACCTATGTAAATAAAAATTATATTAATTGAATTGTAAAAATATTTAAAGATTGAAATTAATACCCGGGGTTACATATTTACAGAAAAGGGATAAGATTTCAATTAATAATGTAATAATTAAATAAAAGTTATCATTACTGTTAAAAATTTAAAACACTGTTATAATATCACAATTTCTTTTTATTCACTCCGAGTGTCGCGACAGCTGTTTCGCCAACCGATGTTGGCAACATCGGTTGGCGAAACAGCGGTCGCGACACTCGGAGTGAATAAAAAGAAATTGTGATATTATAACAGTGTTTTAAATTTTTAACAGTAATAATGTTAAAGTATTATAGTGTTTCGGCCAAAACAATGGACTATTTTAAAGATATCAATTGAAAATATGATAATATTATAATAACGGAATACTAATATAAAAATATATATAAAAAAGCTATCCAAAGAAGCTCTAATGGCAGTGACCCTTGTGTATGGTATGGGAGTGTATCATGGAAGTGGACAAAAAAAGGATGAAAGTAGAATAAATGCAGTAGAAATGAGATCTCTAAGACGACTGCGTGATAAAACTCCTTATGATAGATTGTCAAATGCAAATATAAGAATTGAATGCAGTGCGAGTTAAAGAGTTGTGAACGAAATAATGAAAGGGTCGTTAAAATGGTTTGGACACATGGAAAGAATTGGTGAAGACAGAATTAATGATGAAACGCGTTAGTTATTTAGGATTGAAGAAATGATTTCATTAAAAAGATTAGCAAATTAAGTCGCATAGAGATTGGAACACAAGATTTACCAAATGGTTGCGTAGATTTTCACGGTTGGTAGCAATATGTTTTTTGGGATCTTTGGAAAAGCTGTGTAACTTGTCTTTCTCGACCGACGTTTCGGAGTTCGTTACAGTCTCCATTGTCAGGATAGTTTTATTAGTTCATACCTTCGGAATTGACATCATCCCTTTAACTCCATAAAACTTCTTGGAGTCAACTTCGAAGCAGATCTTTCATTAAAAACCCAAATAAATAAGGCAGTGAGCGCCAGTTTCTTTCACCTAAGGCAGCTCAAAGCAATGTTCCCCCTGATGCATTTAAAACACTTGTTAATACCTTCGTCGTATCTCGACTTGACTATTGCAACGGCATTTACGCCAACATACACAAGAAACAAACTTCAATCTGTTTTCAATGCGGCAGCACAACTTATAAAAGGTGTTCCAAAAATCTCGCATATTTCACAACATCTAAAAGATCTTCACTGGCTCAAGTGTCCTGAAGGTATCCAGTATTAACTATGCCGGACGGTTTTTAAAGGACTTCACGGAATAGCACCAGCCTATATCTGAACTTTGTGTTGCTGATAGCCCTAACTTGCGGCAATCTACGCTTCGATCAGCAAACTCCTCGGCAATAGGCAAATTACTTGAGCGAAAGCGCAACCCCCGAACAAATTTCGGAGATCGGGCTTTCGCAGTGGCAGGTCCGTCAGCCTGGAATTTGCTTCCTGCACGGCTCAGATGCATTGACAATCCGACAGACTTTAAATTTCATACAAAAACCCACCTTTTCAAAATATCTCATAAAATGTAAACAACGGTTTTCTGATTGCTGGTGTCACATGCTGCTCTCCTGACTAAAAACACTATCAATGCGCCCTTGAAGTGAGTTATTCACGTAAACGGCGCTATACAAATTAGCCAAATTATTATTATTATTATAACTACGAGTACTTTGAAGATGGAAACTGCAACGATCTCCGAAACATCGCGCGAGAAAGCCAAGTTTCAAAGATTTTCTCAAGATTCCAAAAAAACAAGTTTTACCAAGTATGTATTTCGGAGTCTCATGCTGGAGCACTCACTTCACTTCATAGCTAGAAACAAAATTGACGCAGTATCGTAGAATTTAATTAATTCAATGCGAAATAATAATGTTCAGGTGCTGTCTGTCGTTAAGCCTAGTATATACTCCTCTGTAGTCCGCGCTAGCGGCTCCCATAATATAGTGTAGGCGCTGAAGTAGCGAGCCAGGGGGGCGGCCCCACCGCCCGAGCTGACCACTAGCGCCTCGGCCACGACGCAGAAAATCCTGCACCCCACAAAGCGAAACAAAAACATTTGAATATAAATTAAATTCCTTTCTACTCGTGTGGCGATGCTGTTCCGCGGATCTTGGATTTGGGGGGCAAGTCGGGCACAGAGACACATTATGCACGACGCGCGATTAGAAACCGCGCGGCCGGACGCCCCCTCCCGCCCCACGCCGCCCCGCCGCTCGCCCGCCCCTGCAGCCACCCTATCGAACCTCCCAGCCGTAACCAAAATTGAAGCGCAGATCTCTCGCGGACACAAGAACGCGGTCACTGGCGTAGTCGGGGTACTCGTTGTAAACGGTATTTTTAAAATAAATTGTATTTCCGAGATGCGAGATATCTATTAATCATTTACCAAGTACATCGCTTTAATACCTCGCACTATATAATCTCAATAGAAAAAAAATTACACGTTTCGTCTGTCAAAGGCATTACATTGACATATACATAATATAATTCTAAAAAACAGACGTTTTCATTCAAATTAATTATGTACTACATACGTATACATTTATTGTTTCTTGAACAATGATTTAAAATCTACTTTGGGAATTAATTAAACATTGTTTAGACCACATTTTAAAAAAAAAATATATTAAAATATCCGACATGTTCTTCAGGTGTAAAAAATATAACAAAAACAAAACAAAGGAAGACTAATAAAAAACGCATTTAAAATTCTAATTTTAAAAAAATAATTGTAAGTACCTACTTATAACAAATAGCCCAACTTAATTTATAATTTTGAATTTTTGTATTGAATTTTAAATGCGTTTTTTCTTAGTCTTCCTTTGTTTTGTTTTTGTTATATTTTTTACACCTGAAGATGGAGGAGGTATCCTCTTAAACATGTCGTGTATTTTAATATTTTCTATTAAAAAAGTGGTCTAAACAATTAATTCCCAAAGTAGATTACTATGGAATTCCACAGTGTTAATGCCTTAACTTTCAATAAAATGATTTAAAACTCTGAAGATTAAGAAAAATCACTGATAAAACTCTGAAGAACTGAAGATTATAATACAAATTCTAAAACTAACTAACTAACTAACCATTACGCCGTCTCCCCGAAGGGGTAGGCAGAAAGAGTGGACCGCCACACTGTTCTGTCCTGACATACATCTCTCGTGCATCGTGTCATGCACGCACGTCGATTTCTTAGACTCCTTGCGTGACCGATATTTAATATTTGATTGATTTGATAGCGCCAAGTTTTCCTCGGCCTTCCTCTATTTCAAGCTCCGTTCACGTCTTTTAGACATACCTTCTTCATCATTCTTTCCATGTCTCTAAACCATCTAAACGATCCTTTTGTTATTTTGTTCGTAACACTTTCATTCGCACCGCATTCACTTTTTATATTTGCATTTGACACTCTATCATATACAGATATCTCACAATTTCGTCTTAGAGATCTCATTTCTAGTGCATTTATTCTACTTTCATCCTTCTTTTGCCTATTCCATGCTTCACTTCTGCACATAAGGGTGCCAATGCCATTAATCCAAATCCTCGGAGTTAGTCTTAAGAAATATATGAAAAAACTTGTAATCCCCATTTCTGTGTAGGTACCGTGCAGAAATGCGACCTTAATCTGATATGCTGTTTTATTTTTAGAAATTAAGGGAACCCGTATTAGATTAATGATGTTTTTAAAACAGTAAGAAATATTATTTGTACGTTTGAGTCATTATTTATTCAAATAAATTAACTAATGACACAGGATAAATAACATTCCTCACCATTAGTGATGGGTGCTTTCTAAAATAAGTCAGGTAGGTACGTAAAACCAACGGAAAGATGCGTGTATTAATGATATTACCATAATTCAAATATTTTAAAAACAAATCGATTAAGATGTTCAAATCAAAGTTAAAATAGTCGATGAAATATATTTTAAAATTGGTTGAATGGTTGATGAACTTCACGGCCGAGTGGTAAGGGCTTTGACGTTCACCCTGAAGGTCCCGGGTTCGATTCCCGGCGATGGCAGTGTGATTGTCACACTGTATTTGGTCAGGTGCAGAATTCACGTGACAATAAAATGGCGATAGATGTCATGTCACGAGAATCAAAATGATAGCTATACCATTTAAATCGATTTGGTTCGCACTGTAATGATGTAAAGAACGATTCAACAAAATAATAATAACAATTCTGCTCATATTTTGAATCTCAAGAAGAATTCTAAAACATAAGAATGAAGCGATTCGTAATTTGAATTTAGTCATTCGTAGAAACGGTAATTATACCATAATGTAAATTAAGTTTATAAATACAGTTGACATCCCTGAAAATAATTAGTCAATAATTGAAAACTAAAAATGTAATGTATGGCACAATAATTTTAAATAAATCGGTGCAGTACGAATAACTGAATCGATGTTACGTTATCTGCGTGAATTCCCCATAAAACCCGCCCGCTATTTGCACGGGATATCAGCGAACTTTCGGCGAAAACAAATTAACATGACAGCCGGAAATGCCTCATTAGCCGATGTGAGGCCGTCGCCCGCCATTGTACATAACGACCGATATGAATAACCATCGCCGATAGGTACCTACCCGAGACCATTACCCGGCGCGGCACCTACCCACCGCCGAATGCTTTAATTCAATTCGCGGTAGATGACTGCACGCGGCCAGAAAAGCACCATGGGTGGATTTTCAAAATTGCAAAATTAGTCATCTGTTGATTGGCGGATGTTAAAAAAAAGGGCGTTTTCATAAGTAATACTTATCAAATATATTTTTTTTCTTATATGCAACAGGTCATTTGAACCCAATTACTGTGAAGACATTATTTTTTTAGCTATTATATTGATGATTCACATGACATGTGATAGGTATCCAATCTATCGCCATTTTATTGTCACGTGAATTCTACACCAGACGAAAGACAGTGTGATAATCGCCGGGAATCGAACCCGGGATCTTCGGTATGGAAGTCAAAGCTCTTCTGCCACGAAGGTCGAATATTGAGTTTTTATAACTAACTAAACATCACGCCATTTTCCTGGAGGGGTAGGCAGAGAGGATGGATGGCAACAATGCTCTCTCCTGGCATACCTCTTGGGCTTCCTCTACATTCATACATCGTAATTTGAAGTTTTTAGTATTATTAGAATCCCCGTAATAATATATGTTTTTCCCTAATTAAAGTGAAATAAAGTTTTGTATTTTTTTTTTACAAATTTAATAAAGTCAAAATGTGTACAGGTAAGTTCACAAAATGGCTGATATATGTACCGTTTTGTAAGATTTCTCATATTATTAGAGATTTATTTTTTTATTAATTATGGGTCCGACTCCGACTCCGCCCGTGCAACCCTTAGGCGCGGCGGCCTCTCCCCCCACCGCCGCCCGCGGACCTGTTAGTTTCTCAGTATTGATCGTAGTGGACAAAGGACGGCGGCCGGACATCGTCTCCCGTCTCCCGACTCCGGCTCCCGCGCGAGACACTCTCACCTCGGGGAAGCCCGCGCGCCCGACCCGCGACTTTTAAAAAAGTTCCCGCACACTTTCCGCGCGGCGACCCCGAGCGCGCGGAAACTGCGAAAACTTTTTCCCGCCGCTTTTTACCGGCGCATGCACCCTGCGGCTGCGGTTTTTTATTGGCGGGCCGCTTCATTCATTCGCTTTAAAATGATTAGTTTTATCCCGGGGCGCGGAGGCGGCGGGGGTAAACACGGGACGCGGCCTCGTGGCCGGCTACAATAATCGCAGTTTTTCGTGGAATGTCTCGCGGGGCGGTCGCTCCCGTCCCGGCCGCGCGCAGGTAGCCGCCGCCAGCACATCTGCACTCCGCCGTCCGCCGTCCGCCGCCCGCCCGCGGTCACTCCAGTTCGTCACTCGCGCTGATAAGGTCCTCTGCTCCGCGCTCGCTCCCCGCTCGGCCAAATAAACAGACTTTTGCGAGTTCGGGAACACATAAACTTTGCCGATTCGTCAACTTTACTCGCTTGCTCTTTGCGCGCGTCAACATTTAAAGAGAACTCCCGCGAGTGTTTCGCTCATTCCGCCGCATCGGAATTATTATGTTTGTGTCGTTTTGTTTTGATAAACTGTAAATAATGTCGGCCTAACATCTGCTCTGTTTGTTGTCAATGTCGACGAGTTCGTGTTTGTTATTTGATATGCCGGGAGCCTTCAACAAGATGGAACTCTTGCCGGGCAATATCAACACCAGGTATTTATTATTGCATTTGTACGAATTGTGAATTAAAACTCTCCAACATGTAACAAATATTTCACACCGAAACTTTATTCATCATAATTGACATTTCAATCAAAAAGTTTTTTTTTATTAAGACGACAATAACACAGATATATTATCACCGTCGTTCAATTAATAACAAACTGTTACATTATTGTATTTTAAATGCCATTTTATTATACTTTCAACTGTGTAAGTAACTAAGTAACAATTCTGATATTTGCTTTCTTGATACTTCACGCGGGAATACAAAGACTGTAAACAAAATCATTTATGATAATCACGGGGGTAATCAGGAGGATATAAAAATCCAGGCTCGGCGTAAAACGGTCGTAAAAGTGTTGTGAAAAGTGTAGTAAACCCGACTCCCTAGCCGGGCCCTTTCCGCGCGGAACTAAACAACTTTATTGATAACTTTTGCCGTACGTAATACATACACACCGTACCTGTTGAATTGGAATAACTGAATTTATCATTAGCCGAATACTTGGCTTATCATTTCGGCTCGCGGCGAGAGGAAATATTTGTTTGACGTTTCTTCACGAGTATACCAGATAATCAGTATTCTTTTCATTAAGTGTCATAGTTATTAAACTACATACATATTAGAAATATTAGACACCATAAATTGTATACCAAAGTGAATAATATTTTTCTGAAACATATTTTATACATATTTGTTTTAAATTAAAATAAAATAACTTTTAGGCTAATATGTAACTAATTTGGAAAGAGAATTTTTCACGCTGTTTTATCAATTATATTTAAACCAGAGGATGGAAGATGTCAAATCTGAAACATGTCGCGAAAAATGTTTTTATTTTGTAAACTGTAGGTATAAAAACAGTGTTGAAAATTCTCATACTAAATTAACAATGGAATTATACGGTTTTAACGTCTTATTAAATTGAATCGTAATCCTAATTTAAAGAGTTGTATTTGGATTAAATAAATGTTTAATTTATAATTTTCCTTACAATAATAAAGAAAATGAAAATATTAAATTTCGTATGTCTAAAATATTAATTTATAAAATGAATTTTTTAATCATGGTTGTAATGGGATTAAAATTGATAAATGTCAGGAAATATTTAATCTATTTTTATATACCTACATATAAAAACATTCAAATTCTTATGTTAGAAATAAAACTAATCGAATTAAAATTGACACATCATATTTCTCACATAATTAAAAAAAGTTATTTATTTACTAATTTAATTTGATTCACTTCTTGTTATATAAACTAATTTAAAATCAAAATATTGTTTATACTTTTTAAACCACCGTAGAAGTAGAAGAATCATATAAATCTCTAAAACATTTTGACGTACACGAATAGATAGAATATCAAATGCTGATATTAGAAAGAAATGTAGAGCGAAAGAAGGTATTATGTACAAAATTATGAAAGGATCGCTGCGTTGGTTCGGACATATGGAGCGCATGGGTGAAGAAAGAATGGTTTAAAAAGTATACGTTAACGATGTAAATGGAGTCGATGTAGACCGAGGAAAACATGGCATAACCAAATTAATCTAATTATAAAGGTTGGTCTTGTCAGAAGCCGGAAGAATCGACGTACGTGTATAACTCGATGTATGAATGTGGAGGAAGCTAGAGAGGTTTATCAGGATAGAGTAGTGTGACAGTCCATTATCTCTGCCTACCCCTGCGGAGAAACGGCGTGATGGTTTGTTGTTGTTGTTTATATAGTTTGTAATTAAACGTTAATTATTTTTTTTCTAAATCCTTTTGAAAAAATGGGTTTATACCATATAAACTAAACATGAAAATTCTGTTAACGATTGAGTAAAACAAAGTAATTTTGGATAGTTCGAACATTAGGATTAATTTAAAGTTCGCGGACTTTTGGTTGCGAACCCCTTTTAAATTTAAAATCGCAACTTTTCAGATAAACAGGAACCTGAGAAGTGAGCGTCCGAGATAGTTGTCGCATTAATTTTGAATCACCTTTGTTCTTCAGGTAAAAGAAATCGTGCATTTGTTTCAAACAAAATAATTCGAAATGCACTAATTGGTCGCCCGATGTCATAAATGAGAAAAGGTCAGTCGTATACCTGCTATTAAAATGTCAACATTGGAACCATTTTTCATATTTTATAACCCCTAATATAATCTTTTGATAATAACATTCGAGCCATTGAAAATGGATAAACCTTTATTCTTTGTATCACATGTATTTCCGATGTCAATAAATATCAGTATTGTAATATATTTTCACTACATATTTATGTTATGTACATAAGCAACATTATTACATTTTTATCCTATTATTTTAATCTCAATAATACAAATAAATCGTGGCTGAGTGGTAAGAGCTCCGACTTCCATTCTCAAGGTCCCGGGTTCGATTCCCGGCGATGGCAGTGTGATTGTCACACTGTCACTGGTCTGGTGTAGAATTCACGTGACAATAAAATGGCGATAGATTGACTACCTATCACATGTCATGAGAATCAATATAATAGCTAAAATAAATTGTATACAGTAATTGGGTTCAAGCGACCTGTTGTATACAAGGAGAAAAAAAATAAAAATAAAAACACAATCTTAAATTGAAAGAAAGAATAGTAATAAAGTATATGTTAATGATTTAAATCGATTTAGGAATAGAGGAAGACCAAGGAAACATGGCACGATCAAATAAATCAAATATAGAATGTCGGCCACGTGAGGAATCTGAGAAATGGACGTGCGTGCATGACACTACGTATGTACTCGTATATTGAGGATGCGAAAGAAGTATGTCAGGAAAGAAAAGTGTAGCAGTTAGTTATTTTTTTATTTTAATTGATTGATTAATAAAGTTTGAATCCCAAGGATTGGTTTGTAGCAATCAAATAACTTTGCTGCTGATTCTTGGGTTACCACTCGTTCTTTTAATGTGGTAGTTTCCCGGTCTTTCTGCATTTGTGTGTACAATAGGTTATTTTAACCGAATTACTCTCATTTCCCTATGCCATTTCCCATCATCGGGGTCGGCCCTCCTCGTACGAAAACCCAAACTTTTCTATTTTGACTCATCTCCACTGTCAGGTTCTCGCATTGGAGCTCCTTTTCTATGTTGGCCCACAATTTGAACCGAATTACTATATACATTATTACCTAAACTCATTAAATGTGATATGTGGGTAGACTATCGCCATTTTTATTGTCACGTGAATTCTATCAGACCAATAACAGCGTGATATTTTTTTTACACTATCCTCACTTGGAAGCAAACCCGAAACGTTCGGTGCATCAGTCAAAGCTGTTGCGACTCTGTCACGGAGGTCATCATGAGCTTTTGATTTAATCATCTCAAAGGCGCCCTAGAAAATTATCCATGTTACAGCCTAGTTATAAACAATACGTATTGAGCATAAGGGTTGTATTAATAATAAGGGCGATCAGCAGTTACATCAGGATATGAAAATTTGAAAAGGTGTGTCTCAATCTAATTAAATACGGACTCTCATTGCATTTGATATCTGCAGGAAGATTGTACTAGGGTGAAGGGCCGGTTACCTCAAATACTCGGTCGACAATATTTATGCGAGGACAGTGTTTCGACAATCTGTCTATCGCAGAAGACATTGCATTTTTCAATGTAGACTGCCTCAGATCCTCAGTGATGTTTGCATGCAAATAATTGTATATAAATTCATTAATGGTCAATTCAGGACGACGAAAGAAGTAATAGAAGACACATAGAAATAATAAATCTCGGCCACGTGAGGAGTTGAAAAAATCGACTTTCACGCATGACACGATGCATAAATTTCGACGAGGTTAAAGAAGTACGTCAAAATATTAGTGAGGGTATTCTTTCTCTTTATTCTTCCCTTCGGGAAAGCTCGTGACGGTTACTTAATTATTAATTGTTACTTGACCAATGATGTTAAACTCCATATTTAGTTAATCTAGGGTAATGATTTTACTGAAATCTCTTGATGGAAATTCATTTTAAAAAGTTACTTCCACTTATTGTCTTTATTTCGACAGCGACCGGTTTCGTCAGATTGTATCGAGTCTGTCGATGTCGGCTAGCTTGTCAAAACCGGTAGATGTCGAAATAAAAACACCGTTTATTTAATTATAATACATATTTAGTATTTTAAATGACGAAAACATCCGTTTTTTAGGATTTTTATTATTATTTTTGGAGAGAGGCATGATTTGCCTTGCTAGAGAATTATTAAATATTAGTCATTTGATTGTGCCCTAATCAAACGAAGCGTTTCACACAAAATTTAATAAAACTTCTTGAAAATGTATATTCACATTAAGTTGAAAGGTTATATAAAATTAAAACGGCTTCAAGCCCAATCTTATTTCGATTGTCCTACAATCTAATTAAACAATAATTAAGCCTACCTCTAGACTTGTCTCCTAACCCTCCTCACTTTTATTTAGTGTTTATCTATTGTATATGAGGCATTCAAAGGAAAAAGTGGACTAACCCACATGGTGGCCAATATTGAGTTAACTATGGGAATGTGTCTAAAACATCTGTTTCTTCGATATAAGAACGGACTAAACTTAGTTTTAACAATATTCTTTAGATGGAAGTGTTTTTTTTTGTTTTTGCATTTAAATATTTAAAAATATTCTCAATGCAAAAGTGGACCATCATGGTCAGTCCAAAGTATTAGTGCCGAAAATGAAGTTCATGTATATTGTGTCCAATTCTGATTATGTGGTGAATGATATTGACTACAAATTTTTAGTGAGTGGTCATTCCTATTTACCATGTGATCAGGTTTAATTGCAAAACAAATATGAATTTTTCGAGATATTTACAATCCGGAACACTGGATTCAAGTAATACAATCAGCCAGGAAAAGTAATCAATTTAATATAATCTCAATGGAAAGGGATCATTTTTATTAAAAAATTAAATTGGAGAGTAACATAGTAAATAGAAAGCTCTCACTTGATGGACCCAAAGTAGAGTGGTTGAAAATACAGAGGTTGAGGTATACAAAAACCGAACCATTTAAAATATATTTCAAATACTCAAACAACATTGAAGTGATTTTCTCCATAGTGGATATTTCAAAAAGATTGTCAGTCTCAATCACTACTCTAGATGCATTGTATCCAGAAGGAAATACTATCACAGCGATGAAGAAAAAGGATTTAATTTCCTTCTTGACTTCGTACCGCCAATTTTCCACCATTTTTATAACAATTTGAAGACCAATAATATTCAGTCAGATGTAATAGACGTGTCTGATTCCGAAAGGGATTAAAATTATAATAGATATACTTTCTATATACCTTAAATTTCATTTCACTTTTCTTCTATCCTAATAAAAAAAATGGACTAAACATAATAACACTTCAACGCAATAGTGGACCAAGCCACCAAAAAAAAGGTATTTATTAATTTTTTGGCCAAAAACGGATCTACATTAAAATTAACTAATCTTTTTTTACCAAGAATCTTTCTTTACAATTAGTATTTGTTGTAAAATTTACGTAACACAAAGAGATTCAATATGACAATTTCTAAAATGCGCCATTACTCAAATCTATGGTAGGTGGGGTTGGTCCACCTTTGCTTTGACTGCCTCATATAATATATACGATTTTATCTTGTTTTATTGTTATAATATCTACAATGAGAAAGGGCATCGAAGGTCCGAAAATGTTTTTGAAAAGTGTTGTGAATATACAATGTTTTCAAAAAATTATTCAAATGTGAATCCACAATACAAAGTTATGGTGAATATGAAGAAATTTATAGAATTTATGGTTTCTTGAACAATGATGTAAAACTTCATATTAAATAATTAATACGAATGAAAACGTCAGTTTTCTAGAAGTTTTATTATATTTTATGGGAATGACATATTTCCCTCTGCTAAGGCATTATCAAATGTCATTTGTGCCCTTCTAAGACACTTGATAATGCCTTAGAAGGGCGAAACATGTCATTCTCATAAAATATAATAAAACTTCTAGAAAACTGACATATTCATTCGTATTGGAAATTCATAGTGTTTCGGCCATATCGATTCGCCAAACTCGGGTAATATATTATATATTATAGAAGAAATGTTGTACCAAATAGTACATGAGTTTATGAAACTGGTAAAAGTTGAAGAAATCTTACACAAGTCTACATCGCGATCAGCTAAGGCTTCTGCGATCGGTCGATTGACTGTGCCAAAACGCAGTCCTAGCACGAACTTTGGCGATCGAGCCTTCGCGGTAGCCGGCCCTTCAGCCTGGAACAATCTTCCAGCAGACCCTAAGTGCATTGAGAATCAGTCAGAGTTTAGATCGAGACTTAAAACGCACCTTTTCAAATTATGCTATCGTATTAGGAAGGGTTAATCGACAGCGTTGAGTGCAGCCCTCATTCTAAATATGTTTATTTTTAACTAGTTCATAAAACGGAGCATTTTCTACAGCGCCCTTGAGATGAGTGCTCTGTAAATGCGCTCTATAAATTATCCAATTTATTATTATTATATTAAACTAACTAACCATCACGCCGTCTCCCCGAAGGGGTAGGCAGAAAGAATGGACTGCCACACTTTTCTTTCCTGACATATTTCTCTCGCTTCCTCAACATTCATACATCGTGTCATGCACGCGCGTTGATTTCTCTTTGCCCGACATTCAATATTTGATTTATTTGATCGTGCCACGTTTTCCTCGGTCTTCCTCTATTTCTGGTTCCATTTACATCGTTAACATATATATTTTTAACCATTCTTTCTTCATTCATTCTTTCCATATGTCCAAACCATCTTAATGATCCTTTCATTATTTTGTTCATAACACCATCATTCGCACCGCATTCACTTCTTATATTTTCATTCGACAATCTATCATTCACAGAGTTTCTACACATTCGTCTAAGAGATCTCATTTCTATTGCGTCATTCATCTTGTGCCAGTTCCGTGCTTCGCTTACATTACTTTAATTTATTATATTATATATTATATAAAACACTTTTGAACCGTTGCGTACTTCGGTCCATATCACGACTACAAGTATCCAGAAGATAAAAAAACAATATTGCTTTGGATCGGGCAGTTTGCGTGGGCCCGGTACACTATTGCCGCATGCCCACCATACCGCGACTAAAGATATTGACCGTTTGGCGTTTCCTGGAAGGACTTTGGCGCTGGGGTAAATAGTTTCTGCACCGTATCCGGGACACATGGCACCGGTGCAGGGGGCGCCCCCCGCCTCGCCCCCGGCCATTTAATAACACCCGAGTGATCGGTCGCGCCGCCCGCCTAACTACCTGCAAGTGGCGGACCAGACGCCTATATTTAAGAACAATTGTTTGCAATACATTAGTGTGACAAATTTGTAATACGTACAACCTATTTTTCAAATACACTGTCATGCGAAACGACAATGGTTAATACATTACTTTAATAAAATATATCATTTTACAAACGCCAATATTATCATTAGAATCATATTGTTATTTGGGGATATACAAAAGTAAATAAAAGAAACATAATCAATTAATTTTACTGAAATTTCTTGATGGAAGTTCATTTTAAATAGTAATTAAACAAAACGATGTTTTTTAACTACTTCCACTTTTGTATTTATTTCGATAGCGACCGGTTTCGCAAGGCTCGCTGGCATCGACAGACTGTAAGTGTACAACAAAAGTACCATTTTTCAAACGTTCTATATAAATACGTAAACTATAATAAAATTTCAAATACATTTTATTGAATATGAATATTCTTTAATACCTGTAATACCAATATTTAAATTCAGTAAGTTTTACCTAAATATTAAAAAACTGTTTTTGTATAGAATCATGTTTACCATCCCTGATCTGTATGTATATAAAGGACTCGGTTTGCAATAGTGTCACCAGTCTGTCGATGCCAGCGAGCCTGGCGAAACCGGTCGCTGTCGAAATAAAGACAAATGTGGAAATAGTTAATAAAACATCGTTTTATTTAATTTTTGTTTAAAATAAATAAAATTTGCATACATTTAAATTCAACAAATATAATAGACAGAAATAATAGACCACCACACTGTTCTTTCCTGACATACTTACCACGCTTCCTGAACATTTATACAGTGTGTCATGCATGCACGTTGATTTCTCAGACTCCTCACGTGTTCGACATTGAATATTTGATTTATTCAATCGTGTCAAATTTTCTCCGGTCTTCCTCTATTCCCATATCCGTTTACGTCGTTTACATATACCTTCTTCACTATTCTGTTTTGATTCATTTTTTTATGTGTCCAATCCATCTTAACGACCCATTCATAATTAAAACCATAGACATATTAATATTTCAACCGTATTGATTAGGCAGAGGTGAAAAAATGTGTTTTCTTTTATATAAATATGGTAAATACTATAAATTAATTGATAAATAAAGCTATTGAAAGTCTTATAAATAATAGGAGACTAACGGAAACGTGGGCAACACCAAATCTATCATATTTTTGAAATTAGAACGATTCACGCATATTCTGCGGCGGATTAATTGAAAACAAGACCAGTCTGTCGATGCCAGCGAGCCTGGCGAAACCGGTCGCTGTCTAAATAAAGACAAAAGTGGAAGTAGTTAAAAAACATCGTTTTATTTAATTATTATTTGAAAACAATTTATCAGTTAGTCAAAATGATCTTGTCAGTGAAATAATGAGACAAGTCAACAAGGCTTCGGCGGTATTAGGTTGTCTCAAGAAGATCATATGGAAAAACAAGTATATGAGAACTGACAGTAAGGTCGGAATATACAAAACTTGCGTAAGGCCTATACTGATATATAGGATTGAGACCAGAGCGGATACCACAAGAACGAAGGCTAAAGTGCGTGGCAAAGATGTGGACGCTGAGGATGATAACAGGAAAGACTCTTCGAGATAGGGCGAGGAACTCGGCTATCGGCGAAACTTGCAAGGTGGAAGATGTCGTAAGATGGGGCAGAAAACGTTAAGATACTGGAATGCGCACGTGCAGAGGATGGATCCCAATTCCACACGCTATGGCGCATCAGATTCCTGCTGGCTACCGTCCCCTCGGAAACCCGTCAAAGAGATGGAGGGATAGCTGGGAGTCGACCTCCTAAGAGAGGCCAGCCTGATTACAGGAACAGGCCAAAGGTCTAAAAGAAGAAGAAGAAATTATCCTCTCCCTCTTACCACTTTAGAGATCAAATGTAAAATCGCATCATTATCACACGATTAAAACATATGACTAGTTGTAAGAGACAATCTGATTGTACGAACGATACATGAATGAAACGTGTATGTCGGCCTGATTTATTATGTATCCATCAGCCGAGGAAGTTTTCCAGTTTCTGTATACGTACAATTTTTTTGTCTTAATCTAGTAAATTATGTATTGAGTTATAGAACAACATTTAGCAGTAGAATAATTTTATGTTCGATATTGGATCCTTAATATTTTCATTACCAGTTCGTAAATAAACTATCAGCTTATATTTGACATGTTACTTTACTAGGATAAAAACTATTACATTCAATATATCTTAGTACCATTAAATGTACACCGTTATCCTAATACCGAATATCCTTATCACGCCGTCTCTCCGAAGGGATAGACAGAAAAAATGGACCGCCATACTGTTCTTTCCTGAAATACTTTTCTCGCTTCCTTGGCTGATTAGACCAGTCCTAACATATGCCTCGGAAACTTGGACGCTCACTAAACGGGATGAAAACAAAATAAACTGCTTCGAAAGGAAGATCCTCCGCAGAATCTTCGGACCCATTAAGGATGGTCAGACGTGGAGAAGGAGATACAACACAGAGCTCTACGATCTATACCCGGACGTCAGCGTGGTCAAGTTTATAATGATGAATAGACTGCGCTGGCTAGGGCACTTGCACCGCATGGGAGATCTGGAGCCCCCCAAAAGAGTGTTGTATGACAAGCCAGCAGGGCGAAGAAGTATCGGTAGGTCGAGACTGCGATGGCTGGATGGTGCCGTGGCAGATTGTCGGGTCCTGGAGCAGCAAGACTGGGAGGTGGCGGCCAGAGATAGGACGGGATGGAGACATTTCTTGGAGGAGGCCAAGACCCAACAAGGGTTGTAGCGCCGGAGAAGACGAAGGAAAAGAATTTTCATTCGACACTATCATATACAGATTTAACACACATTCGTCTTAGAGATCTCATTTCTACTGCATTTATTCTACTTTCATCCTTCTATTATTTACTTATTTTCTGAAAAAATATTTTTTAAATGCGCTGTTTCATAAAATTAATTTACCACAAAGGAAAGACTGACCAAATAGTTGTTTGGCGGTCTTCGGTTGTTTCTTAAATCTAACGTCGCTATCTTTACACTTTAAACTAACAGTGAGATTATGCGTGGAACGCTAAAAGCAAGATCGTTGAAACTTGATTTATTAACTCTTGCGGGAATCGTAGGGGAGATGTAGGCAATGGGAGTCAGTTGGCAATGGGAGTCACCCCTTTAAATCGAAAACAATACGCGTGATGGCGGTTTCAGTGACGTCATACGCTAGCTGTTTGCCGGTAACATCCGCGGTAGGCAGCTTACTCAGTTCGCATCACGTGCTAGAGAGTGGTAGACGTAACAAGTTTTCGGGCCCTTCTGATCTAATTTTTCGAGTGGACAAATCCGAAGGTAAGGATCAAACTACTTAGTGTTTATTTTTGCGCTTGTGATATGTAATGACTAAAGCATTTTAGATCGTGATCTCAAACCCATTTTACCACTATCACTTTTACTTTTATGTCAAGGTAGGTTTTTTCTCTTTTTTACCGATGTAGGCAATCGGAGTCAGGTGACCCTTATTGTTAACATTTCCTGTCTTCGATAAAATAATCTTATTTTTGGTTTGTAGATACCGAACGTTCGTCCTAGAAAGACAAATAAGGCTAACTGGTCTATAGCTAACCTGAAAAAGGCCGTGGAGCTCATCGATGAACAAGGTTATTCAATAAGGAAAGCCGCGAAAACAATGAACATCCCATTTTCGATTCTTCAGAAGAGGTACGCGAAAAAAATAGATATAGAAGAAAATTCTGCAGGGATCGAACAATACTTCAGCGTCAGATATGAACACTGATGACTTGTACCAGGACGACAAAAACGATGATGCAGAAGATTCTGACAACCAATGTCTTGTATGCGGCGAATTCGGGCGAGATAATGAGATGTGGTTCCGATGCACTTCATGTGGGCTTTGGGCTCATTCAGATTGCACTGGGTGGGACTCAGCTTGCAATTATGTGTACGATTTGTGTTGACCCCCATTGCCAACATGCTGATCACCATTGCCAACAGATGTGGGCAATGGTGGTCAAACCTGTTTTTTTTTTAAAATGATTATTGTTCCAAAAGTAAAAAGCCAAAGTGATTAAAGGTGATCTCAATTAATAGTTTAATAACTAAAGTTTATAATAAGGCTTAAGCAATAAATAGTTAACTAATAGTTTGGTTTTTTTTTCAATTCTCGCTTAAGTGACTCCTATTACCTACATCTCCCCTAAATTGAAAGTTTTTACGCCGCACAAGTCGCGATAAGAGATGCTTATGAAATCTGAACATTCTTTTCATTAAGTGTTATCGCCCTGAGCTGCGAGTAGCCACTAAACAAATAGAAAGTCGTGAGTTACCCCAATCATTGATACCCGACGAGTACCTACCCATTATCCCATTTAGCTTTGTTAACTGTGTTTACGGTTACTCGTATCCCTTGCACCCATCCGCCGGACAACAAATGAATAACACGCGATTTTGAAACCGTTCGATTTGGCAGCGCCGCCACCGCCGACATCGGTGGAAATATTTAACTATCACTTCAACTTTCTGCAACCCTAAATTAAGACCATTTTAAAATATACAGTCCAGCAAACAAAATCTAGACTCAATAAAAACAAAACATACCCAATGATATAAATTTTAAAGAAATAACGATAATAAAAGTGTGTCCTAGAAGTTTTATTATATTTTATGTGAATGACATTATCTAATGTGTTTTGTGCGGCACATTTGATAATGCCTCAGACAGGCGAAACACGTCATTCGCCTAATACAGTAGAACCTCGATTAGTCCGGATAAGGACAAATCCAGATAAAAGAAAAAAATATATGATTGACAGGAAAAGACAAGTATATTTAGTATGAATAATTTTTATTTATTTAGATTTATAAATAGTTATATTTTAAATATTTTTTATTAAAAAAACTCAATTATCTATATCTGTTTAAAGCTAGCTTTTCTTTTTGAAGCTGCCGAATCGCGAATACTTTTAAGACATAAGTTGTCCTGAATTACACCCTTCTTGACTCTCAAACCACTTCATGGCGACATCTAAACACTGAAAAGCTTCAGAATGTGTAGGACCAATATCTCCCTCCTCGCAAATCTCTACTTCGTCTTCTTCGTCTCTGATATTTATTTAATTATTTCCTAATCATTCAAAATTTGGAATCCACGATCGTTTGCATCGCAATTTAACCACTCAGTTAAATCTTCTTCGTCGCAAGTAGCACATATTGAAATATGAGCTGTTGTTTCCGCGATGTTTCCTTTATCAACTTTCTACTGCGTTACTGAAACTTACTGATAGTCTTTTCAAAAATTTGTTCCATGATTTTTCTGATCTGGTTTAAACATTCGATAGATGGGTAGGTGCATTGTCTCGTAATAGTAACGTTTTTCCCCTTTTACTATATAGATAGAAATGAGATCTTTTAAAATAATGTGTGGTAAATCCTAAATATCGTGGCCGACATTCAATTCAACCATCACGGAAAGGTCGTGATGGTTAGTTAGTTAGTTTATATCGTTAGTTAGTTAGTTCATATCGAAACATAACTACAAAAAACCCCTCAAAATTGGAAAAAAATGGGTTTTAATTCGTAAAAAAAACGTACGAGGATATAGATATAGGTACCTACGTATGGACGATGCTGTTATTGTGGAGTGCTCGGGTGTGCCTCTATCGTCTCCCGCGGCCAGTAATTTCTAGTAACGGTATACGGCGTGATGTACGCGGGTACATACGAGTAGATGGCTTGCGTGCCAGACGGGCCAGCAAATATATCGGCTCCGCGTTATCTGCCTCGCCGATCTCGCCGCGGTCCCTGGCGGCTGGCGGCGCGGCTCTCTGTTATTTCTTTCGTCCCGTCAGGCCTGACCCGAGCCCCCCGCCCGAGGGCCGAGGCCCGAGCCGCACGTAAAGCTCGCAGCCAGCTTATCCGCGGCGCTCGCGGGGTGGCGGTGGCGGTGGCGCGGGGGGCGCTGTCCCCTTCGCGGACTTTGATCGGCCAAACCAGGGATGCGAAACAATTCTTTTAAAATACTGACATTTTATAACTAACTAACTCCTCTGATCCTCGCCTGAACTCCCGCTGTTATGTACACATGAGATAGTTTCCAGTAGCTCTGTTTTTTTTTTAATTTTTTTTTTCTGTATTCTGTTTAATGAATAAATTAACATTTCGGCGGGACATAGAGGAAATGGGTAGTTTAAATGTGGCCTGGGGGACTCTTGTCTTTCTTTAATCACAAAAGCCCAGTAACTAGAGTCCCGCATGGACGAGGGACGGGCCTAGGGATTGATAGAGGGAAGCTGACGAAAGGCGACGTCAGCTTCGGGAAAGCGGTGGGACTCCTAAGTCCCTATGAACTTAAAAAAAACTAACTAACTAATTATCACGCCATTTCCCCAGAAGGGAAGGTAGAGAAGATGGACCGCCAAACTGTTCCATCCTGACATATCTCGCGCCTCTCTTACATTCACACATTGTTGAATGTTCCTACTTCGAACATGACCGCCTTTCAGTATTTGGTTTGGTAATTTAGTCATACCATGTCTTCCTTGGCCTTCCTCGACTTATTTTTCCAAACGCACTACTTGTATATATGAAAATAAATAATTAACTTAAATTTTATTAAATGTTTAAATTTGAAAACATTGTTATTATTATATAAAAGTTACTAAAAGGGGGCCACACTCGAAGTCGGAAAAATCGACGAGTGTGGATGTTAGGTACGATTTATGATCCAGTGTGCAGTGTGGTGGTCCAGCCTCCTTCCCTACCTCTCCGGGGAAACGGCGTGATGGTTAGTTAGTTAGTTTTTTCGACACAATATTGAAAAATGCTACAGAAAACGAAGGCCCCAGTGTCAATCAAATAAATTGGATGCTTATTTGCTTAAGAGTTTTTTTACTATGTAATAAATTTATAGCAAGCTCTTCAAATTTTAATAATGAATAGTTTTCACGTCTGTATTTATAAACTCAGTAAAGGGAGAAAAGTTTAATTTACATTAAAGTAAAACAATTTATGGAGAGGTTATAATTATTATACAGGTATTTTTACCGTTCTTATCTGATTATGACATAAATCATCACATTAATTTAACACCAAAAGAACGAATATGTAAAAAAAAATGTGTTATTATTCAATTACACGTGAAATAATTGCAAATGTCTACGACCCCTGGCGCAGAGTCGGCATTTGCGGGGGCGAAATAAGTCCCTCGGAGAGGGGGGGCGAGGGGCCGCCTTGACTGGGTACCTGACGCGGGCGTCACGTACAGCCCCCGCCCCCCGCAATAACTCGCGCCCCCGCCGGACCGGCCCGAGGGGGGCGCCCTCCTAACGATTCGGGGACAATCGTCTCGGGGCTATTCCGATAGCGCTGATGTTAACGAATTGGGCACTTTGTCAATGTCGGAATTATTTATCTAGTGCAGCCGGCAATGTCGCATTTTTTTTGCTACAAATCTGTGATGGTTTCATATTAATAATCCACATAATTACGTATCAATAGTCATTTCTTCATTGTCAGTTTTTCAACGGTTCGAAGAAAAAACAAAGATATCTCCGAGTGTTCTAATTGTAATATACCTGTATACCTACATATTACTAAAGTATAACTTTTGATTTGGTATTCGGGACTTGATATACGGGTATGATATACGGGACTTGCGCCCTTTTGCCACGTTTAAATTTAAAGAATATTAATACCAATTCGATAGTTCATCACCAACGTTATATTATTTCTAAATAAAACAATAGAATTATTTCCACAATTAAAAAAAACATATAGCGTACTTTGCAAACAAAAACTATATTTTATACTTATTTACCTGCTGAGATATTTTGAACACAGTGATTGTATATATTTCACACTCTAAAAAAACATGTCATGTTATCACACATAAAATGAATATTTAAAATACTGTAAATAAAAAAAGGTAATTCATAAATACAGATATGTATCGTTCTTCACACGTAGGGTTGATAATTTTCTTTTATATTATTATAAATTTTAAATAATATTATATTTCATTGGAAACAACAAAATGTTATGAGTTAATCTCGAGCGGCTTTGAAAAACAACAGCTAAGAATTTCATTTCTTAATTTTACGAAATTTTAATTGTTAGAACAATTCAATTGAATTTGGAGAAAACTTCACCCCAAGACTTACTTTGTCTTATCGGGTTTTGTTTATACCTATTTTGTGTTTAATTCTGTCAGCGAAGCTAACAGAAGAGCACGATGACCGGTTGAGCGGGTGTGGAGTAGGTAGGTAGGACGCTACCTAACACAGCAGAGCTACGAGCGGTAGGTAAGCGCGCCGCATGGGGGTCTTCAGACCGTGAAATCTCTGCGTCACAAGTTATCGGCCGGCTGGCGCCGCGCGAGAGCTGGGACCCAATTCCACGACAAAACCTAATCGGTCAGAATTCCTCCCCCTTCCACGAGTCAATATATTTTCTCTTACACGTTTCATTACAATTTTTTACCTGGCAACACTAGAGATTTATTTTACTAATTATTTATCGCACGTAATTGTCATCGATCAAATTGAACAATATCGGAAAGCGCACTTTTCTCAATTTCTAAGTAAGAAAAACTTTACTTATAGGCTACTAAAAAAATATATATCCTTGTTGTATAAACAGGCAACGTGAATTTCACGGTTAAATAAGCTGTTGCGGCCATAGTTGCAAAACGTCATATTAAAAATCAATTTAAAAAAAGAAATTAAAATCGCAAGGTGGTGACACTTAAATATTTTAAACGCGTAAAAAATTTCATTACAACTATATAACGTATTTCACTACATATTTCAATAAAACAAAAAAAAAACTAGCATACACATAAAAATTATGGCAATATCAATAAAAAATATTGACTTGTTCCTTCCATTAGAGTGAAATTTCCATTTTAAATACAATATATGAATGCTTTGTTGTTTCAGAGATGGGTCCTGCTCCCTTGGTACCACCAGCAAGGGCAAGCGGCCGCTGCGGGCACTCAGCGCCAGCGATAAGATTGACGCCATTCAGCGCGTCAATGATGGAGAGTCTAAAGCTTCCGTCGCCAGGGACATCGGCGTCCCCGAGTCCACTCTCCGGGGCTGGTGCAAGAACGAGGACAAGTTGCGATACATGTCTTCCAGGCACTCCACACCTGACACAGATAAATCCTCTGATGGAATGACTGAAAACATAGTTCCGGAAAAAAGAATGAAATACGATATCCCATCGTCAGTGTTAAATTATTCCCACAACTCCAACCTGGGGCCTCTACAGTACTCTGAATCTGGCGCCGATCTCTCAATGCAACCATCTGTCGAGGAGAATGGTTTGGATCTCTCGAGGGTGAAGAAAGACGAGGGCGAAGTAAAGACCGCTGAAATGATCCATCAAGATTTTTCTTCGTATACGAGATCCACATTAGACCTCTCTAAGAACATGTCCGATCTCAGTAAATTTAACAACGACCTTGTTAATAGTGCCCTGTCCAAAGAAAATAAACTAAAAATGGATGCCGGAGCCAACATGTCCATGAGTGCAATAAGTCCTCTCTCAGGACTCAATCACCTTTCTGGACTGTCAAGCCTGGGGCAGAGTCACTTGGGGTTAAGTTTTAATGAGATAGCTACTAATCTCAGCTTGATTGCTCAATTGAATCCTAGTTTAAATGCTCTATCCAACAGTCTTAACACTAGTGCCAAAGCATTGCGATCTATCCGATCTCCGAAACCCAGTCATAACTCATCTTCAACCGGATTGAACTCCGGTGAAAAACATAAATCTAGTAGCAAATCTCACCATCATTCTGATCCTTACGGCGATAAGAGTAGAACCTCCAGGTCAAGTCACACCTCCTTCAAGGATAATTCAATAGACGATTCATTATGGTATTGGTTCAAAAAACAGCAAGCGATGCTCAACATAGCAAATAATCCAACTACTCCGAGCTCTCTGGGCATGCAGCATACTATTCCATCCAGTCGAAGTAACAAGGAGCAATTCACCAGTCACTCGACCAAACCTGTCACTCCTTTACCTCCAGCAATACCCCCATTGGATTCTATGAATAAGAACTCTTGGTTTTGGCAATACTATAAACAATTCACGGGTAATTTAGGACTACCTGATGCTAAAATGTCTACTGAAATGAATACTCAACCGAGAATGGAATCGTATGAAAATATACTTTTTTCACATCTGACAAAAGAAAAGACGGCAACATCGACACCCTCTGAAGAAACAACCAGTACCCCGTACGTCGAACCTAAGCCCGAAGAGACAGTTACTGAAAGTTGTCCAACTCCACCTATCAGAGATAATAATCCCGAGAAAGACAGCAGTAAAAATAATACAAAAGTTAGAGCTGTTTTGGATAACCTTCTTTTCCATAATAATAATAATGACGTTTCATTAAAACTGTCTCCGGATATAGAAGATAACGAAAAAGACTCTAACACGGAGAATGAGTTTGGCTGTGAAGTGAATGAAGCTTTGGAGCACGGTGAGAAATTCCTCAAATGGTTAGAAGCGTGTCAAGAGCCCAGTGTCACGAGGATGCAAGTTCACCAGCTCAAAGGACTGCTGAACAATATTAAGGCAAATGCGGAGAGAAGAAACCAAAACGCTAGCATTAAGGAAAGAGTCAGTAGGCGAAAATAAAAATCGGTTGCAGAAAATTAATGTTACCAAATTTTAATATACAAAGATAACATTACAGGGAAAGTCAATTGTGACAATTTGTAGATAGATAGGATAATTCAATAGTATGTGCTATTACCTACTATTCTTACTTTATTTTGCTCAATAATAAACAGGTCTCTCGATGTTAAGTTTTTAAATGTGCATTATAAATATCTCCATTTTCATATTTCACTTAACAATAAGTCTTTGTTCTACAGTCTTGATTGGTTAACTTGTAACTAAAGAATATTTTAAAATATCTAATGGCATACTCAGAAACAGCCCTAGAGATTTTTCACAAGAAAACAATTAATTTTATATAATTTTTTTTCTATGTAAAATAAATCTGTCCGGACACATTTTCCTTGTTGTTTCGAACACCATAGCATTTAAATTAAAAATTTAATATAGTACATATGTATAGAATTATTCGGCTTTAATTTAATTTGTCAAAGAGCTTCTGCCCTAAAATGTGATAAGTATTGTAATTTGAATTATAGTAAGGGGCATTAATATTTCATAGATCATTCAAATTTCTGGTATATTTTAATAATTTGTAAAAACCGAAAAAAGTGAATATCTCCTTAGCGAGTCAAGTTTGGTTTAATCAAGAAACTTTGTTGAAAACTAATTATTCCACAGCATTTTCAACTATAGCGATATTTTCAAAATGTATAAAACTAACTGTTTTTTCCTAATATATCTTTATAGTAAAATAAACATATTCTTTTGACGCACAAATGTTAAGCGTTGAAGAGTACAAATTTAGTAAATACTGTTAAAATTTATATAGATATAGAAAGAAAATTTTCAAGTAATAGTGACTCTAATTGTTTTATGTTATTGATATTGTACAGTCAAGATTTTAATGTGTGATCTATCACGTAGTCATTTCCATATTACGATTTCAAATAATTTAATTGATTTTAACTAGTTTGTAACTAAAGCAGGTAGTTGAGCCATTACATTTGATAAGCCATTATCAAGACATTATATATGAGTATTAAGTTAGTAAGTACAATTTTATATATAAAAAAAAACATATATCTGTAATTTCAAATCATTGCAATATTTCATATTCACCAATTCCAAACATTCTGAAGTCACTTTTGAATGAACAAAAACGCAATGAACTATTGGAAACTTCCATATTAGAATTTGCAAACATATTATGTTAAAGGTACAAAATATTGAAATAAAGATTATAAGCTATGAAAATATTGAATGAAAACTATTAAAATAGATATTACAGAAATATTATCACAACACCTTTACTAATAATTTTAAGAAACCAGCTTTTTCCTTTATTCCTATTTTTTGTTTCTGGACATAATGCCGTGTTTAAAATTATTTGCAAATTGAATTAACCTTTCCAAAGAAGTGCATTAGAAAACATGAAATTTTTGTGAATTTTTAACCATAAGATTTTTATTTGTAATATTAAAAATAAATACTTTACAGTCAACTTGTTCCTCACTTCACAAACATAAAAGATGCCAAATTAAAGTGGATATTATTACCATTTAAGTATTGTATAGAATTACATATTGTGATCTCATGTTAGTAAAAGAGTGTGGAAGATAGAAGCTTATGTATCTAAATGACTCAAATCTATGGTACCTTATTATTTTTCTAATATAATATAATTACGAAATTAAAAACTTTTGATTTTTATTCCAATTTTTTTCCATTTCCCATGTAGCATAGATGCAGCTAAACAAACCACGTGACCAGAAGATGCATCATTATCCATGAAAATAAGATTGTTAGAAGAAAACAAAGTAGCAATTGCTAAAAGGTCATAATATAAATTGCCATTATAAAAAAAAGTACTGGCACTATTCTTCATGTTAATATATTTTAAAGAATAAATTCAGTGAAAAAGAAAATAATAGAAACTCCAACAATATACAACTCTTTCTCAGATTACAAAAGAGCAAAAAAAAAGTAGATTTAATTTTTATCTTCCCAAGTTATTATATACCCCAAGAGAATTAATTAAAAAAATATCAGCAGAAAGAAAATTCTTCTGATCCATCGCCTTCACAACACAAAATAAAAAAATGTTTTCGACTTACCAGCAGCACTGGTTTTCTAAGAGGTTCATAATTTAAATAATCAGACACGAAGGATGCACATCCCTCCCAGGTGTGCATTGCAGGAAACATAAGCCAAGTAGGCCGGATCGTAGTGCAGACCATCTTCTGAATAAATTATAATAGTTAAAGGTAAGTTCTATTTTTCACTCTAGGTTAAAATTTAATTTTCACGTTGACAACACCAATATGATAAATTTAAATAACATGAATAAAAATGTCTGTCTTCTAGGTTTCATAATTTTCATTCATATTAATTATTTAATGTGGAGTTTTACATAATTGTTCAAGAAATAATAAATGATAAATTTAGTTGGTTCATATGTTTTAGAGAACGGTAAATAGGTATAATGAGATTTAATTAATATCATTACATATAAAATTTGTATCGAATATGCGAAATGCAAATAGTTTTCAAATAAATTGTTAATTTATAATAGATTCTGGCTATGCAAGTATATAACGATTTTATAGGTTACCTATTATAATAAAACAAAAATAAAATAAGGTAATTTGAAGTTAGTTACCTGCAACCCACAATCATTTGGTGCTTCAAATAATAGTGGTTTTCGTTTGGGATATTTCCAAATAAACTGTTGCCTAAAGTTTTCCGCAAATGCCAACAAAATTCTTTCCTTATCATTATTCTTGTAATACGTTTCGGGTAAACATGACCTATTCTCGAAGTGAGGATCAGTTATAACGGGCCAACACAGAGGAATAATACCAAGTTCATATATCACATTTGTTAAGGTTTCAACATTTAGAGGATCGGCATTATCTCTGACTCCATAAATATGTGGGTTAATAAAATATCCCTTCTTCAAGTGATCTGTGTCTTCAATTGGTACATCTCCAGACTTCGTAGTATAGATATTTTGTATACTCTCCGTGACACCAAATGTATCGGGATCATCATCGCCCTCTTTAGAATTTTTTGAAATAGACATTACTCTTCGCTTATTTCAATAAATCATATTTTATATGACATGTATTAAAAACATTAAATTTCATAGAAAAAATAACAAAATAGTGAAATTCTTAGCAGCAGTCAACTCCTTAGTAACGAATTGTTTTCATTGAACAATCCATTGCTTGGTTACAAAAATATTTTATTTAAGTGGCATTCAATTATTCTAAAACAGCATCATAGCGTTAAAATATAATATAACTCAAATTGGCCAGAGCAAATAAAATAAAAAATTAATCCTAGTGCATTTCATAAATAATATATTTACTTAAGACTTTTTATAATAAAATTTTATTTTCTTTGTAAACTTTTAATAAGTACTGCTAGTTCGATAATAATTGTTTACTGTTAGAAGTTACATAAAAAATAACTTGACCTATTATGTCTAATAATGATTTCTTGTTACAGTTGAATTTTTATTTGAACAGCTATATTGCAACAAATATTATGATGTTTGATTTCATACAATTTTACAATATTATAATAGGAAAAATAATCAGGTATATTTTATCCTAAATTAAGAGTAAGCAAGCATGTTTAATATAAAATAGTTCACACTTATACATTTCAGCTTAAAATTAATTTAAAAACATATAGTACTAAATTTTCTCATGAGAAGACTTTACGAGTTTTTACGAAGTCGATTGTAAAATTTGATTATAAACCAAAGCAATCAACAAGAAAAAAATCCCAAGTGCCTTTTGCTGTGTTATCACTCCTGGCAATTAGACTTTCACAAGTTTTCGCAACATCTTCTAGATTTTGATCCTTTGAATATAGAAAGGAAAGAAATATCTCCTTCAAAGAGTTTAAAGTTTCTTGGTGTTCATTTAGATAGCAATCTGTCTAGTAAGACGTATAGTAATACGTACATATCGAGGATTGTTATGTCTGGTTTCATCCAACTGAGACAGTTTTAACATATAAGATGATGTTTACCTATTGATGAAGCTAGAACCCTTTTAAACTCCTTTATAGTGTCACGTTTAGATTATTTTAATGGAATGTACGCTGGGTTGCCAAATAAATAATAATCAATTAAGCAGAATATACAAAGTGCATTCAATGCTACTGTCCGACTGATTATGGGACAACAAAAATACTGTCATATCACGCCGCTCCTAAAGGAACTTCACTGGCTAAAAATCCAGGAATGAGTTAAATACAAATTGCGTTTGACAGTGTTTAAGAGTCGACACCAGAGAGCGCCAATGTATATTTCGGACACCCACGCTAACGGAAAGGCAATGTTCACTCCAATCAGTAGAAATAAATGCGAACAACATAACAAATCCAGTCAGAGCCAATAAAGCAAGTTTTTATGATCATGCTTTCAGTGTTGTGGGTCTGTTGGCGTGAAATAGCCTCCATGTTAGTATTAAGTATTTATAAGCTACCCCACTATATCTTCAACACCACAGACAGGCCTTATCGCCTCATTAGTGAATCAATGGCATTAGAATTTGTTCTACAATCTTCAATATGAGCAGAAAATGACTCATTATTATGAAGAAGGAATCAGGCCATGCCGAGGCTTGAACCCATGTCCCCTGGATCAGGAGCCAAGCATTCTGTCCCCTAGATCACCACAATAGATTTCTAAGAGTTCTGTTAGCGATGTAGCGTAGGATTCTCATTTCTGCCAATCTGAGAAAGTTTTTTTCTGTTGGAATAGGCTCTCACTTCTATCCAAAACATTAATAAATTTAATTCTTTAACTGCGGTAGGTCCAATTTTTTTTATTGGCAGCATTGTAGATTTGACAGTGACAGCTACTTTATCTATTAATAATATTGTCTATGGATGACAGTTACCGTCTGTCTCGTGACTCGGTCAATCGCTGTTTGTTGTTCGCAGTCAGTACCAATAATAATTACTTAATTTTAAAACATAATAATCACTGTTCTTAAATTACTTCCTCCAAGATGGGAAACAAATCATCTTTGTTATTAAGAGAAGAGGAAATTGCGCAAATTCAGGAGAAAACGGGATGTTGGTATTATTTATCTAATCTTTTCGTATCTTTAGACCTTGATCGTGTAAGAAATAATGTTAAATATTACATATAGATTGACCTCTGTGCATATTTCATTAACTTAATTTGTACTAGATGGTGTCAATTGAGATGCTTTAGGGAAATATTTATCAAAACTTTTAGAATACAATATTTTGTTCTTATACATTTATAATGCGTCGTATCGTTTTTTTAATGCGTCAGATTAAGTAATTATCTGGTCTGCGAATTTATTGATTAATTGATAGTGGAATGGAAATGGAAATAAAGCAATATAACAATAATCATTTATAAAACAAATTGATGATGTTAAAACTTCATTGTAATGAATGGGTTATTTTAATTGTTTGGTTTTGGAATTAACACAAACCATTTGATGTAGAGTTGTATGTCGAGCCTTCGTTTGATTTAATGACTTCACATTGGCGTTTAATCAGAAACTTAAATAATATATTTGTAATTAGAACAATATAACGTAAATCTAATTGAATTATTTATTGTTTCTTGAACAATGATGTAAAACTCCATATTAAATCTTAAATACCAATGAAAACGTCTGTTTTTATAGAAATTTTATTATAGTTTATGGGAGTAACATGTTTCATGCCTTAGTATGGTGAAACATGTCATTCTAATTTAATTAGTTGTATATTATATATATTTTGTAAAAACAGCCTCTAGATTTTTTTCTTCATATTTTTAATTATTCTTAAATCACAAGAATTGTAATTTTACGAATAAAAAAAACAGGATTCTATCATTGTGAAATTGAAATCTACCTGTAAAATTGATTTTGTGATTACTCTTAGCTAACACAAAATCTCTTCTTCTTCTTGTCCTGTCACACCTCCGTGGTGCATAGGGCCTTAAGGATCCTTCTCCACCCGACTATCGCATGCCTGATGCCCATCCTCGTCCTACAGGGTTCGTCTCTAGGTGGCTGTAGGTTTGCCTCGCTTCCTCTTTCCACTCTCAGGGGACCAGTCTAGTGCACCCTAAGCGATGCAGGCTGGGTTTTGTCTGAGGGTGTGACTGATTCATAGCCGTTTGTGTCTAGCAACCCATTCTCTGATTGGCTTTTCACCTGGCATGGCACAGACAACGGCATTTGACACTGTTTGGAGTCAAAATCTTGAATATTGAGCGAAGGCACCTATTTATGAACACCTGGAATTTTCCAATAACGTCCGCGGCAGATTTCCAAGTCTCAAATCCGTACAGCAATATGCCCTACACAAAATATTGATTAGATAATCCATTATTTTGGCTGAAACGCTACTTCAACATTTTTAAATGTTTAAATTTTAAACACTGTTATTATATGTATCACAATTTATTTTGGTGAGATTGTTGCGACAGCTATTTCGCCAATCATCATAGGTTGGCGAAACAGAGGTCGTGACAATCTCATAAAAATAAATATATATGTAAGATAAGATTGTTAAAATTGAAACATTGTAACAAAATATTGAATTTACATTTATGTTTTACATTCATCTCTCGTATGATTTAGTTTATATGTAAAAAAAAATGTTATTACAGTTACACCAAACCAGATAGAAAGGTTGTATTCTCGCTTTACATCACTGGACCGAGGGGACTGTGGTACACTCTCCCGCGAGGACTTCTTGCGCATTCCAGAGTTGGCTATTAATCCTCTAGGGGATCGCATTGTGCATGCCTTCTTCACGGGGAGCCACGATGACCGTGTCAACTTTCTGCAGTTCATGCAGGTCCTAGCGCACTTCCGGCCCATCAAAAAGCACAAGGAGAATAAACTTAACAACCGAGAAGAAAAGCTTAAATGTAAGTTTCTATTTAGAAATTAATTATCTAGCAAAATTTTTACTATCCTTAATTTAAAAAAAAAATCATATTTCACTATTAGATACTTCGCAGAACCGTCTACTGGATATGGTCTGATTCCTTTTGCTTGTTTGTATGAGATATATATGTCATTTGATCAATTATGAATTATGGCAATTGTCATTTATTTTCTGAATGATTTTGCAAACAATGATATATCATTGTTTAGCATTCTAAGGGATTATGTTTGATGGTGGGATAATCATTTACATTTTTACACACTTTGTGGTTAAACATTAAAAAAATTATAAATAATGAATAAAAATATACAAAATAACATAAACATCACGATTTTAACCACGGAATCGTAACATATTTGTAGCCAACTAGTTTCGCTTGTACCTAAGTTATTAAACATTTAAAAAATTATTTAATTTAATTATTATTTGTAATGAACTTCCATCTTGAGATTTCAGTAAAATCATTAGATTTTAATATAATGATGTCATTTTATTTCCAGTATTTAAATGAAATGTTCAATGAATGTTATGTTTATTTTATTAGTCTTTATACAATCAACAATTAATCTCTTTACAAATAAATCATCTGTATATGTTGAAGTAATTTTATGCTTGTTGAATTATACCATGTCATATTTAATCATTGTATTATGCAAACAACTGAGAAAAATAGCCATTACTGTGTTATATACTGGCTGACCATCCTTAACAAAAATATATTATCTTTAATATAGACTTTTAATGCTTTTGTTTGTTTTCACTAACCATTTGTTTTAATGTATCTTTCAGTTGCATTTAAGATGTATGACCTCGACAACGATGACATGATTTCAAAAGATGAACTTCTTGCTATTTTACACATGATGGTTGGGGCTAACATCAGGTAAGATATACAAGTCCTGCAGCCCTTTAAAACACCTGTCAATTCCTTCAATGTGTCATAACTCAACGCCAATCGTACGCCAATCTTTAAGATTCAAACTATTACACTTGTCTGTTTTCATTGTACAATATCCTGAAAGAATCCAGTATGCACTTTGCGGAATGGAACCAGCCTATATCTCCAATATGTTATTGCTGATAACCATCATTCAAGGCATTACTTGCTTCAATCAGCAAAATTTTCAGCAATTGATAGATTAGTTGAGCCAAAGCGCAACCCCTGCACAAATTTTGGGGACTAAGCCTTTGCGGTTACAGGTCCATCAACTTGGAATATGCTCCCTGCACGCCTTGATGCATTAACAATTGGAGTGATTATAAATCTAAACTTAAAAACCCACCTTTCCAAAATATTCCATGATAAATAAATAACTAATATCTGATCGCTAGTGTCGGATGCAGCTCCCATGACTAAATTACATAATTAAAGCGCCTTTGAGGTGAGTTATTCACGAAAAGCGCTATACAAATTAGCCAAATTATTATTATATCTCCATTTTTTTTTCAGCTTCGCCATCTGTCAGTAGTATCTTGTTCGCTCAGACTTGTAACTTTCATTATGGATTAAGCTGGGTCTCATTTAGTACAGATATAACAAATATAACAGAATGTATTTGTATTTTAGCGAGGAGCAGCTGACAAGCATCGCCGAGAGGACAATATTGGAAGCCGATACCAACAATGACCAGTCCATCTCCTTCGAGGAATTCTGCCGGGTGCTGGAGAGGACGGATGTGGAACAGAAGATGTCCATTAGATTCCTCAACTGACGGCTTGATCCATGAATCAAGAACTATCTGAAGTTGTTTCTGTTTTTTGTAGTAGCATTTTTGGTTTACGCCATTTACAATAAAGACGCTCATGTTGTTTAAACTGTTTACGTACTATTTTTTTTTGTTATCTGAGCACACTTATATATATGTGTTGTTTTTATAAATAAAATAAAATTGTTGAAAATTTGGTAAATCGTAAATTTATTCCAAAGGATTTACCGTGTATGTCTTTATAAGTATGGAAAGTATTTCCTGTTCTCTCTTTACTATTATTTATCTATGAATAGCGTATTTAACTTTCTATTTCTAAAATAGATTAGAATATTATAATACATTTGCAGAATGTAAATTTAGAAATGAATAGCCAATTAATTCAGTAGATGGTTTTCTAACCATTTTTGTTTTTAAGTTTTCAAATACAAAGTTTGTCCTACTTGCCATGTTATGAATATTTCAATTAAAATAAATGTAAGTATGTACTGTGTGATTTGCAGTTGTGCATATGGTTACAATTTTTTTCAAATGTCATACTCTCTTTCATATATATATTTTTAGGGATTTGAATGTTATTTGATTTGTACTTACAATCTAAAAGTTGTTGCATTATAAAGCTATGTATTACAATTTACATAACATCTTTTATTAACCCATTGTTTGCGGGAGTCGTTTAAACGCGTCATTTCAATACTATGGCTAGAGCCAAAGAGACACCAAAATGCATTTTTTTCACAAATTAAATATAAAAAAGAGAAAGAATGTTTATCTTTAAAATATTAATATTTCAGGAAGTATATAGTATCTATTTTATATGGATTTTGATTTAGAGAAGAAAAAATGTATTCACGGCATGGACGGAAAAAAACTACCCGCAAAAAACAATGTGTTAAGTTAATATCTTGTAGGAATGTTACGGGAAGTAATTATAACTTTATACCAAAAATTTCAATCTGTTTATATTGAAAAATATATTACTTACATATAGAAAGTTTCACTTATATCCTTGTATTTGCCAAGTTGTGGTGAATTTTTATCGTATGTATAGCTTTATACATGCCTAAATATAATGCATATATGATAATATATTAATTAGTATTCATATGAAGTATGTGGTTTATGTGAATGCAGAATTAACAATGCTTAGATGTGAATATAATATTGGTGTATTTACAGATAGTATGTCTTCCAGTATTGCAATTATTATGTACTTATCGGGGTAAGCATTAGCATTTGACAGTTAGTGATCAATTGCACCAGCTATATTAAAAATCACGGTAGAAGTGAAACTTTTTAGCTCTTAGGAAAAGTTGATTTCAAGCATCTACTGGTAATACTGTAATTCCGAGCACTTATGGATGTGCATCCGCTTTGAACCCAAAATGCGTACTGACAAATTGGCGGGCAGAGACAATGCTCTACAAAGCCGAAAAGTTTTTCGCTTGATGTTGAAGTTTTCCGTGGAAACCAGTGCAAACCAATATAGAATGTAATACTCTTAGCATTAGAGATCTATTTACCAACCAGAATATTTTTCATAGGGGAAAATCTTTTCTGGCATTCAGGTCAATTTGCCCTACCACGCCTATAGAAGTTTCACTTCAAAAATAATTATAATCTTGAAATATATGTGTGTAATATTTCACTATTTTTATTATTTAATTACAAATAAGATCAAATATTTCCCAATAATATATTTTTAATGAATATGACGAAACACAAGATACTGGCGTTAATCTGATATTAAAAAAAAATTGATCAAAAAATTGGGAAAATAACCAATATTTTGATCTACCTTCGTGAGTTTTTATTAAATGTTTATAAAAAAATAAATAATAAAAATTCTTTCAGGATATCGGCCTACTGTCATTTGTATTGTTTTGAAATGTATGTACAAAAATTATATTATTTTTAAATAAACATATTTATTCAACATAATCTGTGCCATTTTTATTTAGCTTCCCTATGCATATGAATGTAGATAATACGCACATTTTGACTGTACCATTCTGCGCTATCCCGTATCACATACGCGCATGAGAAAAAAATAATATACCTAAAATCTACAAACCGATAGGGATACGTAAGTGTTCCAACAACACATGAGTCTTCACAAGTATGATAGTTCTTGAAGGGCAGGCGAGATGTGCGGTTGAGTCTTTGACGTTTCGTAATTTAAAAAATGTGTAATTTAATAAATAATTTATTTTAATTCATAAAAAGGTGATTTTTTTATTGCATATTTCTCAGAAAGTTACCCGCAAGTAGGGGAGGTTAATGTAAAACAGTGTTATGTATTGTAAAATAAAATTTATTTAAATCAATATAATATTCATTATAAACACAGAATACTTAGGAGTAAACGAAATGTGTATTTTTAAAATTTTGACAATATGGTTTAAGATTTAATTTTTTAGAGGTGCAACTTTAAAATATTTACTTTGGGTTGCATTAATACCTTGAAGTTACACCCTTTTATAATGATGTAACCAATAAAAGTAAAATAAAGTAAAAAGGTAACGCTGACCATCAGTTTATTTTTAATATATCAAATTGAATACTTTTCTCAAGTAATGATAACAATACTTCAGCAGTGTACAGATTGTACTGTGGTGTTTACAATTTTAATTGTAGTAAATCTTGAGTCGAGTAATGGAAATTAGGCCACCGAGGAGACGGCTAGTTTCTTCAGATGCTCCATGAACACTTGCAGAGAAACGTCATCTGTCAGCACGGGCGCTCCACCATCCTGGAATATCATACATGCATTAGACATTTTAAATTTGAGCCAACCCACCATGATAAAGGCAGAAACATACTATTGTGGTGTTTCGTGGCGCCTGCTGTTGTATCGGCAGGCATGTATGTAAAAATCAATCGTATCGCGTCAAGGCAAGCTAAGACATATTTAAAAGTAAATATAGCCGTGGAGTGTACGCACATCTACAATGCTTTATCCAATTCGGATAGTGATGTTAAAGATGGTTAATTTCTTGTTAAGTTAATTAATTGAAGAAAAATAAAATCTTCAATAGATTCACATTGTCTGCGGGTAGATTAACATGCGTAGCTTGACATTGAAATACATTAGTAACATTTAATTTTACGTGTGCTTTAAAATGTGTTAAAAATATGTCACTAATATTATATAAAAAAACACTTCCAATAGTTAACGCCGAGTTCTCGAAAGAGGTATTTATACCCTTCCTGCAGACAATGAGCGAGAAAAGATGAATTTCATTGTCTAGCACAAAAACTTTAAACAACAGAAGTAATATTTCTTCCATCTTTATTTAAGAGCGACCAAAATACAATTTGAAGAAATAGATTCTACGATAAACAAGTTTACTGAGATAATTGCTTTCAAAACATACACGTGTACAATACCCAACAGCTGACAGTCGAATAATGTGTCTCATATTAGAAACATATTGACATGATGTGTCAGGTTGCAACATAACCTCCACCAATCCCTTGACGCAGATAGAAACCAAGCAGTTGCCGTCACGGCACTGAATTGTGGCACGGGGCTCTATAGAAATGTGAATCTTTCAATAGTATGTTTCTGCCTTTAAACTT
Source organism: Lepidostoma basale (assembly GCA_022606425.2). Taxonomy (NCBI): domain Eukaryota; kingdom Metazoa; phylum Arthropoda; class Insecta; order Trichoptera; family Lepidostomatidae; genus Lepidostoma; species Lepidostoma basale. Next base: position 293,018 of record JAHDVF020000880.1, read on the forward strand.
AAAAATTTCTATATTATGTTAATGTGATGCTCAAATGAAATATGAATATGAAAACATGATGTGAACTTTTAAAATAGTTTGGTTGAATAAAAACAGAATAAAATTTAAGCATGATAAAGAGAAGAAAAGCAGTAAAATGTATATAAAAATATAGTATATTACAAAAATTTATATAAACAGTGGAAAATTTTGATATTTGAAAGATGATTCAATAATCGTATAGTTTAGAGTGAAACTAATAATTGGAAATCTGAGGCCCAGTTGGCTGTAGTGAGCGAGTAAAAGATCAATTGATATAAGTAGTTGATAAATAATTTAATTCTTTAAAAACCAAAGGAATGTGTCGCCATAAATGTACTTAGTTCACATCCAACTATGATCAAATTGATATCTGCAATGTTGTTGACGTTTTAATCCGATTTAAAAGTGGAAGAAATATAAACAATAGTATAAAAAGAGCAATCATTGTCATGCAAAAGAGTAAAATGCAATAAAACTAACAAACTTCTAAAAAAGAAAGTAAAAAAAAATATAATATAAAAAAAAAAAAAAAAAAAAACTCTACCGAACTCGGGACTGGCATCATCTGAGGGGTAACAGGAACGTTGAAAAAAAAACAATAAATTATGAAACAAAAAAATGCAATTAATGACAGCCAAACATGCCTAATAAAATAAACAGTATTTTATTTATTTCTACAATTTCAAAACTAAAATAAAAATGTCACAAAACATACAAACGAAAATTGAATAAATCGCGTAAATTTCAAAATAATTTATAAAGCATGGTTTAATTGAATAAATCAAACTTAATATAGTAATAATACTAGCATTTCATAGTGATAATAAGCTGATTTAATAATAGGATTGTGACTGATTAATTGGTAGTTAAAATAATTTCATATATTGAAGTAGTTGATTAACAAACTGAAGAGCTATTGCTTATGTATTAGTATGGTGGTCTTTCTTGGAATTTGATTGGTTGCGGAGCGCACACGTTTGGCTTCTCATATACTCGGTGATTCGAAAAATACTTGTTCTGCAGGAGTGTTTTTAAAATATTATTTATATAATTGATTAATCGCAAATTTACCATGTCGAAATTAGGAAAAGGAAAGCCACTTTCGGGTCAGTTTGAATACATAATACAGAAAGAAATTTTATAATAACTAGTAATAATATGCAGTGGATATTTCATTCAAGGGTAGGACAGCTGGGGCAAGCGATATTTTGAATTTAATTTTTGTCACTTGATTTCATTTTGTCACCTTATGAGATAGATATACTTAACCGTGAAGTTGATTCACAAAATATTGTATATCTTTAATATAAAAGCTCAAATAAATTTACGGTGATCCATAACAGAATTTTTCCACTTTAGATATTTATGACAAAATAATAACACAAAAACGATCATGAATTTTATTACTGGAACTAGATTTTTGCACTGCACTTGTTTATATTCTAGTATTTTTATTTAAACATTCTAAGGTTGATATTAACAATTACTGTGATTGAATAACTAATTATTTATAAAGGGTGTTTTTTCATATTCAAAATGAAAAAAAAAAACACATTAAATTAATGTGGATGTCTATGGCTTTATTAAATAGATAATTTTATGCCATTATTGTTTAAATATGATTTCGGGCATATGAGCGCCACGACTAACTCGAAAGAAGCGCAATCATGAAGTCCAATTTTCGACAATTGTCATCTTTGTGTATGCGTATTATCCATTACAGTGTACGTGGTGCGAAAACGATCCATGGTCTTCCGAATAACTTGCTCGGATAGACGATTATGTCGACCGTAAAATGGACGTAGTGCACGATAAGTTTTGTGAACTGAACCATGATTTTCAAAATAAACGTGCACAATTTGCAAGCCCTGTTCTGACGTTAGTCTATTCATGGTGAAATGGCAAAATGTACTGACTAGAAATCAACTGTAAACTGTTAAATTGACAGTCTGTAGAAACAATGTTGCAAGTTTAAAAACCAAACCTCTAAAAAAAACACCATATACTTATTATAATAAAAATTTGGCTAACGGCTGATAATGCTTGTGTATTTTATTAGGATATATTCTAACTAATCAACGAATAAGAGTCATTTGAAGTGTTTTATATCTGACAAAAAGTAAGCATAACTAGTATGAAAAATAGCTGAGATTTAAGATGTTTCTATATTTAAATTAAGAACCGATTGAGACAGATTCTACTAATAAAATAAAAAAGACAAGCAAGCAATGCAGATTACTTAAAATGCAAACAGCGGTGTTTAAACGTGTTGCAAAATTCATGCTCAAGTCAAATCATAGCAAATAGTAATCATGGAAGCACAAACAACATTCTGCAATTCAATGCAATGTGAGAGCTGATTTCTATCTACAATAAAAACAAGTGAACTGAAAAATAATTTCTTTTGGATAGTATGAAAGAGTTAATTAAAAAAAAAATCTTACCCCTCCATAAGCGTACATGTTGTTGTGAGTTTGAGACGGGTTTACTTTGGATAGAAGAAACCGGGCCTGTAAACAAAAAATATTTTTTTACATAAATTTATTGAAACAAAAAAGCAACATTGAAAAGAAAAATAATTAACAATTGCAGAAATCAAGCCAGAATTAAAAAAAATATACGTGTGAAATTTAAAAATGAATTTAAACATATAAGCTGTTTTGTTCCCTTTGTTCATAAATTGTTCCCCAAATTAGTAATTTATATATTAAGATTTTATAGAGTGCGAAAAATGCCTCATATCACATTTTCCTATTTTTTTAGATCCGTTTACATCATTAATATACAAATTTGTTACCATTCTTTCTTCATCAATTCTTTCCATGTGTCCAAACCATCTTAATGATCCTTTCATAACACTTTCATTTGCACTGCAATCACTTCTTATATTTGCATTTGACACTCTATCATATACAGATTTACTACGTATTCATCTAAGAGATCTCAATTCTACTGCAATTTGAGAAGAATTCTTTGGTATTAACTAATTAAATTAGTCTATTGTTTTGGCCTAAACACTATGACCAACATTATAAACAGTAAAATTATAAAACTCATTCCGTCAACCTATGTTGACATCATCAGGTGTTACAATAAAAAATAAAATAAAAATTGTGATACATGAAAAAGAGTTTTATAATTGAACAGTTTATAACAAAGTGACGAGAAACTACGAGTGACTCTTAGAGCCATGGAATGAGCCATGTTAGAAATAAACCTAAGAGACAGTCAGAAATGATACGGTGAGAGAAAAAACAAAGGTCAATGACATCACCCACCGGGTAGCGACTCTAAAATGGTAATGGGCAGGTCAAGTAGCCAGAAACTCAGATGAAAAATGGACCAGAAGACTGCTGACTTGGAGACCGTGGAAAGGAAAGAAAAGACCGCAGCTCCGCTTCCACCGCTGGAAGGATGATCTGAACAGACACGCCTGAATAACCTGGATACAATCTGCACAAGACAGAGTGACATGGAAGCGAATGGAGGAGGCCTTTGTCCAGGGGTGGACGGGAATAGGCTGAGGAAGAAGAAGATAATTAAATTTATATTAATTATCTGAAGTCATCAAACCTGTGATCCTCCCTGTTCAGTATCGATATACCGCGGCATGGGGAAGCGGGTCTGCAGGATCTCCTGGGCATCATCCACCGGAGCTTGCAGCAGCTGCTTCAGGCTCTCGTACTCCGGCATATCCTGATAGCGCAGGGCGCGCCACTGTGCGATTGTCTGAAATAAAATCAAATATTCATTTATGTAATTATGTTTGATTAACTTTGCAACACACACTAACCATAACAGAGAAATGCGGTCACATTATTTCACACACATTAACCCTTAGACCGCTAAACCAACGTTGCTTTATTTGTCATCGCTACCCGGCACATTTTTCGTCAACGCATTTCGATAAAAAAAAAGTCTACATGATCTTTTCTTACAAACCAAATCATTATAGCAATACTTGGTTATTGCAGCATCTTCTTCAAATATCAAAGAATCAATAAACACGCACTCAAAAACAAACAAACAAACAAAAACCATCACGCCGTTTCCCCGCAGGGGTAGGCAGAGAGAATGGACCGCCACACTACTCTATCCTGGCACACCTCTCTAGCTTCCTCCACATTCATACATCGAGTCATACACGCACGTCGATTCTTCCGGCTCGACACGCACTCAAGATCAGGATATGTTCGACTTAATAATCTGACTAAGGTCAGTCGCCGCAGGCAGAGTAAAAGTATTTTAAAAATAATGTAACTATCGTTAGAATCTCTTGGAATCTTGGGCATATGATTGACATCACAACAACCCTGAAAATAAAGTTTGAGACAATCTCCAAAACATTGAAATCAAAGAGGGGGCCACGAGACAGACATACACATGTTTCCAAGAAATATTCATTCATCCATGATAATCGTGATGTTAATTTTTAAAAATTGGTAGAAGTTCATTGTAAATAATGAAAGAAAAAAAAACTTTATTTCAGTTTTACCCCACTTGTTCTTTAGTTTCGACGGTTACATTAGCTGGCTGCCTAAACCGGTTGAAACTAATGAACAAGTGGAATAAAACTAATTACATATTTTATTTTCATTATCCATGATAATCTATGCACATTAGTTATGAATCAAAAATAAATAGTAACAAATAAAAAACAGTTTTATTCTACTTTTGAGTTTATTCTTCTTGACATGTTTCAAGGGTTTTATATTACCTTATTGAATGATATAAATTGTATTTTAAAAGCAGGTATGCTTTAAAATCACGAGACATGAAGGCATGAAAGGTGCCAAGTGTTTTAAACATAAAGCAGAAAAAATAAGCAAAACTGTTGCGTACCACGGGTGGCATCTTTAGGGTGACGTTTGAACTACAATATATTTGCACAGTTATTGGTCTGTATGTTTAAGACCAATTGGCATCAAATACTAATTTTTGACTTTTATACACTTGGCACCTTTGTAATGTCCAGCCTTCATATGTATTTTTTCAAATTTTTGATTTTTGTTGAACCTTTAAGTACCAACAAACCAAAGGCTTTCTTGGATGCCAGGCATTTAAACTCATTATTAATGTTAAAATAAATATCTATGTAAATGTAATAATTAAATTTAAAGTTGCAATATACATACTTAGTGTTGAGGAATTTATATTTAGTGTAAATGGTTCATACCTCTCCATGGAAGATGAGGATCTGAAAGAAGGTATCCATGAGCAGAATACGGTCGGGTTGGATGGAACTGGTGTCCAGGAGGACAGGTTCGGGGGGCCCGTTGAAGCTGTATGCATATAGGATCGGCTGGATCATAATTAGGGACTGGGTCAGATCTTCTCTCATCAACATGTGTCTGCAAATAAAGATTACAAATTTAAAACGGCAAACAAAAGTTTGTACGGTTGTCCAAGGAATCCCTCGACTTCTGATGCGGGTTAGATTCTGGTCCTTTTTCACAAGACCAGAAAACAAAAAACACTATAATTGAAAGCCGTTGAAATATAATTAATAAATTTATTCACTTTAATTGTCTTTCATATTACATTATCAAATTTGCCTTGAGACTGATGGAACAATACGAATAATATAATTGAATAATAGTAAACACAATTGTTTAGTGGTTTTACTTGGATTTAATTTATATAATCACCTATAGAAGCTGGTTTCATCAGGAGAATTATTGAAAACTTGCAGGAACTGCGACCGTCGCAAGTGGTACATGAACTGGGGATAGAGACTGAAGTTTTCCGACAATCGGAAACTATTTGGGTCGTCTTTAGCGTATTCCCCAAACTTCTGGCACTGAAAAACATGAAAGAAACATTAAGTTTTAAAGATGTAAAATGGAGGGACACTCATCTTCTTCTCCGGTCTCAATCTAATGATTGGTCTGCGGCAAGGCGATGCATCTCCTCTTCCACTCCGCTGCGCCACTCATAAAGACCACAAAAGATGGCAGTAACAAACAAAACTGTTGAAAAATGAATGACTAACAATAATTTTTAAGAAAGAACCTTTTGTAAGTATTTTGATGCTGATATGTGCATCAATTTGCAGTTTTATTAAATGTATCAGATATGTGACAGTTACAACAAGTATTTTAATGATGCTTATGTTTTTCATCTGAACACACCAGATCTTAAAATAATGGTTGGAACATCCTTCTGGTGTAATTGATATAGTATATTTAACAATAGACAGATGGTTTTTGAAATTATTGTTATTATTATATGTATATGCATATCGCACCTTCGGTAAGACAAGGGCAAAATTGTTAAAAATTCTCGAAATGAGTTAAGTACCAGTGTATTTTAAAAACATCCCTTTATCTGGAGGAACAAAGTCGCTCATTAAGTTCAGCCTCATTTCGCCAGAGGGCAATAGGATATGATCAATATAGCCCCAATAACACAATATTATTCTTCAAAATTTTTTAAATGTCTCTAATGAAAAATTACAAAACGTGCAATTGTGCCCTTGTCTTACCGAAAGTATGATATTTTAGATGTGTATGCATATGTATGTTTGTGTATATGTATTTGTATATATTTTAAACAATTATGTAATACATGCGGGTACATTGTAATTTGCTTCTTGTGTTTTTATTTATGTATGCAAATCGCTGTCTGTTACTCGAAATAATTTGCATAAATCAATAAACAAATATATTATTTAATTAATACAAATGAAAATGTCAGTTTTCTAGAAGTTTAATTATATTTTATGGGAATGACATGTATCGCCCTTCTAAGGCATTATCAAATGTCATTCATCATCACATTTGATCATGCCTTAGAAGGGCGAAACACGTCATTCCCATAAAATATAATAAAACTTCTAGAAAACTGACATTTTCATTTGTATTAATTATTTAATATGGAGTTTTACATCATTGCTCAAGAAACAATAAATATATCTATTATTTATTGAAGGTTAACTGGGAAATTCCATTGTATTTTTGAATATGTATAATTATTTACACTGTTTAATCCACTAATTCTATCCCAATATCTATTATTTCTTTAGAAATAGGATTGTGGATGTAACCATTGAATTAAAACAAATACTTAATTAGGTATTATAAAAAGACAAATATTGAACAAAGAACAAATGATCTACAACAGCTCACTTATTTTACACAGCTTAAATTTGTATTTGTTTTAGATTTATTTTGTGAGTGTCAGACGATCGAAGTGTGCGCGGGAGATGCCTATTGGTGGCGATGAGGTTCGCAACCCATCACACCGCGTCTCCCACGGAGCGAAAAGAGAAGGATGGAGTGCCGCATCAGTAAAAATGTGACAGTCCATTCTTTCTGCCTACCCTTTCGGGGAGACGGCGTGATGGTTAGTTAGTTAGTTAGTTCAAATATTAATCAATTATACAATAATGCTTCAGATTAAGGGGCTTAGAATTACTATAGTGTGTACAAAAAATGGTAAATAGCTTCAATACTAAATGAATAATAAATATAAGGGAACAGTAATTGTTAAATAACAATATATTAATACTTGCGTCTGGATTTTGTAAACTAAACAAATATTTGTCTTTTGTTCTTTGTTTATAATTATAACGCACAAATATACATTTATATACTGTAAATTATCTTTATATTAGGTGTATAACTTTGCTTCCGCCGTTTTTTTCCAAAATTCGAGGCTTTATCGTAAAAAACTGGTTATACATTTATGATTCAAAGTATTGTCCATCGCTGGCCACTACTTTCTCCCATCTTTCGGGCAGCATACGAATCCCGCGTTGAAAAAACTGGTCATCTTTTGAAGCGATCCACGAATCGATCCAATTTTTTACTTCTTCATAAGACCGGAAGTGCTGGTCAGCTAGGCCGTGTGCCATTGATCGAAACAAGTGATAGTCCGAGGGAGCAACGTCTGGAGAATACGGCGGGTGGGGTAGGACTTCCCATTTCAAAGTTTCCAAGTATGTCTTGACCACTTTCGCAACATGGGGTCGAGCATTGTCATGCTGTAAAATCACTTTATCATGTCTCTCGTTGTATTGCGGCCGTTTGTCTTTCAATGCTCGGCTCAAACGCATTAATTGCGTTCGATAACGATCGCCTGTGATTGTTTCAGTCGGTTTTAACAACTCATAATACACTACGCCGAGCTGGTCCCACCAAATACTGAGCATAACCTTGGAACCGTGAATATTCGGTTTGGCCGTCGACGTGGAAGCATGGCCGGGATATCCCCATGATTTTCTGCGCTTGGGATTATCGTAATGAACCCATTTCTCGTCCCCAGTCACAATGCGATGCAGAAATCCCTTCCGTCTTTGCCTTGCAAGCAGCTGTTCACAAACACACAAACGCCGTTCAACATCTCTCGGCTTCAACTCGTACGGCATCCAATTTCCTTGTTTCTGAATCATTCCCATGACTTTCAGGCGTTTTGAAATGGCTGGTTGCGTCACTCCTAATGATCCTGCCAATTCTTGTTGCGTTTGACACGAGTCTTGATCAAGTAATGCCTCCAATTCTGTATCTTCGAAAACCTTCTCTCTTCCAGCGCCATGCTGGTCTTCGACGTTAAAATCACTGTTCTTGAAGCGTTGAAACCACTCTCGGCACGTTCTTTCACTAATAGCGGCCTCACCATAGGTATTTGAGAGCATTCGATGAGCCTCAGCCGCAGATTTCTTCATATTAAAGTATAAAATTAAAACCTCCCGCAAATGACGAGAATTTGGCTCGTAAGCTGACATGTTTAATCGGGAATAACTTTATGATGCAGACACAAATCGACTAATATTTCAATGGCGTTATGTTTACAAATACTTAAGCTTATTGTATGACATCTATGATCTATTTATTCCAACTACCACTTACCGCTACTGCCATCTATTGCAAAACGGCGGAAGCAAAGTTATACACCTAATAGAATCGTAGATTTCAGAGAGATGATAATTTTCAAAAGACTATAATGTACACGATAATGTAAATAAAATTACCAGTCGAATGAGCATGCGGTCCACCCAACGAAGCACATCCGGGCCGTCCTCTTGCTCGGCTCGGTAAACCACCAGGCGGGCCATCACTACCGCGGCTGCCTCCTGGTCGAAGCCCGCACTGATGTGGTGGAGGTTCACCGCCGCATCTCCCCAGCTGTAGGATATGCAAGTTTTAAACATTAGCGACCCATCTAAAATGAGGAAAAAAAAAATACAATTTTTGTATGTAAATGAATCATACTTCCTAGCTGCCGTGGTAACTCTGATGCGCCGCTGGCCACTGGAGTGCTGGTACTGGGTGATGAGCTGCACGCAGCCGCGGCCTCCTTGAGGGACTGGTGCAGAGTGCTGATTCACCACCTGTAAAAAGTTTTGCATGTTATTTCAGGATACCGATTGGAGATACATTAAAAACATTTTTAATTTTAGATAAACTTAAAGATGTGTTATTCCATAATGATGAATTTTTTTATGAATTAAAACAATGTTTTTTCCACTTTAGAGTTCATTTTTCTCGGCATGTTTGGAAAGCTCTACACCTTCATCATCGGGAGAAAGATATAAACTGACTAAATATAAATAAATATCATTCTCCCGATGATGAAGGTGTAAAGCCTTCGAAACACTTCGAGAATAATAAACTCAAAAGTGGAAAAAACAGCGTTTTAATTCATAAAAAATCGACATTAAAAATATGTTAAGAATTTATTGTCTCTTGAGCAATGGTTTAAAATTACATCACCATCATCAGCTATTAGTCGTCCAATGTTGGACAAAGGCCTCGCTTCCTGACTTCCACAACTCTCTATCCTTAGCGACTCTGTGCCATTGATCTCCTGCCGTTGTTTTTATATCATCAGACTATATTGCTTGTAGTCTGGGTCACTCGGAGATTTTATACCGTTCTTTTTTTATAATGATTATTATTTTAAACCCGTATATTACAAAAACGACTGAAGAATTGGTTTGGGTTGGGCTGCCTTCCGTAAATTAGATCATATTTTGAAAAATCCACGAACCCCCATCAACCTTAAACGGGAGGTGTTCGACTGCTGCGTTCTACTGGTGTTATCTTATGGGTTTAAAACCATAACATTGTCTCAGAGAAGCGCAAATAAATTAAGAATTGCCCAAAGAGCTATGGAAAGAGCGATGTTGGGAATCAATATAGCAGACAGGATGAGAATCACCACAATTAGAACCAGAACAGGAGTGTCGGACATCGGAAGAGTGGCAGCACAAAAATGGCGCTGGGCAGGCCATGTCGCTCGCAGTTCTGGCAATGTATGGACAAAACCTCTCCTTTGCTGGTGTCCTACAACAGCAACCCGAAACCCAGGACGTCCTCAATTTCGATGGAGGGATGACATTAAAGAAACCGCTGGTACGACATGGATGCGCGTTGCCCAGGATCGACAGACATGGAAGCAGATAGAGGAGACCTACGTCCAGGAGTGGACGGATATGGGCTGATGATGATGATGATTACAAAATATTGATGAAAACTTCTATTTTCTAGAAGTTTTATTATATTTTATGGAATTGAATGCTTTACCACGCTTTCTTGGGCATCAATTTTCCCGAAGCGCGTTTTCATCAATAACAACAAAGTTGACGTTTCATCAATAACAACAAAGTTGATGTTTCATCAATAACAACAAAGATTTTCGTTATATCAAATGTATTTTTAAATTAAAATAAAACTAATAAAAAAAAATTACTACCTTAGAAAGTGAAAAAGATTTGACATATTTCAGATATAATATTTATTGTTTCTTGAACAATGATGTGAAACACCATATTAAATTATTAATATGTATGAAAACACAATAGTTTTCAAGGAGTTTTATTATAATTGTATTTATGTATGACATACTTTGCCCTTCTAAGGCATTAACAAATGCTTAGAAAATAACATTTGACAATGCCTTAGAAGGGTGAAACATGTCATACATAAATATTATAATAAAACTCCTTGAAAACTATTGTGTTTTCATACATATTAACACAAAAAAAAACAAAAAACAAAAAAACAATTCTATAGTGAAACGAAAAAGCAAAGCAAGGGAATAATGGTACACATTAACCAAAAATAACGGCATAAAACGTCCACCTTGAACATGGGTTATCTTTAGTTAGGGACCATTGAAGAAGTACAATACTACTAAGCAGTAGATCTACTAAGGTTATCAATTTACTTTATATCAGTTTAGGGCAGTTCAAAGACATTAAGATACTAGTAATAAATATAATACTTTTTTTGATAAGAACTTTCTGGTATATGGAGGTTTAAATCTTTTTACTATTTGGAAATCCAAGTGCAAATGATTTTAATGACCTTTTTGTTTTAAACAATATGTTAAATTAATGCATCAGATGTTATCCTATTTGACAGATAATTTGGTACCTCAAAGAACAGTGCCATGGTGGAGTTTGGAGTGAAGGTGCACAGCTTCCATTTGCAGGTGTTGCCCATCCCCATCTCCTGATCAGACACACACGGGCTCTTCACATTCAGGGAGACACATGACCCGATACCTCCCGATACTTGAAACAAATAAACTCAATTATATTAACCCGGCTTATATCATGTATTTAAAAAAAATAATAGCATGAAATGGGACTATTCTTAATGAAAATAAAAACTAGCACACTTCATTGTTCACGAGCATTTATGAGTCATATTTAAGGAAACGATAATCGTTCTTAGAACTTCTAGATGGTTTTGTGAACAAGTTTTGCAAACAACAATATATAGTTGGTTTTGCGAACAACAGTAAATAGTGGGTTTTGCAAACAACAATATATAGTGGCTTTTGCAAACGACAATATATAGTTGGTTTTGCGAAAAACAGTACATAGTGGGTTTTGCAAACAACAATATACAGTGGCTTTTGCAAACGACAATATATAGTTGGTTTTGCGAACAACAGTACATAGTGGATTTTACAAACAATATATTGTTGTTTAGCTTTCTAAGGGTTAATTAAAATGAACATATTTATACAGTATTGAATACTGAATGATGCTTCCTAAATGGGGCAAAAAAAAAAATATAAAAATAAGAAAAATGTTGTAAAAAAAAAATACATATCTATAAGGGCACGAGCAGTTATCTATGGCCCAGCTTATATATCGGCATATTGTACTTGAAGAGAAATAAAGTGTTGCGCCGATTTATCAGAATATCATACCAAAAGAGTTAAATAATATTTGCTGGAGATAATTAAAAAATAAAGTTTTCCATTTTCTTCAACTTACTTTTAAGTTCTCGCGAGCACTTCACTTCAAGTGTTCCATTGAATGCCATTTTGTAGTCATTCTTTTGGTCCTTGGCAAAAACACGCTGGAATGTTTGTTTGAAGAGTGAGGAGTTGAAGGAGTCACCCATTACCATATGTCCACTGAAGAAAAGAGAAATTATAAACAAAATTATAATACACAAGTATTAGATTTCAAGTATATTCTACAATAGTGTCAATTGAAAAAAATAATGCATAATTTTCTTCCACCAAAAACATCGGGAATGAAAACAATTTACAATGAAAAATAAATTTATATTAACTTGTTTTAAAAAGTAGGGATATTGAGTTTCATTATTGCAACACTGAAGTAAAATATATATACAAAAATAAACATAGATTGATAAAGAAATAATTCATAAATACATTTTTGTAAATGCAAAATAAAATGGAATTAAAATACAGTAAAAAGAAGCTCAATAAATAAGAAGTAATAATTACCCAGTTGAGTTACAACACTGCTTCATTTCAAGTAGACCAGTCTGATCCAAAGCGCAAGAATAAATATCGATTGCATGACCATTGGTTGCAGATCTCAGCGCAAGGGCTTCGTAATGCTTCACGGCCTTCTTCATATACTTGGCATTGTCCTTGTGGATGTCATGATGTGATCGGATAGGCTGCTTCAGCTCATCGTTCACCACCTGACCGGGTCCTTGGGAGCATGGGCCCCCGAGGAACATCATGATACGAGCTCCCGTATTGGGATAGGCCACTTCCAATAAGCCCACGGCAAGGCTCAAGGCAACACCACTGGAGCGGAGTGGACGCTTGCCCACGCCTACTGGCCACGGGTCTCGGCCTAGTTCTCCAATCATGTCGGTTAATGCCATATCACACTGCTTCACAGGCTGCAGGAATCGGTTAGCGGGAGGGGTGGGGGCAGGGGCAGTTGGTGGAGCGCGCCCAGGCTGCTGAGGTGCCGCCTGGCTGACACGGCCGACACCCAGTTGCTCCTGTATCTGCTTGGCAGTCAAGTCTTTAGTACCCTTAAATACAAAGCATTTGGAAATGGCTTCGGTTCCTGAAAAAAATATACATATACATATATTAAACACCATTTTCATTATCATGTTTAAAACATGTTTTTTTTAATACATTCTCTGCGGATAAATTTTACATTACTACACATTATAACATTTAACTTTATGTATACTTCGACATGTGTTAAAAAATATGTTACAAAAATGACTTAAAGAATTCCATCAGTTCACGAGTTTGCTAAAAGGGTATTTATACCCATCCTGCCAGCTACCACTAGTCCAATAAACGGGTATTAATACCGTTCCTGCAGACAACATGTTAAAATAAAAAAAGGATGTACGAGTATTTTTAAAATGCTCTAATGAATTGAAATACATATTATTATATCTGATTTCATGTAAAGTTTTACAACATTATTAATCAATTTGCAGAATACAAATATATAAAAACATTGTGAACGTAGATTAAAATTCTTTTGTTACTTAATACTGAGTTTTTCAAAAGGTTGAATAACATACACGAGAATGTTTAAGAACCATAACAATCTCTTCTCAGAATCTTAATAAGAATAAGATTATCAGATCTCTAGTGATTTTTTTAAATCTCATATTCCCATTTGATATATAGCAAGCAATTTCTTACAATCAAATCTAAAAATGACGTACCTAGTTCATGAACCAAAACCATTCGGCCAAAGGTGATGAGGCCTATGAGAGCATTGGGTGGCATAAGGCTAAGGGACATCTGCAACGAGTCCTTGAGAGCTCCAAGCTCCTCCTCATCCATGCACGTGTCTACCACCAGTAAGAAAATCGGAGGCATGGATTGAGTGCGCGTGATGGTGTACTCCATCGTGGAGAAGCTTGGGATAAGCTCAGCTGGCTGATGTTGTTCCGATATTGCTGCATATTGCGGGGGAAACTGAGGAGTAAAATATTTTAATATATTAGTTCAATTGTCTAAACAATCTGAAGTTAGAAACGTAATATCCATTAACAGTTTTGGAATAAAAATATATCAATGCTGCAAATGCATGTTTTTAATTTTTAATACCTCCCAACTGGGGTAACCCGTTCTAGGGAGGTAACATTTTGAAGATGTATTAAATATTAATAAAAATTACAGATTTCTATATAAGGGAGTGATATCTTTAACCCTTTGGCTTACCCAATAACTGGATTGGGCAACCTGTTTATATAAGAACTTACTTCAATAAGATACAAAGTATGAACAAATAAAAAAAATCTGGTAAGTCAATTGGAGAATTCTGTCTAACAGGACAAAACAAATCATGTCATTCTCATATAATAAAATAATATTTCAAGAAAGCTGTCATTTTTATCAATATAATTACTTAGTATGGAATTTTACATCATTGTTTAAAAAACAAAAAAATTATTTTAAGATGATTTTTCAGCATTCCATCAATTATTGCAGTGGTGGTAAAATTTATTTAAGAAAAATAATGAGAACGATCTCTAATCTTTGTTAGAAATGTTTATTACGTGTTCTTCTTTAGAACTTTTCAGCCTTTTATTATTCAATTTTGAATTATATATATTGCATAAATAATCGGTAATTTACTCTAATATGTGCCTGTAATTAATTGCATTTTAGAAGATTTTTTAAAATCCATTTAGTTTTTAGAAAGCAATATAATTTTGAAGTGTCCTGTTATATTCAACATGCGTAAAAAATATATAGGTAGTTCAAAATTCGAATGAAAATAAACTATTCATTGTAACATATATTTGTTAATATAATATTTATATAACCAGTCGGCACTGTGATAGAAACACACACAAATTAGTCTAAATTTGTTTTAAAAATATGGAATTTTATTTTAACACTCAGCTTGCTAGCACAACGTGTTAACCCTTAAAGGCCGGCGAGAATTTGAAACATCGGAATGCTCTTGTAAACAATTAAATTACTCTTCACACAAAATACATAAAAATATCAAATAAATTGTATTTTATAGTCAAATGTTTCACATTTTTAATCTGATAAAAATTATCAGACTTTTTTTGTTTCAGAGAGAAAAGAAAACAAATAAAAATATATTACATTGAAAATGTTGTTTATATAATAAATTAAACCAAAACATCGCGCTGTTGATAACTATTAACGATATAAGAGTCACCCTGAGTAAACACACTCAAAATCAAAGCCGCGATCCCTATGGGACACGTAATACAAAAATATTCAATTAAATTAAATCTTTGTACAAAAAGGATGAAAGTTTAACTCTAAATCAGAGAATACATAATAGCATATAATACACATTTTTACTTTTGATCCGTCGTAGTAAATTTATGGGATATTACACGCTAAACACGGAGAATATATGTGGACTGCTATTGTAGCCAGCCGGACTATAAGGGTTAATATGACTAGTTTTGTTTTTATCTAAATGATACAGGTATTTATATTTAAAGAAATAAATAGAAACGATGAAGCAGTACTAACCGGATTTCTTTCGAAACAAAAATTGCAGACCCACAGTTTAGCCCTGTAGTCCACCTGACACATAGGGTTCAGGATAGCCCTGCATGTGCTCCGGGTACACAACACCGGATCATATTGAATGGGAGGCAGGTCGGGCCTCTCCTTCAGCGGCTGGTACAAGCAGGCTAGAGGGACCACCAATCTAGTCGCCTCGATCCTACTGGACGGCCAAACATTCCACGTAAACCGAATCCCATCTCGGTCTTCATTTTGTTGAATGAACTCCTCGTAAGTTGTCATTTTGTCACGTCATCAAACTAAAATTAAATATATGGAGTTAAAATTCAAATTCCAAAATCAAGTATACACGTCCTCATCCAGAATTCGTAAAATTTTAAATAATTATTACATATTTACGCAACAAATTCAAAACAATAAGGTAGCATACCTTCAACAGTGACACTTAAATAAAACTATATTCAATGACTAAAGCCACATCTTAACAGTATTAATTAAAGAAAATTATTATTTCGGCAAACAATCGGGCGGCGACTCCGAGATGTTGGAGTTGGAAATAGAACTGTCATCTGGGCCACGTCATGTAAGGAAAACATTTATAATAAACTGGAAACACTGTATGGAGACTAGGTAAGAACTAATCATTTTAAGTAAGAACTTTTGGAATAAAGTTTAAAATATTTATTTTCAGTTTAAAAAACATTCAATTACTTAAATTTCTTATTCTAAAAACGTAAACGTTTTTTCTAAAAGCTTGGGATTTTTTATATGCCCATTTTAATGGGTAAAACAACTTATTTTGTTATGAATGAAAAAAAAAATGTATAGGGTTGCGTTGAAGTTCGAGAACAGGAAGTTTACAGCAGCACGCGCGACTGCGCATTGGCCAGATGTGTAGTGTGAAAGAAAATGGCGATTGACGAGAGGCGTCTGGAGTTAACTTAGTGAAAAACATTTATTTTGGCTCAATTACGTAGTGTTTTAATTGTTATTTATATCAAATGTAGAATAATAAAGGTGTGTGTTATAAGTGACTGTGCAAAAATGACTGCGAATATGTATCGGGTCGGAGGTGAGAAACGATAATTGGTTATTTTTATTGTAGCTTCGCCGGTTCACCGCAAGTAACTAGCGGTGCTTTGCTTTGATTGTCGTACCTTCATTAATTATACCGTTTAATTAGTGCGTTCATCTTCGATTTACTTATTATACTTATGCTGCTTTTAGTCCGTAGTCCATGAGTATCAAATAGCTATTCTTAACCTCAATATAACATTTATTGTGAACGAATTGGTAATTTTGCCAAAATTCATACAAAATAGGCATTACCATTCGTGTCTACGTACTAGTACATAAGCACATATATATGCATTAATTCGATCGGGTAAAGCAAACAGAGGCTGTGTGTTATCTTTTCAATTGCACGGGAAGTCGAATGATGTGACATTTAACAATTTCGTGTTTTCTTCAGCGAATAGAGGTTATATTTTTCTTTATGCAGTTGTCAAAAGAGCGCGGTATTTTGACAAAATGTAGCTTTTGCCGTGGTTATGTTTCTAATCTTAAGTTTTACAACTGTCAACAGTCTACAGTGGTCCCTATACCTGAATCTACACGTTTATTATTTGAAAATGCAACTTTAGTAACCTTAAATGGATTGTTGTGAATGCTTTCTTACACGCTACAGATCTTTTTCTTTACATTAAATGTTATTTTCAATGTTAATCCGTGTATAAAATAGAATTTAAATTATAGTCATATGATTATTAAGACCCTTTGATCGTTTTCATTTGTATTAATAATTAAATAGGGAGTTTTACAACATTGTTTAAGAAATGACAAATATTTTATTTACTTCAATAACCATTCATCCAGAATTGTTGTATTGTAGAAAACAAACGAGTCTCTTGAGATATGAAGAAGAAAACTGTTTCACTTTAACTATATTTTTCAATACACTTTATGTGAATTAATCTTTTATTGTATCACAAAACAATAACAAGATCATTTTAATGTATATAGCTCGCTTATATACTCTTGAATATTTAAATATGTAGAGACTGCTCCGGAAACAATTTAATTAAGTAGTATGTAAATCTGTACTTCTTTTAATTACATACTTTTATTATTAGTATATATGTAAATTGCTACCTAGGTGACTTATGGTTATAATCCTTGCATTAAAGTTTATCTTATCAAATA
This sequence comes from Lepidostoma basale, assembly GCA_022606425.2. Classification (NCBI taxonomy): domain Eukaryota; kingdom Metazoa; phylum Arthropoda; class Insecta; order Trichoptera; family Lepidostomatidae; genus Lepidostoma; species Lepidostoma basale. Next base: position 310,964 of record JAHDVF020000880.1, read on the forward strand.
GTTTTAATTATAACTTTTTATTTGTTTTATTATGATACCCTGAAACTACTAAATTCTACTTGGTAATATTTCCATTAAAATGGTTTGGACTGGACACATGTAAAGAAAGAATGGTAAATAAAGTGTATGTAAATGGAACTAGAAATAGAGGAAGACCGAGGCAAACTGTAATGTAGTAGTCACGATACAGGCCATGCCTAGTGTGACAACTACAGTCCATAAACTTTTTTGGCAAATTGTAAAATAAAACATGTAAAATAAAATAAAATAAAAAATAAACTTGGCATGATCAAATCAATCAAATATTAAACGTCGGTATGGTGAGGATTCGGAGAATTCGACGTGCTTGTATGGCATGCACGAGTATGAATATTGAGGAATCGAAAGAAGTATGTCAGGAAAGAACAGTGTGGCGGTCTATTCTTTCTCTCTACTCCTTCGGAGAGACGTCGTGATGGTTAGTTAGTAATATTTCCAACATTTAGAATGACGGCATTGTTAGTCGAATATACAGTGTGCTAATGGGCTAACACTGCCTCAGTTCCCTAAGTATGTATATTGAATTATTAATATAAGAGATCTGGATATACTTTCTTCTTCTATTATATTTGTTTGCAAACCAACTATAGAAATCTTTTCTCTCTTATTGAGTATTGTTGTTTTTCAGTTACTTTGCAGCATCCGAGTTTGTTACTGTTTCCAATTTCATAAAGTACCAATGAGAACAAATGATTATTAACAAGAACTAAGAAATGATTAAAAGTATGATAATCTGTTCAAAGAACATTCCCCTTAAAATATATTTGATTATTTCTTCTATATACGCCATACTTTGTGTTGTTATGATACAACACTTGCATTAAAAAAATTAAATTATATTGACATGTTTCGGACAAACAGTCCTTCTTCAGTATAGATACATCTTTAAAAATATTATAAAATTGTTGTTGTTTACATGATCTGACTGATGTTATAAAGATTTATTTTGGAACGTTTATGCTTTTGTTTTAACAAAAATTGAATCATAATATTTGTTATAACAAAAGCATAAACGTTCCAAAATAAATCTTTATAACATCTGTCAGATCATGTAAACAACAACAATTTTATAATATATTTAAAAATGTATCTTTACTGAAGAAGGACTGTTTGTCTGAAACATATTTATATAATTTTATTTTTTTAATATAAGTGTTGTACGAGTATATACAAAGTGTATAAAAAAGAAAAATAGAAAGATATTTGATTATTTCATTAAATTCTTTATTGAAGTTCACTTTATATTATTGTTTGATATTTTTTTTAAATCTTGATATTAGTATTTGATGTGGCAAAACATAAATGTTTTGATTTCAATATCTTAATTTATTTTTCTTCCATTTAAACCGAGGTCAAATGCAGAACCACTGCAGTCAAAAACAATATTTCGCTAACTATCTATCACGCCGTCTCCCGAAGGGGTAGGCAGAAAGGATGGACCGCTTTACCGTTCCTTAACATTTATACATCATGTCTTGCATGCATGTCTATATTATAGGTGTTTATGAATGGTTATGAGTTAATTTTGATTTTATTGTAGTTTCTTTAAAATTATTTTTTAAGTGCATAATGTAATTATGATTGCAAACTCCCTTGAGCATAATTTGCAAGAAGTTTTGAATCAGTGATTGGGCTTCATAACTTCTATTGAACCAGTATGATTGTAACATTTGTTCCTTTTTAACATTTATTCCAATCTGATTCTGCGATATTTAATAAATAATAAACATTTAAAATAATTATAACAAATATCTGTTAATCATTTTGTTCGCCAGGTTATTATTGTATATTTTTGTATGAAAGGGATATTATTTGTTTATATCTACATGTTTAGTGAAGTCTTGATGGACATCTCTGGGTGGAAGGTGTTTATTCTTCATGACTGTGAAACAATGAAATGGCGTTATTTGCAATGGCTCATTAACTACACATTACATTAAAAATTTATCAATGTTATGTACATTATATGTAGTAACTAACTAACTAACCATCACGCCTTCTCCCGAAGGGATAGGCAGAAAGAATGGACCGCCACACTGTTCTTTCCTGACATACATCTTTTGCTTCCTCTAAATTTGTACATTGTGTCATGCACGCACGTCGATTTCTTAGACTCCTCACGTGACCGACATTTAATATTGAGTGATTTGATCTTGCCGAGTTTTCCTCGGCCTTCCTCTATTTCTAGCTCTGTTCACGTCATATACCTTCTTCACTATTCTGTCTTCACTCATTCTTTCCATGTGTCCAAACCATCTTAACAACCTTTTCTTTTTTTTCATAATACTTTCATTCGCACCGCATTCACTTCTTATATTTGCATTTGACACTTCACACTTCACTTATACTTATATTTGACACTTCATTCGTCTTAGAGATCTCATTTATGCTGCATTTATTCTACTTTCATCCTTCTTTTGCCAGTTCCATGCTTCACATCCATACATAAGGGTCGGCACAAGAACACCACATCATATTTAGTATAATTTTTAAATTTATTCAATAGACACATTGTATGGAATTGACAATTTTGTATTTTTACTTAAATTTTTTGTTATTTAATTACCAATTATTTATATTTAAAAAATGAAAACAGAGCTTTTTTTCTTTTTTATTTAATTAATACTTCAGTTATTATGTACATACAAGTATACAGGTAGTATTATTACACAAGTAACTTGAATTAAAATGGATTTTGAGCTTTTTAAACATAGAATGTGTGTTTGACAATAGGAGATTCTATATTCGTTTTAATGCTAACTATTAAACATAATACTTTGTAAGAAAATGACTTAAACATTATGTTTTAATAATCATTTGTTTTGTTCCATATGATTCGACATTTGTTATGAACTATACATATTTAAATCAGAGTTATACTTGCACGTCATTATAACTTGAGTTACAACAACAACATAACCATCGCAGTGTTTCTCTGGAAGGGTAGGCAGACAAAATGAACCGCCACACTAATCTATCGAGACATACCTCTCCTCCACATTCATACAGCGAGTCATACACGCATGTCGATCACCTACTTCTTACATGACATAACTTAGTGTTTTGTGCTTGAATTTAAATGATATTCAATTGCTTTTTTAAAAAAATTTTTCTCGTTTAATGTTTATTCGTAACATGTATTTTATAAAATAGTGATGTATCGCTAATTTTTATGTATAAGAAATATAATTATTACTCGCTACACAATATAAGATATAATTTTAGATAAATATAATGTTAATAAAGATCAATTGATTGCGACGTGAACATTTGCTACATAACTTGATACATGGCTTGCATGTGACTGTAAAGGTGAAAGGAACCTGGTGTTCTATACAATTGAATTGGTAGTAATCTCGCTTGAATGAATCTTCAAACATAATAATTATAATATATTTTTAAGTATTAGCATGCAAACTATATATGTTTATAAATATTGTTGCATTTGATTTAATGTTTCCCACTGACTTTTACGATAGACCAGTCACTTTAATTTTTCCGAAATTTATAAATATATATTTCTCACTTCTTCTCTTCGCTAGTTTCAATCCAATGGATTGGTTTGCAGCAAAGTGTAACATTTTTTGCTGATTCTTGGGATGCCACTTGGGCCTTTAATGTGGTAGTTTCCCGTTGCTTTCCACACATTTGATACATATAATGACTTTTTCTACACAGATACAAATATAATATTTGATTAAAATTATATAAAGAATATGAATGGTTTGTATTGTTATTGTTTTATTACTAATACTTAATTCAACAATATACTATATTTTATTTAATTCTTTCATCTGTGTATTTTTTTCTTATTATTTTTTTTTGCTTTACTCACATTATATTTTTATGTATTGCAAAATTAATTGTGTTGTATTTTTGTATTTCAATATTTGGTATGTTAAAATATATTCAAATTTTCATTTCACCATTGGCAACAATTTTAAATGTTCTGTTTACGAATGAAAATAGAATAGTTCCGTTGTAATAAATGTTTCCGATTTAAAGACTACAAGAAATTCGAATATTTATTTGATAGATAAAAAGGTTGGTCCATGTTAGAAGTCAGAGAAATCGACGTGCGTGTATAACTCGTTTGAATGTGGAGGAACCTAGATAAGTGTGTCAGGATAGAGTAGTGTGGCGGTCTATTCTCTCTGCCTACCCCTGCGGGGAAACGGCGTGATGGCTTATTGTTGTTGCTGTGTGCATTGGAATCAAATAATAAATATTTAAGTAATCTCGAAATTGCTCACCACGAAATTAAGATTGGTACCCTAAATATTGTTGTTTTTTTTAGGTTTTTTGTTAAATATAATTATGTATGATTTCATTTGCACTATTTTATATTGCCGAAATTGAATTATTAAGTAAGTTTTATTCGATTTATTAGGTCAAATTTTGTTTCTCTGGGCATTTTTTAGTTTCTCTTTTGTATTATAATAATTTCATACATTACGATATATATTGCTTTCATATAATTGGGGGGAATAAAAACCTTTAATAATAAATAAAATTTGGTTTACTGTAGTTTACGGATGGTTTATTTGTTAATGTCCTTGGGTCCAATGTCCCATTGATAAACATACAAATGTTCATGCATGTATTGGAATTATGTGATTATGAGACAATTAGGTAGTAGGTAGGATTTTAAACTTTTTCTTTTATGACCTTATTTTTGAAAATGTCCTTTTATAAACAATATACTCGGTAACATTAAAATTATTATAAAACTTTCGTATTAACCATTATTAACAATTACTTATAACACTTATGCACTTTGTTTTAACACCACTTAATTTTGTTTTTGTAACCCCTACGAATCTTTGAGAGGAGCGAAACCGGTTGTTTCGATAAAACGAAATAAAGTGGTGTAAAAACAAATTACTCAAATTTCTTGAACAATTATGTAAAACTCCATGCTGTATAATTAATACGAAAACTCCATGTTAAATAATTAATTCAAATTAAAACGTCCGTTTTCTCGAAGTTTTATTATTGTTTATGGGAACGATATTTTATTTATATAAACATTAAATTTGATTTTGTATTAGAAAGGCGAAATATGTCTTTCCCATAAACTATAATAATACTTCTAGATAACCGTCATTTCCTTTCGTATTATTTACCCAAGTGTTATAAATTGTTTTTAACATTGCATTCACAAAACGATCTTTTTAACCGAATATTTTGTAAAGGAATGTTATATGTATTGATCGTCTCTCGATTGTTTAAAGACGTTTTTTTTTCCTCGAGTATTCGATTTAACCAATTACGTGATCAGAATTTAGAACTTTATTTTTCTAACGCTTTCAGTAGATCAGAAGCAAAGTGCAGCGAGATTACAATGACCCCGAATCACACGGCTTCGGTTGAATTCGTAAACGATGCTCAGTTCTTTCGCGCTTTCGGTCTGTCGCCATTCACCAGCCAACAGCCACCAGCCACCGTGGTGCGGCGGCCGCGGCCACCCCTCCGGCGCTCGCCCCCCGCCCTCTTCCTTGCTCCCCTCACTCGCCTACTACATCTGTCCCACAATCTGAACGGAATCGGTCCGCATTATATCCTCAAGGTTAATAATTACTTCTCCCACAAAGGATGATCCTAGTAATAAGGCGGCCATTATTATTCCACTCGACGCCTCCCCGATTGAGTGCTCTTTACTTAATTGCATTTTTGTTATATTTCTCGCTTCATAATCGTTAATTATTTATTTCTTTTTGTTTATGCTGATTGCTTTTATTTATTTATTTATTTACTTACTGACTAACTGTGCGTGTATGACTCGTTGTATGAATGTGGAGGAAGCTAGAGAGGTTTGCCAGGATAGAGTAGTGTGGCGGTCCATTCTCTCTGCCTACCCCTGCGGGGAAACGGCGTGATGGTTTGTTGTTGTTGTTGTTATTTACTTACTTTAATCGTAAAGTCGGCAATAGAAGGATGAAAATAAGATTAATATTGAAGGAATGAAAAGTAGAATAAATGCAGTAGAAATGAGATCTCTTAGACGAATGTGTGGATACTCTGTGTATGATAAAGTGTCGAATGAATATATAAGAAGTGAATGCGGTGCGAATGATGGTGTCATGAACAAAATAATGAAAGGATCATTAAGATGGTTTGGACATATGGAAAGAATGAATGAAGAAAGAATGGTAAAAAAATTATATGTTAATGATGTAAATGGATCTTGAAATAGAGGAAGACCGAGGAAAACTTGGCACGATCAAATAAGTTAAATATTGAATGTCGGCCATGTGAGGAGTCGGAGAAATCGACGCGCGTGCATGACACGATGTATGAATGTTGAGGAAGCGAGAGAAATATGTCAGGAAATAAAAGTGTGGCAGTCCATTGATGGAAAGGAAATAAAAGCGTGATGGTTAGTTAGTTTTTTTTAAGGAATGAGATTACTGCGAATAATGTGCGCTCTGCGAAATAATTATCAAATGGTCGCTAAGATGGTTTGGGCGTATGGAACGATAAAATGGAAGATAAATTCTGTAAGAATGAGATTACTGCGAATAACGTGAGGAAGGTGATGGATGTGCGCTGCGAAATAATTTATAAATATGGTTACTAAGATGGTTTGGACGCATGGAACGAGTGGATGATGGAAAATGGAAGGTCCTTTTTGTAAGAATGAGATTAATGCGGATAATGTGAAGAAGATGATGGATATGCACTGCGAAATAATTCACAAATAAGGTTACGAATATGGTTTGGACGTATGGAATGAATGGATTATAGAAAAATTAAGATAAAATCTGTAAGAATCAGATTCCTACGAATAATATGCAGAAGGCGATGTATGCGCACTTCGAAATGGTTTACCGATAATTAACTACACTAACTAACCATCACATCGTCACCCCGAAGGGGTAGGCAGAAAGAATGAACTGTCGCACTTTTATTTCCTGACATAGTTCTCTCGATTCCTCAACATTCATACATCATGTCATGCACGCGCGTCGATTTCTCTGACTCCTCACGTGGCCGACATTCAATATTTGATTTATTTTATCGTGTCATGTTTTCCTCGGTCTTCCTCTATTTCTGGTTCCATTTACATTGTTAACATATATCTTTTTTACCATTCTTTCTTCATTCATTCTTTCCATGTGTCCAAACCACCTTAATGATCCTTTCATTATTTTGTTCATATCACCATCATTCGCACTGCATTCACTTATTATATTTTCATTCGACACTCTATCATACACAAAGTATCACGCATTCGTCTAAGGTCTAAGAGATCTCATTTCTACTGCATTTAGTCTACTTTCATCCTTCTTTTACCAGTTCCATGTTTCGCTTCCATACATAAGGGTCGATACAAGAACACCGTTGTGCACTGCCATTTTAGCTTAATATTTTTAATTGAAATTTAATATTTTTAATTGAAATTTCTTGGTTGAAGTTCATTTTAAATAATGAAAACAAAAATTAGGTACAACATTTCTTTATTATTATATATTTAGTGTGCTTCCGTTTGTGCTTAACGTCGACGGGTTTCGGCAGCTTGCTGCCATCTTCCGGTACCTTCATCAAAATTTATTTAGTTTATATAATAAATGCTAGGTAGTTAACAACTGGTTTGTGTGTATGGAACAAATGGATGATAGATAATGGTTAAAAAGTTGGTTCAGTATGAATGGGAATATAAGTCGAGTGCAATGCTGAGGAATGGGTGGAATCATCAAATAAATAGTACAAGGTGGACATGCTTAATGTCAGAACACTTTTAGGTTAGTTCACATGATGTTTGGGTTTGGAATAAATTCCGCACATTTCTTTAGATTGCACTTTAAATATTTAATTAATATGCAGTGAACCGCGTATCAAATTTATGCAAGTGCACTTTATATGTTTCGAATTTAGTCTTCCTGTTTCAGTTTTTGGCCTTGCCTTTAATTTTTTTATAGTATTGCATTGGGATTACACCATTAAATGATTCTGTCTAAATTGAAATCTTCCAGTTGAACAATTATAGTTCATATACATTATCCATCTGAGTTTCTTTTTCTTCCTTTATTGGTTTCAATTACAATATTTGATCTTTGCAGGTGTTTATCTCAAGGATATTACTAGTTATTATAAAATTTCTTTCTATATTGTATATTTAAGCTGTACAGAGCTGACTCAGTCGAGCTCTGGTGTCCACGGGCTATCTGTACATGTTCCGCCATTCTCCTTACAGCTGAGGAAACCATGGAAAACCTCAACCGGAACATTTCGGGTATGATTAAGGGGAGAATAAAAATATGTTCGAAAATGTTTTATTATGTGCATAATAACAATTGTGTACACTTAATGTAACTTAAGACTACGTGCTTATTCACTATATTCACAAATATTTAATGTCATTAATTTATTACTTATGCTGGTAGCCATCTCTTGGTAGGTTTTGAAAATTGTATTGTGAGTAAAAAATATCGATATTTCTTTCCTCTTTTTAGGACTCGATCCAATTACAAACAGAGCACGCGCCGGCTAATTTAGAACGTCTGCCCTCTGTTTACCATAACGCAGGATTTGTTAAAAGTATTTTCTCGTTTTGAATAAGGAATGAGAACACAACGTTAGTTTCTCGAGGCAAAGGAGCAAACTTATGACCAATTTATTCAACCCGGTAATTTTTCAACAGCGCGTGGAGTGTTCGCATTTTTCTTCACGCAGAGAGATTCAATATTTGAGGAAATGCATGATGCATGGATTTGTATTGTAATAGATTATTCGTAGTGCGGCGATTCGCTTTACGGCCTATTGTTTAAGAACCTATGTTTTTAAGATAAGTTGATAGGGCTTTTATTGGTAAAACTTTTATTCAAATGACGGATAGAGGATTTCCACCGCTTACCAGGCGAATGGCGCCTTTCGTCAGCTTCGCTCATTCAATCCCTAGACCCTTCCCTCGTCCATGCGGGACTTAGGTTGAAAAAATTATATGTAAGAAAAGAAGAGGGATCCAGGCCACATTTAATCTACACCTATTTTCCTCTATGTCCCACCGTACATGCAAAATATTCCTAACAATATATCAAAAAGGAACACAAAGCTCAGTCGGTAAAGCATGGGATTCTTTGTCTTCAAATGATGAAATGATTTTTTTTTAATCTTTCATGGCTTCAATGCCACCGCTTCATTATTTGGCACTTAGAAGCTCATCCGTATTGATGATTGTTCTGCAACACAAAATCATCACCAAATAGGGTTTATTGTGTTACCATTCACTCGGACTTTTTGGATATTTTTTACATATGCCTTGTACGTTTATTTACCTCGTATTTCCGTATAGAAATACTAATTAACTTCAAAATTTGAAATATGGCGATTATCTGCGAAAATACTGCACGCGAAAAAATGTACTTGTTAAATTTAGGCTCAGTATGAAAATGCCCATGTTGTACAAAGGTTTAATGTTTACGGTGGTACTTATTGAAATTACATGTTGTTAGCTGAGGTTATTAGCCTCCGTAAGCATTTTTGATTTACATCTTTGCCGCATAATTTGGCCGCTCGGTCCGCTTTCCCTCGAAAACATCGAGAATGTATCGATAACTTCGGATCTTTATGTCCGGAGTGTATTAAGTAGAACTTTAAGACCGTGAAATCTATACGTTTTTAATTTTAAGCTATTCGTATAAAAACGGGAGAGTTTGGTCTGTTAATCTTAATGATAATTAATATTGAAATAATCTTGAAATCCAATGTGTGTCTGAGGAGGAAAGGACCAGGCATTTATTTCAAACGTTGATTGATATTTTGTGAATGAATCTATAAAAAGATCTCCAGCGCTATTGGAGTTTGACGCCGTGACTAGACAAATAGATACTTATAAAAAAATCTCAATTATTCAAGGAAAGTCGTGAGAACCGAAATTATTTCATTTTAGTTTGTGTTTCGTGTTTTTAACTATGCAAAACCTATAGCATTGTGTTTTTTTTTTAGATTTTATTTCTTCTGTAATTATTTATACAATTCAATTAACCAAAACTCTGTTATCATAAATAATTCTCAATATACATCGTGTCATGCATGCGCGTCGATTTCTTGACTAAGTGACACGATTTGTGAATGTTGAGGAACCAAGAGAAATGTGTCAGGAAAGAAAAGTGCTTACAGAGGTTCAGCTCTAATGGCCACAGTTAAATTTTAAAATAGTTTTTTTTCTACTATGCAGTTTTTATTTAGTAATAATAATATGCTAACTTTTAAAGCGCCGTTTTTGTGATGTATATCACCTCAAGGGCGCATTAAGACGTGATTTAAATCTATATGTGAACGCTGCATCTGATTGATACTCGCGATCGCTTAGAAAGTATAATAGAACAAAATATGCAAGTTTAAAATTGGGTATGAAATATGAAAAATATGGGTTTTCAGCTTAGATCTGAAATCTGTCGGATCATTTATGCAACTGAGGTGTGAAGGGAGATTGTTTCAAGCTGATGGACCGGCTACCGAAAACGCTCGATCCCCGAAATTTGTATTAGGACAACGTTTCGGCTCTACTAATCTTCCTATTTCCAAGGAGTTCGCCGAGTGAATTGTGGATTTCCTTGTATTTAGGCTGTCCAGAGTTCGGATATATAACTTGGTGCCATTTCACGTAGCGCTTTGAAGACTGTCCAGCTGAGTTAATACTGGATTCTCTCTGGACTCTTAAGCCAGTGAAGTTCTTTGAGATGTTGTGTTATATGGGACTTTTTTGGAATGCCTTTAATGAGTCTTGCTGGCGCATTGAACGCAGATTGAAGTTTGTTTACTTGTTGTTTTGGAATGTTTGCATAAATTCCATTACAATAGGCAAGTCGTGACACATAATGAATTTACAAGAGTTTTGTAAGTGTCATGGGGAATACTTTTGACGGATTTTAATAGTCTTAGGTGGAAGAAACTAACGCTGACCGTGTTATTAATTTGGGATTTTAGGGACAGATTTGCGTCAAGATAAACACCAAGAATCTTTGTTGAGTTTTTGGGAACGATGTCATTATCAGCTGTTGAAATTGAAGAATGATCGATAAGATGTTGACCCTTTGCGGAAGCAGTCCAGAGTAGTTCCGTTTTGGATGGATTTAGTTTGTGTGATGTCATCCATTTAGATATGGCTTCAATGCAGTTGACAGTTATTGACCTAAGATGTTTGGTGTCATCAGGGTTGCAAAAAAAAATTAAGTTGCTGGTCATCAGCATAGCAATGTGAGAGGAGGCCAAAGGATTATATTATTTTGGCGACGTCATTCGTAAACATGATATATAAAAGAGGTCCTAGCACAGAGCCTTAGTAAGTACAATAGTTTCTAGATATGAATTTGATTTTATTGAACCATATTGGGGCATTTCAGAATTCCATTAGATCTGATTCAATTAGATAATTTGTAACATCAAATGGGGACCAAGCGTTAATAATGAATCTTAAAAAATTAAAATAAATAATCTTTAAAATAGCGTATTTCAAAATATTAAATTTGATATGCAGTTTCATTATTATTCATCGGGCAACAGTAAATAAAATGTTTTTTTTTTTTTCACTTATACCTTATACAGTTTTGTTTGTTCATATAAGAATATTGACGGTTTTACCCCTGAAAATATCTTCTCGTATATGTTATTTTTATTACTAGTATATTTTGTATTGTAACCCTTAATTGGGCGCTAGGAAACTGATCATGTTAAACCGTATCGTTTTTAAAGGAGAGATAAAAAATTATCCACCAAAAAATAACATGTTTTCACCACTTTATTTTTGTTTTATCAAACCAACCGGTTTCGCTTTTCGGAACGAAGAGTCGTGAAAAATCAAATAGAAGCGTTATAAATTTAGTTTAAATGATGCCACGCCACAAATTAAGTGATTCATACGAAAGTATTATTATTTTCTTTCCAGCAACAAATATGTTTATTTAATTTATTTAACATTTTGTGGGTAAAATATTTATTGTAGGGTAACATACAATGATTGTTAATACAAATGAACAAACATACGGTTAAATAAATACAAGGTTTTCACCGCTTACCCGTAGCTGTTATGGGACGCAGCGGTGCCCTTTCGTCAGGTTCGCTCATACAATTCCTAGGCCCGTTCTCCGTCCATGTGGCTCTTACGTTAACTGGGGGATGCAACGTTAAAAATTAAAAAAAAGCAAAAGGGTCTCCAGGCCGCATTTAATTTGTGGTTAAATACTAACATTTGTCTATAGGAACACGGGTAATATCGTTTTGGAAATATACCTTCGGTCCAATTAAGTGTTAATATCTAATCCCTCGCCATTTTTTATTTTCTGAGATAATTGTGTTTTTAAATCCCTATGAAGGCAGCCGCACGGCTGCCTTCATTTGCAGTAAAATATAATAATTGCCTTAAACTGCGGTTGGTTACATTTACAGCTCAGACAGACAGTTCTAGTTCATAATAATATTACATACAATTTAGTAGTAAGGAAATAAAGAAGAAAACAAGTTAATATGATACATTCAAATATAAAGAAAAATATTTCGGGGCGAAAAGAGAAGGATGGAGTGCCGCATCGGTTAAAGTGTGACAGTCCATTCTTTCTGCCTACCCTTTCGGGGAGACGGCGTGATGGTTAGTTAGTTAGTTAGTTAGTTTCAAATATAAGCTGCAAATGTAGTTTACCGTAGTTCGAAACCATTTTTTTGGACTGCAAATGTAGCCAGCCGCACTATAAGGGTTAATATATTTCTGATAGGTTTAAGTACTTTCTTTATTACGAATGCATTGAAAGCGGCCGCGGCGAGTTTTCTGTCACGTTTTGAACTTGCAGCATGTTTCTTGGGGTCTTTTTGTGGTCAGCAAGAATGCATTCATCTCGCATCGCTCTCAGCACAGCGTGCCGGTATAGCACACGCCGCGCGCCGCAGCGGATATCCCAGTAAGTCGTATTGTACAATAGTCGAGCCGCGAGCCATGCGAGGGCCTTCCTCCGGCTAGCGGCGAGTGTGGCTAGGGCCGGGCGGCCAGGCACTCAGCATCTCCGCAATGGCGGTGCCGGTGGCCCGGCCACGAATTAACAAACGGCTAGTCTAGTTCTCCGCCTTGCCGACTCGGCCGACGCTTCCGGCGGCCGTTATCAATGTGTGACGATTCGGCTTTATTATAATGTCCGCCCCCCGCGCGCCCGCCGCCGCCCCGCGCGGGGAAGACACCATTTTGACGAGTGCGCGCAAGGTGTACACGACCGGCCCCCGACTAGGGCGCGTTGGAACACTAATCAACCGAATTTCATTATTGTTCCACGTCTAGGGACTTGCTGCCTCACACATTCTAATACTCCAGCGTTGATCGAAGGGGAATATTTAATCACCATTTCATATTTCCACATTTTACCATACACACATTTGTATATCATTATTTTTTTGTAACTCTTACGAATACAATCTAAATGAAATCTTTCATATTTATACTGCATTGTTCAAATGATTTTATATTTTTGATGCATGTAGATTATATCCACTTGCATTGGGATTAAAACGAGTTAAAAAATTAACATCCATTATGAGGGCTGCACCATCGCAGTCAATCAATATTTGCGTCTGAATAGGATAATTTTAAAAGTTGCTTTTTGAATCTCAATATTAAAATTTGAAGGGTTTATAATGCACTCGGGGTCGGCTGAACGATTGTTCCAGGCTGAAGGGCGGACTACCGCGAAGGCTCTGTTGCCAAAATCATCGTAGAAGGACTGATCGCAATGTAGACTGCCTCGCATTCAGGTTATACGGTGATGTATTTATAAATGCATGATTGAAAATGTCTGTTAAAAACTCTAGAAGTTTAGTTATATTTAATGGGAATGACATGGTAATGTCTTAGCAAGGCGAAACATGTCATTGCAATAAAATTTTCTATGAAACAGACGTTTTTATCCGTAATAATTATTTCTTCTTCCTTGTAGTACTTTCTTGGTCTGTTCTCCAGAGTGTTGCTCCTCCCGTGAGGTAGACTCCCAGCGGTCCATCCAACTTTTAAGAGGTCTTTCACGAGGACGAGTCCTATGAGGCTGATTATGTAGTGCAATACAGGGAAGTCTGGTGGTGTCCATTATTTGATCATGACCGTACCAGTCCCTTCTTCGTTGTCTGCTCCATCTTATAATATCCTCAACCTCACATATCTCTCTAATTCTGGCGTTCCTCGCGCGATATCTCAGTGTCTTGTCTCTCCGCTATCGTCCTCAGTGTCTTCATCTCGGAAGTCCTCAAAACTTGTTTAGTCCTTACTGTGTCTGCCCTTGCTTCGACGCCATATGTTATTAGTATTTTACATCATTGTTTAAGAAACAATATTTTTTTCCTTTTTTTTTCTCATTAAAACCTTATTTTACACAATCAACTTTATAAAATATAACTGTTATTTTTACTTAAAAAAATAACTGTTATTTTGTAAAATTTTAATAATAAAGCTTTTTATTTTTGCGAAAATATTTAGTAATGTAAAATCAATTTGATCACTGTATCCGTTACATTGTTTTTCGTGCCAACTATTATATGAGCAATCACAATACATAATGGGACTAATATCCTGCTAACGCACCGCCGAGGAGTAAACCGCCATCGCACGACTCTCCTGTGTTTAACTATCATTCCACACAATAATACATTTACATTCCGTGCCAACACCAGTACCACCTTTATATAGTACTCCTCGATTAAACCAGTTTCTACCCATTAAACTTTTATTTTCACCTCTTTTGCATTTACTTGTATTATATCAATATGTTAGTACAAATACGGCATTAAGGAAGCCTTTGATATTTTTTATACTATATGGTAAAAGGCTTTTGAAATTCCTGAACTAAAATCGCATTGTTAATAAGCTTTAAACTATGTACACTTATAAAAATTCAAATGTATATTTCTAAAAATTCAATGTATATTTCTAAAAATTTCATATTTAAAAATACGCATTTAGTAGTACGAATTTAAATTGTGTTCATCCTTCTGTATAGTATTTATGAAGCCGTAATGTATTTATTGTAGCTTCAACAATCACGTTTAACTATGTATAGAGTGTTTATTATTGAGATAAACGTTTTTTTTTTAAATTTATATATTTGATATTTAAGAATGTGACATTACGCCTTGGGCATTAAAATTCATTAAAAAAATTCTTCCGTTCGGGCATCCAAAATATATGTTATTTATGTTTATTTCCAGTACTTTTCACTTCGTATAACATGTTATTAACGTATTTTGCAACTGGTTTCGGTACTTACAATATAATGCATTGTTTATATTATTATTACCTAATTGGTCCCTGAAAATGCTTCATTAAGTGCCGAATCCTGTTGCCAAAGGCAGGGTATTTACGGTGACGAGCGTAAGTCACGGACGAAAATTATTGAATTCCCTTTATATTTTACTTACATTTAGATAAATGTTTAAAAACAAAGCTGTCCCTAACAAATTTGAATAAAATCCCTTTTATTCGCTATTTGCATTTTGAAAAACTCTCGCATGTTTGTTGGTTCTACTGGATTCGGTTACTTATATGCCTTCGGAGATGTGAACTCGATATTGCACCTCA
Organism: Lepidostoma basale; assembly: GCA_022606425.2. Classification (NCBI taxonomy): domain Eukaryota; kingdom Metazoa; phylum Arthropoda; class Insecta; order Trichoptera; family Lepidostomatidae; genus Lepidostoma; species Lepidostoma basale. Next base: position 326,553 of record JAHDVF020000880.1, read on the forward strand.
ACCGGATGAAAGAGATTAATCGGATGTATTGTGGGATCCGACGGAGTACCTCGGGTTTTAGATCAGCGGAAGCAACAGTAAACACGGCTATTTCTATTCGCGTTGCACAAGAAAACCCTGTCAAGCTGCTTTGAAATAGTTCACGAATTTTTTCTTCTTATCAGCATATTTTGATGAACGTAGACCTCTTCTAAAGCACACCATTTCCCCGTATCCATTGTCACTCTCGTCCATCAATGCCCAGCAATCATTATGCCATCGTCGGTCCAGCAGGCGGGGGAATTTCCAACTTTACGGAAACCTGTGCGCGGTTTTCACTCCAGTTCTCCGGCAATTGTGGCCAGATCGCCGCCACTTCAACCCGCTTATCTTCAAAGCCATCTCAGTCACCTTGGTTCGTTGTAAATAAATTCATTGATTATGTCCTTCAATGTTATTGCAAGCACAGCTCTTTCTATGGCGCACTGGACGACTTGAAACTTTTACGCTAGACCCTGTCAGCGTCCACGTCCCGGCTCCATATGTCATGAGTCATGATTGGCAAGACGCACTGACGCACAAGACTTTGGTCTTGAGACATTCTGGTATTTGATTATGGAAAATATTATAAAAATTTTCAAATATATAAAAATAATAAATTGGATAATTTATAGAGCGCCATTACTCATCTCAAGGGCGCTGTAGAAGATGCTCCGTTTTATTAACTAGATAATAATAATAATTATAATAATGATAACAATAATAATAAACATAATTAGTATGAGGGCTGCACCTGACGAAGTCGATCAGTCCTTCCTGCCAGGAAATGATAATTTGAAAAGGTGCGAAAAGGATTAATTCTCAATGCACTTAAGGTCTGCTGGAAGATTGTTCCAGGCTGAAGGGTCGGCTACCGCGAAGGCTCGGTCGCCAAAGTTTGTGCTTGGACAGCGTTTTGGCACAGTCAATCTACCGATCGCAGAAGACTTAGCTGATCGCAATGTAGACTGTCTAGCATTCAGGTTCTCGTTGATGCAGAGTTCAGATATATAAGCTGGTGCCATTCCATGCAACGCCTTATAGACCGTCCAGCAGAGCTTGTATTGTATCCTTTCTGGATATTTCAGCCAGTGGAGCTCCTTAAGATGTTGTGTTATGTGACAACTCTTTGACACACCCCTTATCAGTCTTGCTGCTGCTTTGAATGCAAGTTTATTTGTTTGCTGTTTGGGGATGTTGGTATAGACTCCATTGCAGTAATCTAGTCGGGACACTTGACAAAGGAATTGATTAATGTTTTAAAACTGTCAATGGGAATATTTATATTATATCAAAGGTATCTCGCATAGATTTAATCAGAAGATGTTATATTTTTATTTTCATTTAGTAAGATCGTGTCCTGTAGTACAGTATAATGGTGTAGCGCGTGTGCAATGAGATGATAGTATGCATTGTGCGCAGTGTTGAGGTGGTCGCTATAGCGCGCCACGCTAGTTTCGTGCGTGACCCCCCCGCGCCCCCCGCCGCCGTCCCCGCACCCCACGCCGGAGCCGTAAAAAGCGAAAAGACCGGTAATGGCCGGCCGTTGAAGGAAAGAGCAGTAATATGTCGGGAGTATCTCGGTACAAATTTATTTGTGTTTCTGGTAACTCGTTCTAAAGATCGCTCTGATTGCCAGTTCGGGTCAGCCGTCACGGTGATGCCTGTGTTCGTATACTTCTAGCCAACGAAAGGGGATCTTGATCGTAGAGCAATTGAATCGCAACTGGGTTCTGCGCTAATTGCATTTTTATTTCATTCCATTTAAAACATTTATTTTTGATTGAAATTAAACCGAAACAATTATTTAACGAGTCCGCCCCTGTTATTTTTTTGTGCTCTCTTAATACTTTATTATTGTGTAAAAATACTCCTGACTTTAGGGAGTATCTTATATTCCTATATTTTACCTTTCATGGGTTCCTGGTATTTTACTTGTCCTTCAATAGATAGATACTGTAATACATTTTGGAATTGAAAAATTACTCTGTATATTTTCCACTTAAATATTAAATATAGTAAAAATTAAATATCACAGTATGTTTCGGAGGAGACCTCCATCTTCGCTCGCTAACATCTTTTGGTACCTACATTAAAGTTTGGTAGGGTTACATTATGACATGTAAACCGAGGGAAATGAAATTTAGAAATGGCGGAAGTTAAAATCTACAAAAAAAAAACTAAGATTCACTAACACTAATGGATTATATAGAATCGTCAATTTTCAACCCCTCCCATTATCATTTTAATATAATATGAACTTAACAAACTTTGATATAGGTGTCGAAACCATAAAACCAAGTTTAATTGAACTACATAATAAATATAACATATTTTTTACTAACAAAAAATATTTTCATTAGTTGTAAATATGTTTGTAATATTTTTTGAGAAAACAAACTGATTTTAACAATGTTTATTACGTTGTAAACAACTCAAACTTTATTAAAAATTAAAATAACGAACTAGTTTCGGACACAGAAGCCCTTCATCGGTGTTTTGTTAGTTTTTGTTAATACAATATAAATATACGAGTATATACAATTTTTTCATGAATGATCATTTTTCAAATTTGATTTGAATTTGTTAATCTTTTGCGTTTTATATTTCTTTGCCTTATTTATTTTCATTTTTATTAATTGAAGTGAAGATTCGTCCTCATTATTTATCTAAGTCCTTCGCTCTGGCCGAAATTTGGCAGACGCTCGACCTGTCACGGGGAAATGCATCTAAAAACTTGTAGCCTTAGCATTCTTGTGTGCGTGTCGGCTCCCCGGCCTGTCGGGATCGCTCCTCTACCCTAGTCTCCCGTGGACCTTTTTGCCGGCGGTGCATGGCTGGAATCGTCGCAATTATTTTTTCATCCCGCAATCTACCACCGGGAGTGTAATTTTACTTACCGATTCCTAATAAATAAATATACTATAAACGAAATCAAATTAAAATAAAGTGTAATATATTTTATAACTAACTAACCATCACGCCGTCTCCCCGAAAAGGTAGGCAGAAAGAATGGACTGTCACACTTTTACTGATGCGGCACTCCATCCTTCTCTTTTCGCTCCGCGGGAGACGCGGTGTGATGGGTTGCGAACCTCATCGCCACCAATAGGCATCTCCCGCACACACTTCGATCGTCCAACACCCACAAAATAAATCTAAAACAAATAATATAAAATACAATGATATAAAATAAAATAAAAAAATAAAAATAATTTAGCATTAATTTAATATATTTTATAACTAACTAACTAACCATCACGCCGTTTCCCCGAAAGGGTAGACAGAAAGAATGAACTGCAACACTTTAATCGATGCTGCACTCCATTCTTCTCTTTTCGCCAACGCGAGACACGCGGTGTGATGGGTTGCGAACCTCATCGCCACCAATAGGCATCTCCCGCGCACACTTCAATCATTCAACGTCTACATAATAAATCTAAAACAAATTATACAAAATACAATGATATAAAATAAAATAACACTTAAAAATAATTTCACAAATAATGTTCTTTTAGATGGTGCACTTGTCGTCAGCTGGACGATCCGGACATTTGTGTTTATTTAATTTTTTATTCCACTGTTTTCATTTTAATTAGGCACTTAAAACAATCCAACATCAGCAAAAACTTGAAAATTTGATTGAAGAATTTATTCAAATTGTCATTGGAACAAATGAAAAATTTATTTTGACACCTGTCAAAATTATTTTTATAAACGAAAAATCTTGTATTATTTTAACATCAGAAGAGTGAAAACATATTTTGTGTCACAAATAACTATCACAAAGTGCGGCAACAATCAAATTGACCAAAATATTGTTTCTTAATAATAATAATAAAAATTTGCTAACTTTTAAAGCGCCGTTTTTGTGATGTAGTCACCTCAAGGGCGCATTAAGACGTGTTTTAAATCTAAATGTGAACGCTGCATCTGATTTTCGCGATCGGTTTGAAAGTATAGTAGAACAAAATATAAATGTTTAAAATTTAAATTGGGTATGAAATATGACAAAGATGAGTTTTCAGTTTAGATCTGAAATTTGTCGGATCATTTATGCATCTGAGGTGTGAAAAGAGATTGTTCCAAGCTGGTGGAACGGCTACCGCGAACGCTCGATCCCCGAAATTTGTACTAAAGCAACGCTTGGGCTCAACTAATCTTCCTATTGCCGAGGAGTTCGCCGAGCGAAGTGTGGATTTCCTTGTATTTAGGCTGTCCGTTATACAGAGTTCGGATATATAACTTGGTGCCATTCCATGTAGCGCTTTGAAGACTGTCCAGCAGAGTTTATACTTTATTCTTTCTGGACTTTTAAGCCATTGAAGTTTTTTGAGATGTGTTATATGGGACTTTTTTGCAGTTTTGCTGCTGCATTGAACGCAGATTGAAGTTTGTTTATTTGTTGTTTTGGAATGTTTGCATAAATTCCATTGCAATAATCAAGTCGTTCTTGAACAATATTTACATTTTTGTAGGGTAACAACATATGGCAACAACAACAAACAACACAACATCACGCCGTTTCTCCTAAAGGGTAGGCAGAGAGAATGGACCGCCACACTACTCTATCCTGGCACACTTATAGATTCCTCCACATTCATACAGCGAGCCATACACGCACGTCGGTTCTTCCGACATCTAACATTGCCGACCTTTAAAATGGTTATGCCATGTTTTCCTCGGTCTACCTCGATTCCGTACTCCATTTACATCGTTAACGTATACTTTCTTAACCATTATTTCTCCATCCATGCGCTCCATATGTCCTAACCAACGCAGCGATCCTTTCATAATTTTATTCATAATACCTTATTCCGCTCACATACGTCTGAGGGACCTCATCTCTACCGCATTTATTCTGCTCTCATCCTTTTTATGCCAGTTCCATGCTTCGCTTCCATACATAAGGGTCGGAACCAGAACTCCACTGTGAATGGCCATTTTCGCTTTCATTGATATATTTTTGTTTCCAATAACTATTTTTAAAGCTCTATTCACTTTGTTAACCACACAAATCCTTCTCTCGATGTCACTATTCGTTCGACCATCCGCTGTGGACATGCTACCTAAATACACAAATTCACTCACCTGCTCCAAGTTCTCTTCCTTTACAGTTATGTCTGTTGCAACTGTCATTTGCTCGTAGTAAGGTAAAATGAATCGAATCGTAATTATTCAAATACAGCTTTTCTAAAATACGTGAAATTTAATTTATTTTTTGGATTTTTAAACAACTGCTTAGGCAACTGTGAATGTGTTAAATAATTTGGATTTATTTTAGTATTTTTGTAAATCATATTGATCTTTATTGTAAAAAGTAAGATCAAAATGTTATCCTAACACCCGTAATTACTTCCACTTCGACTCTTCTAGAGAGCCTTTCAAAATATTTTTTTCTCTGCCTCGAGTGCTCGTGTATCTGCCCAAGCCTGTTCTACTTTCTGTACTATTATATATATCAATTCTTTCTGTTTTTTTCTTTCTTTTATCCGTCAGAGGTGCGAATGTTCTCTTTAGTTTAAAGCTTTGGATACTTTCTACAAAAAACCTGTTAGTAAACGATCTATTTGTTTTAATTGTATAGGTACGCATTTTTATTGCACAGTTATTTTGAGAACATTTTTTATGTGATTTATTACTTCGTATTGTAAATATTGTTAGTGTTCCTTTTTAAAATTTGTATCAATCGACGGTGTCTTCACACTTGGGGTCGTGCAATGTGCGGTCGGAACAAATTTCGTCCCTTTTGCGGTCATTCAATATGATTAAATGCAAATAATGTTAGGGGTGATCTTACTTGCGGTCAAGAAAATAACTTTAAAAATCGACAATTCCAAATTGCGGATCAACTCATCGGGTAGATAAAAATAATGGTCAAATTGCCGTCCATGCTAGTTTTATTTATTGCGTAGGTAGATGGGTTAGGTTAGGTCAGGTTGAAATTCTTAGCTTATATTAAAATAATTGAATAAATAATTTGAACCCACGCACAGACGCCGAATTCGACAATTTAGGGGGAAAAAAATAATTTGATGTCAAAAAGATTTTTTTTGATTAAAAGCATTTCTAAAATATTACAATTTATTTTATTCAAATATTATTGAGGAAAAATACTATATCAAATCATTAAAAATAGTTATTATATGCATTATGAACGTAAACAAAACGGGTAATTTATGTAAGAAAAAAATGTGACAGGAAAAACGCATTTTATAAACAAATTATTTTCATTAAATTACTTCTGTATCACTGTCCTCATAATCGTGCACAGTTATTAATTGTGGTAGACTTAACAAATTTAAAACTTCTTTTGAAAGAGGACGACTTTTCCCAAGCGGATGTTTCCGGAAACTTGAAATTACGGGATCAGATGAAACCCATAATCTATTTATTAGGTCCGTATTAGTGTTTATTCTCGAGGTCTTTCTTGTGTGGAATTTCCTAAATGTCTTCCAATCTTTCTGACGTATTTCTTGTAAATCCTCTGTAACTGTATGATCTAAAAAAGTTTGTAATTTTATTTCTGCAAATGTTTCAGTAACTATCGTAGATTCTTCTCTTTCCGGATAGCACCCTTGTTTAGCCTTCAATGTTGAGTCATAGCTCGGGTAAATGTTTGCATTTCGTTTTTTAGCATCTCTTTGTAATGTTGTGTATTGTTCTTTGTAAGCTTCCAATCAATAATCAACGCTAAAGCTTCTTCTGCAGTATATGGTTTTAAGACAACATTCGGCGTTAATGATTTCTTCATTTTTCCTAGTCTCTTTGGAGTAACATTTGTCGCCATTTTGACAATATCTGCACTCATATGATTTCCAGACATGCGTAAGCTTAATTGCGTTGCATACGACAGTTCTTGTGCTGTTCTTTTTTCAACAAGATCCACTACTTTTCTTCATTACATTTTCTAAGAGCTAGCATCAAACATTTTTTTAGGACGTCCGCGTCCAGATCCACGAGAGATTGAAGGTATTGCCAACGAAATTTCTTGATATGCTCAATTGTTTTATCAAGCCAGCTTGAATTTTTTCTAGTAAATAACGGAAGAAAATATTTACTTTCTTTCCAATTAAATAATATTTTTTGAACAGTCCATTTAATTTGAGACAAAATACTCTGCTCACAGTTTTTGGAACATGTAGCGTACTCTAATTTTGTTTTTATGTAATTTATTAAATATTTGACACATTTATTATGTGCCTGTTGTAAAAAAATGACCATTTTTAACTCTTAAAATAGCTCCATGCGAGTTATATTTAATCTTCCGCTCGAACGACCTAAACTGGCACCTGGAGAGACAAAAGATAAAATCAATTATAATGTATGAAGAAAGGGTTGTAAAGGGTTACGATTTTAATGTTACTTTATAGTAGATAGTACAAAGAATACATATATAACAATTATATCGTGGACAATGGCGCTTTTTTTTTTTGAAGTCCAAATTATCGCGGAAAAAGGTTAAAAAATCATAGATTTTATGCATATTTTTTAAGCGTCTACTTTAAATGATAAAATTTTAAATCAAAACTAAATAAATATATAATAAAATAGTACATACCTTCAACAAATTTATTCATTTTGAAATTTTTTATCTTTTTTCACACAGAACTAAAAAAACGACTTTCACTTCGGAAAAAAGTACGCTACTATTTGAAATTTGGATGACCGGCGAAACAATTCGCGTGGTTCCCACTGTTTACAACCTTGCCAATTATTACAGACGCTAGTTTAATGTTTTTTTTTGTTTTGATTTATAAGTTCTAGACAGTTTTTAATAAAGATATATACTTTTTTCTAAATTAAACAAATCATTAAAAATTTCTTTTCTTCCCCATACATTTCCAATTTCGGCGTCTGTGCCACGGTGGGTGAAATCCAGTATTCGTATACAAGTATAAGTATACATTCACAAAAAATATTGTAATCATATCTGGTCTAATGTTTGGCATATAGATAAGAGTGTGACATCTCCAGGCGGCTTCTAACAATGCGCTAATGGCGGGGTAGCCTTTCACATTGAGTTAAAACGATGTTCTGCTTAATAAACATAAATCTCCATAGATGGCGTTAGTATGTAGATTATATATAGAGTAATCTTAAAAAGATTAACATATGTAATCAAAATCTTCATAGATGGCACATTGAAACTGACATGTGAAATCTGGCATAGGACTTTAACATACGATATACAACTCGTATATACAACTTCCAAAAATTTGTCAGACATGGTCATTAAAAAAGGTGGAATGAGGAATGTTGTAATTACATAAAGCGTGCGCTTAACCCAACCAATGACAGGTCATAAGTCCTGTAAACACCTTGATCAACCATATTCAGTTTCCAATTTGCATCTTCGTCTCTATTGAGATACAGAGATACAATTAAATCATGAAATAATTTGATATCTAGGTAAAATATTAAAACTTGGATAAACTTTCTGTGTATTTTAATAAACCTCAATTTTCTTTGACCGCAAGTGGGACGATATTTGTTCTGACCGCAAATGGCACTATTTCCAATCGATGATGCCAAAAAATCTGTTCGTTATTTATTTGAAACCGCGAAGCCAATTTAATAAACATAATTTTGTAAATTCTTCCTATAACTGTTTTGCAGTGGTGTTCCCAAGTTTATTGATCTATTCAGATAATCACATCGTCTGTCACGAGTATTCGTATTATACATTATTTATTCTTCGTTATGAAACTAATTTAGTCGCTATACAACTTTTGGCAGCGGGAGGTATCGAAATACATTTGTATATATATTTGCCTTTATTATAGTAAAATGTGATTATTTCTATGCGTGGTTTTAGTAAGGCCTTTATTTTTTTTATTATTGTGCTCGTTTTTACGCTTTTATATAACGTTCGTCTGGTTTTAAATTCAATACGAACAAAACTTTTTATTAAAATATTACTGGACAAACCATCACGGCGTTTACCCGAAGGTGTAGACAAAATTAATGGACAGCCACACTGTTCTTTTCTGACACTTCTCTCGTTCCTCGTGTCTTGTGCGCGCGTCGATTTCTACGATTTCTAACGTGGCCGACATTTAACCCTTTGCACTCGAGTGCCGCCATAGAGGCGGCATACATGGTTTGCCGTATCACTCGAGAATTGTTGTGTCCATTTTATATCGGTGGGAAGAGCAATTAATCTGCTGAACGCGGTCTCCTCGGAGATCGACGTCTTTCATATTAGTGAAAGTACGTTCAGAAGGCAAATACTCTTAATTCTGGAGGGTATCCTGACTTCCTAATGTTGAACCATCTCTCTTGCGTTTCTGGTAGTATACTATACACAACATATTAGGTATTTTACCTGTTCTCAATAGATGCCTTAAAAATTAATTTTGTAATGTCTGCTGATGAAATAAACTGATTTGATTTGATATCTTACATACCTGTTTTACCAAACCAAAATATAATAATAATAACAAATGTTTTTCTAATATTAAATTTTTTTTTTAATTGTATTTCAATTCAAATGATTTATTTTTCTTAAAAAATGCTTCGAGTTGGCGGTATGCACATACCAAAAGTCTTTCGAGTGTAAAGGGATAATATTCGATTGATTTGATCGTGCTATTATTTTCTCGGCCTTCGTCTATTTCTAATTATATTTATGTCCAAATCATCAATGACCCTTTGTTCGATATAAACATAATAAGAATATACAACTAAGTTAATTATAGAAAATTCACTGGCTCCTACTAGTCTTCGCAGAAGTGGCCCTACGTGTAATTTCTAAAGGATGAGGTGTCTGTAGTAGGTGGATCATTTTTTGCCGTTTACTCAAGGATGTCCAGATTAGCTCTAGGTATGTCGATTAATGGAAAATATATTTTAAGTTATCTCAATAAACACGATGGCCTTCATTAAGAGAGCTGCTCGTGTATGTTTTTATTGTTCCATCCGAGCACCACGCTTGCCATCATTTTTGACTCCAAAGTCTATTTCGGTTAAAATCAATTTGATTTCCCAATAACTTTTGGGAGCGATTGATTTTAATATTTATTTTCGAAACCTTCAAGCAAAACATTTTTATACCATGTACCACGCTGCAGTCGGTATTTTTTCCTCGTCGTTGATATTTTGTAGATCTGTGTAACGTCGGTTGATTATACAATTCTGGCTTTCATTTGGAAATCGTGACGTTCTTTAAGGTTATCTCGTCAAATCGTAATTAGAAGATTCCAATTCAAGTGTACGTTACCTAACAGCTATTAGATGTAGCACCTACATGTGTAGTGAATGTATCTGGTTATGCAATTAATTTTTTTTTTGTATTTTGGGGATAACGATGGGATATGTTCATGCTCCCGTTAGAGTATAAAGTTAATGCTCCCGTTGGAAAAATGATTTGAAAGAGTTCGTCTAGATTGGTTCTCACATTAGACTATCGTGAATACGTGATGGTCTTTATAATTGTATCCTCGGAGGCGTGTCCTGCAAGTGCTGGTGCCCGTCCAGCCGACAGCCGCGCCGGAGCCCGGAGACCGCTTGCCTCCGCCGGCGCGATGGCAATGACAGTGGCAGCGCGCGCCGCCGGCCGTTGACCCTCCTCCCCCCACTGGCCGCCTATCCCCTCCATTCCGTGCCTCCTCCCCCCCGCCTGACCCATTGCCTCACTGGGCCATTGTTACCTCCGAGGCTCCGAGACCGTCGACGGTCCACATTTTTTGCGGAGCAGCGTTGGAAGTGTTTGCGGAAGATGGCGCCCCGGTCGGCCTTAGAGCCGGATGGAGCCGCCGAAAGCGAGCGCGGTGCATTTCCCTCTCGCGTGTGATGTAAGGCCCTCCAGTTCTCTTACACCAGCACCACGACCTGTGGTTCTGTGTCAAGTTCGCACAGTGTGCCGTGAGTTGGGTCACAATAACGCTCGTTCCATGTTCCATGTGTCCTCGTACTTGATCGCGTTGAATCATATTATCAGTATTTTCATACTTTCGATTTGTTTGTATGCTTTTATTTATTTTTATTTCGTTGTGGAAAATTGAATGGACACCTTTATTTTAGACATTAACGGGAAACTCAGGAGGGGGTTTATTTAGTATTTTCCGTGAAACTCGGCTGCTAAATGATATCATTGGTTCTATTACAGCTTACGGGCTGAGAGGGATGAGGGCTTATTTCTATGAAATGAATGTCCACGAACTGGTTAGTATTATGTTGATTATTCGGAATCAGTTTCATAAGAACTCAACCAGGGTGAATATTAGTTTTCTTGAAATTTTTAAATTAATTGTTAGCATAAATTGATTTATATAAATCGTGCAGTACAAACGTTTTGTTAGGGTAAGTTATAAATATTTTTATTTTAACTGGTTAGTATTATGTTGATTATTCGGAATCAATTTCATAAGAACTCAACCATGGTGAATATTCGTTTTCTTGAAAAATTTTAAATAAATTGTTAGCATAAATTGATTTATATAAATCGTGCAATACAAACGTTTTGTAGGAGTAAGTTATACATATTTTGTTTGTTTGTTTGTTTACCTAAGAGTAAACCGTTGTCATATGAACAGTCCTCGACACCACCATTCTTATCTGTATGGCACATCCCCCAAATGTATCTCCTAATACCTTTTGTAACTCTGCCAATATATTATATAGAGCCGCTCAGATCGTAAGGACCGTTCAGATCCTTATCTTGTTATGAAAACCATAGATGGCTTGGACTAACAGATAATATTTCTGGATTTCTTCGTTTTATTTTCAATGTGGTGTGAACAAGGAAGTGGTGACAATTCGTGTAATATGAAATATTTAAAGAATTTTTGGTACGACTACTTTTGTACTTTTTTTTTAATTGTTAAATTATTTGTATTAGTTATATAAAATATACTAAATTATGTATATCGTTTTATTTCTATGGCGTAGTATTCACAGATTCATGTTTTATTTGTTTCATTCATGTGGTGATATACAATTTTGGATACTTCTCAACCTCTGGGACATTTTTTGTCTACCTTATTCTTTTTTATTTTTTTATTAAATGTTTTTTTTTTTTAACATTTAAATTAACAAAAATTATTTTATTACCACTTTTTCTTTAAGGCAGAACTGGAAGAAAAATAAGTGGAATAAAACAAAAAAAAATCTCATTATCTTACACGAATGTCTGTCAAATCTTGAATGTCGGCCACGCGAGGAGTCGAAGAAATCGACGCGCGTGCATGACACGATTTATGAATGAATCGAGAGAAGTATGTCAGGAAAGAAAAGTGTGGCAGTCCATTATTTCTGCCTTCCCCTTCGGGGAGACGGTGTGATGGTTTATTAGTTTTGAATGACTATAAAATATCTGATTAAATGCGGATTTTTTTTTCAATTTGCATTAAATTATTTCATTTATGTAACACAAAAAAATAACTATTAGGTGTATAACTTTGCTTCCGCCGTTTTTTTCTCCGAAATTCGAGGCTTTATCGTAAAAAACGGGTTATACATTTATGATTCAAAGTATTGTCCATCGCTGGCCACTACTTTCTCCCGTCTTTCGGGCAGCATACGAATCCCGCGTTGAAAAAACTGGTCATCTTTTGAAGCGATCCACGAATCGATCCAATTTTTTACTTCTTCATAAGACCGGAAGTGCTGGTCAGCTAGGCCGTGTGCCATTGATCGAAATAAGTGATAGTCCCAGGGAGCAACGTCTGGAGAATACGGCGGGTGGGGTAAGACTTTCAAAGTTTCCAAGTATGTCTTGACCACTTTCGCAACATGAGGTCGAGCATTGTCATGCTGTAAAATCACTTTATCATGTCTCTCGTTGTATTGCGGCCGTTTGTCTTTCAATGCTCGGCTCAAACGCATTAATTGCGTTCGATAACGATCGCCTGTGATTGTTTCAGTCGGTTTTAACAACTCACAATACACTACGCCGAGCTGGTCCCACCAAATACTGAGCATAACCTTGGAACCGTGAATATTCGGTTTGGCCGTCGACGTGGAAGCATGGCCGGGATATCCCCATGATTTTCTGCGCTTGGGATTATCGTAATGAACCCATTTCTCGTCCCCAGTCACAATGCGATGCAGAAATCCCTTCCGTCTTTGCCTTGCAAGCAGCTGTTCACAAACACACAAACGCCGTTCAACATCTCTCGGCTTCAACTCGTACGGCACCCAATTTCCTTGTTTCTGAATCATTCCCATGACTTTCAGGCGTTTTGAAATGGCTGGTTGCGTCACTCCCAATGATCCTGCCAATTCTTGTTGCGTTTGACACGAGTCTTGATCAAGTAATGCCTCCAATTCTGCATCTTCGAAAACCTTCTCTCTTCCACCGCCATGCTGGTCTTCGACGTTAAAATTCTTTCTCGTTCTTTAAGCGTTGAAACCACTCTCGGCACGTTATTTCACTAATAGCGGCCTCACCATGGGTATTTGAGAGCATTCGATGAGCCTCAGCCGCAGATTTCTTCATAGTAAAGCATAAAATTAAAACCTCCCGCAAATGACGAGAATTTGGCTCGTAAGCTGACATGTTTAATCGGGAATAAGTTTATGATGCAGACACAAATCGATTAATATTTCGATGGCGTTATGTTTACAAATACTTAAGCTTATTGTATGACATCTATGATCTATTTATTCCAACTACCACTTACCGCTACTGCCATCTATTGCAAAACGGCGGAAGCAAAGTTATACACCTAATATTTAGGATAACCATGAAAAATGTCAATAATACGAGTATATGCAGATCTATGTTAGTATAATATGTACGTTTATGATGAGCATTTGTGCGTTATATTATTCGAGTGGAATACGTGGACTGTACATTGTTTTAAAGCCGCCATAAAAATGGTATTCCTTGTCCAGTCTGAATGAGCTTTCTCCCGCCACTATCGGCCCGGCCACCGGCAGGACATACCTCCGTGCCGCGTCTTCATCCTTTTGTTCCGCCGGCCCAGCGAAGGCCGTCTGCCGAGATGTAAATCTCATGCCTTATTCACGATCGCGGGGCCTCCGTCGGCCCGGAGACTAATCTGGGCCCGCTCGGAAAATTTAGGGATCGCATAAAGGGATTTTTCTTTTATTGACAATATCAAACTAAATTGAAATGAATTTTTGATGGGAACCAAACCTTTCTCGGTCATATATGGTTCAAGAAAATAGTCTCATCTAAATATATATGTTTATTTTTATTCTGTTATGAAATGCGTAGCCAAAGACTAAAATACCTTTTTGGAATACTACAATCTAAATAGTTTTATGATAGATAAATGTGATTTATTTTCACGTGACTCGAAAAGTAAACTCGTTGATTGTTTCTTGATAAATGATGTAAAATTTCATATTCTTCTTCTTCGCTTGCCGTATCAGGTCCCCTGACGTTCGCAATCACTCCGACGAAGGCTTCTCTATCTTGCGCAATCCGGAACAGCTCCCACACATGTCTCATCCCGGTCCAGTTTCTTATGTTGCACAGCCAAGACGTTTGCCTTCTACCAGGACCACGCTGCCCCTCAATTTTTCCCATAGTATAAGTTGGAGCAAACTGTATTTATCTCCCCGCAGAATGTGACCCAGATATGAAATCTTACGGACCTTAACGTCCTTTAGCAGTTGTCTTTATGTATCAACAACTTCATATATCAACAACAAACCTTCATATATTAACAACAAACCTTCATATATTAACAACAAACCATCAAGCCGTTTTTCCCCAAAGGGTAGGCAGTTAGAATGGAACGCCACATTATACTCTATTCTGCACACTTCTCTAATTCCTTCTACGTTAATACAGCGAGTCATACATGTATGTCGATGTTTCCGACTTCTTACACGGACGACTTTATATTTGATTAATTTGGTCATGCCATATTTTCCTTGTTATTCCTGGACTCCGCAATAAAATAAATATTAAAACATGGTTAAACATTGTCTATATCAATTTATAATCACAATGTTTGAGTAGGATTAAAATCAACGGTAATCAAATTTGTTATATCGTTTTCAATATGAGCACAAAATAACTAATTATTAGGAAGAAAGAATCCGATCGTGTCCAGATTTGAACCCATGTCCCCTATATCAATACCCAACCACCGTCCAGTCAGATGGTATACACTACCTGACTATTATTACGATCATATCGAAAACAATAGATAATTATGTAAGTATACGTAGATCGTACGAATTTTTGTAATTCGACATTTTTAAATGTTGTATCATATTGTGTTTTGAATAAATTAATATTAATATTAAAATAATAAATAATATAATTAGGGTTATACAGCATGGTTTCGTCGATACCAGTTTGCTCTGAAATAAATAATAGGTACATAATACAAATATATTTTCATTTATTAACATGTTGACTGACAACTACGAGATAACTCTTGGTTGCGCTATTCCCTAGGACGCCAACTACGAGTTATCTCGTACTTTGTTTATTTGCCATATTTGTACAGCTACGGGGAAATTCGGAGGAACACAAAAAAATCAAGTTTATCATACATGAAAAACATTTTTTATTCTGATTAATATGTAGTATTATTAGAGTTTTTACTAATACATATAATATGACTAAATACTTTTTTTTAGACTGAAATTCTGAAAAGTGCCGAGGCAGTCAACGTTATTGCTTTTTACCAACCCTTTTTTTTGTTTCATAGTTTTCACTATAAGCGACTTACGAATATCGTTGGTCTTTATTGACAATCTTGGAAAGGTCGGGTTAAGCGCACGCTTTATGTAATTACAACATTCCCCATTCCACCTATTTCTTTATGACCATGTAAGACACATTTTTGGAGGTTGTTTATATGTTACAAATCTATGCTTAAACTTCACATGTCAGTTTCAATACGCCATCTATGTAGGTTTTGATTACATATGTTAATCTTTTTAAGATTAATCTATATAATCCACACACTAACGCCATAAGTCCTGTAAACACCTTGATCAACCATATTCAGTTTCCAGTTTGCATCTACGTCTCTATTGAGATACAATTAAATTTCATGAATTAATCACCCACCATGGGTGAAATCCAGTATTCGTATACAAGTATAAGTAAACATTCACAAAAAAATATTGGGAAGGTCGATTTATAGAAGTTACCGATGAACATAATTTAACCAAAGAACCAAGAATTGTGAACCAAGGGATATTCTATAATATATATTTCCTTCGCTTGTTCTTTGTATGTTGAAGATTATTGTTTATATCTGAATGCCTTCTCTGTATTGACACTATTAATCAATTAAAAACATTGTCATTTAATTAATATTAGTTACTTGTAGAATAAGCATAATAACCTGCTACCTTATATCACCGGTTAATGTAATAAATTCCAAATCCGATTAAAATTATGCAACCGCTTATAATCTGTGTATAAATAAATAACTTGATTTCAATAGTATAATATATACTTGTTTTTGACCAGTGTAATCGCGTGTCATAGTCGAAAAACCGTAACGTTAAAATAATTTTTACTGCTGCGCGTTTCCTCTTTGCCATATTTAGCTTAAAGTTTTAAATATTACGCTTTATTTCGTCAAGCTGGTGAATGATTGTAGGAAAATACAGATTGCGTTTTAGGGACAGAACATTTGGTTTATATTTTTATAGTCTTTGTTTCGATCAATGAGATAACCCGAGTATTCCAGCATACCATTTTACATATTTTTTATAACCATTTTAATGGTGTATCCGTTCTTTTAATTAACTGTAATTGAAGACTACAGGGGAAAAACAAGGAATGTCAGTTAAAATTCAAAATAAATGTAATAATGCCATCTAGCGGCATTTGTACGTATCTATCCACAGTAAAAATTTCATATTCAAAAATCATGTGTGTCATCGACTATGGCCAGATAATCGATTGCTAATTGCTAAGAAATATATAGACTTTGATTAGCTTTATTCTCAATTTATTCAAATTAACCTTCTACTGACATTCCTTGTTTTTCCCCTGTAGTCTTCAATTATATACCTTACTCGCAAACAAAAACCTATCCAAAAAAGCTGAGTGCACAATGGTGTTCTTGTACTGACCCTTATATATGGAAGCGAAGCATGGAACTGGCAAAAGAAGGATGAAAGAATAAATGCAGTAGAAATGAGATCTCTTAGACGAATATGTGGATACTCTGTATGATAGAGTGTCAAATAAAAATATAAGAAGTGAATGCGGTGTGAATGATGGTGTTATGAACAAAATAATGAAAGGATCATTGAGATGGTTTGGACACATGGAAAGAATGAATGAAGAAAGAATGGTAAAAAAGGATATGTTAACGATGTAAATGGAACTAGAAATAGAGGAAAACGTGGCACGATCAAATAAATCAAATATTGGCGGTCGGCCACGTGACACGATGTATGAATGTTGAGGAAGCGAGAGAAATATGTCGGGTAAGAAAAATGTGGCAGTCCATTCTTTCTGCCTACCCCTTCGGGGAGACGGCGTGATGGTTAGTTAGTTAGTTATGTACATAACTCAACTCCTGCAAGAACTTTAAAATTCTATCAAAGAAATGATCCAAATTGACATTGGAACAAATGCACATAAAAAGGTTCGAAAAATCATGAAAATTAATTTTAACAGTTGAAAAAATTATTGTAACACCTGATGATGTCAACATCGTTTAATGAAATTTTTTTAGTTTTTTTTTTAACAGTAATGATGTATTCTTGTTTATTTTACATACTATTCGTAATATTTAATCTTCTAGTAGAAATAAATAACGTAATAAGAATATTTTCGTTTTTCCGGAAGCGACTTCGTTGTAACTCCGACCCGGCGTCAATTAAATATTTTACATCACTCGACTCTTACAGTTTAACGTTTTTCGCACTTGCAGTTTACACCCGTTAGTAAGCACTGATTAAAGCATCTCTTCAGAGAGCTGAACAATAGTGATGCAAGGCGATGGGTGTTTTTATTTATTACATTCCATGGCAAGATTGCGCAGCCACTCGAGGGCCATCGAGGTGCCCCGCACTGGGGGTGGATGGAAACAGGGGCGGCGTATACAAAATATGTATCGAAAATTATTCAATTTGGTCCTAGATCCATGTCTGGTAAAAAAACATCGCAATAGATATAATTTCACGAAGACTATACTTGTTGCCACAGCAATCGCAAGAAACAATAATTTTAAACTATATCTAAAACAAATGCATCTGGTGATTTTCGGTGTTACGTCATTTTTATTTGATTTTTTTTACATTAATTTACACAACACATTTTGCACCTTTCATTAACATGTTTCGGACCCCAGACGTCCATTCTCAGTGTAAAAATATTAACTGGAGAAGGATGGACAAAACTTTTGTGTAAATACAATGTTTTTAAAATGTGAATCCACAACGCAGAACGAATATAAAATATATGTTATTTTAATATCATATTTATACATTTTTTTTAAACTGTTTTCTACACATTTTAAACTTGGTATGCTTAAAATGTAATTATTATATTATATAAACGATAATACTTAAAAAACATCAAAGATTTTTTTATTATTAGAGCAATATACTCGTATTTCATGACTTAATTAATCAATTACTGAAAGGCGTCCATGTTCGAAGTAGGAACAATCGACGAGCGTGCGTGTCACGATGCGTGAATGTAGAAGAGGTGCGAAAGGTTCGTCAGGATAGAACAGTGTGGCGGTCCATTCTCGTAATTAATGCTCCGGTTGAGGTTTTCCATAGTTTCCTCAGTTGTAAGGCGAATGTTGGAACATACTATGTATAGATATCCCATGGACCCCAGAGCTTGAGCAGAGAGTCAGCGCTACGCAGTTTAAATACATAATATAGAAAGCCATTTTATAATAACTAATAATAATATACTTGTGATAAACATCAACATCAAATATTGTAATTGAAACCAATAAAGGAAAAAAAAGTGTGGCGGTCCATCCTCTCTGCCTACCCCTCTAAGGAAAGGGAGTGAAGGTTAGTGTGTTAGTTAGCAATACATTTCGTTTTTTGTAGACTCTACTTTTAAGTTACGTTTTTTTTTAATGAATTCGTAAAAACATTAAATGACTAGATAAATAAATAGTGATGATGCTAACACCACTCAGTAAAAATGTTTTGGACTTGGATCTTCTGGCTTACAGAGGTTCAGCTCTTGTGGTTATCCCTCTTACGTCTGATGGAACATTGTTGGAAGGTGATTTGGTAGTTTTATTCCTGACAAGTAAATTTAAAAATATAACCGACACTCACTATTGAGAGATCGGATACAAGCGTCTACTGGCGCTCTGTTTGTCAAAAATTATTTTTATTTAAAATATTTTAAAACTACGTACATCTTGTGTCGTTTTGTATATCTTTTCTATGTGAAGTCCTTATAGACTACTGCACCACGGTGGGGAGGGGAGAGAAAAACCACTGCGGCATTAATAACATTCACATTCAACGGCAGAGCGTCTAGAAATGATGTACGTCGTATGTACGAGTACATAGAACTTTGATTCTATAAAACATTTATTTAAATATCGTATCGAGATAATAATAATATTAAATGCTTTTTGTAAATAATTAAAATGTTTACTATTTACAACTTAACCTTTTGTATGTTACGACTGACTTTAGTCAGATTAATAAAAAGTATGTTTATCAACAGGAATTTCTTGATACAAATGAACTTAAAGAAAAAATTACATAATTACTGGTAAAACCACCCCATCATGAACTCTGGCTTGTATTTTAGTTGCTGTGACTGACTTTAGTCAGATTAATAAGTCGTGCGCATCAGGATCTCGAGTGTGTTAAGTGATTCTTTTATATTCGAGGAAGATAGTGATATAATTATTTTTTGCTATAATTATATGGTTCGTAAGAAAAAATCGTTTTAAACGTGACATTTTATACAAAATCCTTCGATGAAGAATGTGCCGCGTAGCGATGGCAGATAGGACAACGTTTGCTAAGCGATCTAAGGGTTAATTATTTAATCTCAATAAGCGAAAATCGCATTTGCATGTAACAGTTAAGAAATATATATTTTTAATTGGCTACATTTTTGTCCTGCAATCGCGGGTCGCGGTCAGCTTCTCAATCCACTAGTGTGAATAACGCATCTAATGCGGGGGTGCCCCTCTACACCCCTGCCTCTCCTCTCCTCCCCCGGGGTCCCACTTGTTCACCGGCGGTATTGATTATTCTAGGCGGGGGTTGTGTGGGCGCCCCACCCCATTACTATATATATATTTAACCGCTCCACCCCCTCCCCGCTAATCCGAGAAGCGGAATGTCTCGGTGCCATCACAACTTCTTATTGTCGCTAACCGCACTCTCGAACATATTACTCCGTTGCTGGGTGCATCCATTCCTTGGATGGGTGTAGCGAAACCGAATATAATGAAAGAATACTTGTCACTACGAAAACAATTAAATAACCGCCATGTCAGAATAATAAACTTACGTGCATGGCATTCGGTGGCGGTTCAATATTTGCTTTGCGCTCCGGATAAAAAGAGCCAATACTTAGTGGTATGTGATGAATTACAATGAAACAAATTTAGTAAGCTTTAATATTATATATCTAATGTTATTCATTGTTAGAAACTCATCTTTTTTCTCTTTGCCATTTCCTACTTTAAGTGGGGTCGGCTCCCCCGACACAATTTCTCCAAGACTGTCTTGGGTCAGCTCTCTGTCGAGTCTACACTTTTTGAGGCCTTTCTCTATCCTTCTTGACCGTTGGAATTCGAAGGGCAGACTTTATGGTGCGGTCATTTTTTCGGCGCATGCAGTGGCAAAACCATCTCAATCTTATCTATTGTATTATATGGCGATCTTAAAACTGCCCCAAATATGGTCTTTGCGGACTTTATCCAATATGGTGACACCTCCAACCCATGGTCACGTGGTTACGCGGACAATAGCCCAATAATTAACACCTTAACCCTTACCATTCCTTTGTCGAATGACAGCCGACATCGCTATATGTACGCTACAACTCAGTTGTCGGCTGGCGGCCGACAAAATAAGGCTTGCGCGTGCGGTGTATTTTCGCGCGCAAAACTTGACTTTCTTGGGATTATTCGTTAAAAAAACATTTAATTTCACGTTTTAATAAGATTTTGACTGCTTTCCGTTTATATTTTACTATAAAATAATCCTTGCAGATTCACATAACCTAAAATGGCGGGAACTTTGCGTGATACTCATGCAGCGGAGCGATTAGAGTACAAGCCCCACTTCATTGCGAAACTGGACAAAGGTTCTAAACACTGCACTGTGTGCATTAACAGAAAGATTCAAGGGGAGGACGGGAAACAGTGTGGTTTTGTGAGACCTGTTCAAGAAAACCTGGTCTCCATCCTGGAGATTGTTTTAACCGTCGCGTTGCCATGTGGTCAATTGAGTTTCCACTGCCAATTTAAAGTTGATTTTCTTAAAACCTATGGACCCTAATATTATAAAAAAATTGTAATCCTCCATTGAAGTGTTCTCAATATTTCGTAATAAAAAAAAAGCAAAAAATTACTTCCTTCATCCCAAAAAAAAATTTTTTCTAAGACTGCCCTCACCTTCATTCGTGTTAAGGTAGAATTTGTTTTGCTAATATTTACAACTTTATCAAAAGTGACAAATACTTACTCGCTGTTTTGAACGTATTATAAATTATATCTTTGGCCTTTTCAATATGTACGTAATAATACCGACTGTAGACGGAAACGCAGGACGCAACTTAATAATATCAGAACTGTGAAAATATTAACACTTTACCAAAAGGGACAAATATTAATACGTACTCGTTGTCTTGAACGTACTATACATTTTGCCTAGGTGCCTTTATCATACGTAAAATCTCGTAGAGTCTCGCCCCGCCGGCCGCCGCGCGGCGCTTGTTTATACTTGATGTCACAGTTGCTCGTATGCTGTGACGCATTCCATATCAGAAATCGCATGGTTCCAGAAAAAAATTAATAATGATATGTTTTTCAAATAATCCATGTATGTTATAGATATCGATCTATTCCTAATGAAATTCCCTACAAGATGACATAAATTAAATTTTGATTCATCGAGTCATATGCTTGATATTTAGATAAAGTTAGCGGTAAACTGAATTTACCACATGGGAGCGAGCGTTTTGTTTTGAACACGGTACGTTAAGGGTTAAAAAGTATCATTCTATGCAAAACTATAAGTAGTCCATAATGTTTTTTGTAAATTGTTTTTTTATTTGAAGAATAAATCATAACAAATGAACTACCTATCAATAAAAATATTTTGACATTATTTAAATTAGAGTTGGCTGACAAACAAAATCAAAAAATAATGGAGTGGTAAGGGTTAAAGCTTTGCAGATCACACAGATGTCTTGTTTAACCAGCCTTTCTCTCATTTTCTCTAAGTGTACGGCAATACAGTCAGGACGTCTTCGTCCTGCTTGTTATATATTCTTGTAAGAAACTGATCTTGGAATTATAACAAGTACTTAATATTTTAAAAAGCTCTCTTTTGTAGTTAAAGCAGTGGTGAATTTTTCCTTTTATTTCCATTACACAAAAAAGTCTCTGGGATTGAAGCAATTTGTAATTCAAACTGAACCAATTTGGAACGTTTTTGATTATTATATTTGTTCGCAATCCTAACTGTCTTCAGAATATAAGAGATAACACAATTATGCTTGTTGCCATGGTTTATACCACCAATAAGGGAAAGGGTACATGAACTTCCGATGTGCCGAACACGCATATCAGCCATCTTCACAATTCCGTTAATTTTTATTCGTATTTATATAGTCTTGATAGATCTCCAAGGCATTCGGCAATGAATTTTATGATCAATATTTTATGTATTCTTACTGTTGTATCGTATTTATGTAATTAAGTTTATCCGTTTTATTGTTTCAGATTGTGTGTATTTCGAAACATCGTCGACGTTACCGTATCAAATTCGTCGGATAGAGGAACTGAACAAAACTACGACGGGAGCTGTCGAAGCCAAAGTCATGTGTTTCTACAGGCGGCGGGACTTGCCCAGTCCTCTTATACAGCTGGCGGACAAGCATCAGAGTGAGTACTATCCCATTCTTATCTTTTTTTATGTCATTTGCCATTTTATTTATATTTCATTTCTATACGCATATTTTTCTACCGTGTTCTTTTTTGGAGAGACTTTTTGTTCATCCAAGAAATAATTGCCTGATACTTAAAACATTTGAACGGGTCTGTTTTGAGTCTATATTATCTCCATTGTCCAGTTGACGGAGTAATGAATATCTAAGGTTCTAGAGCGAGGCTAGAACTAGACGCCAAGTGTCTTGGAATGTCTTCGAGGAAAGAGATACAGCCTAATTTTACACTTTTAAAGTCCAGATGTGAATCTGTACAAACTTACGAAGCATGCTTGCTAAAATGTCCTCTTGGAGATGGCGCCTTTATAAATCAGTCAAATTTATTATTATTAAACACATCAAGATTTATTTTATTAAAATTTATTTGTTCCCGGTTTTAATTGCTTAAAAATGTAAGCACATTCGTTTTTTTTTAAGTTATATTTTAAAACCGATGCTTGACAAGACGATTAAAGATATTTATTTAGTTAAATTATAAAGTTTAACGTAAGCTTTAACATTTAAATTTTCTTCCTGTTGTTCCTTTCCTATCCAAAATCGGACAGCTTCATGACTATTTCTACTATTGATATAGCAGCTCTAAACAGGGATGTTATGCTGCAACTGAACCATTCTCGAAAGTTTTATAGTCAAGATTTTCTTCTTTTCCCGACACTTCGTTTCCCGTTAATAGCACGTCTTTTAAAAAAATTATGCAACCTTGTTGATTTTATATCTTTCACCTTCTTTTATTTACGACTTCTTGTGAAAAAAAAATTCTAATAATACTTTTATCATTAAAAACGTTACCTTGTTAGTATTACTTATATATTATATTGAATTTTTCATAATTATGAAGCACTCACTTTGTGGTTAGACAGTTCAGTTATTATATTGCCCTGATGAAGCTTGGGTCCAAGCGAAGCTAGTTGGCATCAATTATAATTACTACGCCGTGGTTAAATATAAAGGGTTTTATTATTTTATATCTATAAGTTTACTTATATATTTCCTTGCATTTTACGTTCCGAGTGTATTTATACACTTTAAAATGTAAACTGATTCATTTGAACTACTATAATATGGTTTATTACAAAAAAATATGTTTCTGAATATTCAAACGTGTATTGTTTGTACGACACCGTATCCACGTTTTCTGCTTCTAAACATGTCCAAACGTAAATAGAAAAATTAAATGTATACCGTGTTTATGTGGTATTCCATTTTGTTTAATTAAATTCCCAGATGTTATTCTTCATAAGTTTTTACGACTATGTATTGAATATTTCAATAATGTACAGTTTTACTAGGCATTGGTCAATGACCTTTAATTTTTTTTATACCGCGTATGCATATTTTCAGTTAAATAACTCTTCTCAGTGTGTTGGCATGGGCTTTTCAGAAAATTCACCAATGAGACAGAGAGGGGTTGGGGTGGGGGCGGAGGCTGGCGGTGGAGGGGCTCGCCAGACGGAGGTTAACTCCATGTCAATCCAAGGTGCCTTACTCCCGCTTCTCACAACAATTATCACTAGGGTTGACTTAGCTAGATTCGCGATACATATTTATGTATTATATTACATTTCATAGATTTGTTTTAAAGAAATATACAAAATAATAATCAACATTGACGTGTAAATACATAACTAACTTACCATCACGCCGTTTCCATGGAGCGGTGGGCAGAGAGATGGACCGCAACAATGCACTGTCCTAACATACCTCTCTAGCGTCAACACGTACGCTCGTCGATGTTTCCTACTTCGAATGTGGCCGCCTTTTAGTATTTGATTAATTTGGTTATACCACGGTTTCGTCGTCCGTCCCCGGTTTCTTTTTCCATTCACACAGCTTGCAATTTTTTTTAAACCATTCTCTCATCCATTCGTTCCATATGTCCAAACCATCTAAGTAATCCTTTTAATTTTACTTTGGATGCTATCATCTGAAATGAAAGAAAAAAATATGAGCTTTTTTGGCGTATAAATAAGAGTACATTAAATGAATTAATGACAGGACGTTTGTAGAAGATAAAAAAATATTTTATTCGAGATATGATGTTTACAACGTATTTTTTTCCTTTTCATAAATTTTTTAATTGTGTGATTTTTAGTGTAATATTTCTTTTCGGTTAAAACACTAAATGTGATTCATCAATTTTTTATGATTTCGGAGAACATTCTGAAAAAAATGCAAAGTTTGTTCAATTATGATAAAATTATGTTTAGCAATCTCATTTCGTTGTTATATATTATTTCGTATATCTTTTGGCGTTATATGGGATCATTAGTAGGAGACAAAGTGGTTTTATGTTTTCTCAAAATGCTTGGGACAGTACGATTGACTTCTGATCGAAGGAACTTGGAAGACCCGATTCTTTCTCCATAATAATGATATTTTTTCTGCTCGTATTGGAGATTGCATAAAAAATCCTAATACCATTAATTTTAATTATTGTGTTTCAATTAATAAATATTTGGAAATAAAATTTTACTCAGTTTTAAACCACTTATATTTTTAATGTTTTAAAAATAAACTGCCTCCATCTTCAGATATAACTATATCGTTTTAACAAACTACAATCTTTAAAAAAATATTTTTATTGTTTGTAATGTCTGTTGAGATAATAAACTGATTCTATTTGATTTAATTTTTGTCTAAATAAAAAGCGGAACACATTGATCATCGATTTATAACTGTTTGACTTTAAAACCGCAATTTTATTTTAATCAATGCTTTTGCCCTTTTTTTCCCCGAGTATTCGTTTCTTTATATTTCTTCTAATAGTGCAGTGTCAGGTCCTCCTCTTCTAATAGTGCAGTGTCAGGTCTGCTACGACCCTGGTGGTAAGGACAGTGATCACATTGCCCGGTACTCGAGGGATCA
Source organism: Lepidostoma basale (assembly GCA_022606425.2). Classification (NCBI taxonomy): domain Eukaryota; kingdom Metazoa; phylum Arthropoda; class Insecta; order Trichoptera; family Lepidostomatidae; genus Lepidostoma; species Lepidostoma basale. The sequence goes on from JAHDVF020000880.1 coordinate 352,513, forward strand.
CGAGGACCATTCTATGATGCCTGGGAGCCGGACTTAATGGATGTCTTGCTGTTGGCATGCAAAGTGGCGTTTCACGGCATTTTATACTATTAAATCTCCCTAGAACGGGTTACCCCAGTTGGGAGGTTTTAAAACCATGTACTTGGTAAATGATCAATAAATTACAAGTCAAATTTTACGTTCTTAAGTACCTTCTTCTTCTTTGTGTCAATGCCAACCTAGGAATGACCCTGAATATGGTGTCGTTTTTCATATTTCTATAGCCATTGTAGTGGAAAGTTTGGCCGACTTTGTGTTGTTTCCAGGGGCGCCGGGTGTTATAGTAACACCACGCGTATAGGCACCTTCCTTGCCAGAAGTAAGATGAAATAGAAGGAGATATTCTTTGAATAACTGATATATCTGTAATTTCTAAAAATAATCACGACGTTTTCATAAGCTTTCAAACGTGTGATTGTTGACTTTTCAAGCGTGTGCTCCGTCATAATTATATATTAGTTATATAACTTAGCAGAAAAATGTTACGTAAATTATTCACAGATTCTAATGTTTTATCAATATAAATGACCTTAATCTTCATCAGTCAATACCCATCGGGCGGAGGACCTGCCGATCGATGGATTTGAAGTAGAAGGCGAGACCGCCACTTCAGGAGTCTATAGAAAATTTTGCCATTTCCCAGCGGAACCTATCCATTGAGCAACAAGGACCGGGCTCCTGACATAAAGCGGGAGAAATCTTCGCCCTTATCGCCTTTTTTTAAAGGTCTATAGAAAAATATATATCCCAATATTCACTTGTTGAGTTTGGCGACGTTAATATTCGCCTTTCATTTATTTATTTATTTATTTATTTATATATTTACAAATGAGACATAACATTTAATTGTTTTAGTATGAGTTAAGCATTTTTACGGATAACATACATAATATTTTACGATTAAAGCGGTTAACCGCAAGATCTACAATTATTGCAAGCCATTTAAGATGACGGTAATGAATGTATATATTTACGTAAAAGTAAAATTGACACATTATAACCAGTGGCGGTACTACCATAGAAGCCCAGAAGCCCGGCTTGCGTAAGAAATTTTGAATCAAAACCCCCAAATCTAAGTAATCATGCCCCCGCATAAACCAACAACCCACCAAATCACCTTCCAACAATGTTCCCATCAGACGAAAGAGGAATAGCCACAAGAGATGAACCTCTCTAAGCCAGAAAAGGTTTTGATTCAAAATTTCTTACGCAAGCCAGGCTTCTGGGCTTCTATGGGAGTACCGCCACTGATTATAACATGTTTATGTTGCCACGATACAGGCGTTGTTTATTATGCGATATATTTATTTATTTATAATATTTTACATATAAAATTATTATTTCTGTTTCCCTCGCGTTCATTATATCTTACATTTAAAAATATTTAAGAAGTGAATGCGGTGCGAATGATGGAGTTATGAACAAAATAATGAACGGAACATTAAGATGGTTTGGACACATGGAAAGAATGAATGAAGAAAGAATGGTAAAGATAAGTGTATGTTAACGATGTAAATGGAACTAGAAATAGAGGAAGACCGAGGAAAACGTGGCACGATCAAATAAATCAAATATTGAATGTCAGCCACGTGAGGAGTCAGAGAAATCGATACGCGTACATGACACGATGTATGGATGTTGAGGAAGCGAGAGAAATTTGTCAGGAAAAAAATGTGTGGCGGTCCATTCTTTCTGCCTACCCCTTCGGGGAGACGGCGTGATGGTTAGTAAGTTAGTTTAAAAAAAAACAAATATCTTTTTCTTATTTAGGGTATTCTGAAGTGCAAGTATTTATGTATGTTTTGCAGTTTCCATGACGACGTAACTCGCGTAAAGGGGTAACCTTAACCCGTATAACCGTGTAATCAGAGTGCACACTCCAGAACCGAGTGCGTTAGGTAACAACTCGACCGTCCATGTGTCGTATCTCCTACTAGCTTTATGAAATGAACATAAATTGATGTACAAGTATAACAAAAAAATGATCTGGGGGTAAAATGCAAAGTGCGTTGTTATGGTGCGATATTTTTCATCATTAGAAAATCTTGCGATTTTTCTTATGAATAAAAATGGGACTTAAAAAGACACAATTTAAAATATATAGATATTCTTGAACATCAGATGCATTTATTTCATCTTCTTAGTAGCTTTGAAACACCATTGATCAAATATTATTTTATTCTCTTTGCTTGTACAATGCTCGTTGACCGCTACCTAAATTGACTTATCGCTGTCAAAATGTCTTCCTCAAAGTTCTTTTTTCAAATTTGGAAATAATTATTAATTACTGGGTTTCAAATCTGGACTATGTTGGAGATATACGATGTAATGGCGGTCACCGAAATTCAGGGCTTGTGAATCTTTGCATTGTCTTGAAGCAAAAATACATATTTTACTATACTCGTATGTTCTCTTTTAGAATATTTTATTATTTTAATCGATTAAAATGTCATCGTACAAGCCCATGAATGGTGCATTTGGATCAAAAGAATTTCTTTAGAGTCCCAAAATACATTTTTCGGAAGGGATGACTTTTCTTTGGTATCAGATCATTTTTTGTACGTCACGGTAGAGACTTGATTTGATAATGAATCAAAGTTTTATCTTCAGTATCAATTCTGTTGATTAAATCGGTTTGATCCTCGTTGCAAAGCCGTCAAAAACTCAGTGTAACACCTACGGCTGTATGTCCGGTGTGAACATTCTTGTCACTCATCTAGCGCCGACCTTTGACACGTACAGAAGATCACGCAAAATATTGTCGGATTTGGGATATATTTCTTTAAATCATTGAAACTTATTTTAGTTTTATGCGACCATTTTCCCTGACTGTATCTTTAACTTTCTACATTTCCTGTATTGTGACATCACTTGGCCTTCCAGGTCGCTCGTCGTCGTTAAGGGTCTTTCTCCCTTGCTTATATAACCGATTCCACATATACATCATTATTTTAACAGGGAAAGTGTTACCAGAATTTGTCGCCATTTTGTTAGGATATTTATCACTGCTCGAAACTCTTTTTTTTTTAAATTGCTGTGTCTCTTTTTAGAATTGCAACCAAACAAATAATCGTAAAGGTTTGAAAAAAAATGAAAAAAAATATACCTGACAATTAAAAACGAACTAGGGGGAAACAAGGAGAAAGAATGTTCTCTTTCTGTTTCATTCCGTCAGTATATCGAACACCCTTTATAGCTAAAACAAACGGAAGTCGAAATCATTCTCTAAGCTATGGGTCGGCAACCTTTTGTTGTAAAAGGACCGAATATTTGACTTGGGGATTAGTGCGGGCCGCATTTGGGTCACATGTCATTACAGTTTAGTATACCTTAATATTTGTGTACATACTAATATTTTTGTTTTAAAAATAAATCGCTTCTTGTATATTTTTACGATGTTTATTGTAGTTAATAAAATCAATGAGTTTTTTGTGATAGCATTTGACTTGCATGTTTTTTTTATATTAGTTTTCCTTTTTGAAGTTGAGACGTGTAGTATTGCTTCTGAAAGTGAATCCGATAACTAATGACAGCGTTTGTTTTTTCGATAATTCAGAATTGAAAAATTTTGCTCACAAATATATGTACTGCCAAACGTAGTAATTATTTGCTGAGCAAACCTTTTTAACTCTTTGTAGTTTTCAAAAGGTAAACAAACTCCCATAGAAATCCACTAAGTTAGTTTTTTTTCTTTAAAAGCCATTTTAAGTGTGGTATTACTTTGTGGCGTTACTGGCGATCAACAGCGGATTGAGGCGAGGTGCGGGTGGCGTCCTTGCCGTCCACCCCTTTCCCCCACTCCCTTTCTCGCTCCGTATGATATCATCCGTCACGTGCATTGCGGTGAGAATCTTGCAGACCGCACCAAGACCTCTCGCGGGCCGCTGGTTGCCCACCCATGCTCTAAGCTATTGAGGAATATATTGCCCGATTTAAACATACATTCTCATGTGCATTCGTGCATTATCAATCATAAGGTCTTAATGCATTCCAATTGGAGTAACCAAATTAAGGGAAGCATTTATTTTAGAACAATCCTATCCAAATTTAAGAACAAAAATGGGTTATATCAATAAATGTGCACTATGACTAGCTGCATAGAAAATATGTATAGTTGAAGGCTGCTTATTACAAAGGTGCTAAGTGTTTTAAACATGAAACAAACAAAAAAATCGTTATTTAATGTTATGTACCACGGGTACCATCTTTATGGTGACGTTTGACCTACACTATATTATTTAATCATTTTACACACTTTATGTTTAACACCAATTGGGATCAAAAACTCTCGACATTTTTTTTTTTACTTTTTTGATACTTGGCACCTTTGTCCAGCCCTCAATTTGTGATAGCTAGGTGCAATGGTGTTTATTGAATAATAACCCTTTTTTATATAAAAAATATTTTAAAATATGTTAACATAAATTTATAATTGTCTCGCATTGTATTGTTGTATTGTGTGAATAATAAACTATTTCTTTGTTAGTTCGCTGCTTGATATAATTTTCGTGTACATACTTTATTTGTGGGTCTAGAATCTCGGTTTTTGTTTGTGTATGAAAGAATATTATTCTCATGCCGCACGTGTTCCAGTTCTCTCCAGCCATAGGTCCGCCGGCCCGTGATCCCCCCGCTCTCGCATAGCGCGGCTGCTGGCTTTAGTTTATACAGATCTTAATAATTATTACACTTCCCCTTCTTTTCTTCCTCGCCCCTCCGCCGCCGCCCGCCTCGCCCCCCCTCCCGCGCCCCACCCGGTACCCCTTACATTACGTGATCGTCCAATTTAGGTGCGAAAGTTTTATCGACCGCTTTGCCAATTGTAATCTGCGACAAGTCTACAGGATTTCTCGCAGGAACAACAGAAAATGATTTTTTTTTGTATAATTTTAATTTGGGTTAATTTAGTAGGTACAACGTTACTTACTAGTGCGAAGGATTCGTGATTTTTTAAATGTGTGTGTATGTTTTTAAAAATAAATGTTTTGTACTTTATTAATTGTTTCTTGAACGATGATGTAACTAACTAACTAAATATCACGCCGTCTCCCCAAAGGGTTAGGCAAAAATAATGGACTGCCACGCTTTAACAGATGCGGCACTCCATCCATCCCTTTTCGCCCCCGCGGGAGACGCATTGTGATTGGTTGCGAACCTCATCGCCACCAATAGGCATCTCTCGCGCACATTTAGATCGTCCAACGTCCCCAAAATAAATCTAAAACAAATAAAATAAAATAATATACAACATAATGTTCTTTTTTATGGTGCACATGTCAGCTGGACGATCCGGACTTTTGTGATTATTTAATTTATATTCCACGTATCCACTGTGTTTTTAATTAACTGTAATTAGGATCTGAAAACAATCTTCAATAAGAAATTACTCAAATTGACATTGGAACAAATGCACATCAAGGTTCGAAAATGTTACATAAGTACATAATTTTAACAGTTGTCAAAACTCTCCACATAAACGAAAAACTTATGTGGAGATAAAATATTATTTTAACACCAAATCTGCACGATAATGTAAAACTCTATAATAAATAATGAATACGAATTAACTATTAATTTTCCGTTTTCTAGAAGTTTAATTAAATTTTATGAAAATTACATGTTTCGCTACAGCATTATCAAATATAGCATTAGCAAGGCGAAACATAATATCATTTCCATAAAATGTAATAAAACTAATAGAAAAAAAAGGTTTTAATTATTATGTTCCTCCTTCTTTTGGGATTATGGGTTTTTTTGGAGGGATTTTTTTGCAGTGGCATTTTATTCTGAATTACTATTACAGTTTTTTTAAACCAAAAATATGTAAAAACTTACTATGTATTATATCTAACCACGCCGGCTCTCTGAAGACTTCAGGAATAATGGACCCCCACACTATTATTTCCTTATATTTCTCCCGCTTGTTCGACCATCATCGTGTCATGCACGCAAATCGACGATTTTTCGACTCCTCACGTGGCCCACTTTTAATATTTGATTTATCAGATTTTGTCACGTTTTCCTTCACGATTTCTTGTTCCGTTTACAATGTCAACATATAACATATATTTATTTTTTCCATATGTCCAAACCATCTACCATAGATCACCATTTCATTATTTTGTTCATAACACCTTAATTCGCACATTGCTGATCTACTTGCATTTTACACTATTATTTACAGATTTACTACACATTATTCTAAGAGATCTCATTTCTACTGCATTTATTATATTATACAATAATAATGAATATCGACGGCCTTTGGGCCCGAGTGGTAAGCGCTTTGACTGCCACATCGAATGTTCCGGGTTTGATTCCCGGCGATGGCATTGTGATTGTCACACGGTCTTTGTTCTGGTGCAGAATTCACGTGACAATAAAATGACGATAGATTAGCTACATATGACATGTCACGAGAATCAATATGATAGCTATTACCATTTAATTGATGTAAAGAACGATTCAACAAAATAATAATTAATTTTAGATAATCTTGGAATTCCATAATGACGAATTTTTATGAATTAAAGCACTGTTTTTTCCACTTTTGAGTTTATTTTTCTCAACATGTTTCGGAGGCTTACATCTTCATCATCGGGAGAACGATATAAACTCGTGTTTTTTTTTCAAACAATTTAGATGGATAAAAATGTTTATTTATTATTTTTAATACAATATATTATACAACTGGTTGTCAAATGATTCATTCTTTAGTGGGCATATCTAATATTATTTATATTTATTATATTTAAAAAAAAATTATCGTTTCCCTTGTAATTTTCCTCATTATTCGAGTATTATTGGTAATGTTTAGTATAATATATAATACATTTTTCTATAACATTACAGCAATGTCATCGTACTTGAAAAAAATACGCAATTCGTAATGATATAAATAAAATTCTTAAGTTATTTGCATAAAAATTATATAGTTTTTATATACATTGTACACATTCTATCATCGAGGATAATGTATTTCTTTAATGTACTCGAAATAGAAATTGATTGGGTGGTTTTCTATTGGGTTAGTTTCTTTTTCTTAGAATATTGTCGAATATAACCCCGTCAATAGAATATTGTCGAATATAACCCCGTCAATAGAATATCGTGGGGCGTTCCTAAGAAATGTCTAAAGGAGTCTGCGAGGGTTTACCATGGTGATTAACACAGCTGTACCCGCTACAGATATTATTGACATAAATAGCCCTCTTCCTGGCCGGAGGGGTGATCACGCTGTTGTAATACTTCGAGATAAGGTGTTGTATATAACGCAGCACGGTTTTTCTTGGTGATAATAATTCAATGTGTGTTACATTTTCTAGACTTGGGAGTATTTCTTTGTGTTCAAAGGAATATCATCTCTCTACTTAATTCCCACCGGGGATAAGCTTCTATTGATGTAGCCTCGTATTTTCTAATATATTTCCTATTTACCGACAAGTTTTTTAGTGTTATCTTTAATGCTTTATTCTAGCGTACGTGTATAATATTTATTGCAGCAAATATTAAATACTTTCGTTAATGGGTTTTTTGTAACATCACAGATTGTTGGATGTTATGTATTGTTGGGTTGACGTTCGTTATTGGGGTTCATCGAGAAGTATTCGATTACGAGTGACGTATCTTTCGCTTTCGTGTCCGGCCGTCACGTAGACCGCCTCGTCAGCGGGTGGCGGGCAGCGGGCAGCGGACGGCGGCCAGCGGCGACCTCCTTGTCCGGAAACACCTGGACCACCGGATGCCGGGGGCCCCGCCCTCAGAGAGAATAGTCATATCCTATCGATTTGTTAAGATGTGCCACCCCCCGGACTCATTTCATTTCGTCCCCCTCACACACACCGGGGCGGGCGGCGATCCTCCCTGTCCCGCTCATTTATTCGCATACAAAACACACGGAGTTTAGGTACCGCAACACTTTCTGGCCGCGGGTCGTGCATGTGCGCGTGCTCGCGTATCCCGCTGCCGCCGTCTACACGCACACAGCCGCCCGCCGGTAAATAGATACATTCGTGTACGTACACGCTCACCCACACCCGCCCGCCGGGGAGGCGGAGGATGGTAACCTTTCCTCGGTTTGCGTATTTTGCCCATTTAGTAGTCCGCCCGGCGGGGGTGGGCCGGGCGGGAGCGCTTCCTAATTTCTTCTGCCGCTTCCCTTTGTGCGATCCGGTATTACTATTTATTCCTTAAAAGGCTCCGCTCGGCGGCCGCCATGAGATTGGCTCCCGTGCGACAGCCTCCTACTCCTCCCCCCCCCCCCCCCGCCCACGGCTAACCCACCCCACCCTTTACCAACACCGCTGCAGAAACATTTTTGGGATTGTTCGTTTCTCGCATTGCGGAATAACAACAAAATTGAATTTGCAATCTAGCGAAGACAACCGCGTACCGCGATGTATTCGGATACCTATTTACACATGATGCATCCATGTGTAATGCGTTCTCTCGACGAATATTCTAAATAATTACTATTTTCTTATGACGAGGTCATTAGCATAGCATTACACCCTTCACCTCCAAACATTTTGGAACGGATAATTTTTGAATATTTTCAGCGTGTGTTATACGAGTATACTCGTATACTCGTATATTTTTTAATTGTCAGTGATTGCACATTTGTCATCCGTGTCACCGTTTTGGTGTAAATGTTAATGCAAGAGTTTTCAAAGATATATAATTTGAATTCAATCGTGTTAAAATGTAATTCTTAAATATAAATAAGGGAACGCTATTTTTCATGTTGTATTGTCAATTGTACAAATGTGCATGGTCTAAATTCTTATGCAATGTACGAGTATTGTGGGTGCACTCGCATAATTAAAAATTTCACCATTTAAAAAAATATATATTTATTTACTTATCTAGCTTTTGTAAGACGTAAAGTATACTTGTAAATTAAATAACTAAAAACACACCCTTGGTTAAACGGAATATAATTTTCTAAAAAAATAAATTAGAAATAGATTTTAAATAAAATACGGGCTACATTTTTAATAAACCACTAAAGATTAATGGAAAACTATTGCATATATTAAATATTAAACAGGGATGATATACGATGTTTAAACAAAAATATAAATCTTTAATTATTCAAAGAAAAATATTGTCATACTAGCGGCGTAAAAACATAATAAATGTAAATCACATCTGCGAACTATTAATATTAGATATTGGAGTTTATTGTCAATAATGGAAACAATAAACATAATATTATGTTTAGTGTTATTCCACTAGTTACTGCAGTTTCAACCGGTTTCAGCAGTTCGTTGCTGTCACTTTTCAATAAACTAGAAGATTACAGCGAGCTGCCATAACAGGTCAAAAATATATGAACAAGAGGAATATTTATTAAACATTAAAAAAAAAGTTTTAATAATTATTTGTATCAAAACTCCACATTTTATGGAAATGATATGTTAGCAAAGCGACATATATTTCCCATAAAATGTAATAGATCATCTAAAAAATTAACGTTTTAATTTGTATTAATTATTAAAAGTGGAGTTTCACGTTATTGTCCAAGAAAAATACATCAACTAATCGCCTAACAATATTGCCTTCAGACATAAAAGCTATAGCCAGAATAGCAAAATATTCGTTTTGCAGAAGATTCAAGCTGAATAAGTGACATTTATACTTACCAAAGGGACTCTACCACTCGAAGCGTAAGAATACTAATATTGGTGTAGGCTTGTTGCGTGTTTTGTATCGATAAATATCCTGAACGAAGATTGATGAAGGCTCTCTCATTTTAATGAGCGACTCTCGAAACAAATAAATTCAATTTCCGTTTTCGAAAACGTTAAACGACATTGTTAGTTTAATTCTGTTAAGGCGCCTGCACACCGCGGCAAGGGAGCTGTGATAATCGCGGTTTGACAACACCTTCCTTCCTTGAGTCCGCGACGCCACCGGGTTTCGAGCCCCACTTTTACGTTGACCCTGTGTTTTTTAACAATTCCCAACAGTATTCATTGAAACGCCACGTCAATCAAGCCGAAAGTAATTTACCCAAGTTTATTGTATATTATTATATTGCGATAACTAAATAAAATGCAAGTTATCCAGGTGAAACCATCATTATGCATAATGGGCTCGTGTTTCCATCCTGCCATGCTTACTGAAATATATTTTTTTGTTGTTAATTACCGGTGCATCGGGTAAATACATGTATGCTGAGTAAAATGAGTCTTTTGTGTGTCTAGTGGCGATCCGATGTATTTGGGTGCATGCCAAATTATTTTTAAAGAGAGAAAGACACGCACTTGTACCCACATCTCTCGGGACGGACGGGGCGGTACATTTCCACGCGGAACTGATCTCGCCACTCTTATGCGGTATCGACATTTTGATGTAAACATAATGTTTATTTATAACCCCGCCCGAGGGGATACTGCACGGCCTGAGTACTAACTATAACAATATGCACACCGCTTTGGAAACTGTTTGATTTCTTACATATCTAAAACGTTAATTATTCCGGTGTTTTTTATATTGACTCTGAAATCCGCCATTTTGTAAGTACACTTGTTATAATTAGAATTGAAATGGTCTTCTCTCTAGCCATTTCTCCACTCTTCAAATAGTCTCCATTTTTTCTATCTTGCGCGACTCTTATCCATCTACTTCCTCCAACTTTATGTAGTCAACTCATCTTTTCTGGGAAAGACCGATACCTCTTTTTTCTTCCCATAGTCTCCACATCAAGACTTTTATTGAAATGGTAGACCAATATTATTCGTTCCATTGTTTATTATTTTTTTTCTCGATTTTCTTTTAATCCAAATTTGCCCTGGAGGATAACAGCGAATTGTTGAAATCAATCAGAACTCTTGGATACCTTAGTGGAATATTACCATTTATATTTAAATATATGTGTTGATGATTTTAACAAGTCGGTATCAAAAGCATTTTATACCATCGTAAAAGCAACGCTCAATGGTATTATATTACGAAAGACCTGGAATCTACCCATGGGCAAATTTGTGCTCTATGCTTCAATAGCCTAGCGTTATGTTCCTCAGATCATAACTCGAATTATAAACATAATATGTTTAATCGTTAATTGGACGCAAGCAAAAATATTATTTTAAACAATATTTTTATTTATTTTTATGTATACAAATACTTGTAGACAAATACTGGATTTTACGGGTTAATCATTAAGAATTAATTGTATCTCAAAAGAGACGATGATGTAAATTATTTGGAAACAGAATATGGTGGTCGAGGCGTTTACAGGACTTATGACCTGTCATTGGTTGGGTTAAGCTTAATGCTTACATCTAGTCTCAATAGATAACGCTAGTGTAGATTGAACTAAAATATGTGAAATGTTTCTCAACATGGTAGCATATATACAACTTTCAAAAATAATTGTCAGACGTGGTGATCGTAAGAAGGGAGGAATGAGGAATGTTATATAAATAAAGCGATCGCTTAACCCAACCAATGACAGGTCATAAGTCCTGAAAACGCCTCGACCACCATATTCTGTTTCAAAATAATTTACATCTTCGTCTCTATTGAGATGCAATTAATTCTTAATATTGTTTTCAATTGAAAGGTACAAAAAATAATATGTCTAAGTATTTCTTCTAAATTATTTTTATTTTCATTTCATTCCATCGTCAAATATGTTCATTTTATAAATAAGTACTGCATTTTGCGAGTAATACTAACCTGTGTTTATGGGAACGTGGATAATATTAATTGGAAAATAATTTCCTCCGGTCTTATTAAGAGAAAATACTAACAGATGTAACTAATAAAAACACACGGAAAGCTTTTGCAATGCATCAAGATTGTCTTGCGTTATGTTATACTGGGTTAATGTAATTTATTCCTAAAGGTGTTGCTGATTTTAATTACTCCCTTCCTTGAAGTGCGTGCAAACATTATCTTGTAACGATCTTTTCACTAATGATTTTTTGGTGAGACTGTCTGAACACAAATAGAGTCAACGTATAATTTAAGATGTATTTTTTTTTTTAATTTAATTATATTTCAATCCTCATATATTGTACGGATGTTTCGAATGCAGCAAAATAATCGACCGTAAAATAATCAAGTTTTTATATTTAATATAAATTAAATAAAGGCATTATATTGGTGTTCTCTAATTATGAAATTTTATTGTTATATTTGATATTTAATTAATGTTAATGAAAACGACTGTCTTCTAAGGGTTTTATAAAATTTTATGTGGAATGACATGTTTCGCCCTTCTAAGGCAAACATGTATTCCATATAAAATTTAACAAAATTCATAGAAGACAGAAGTTTTCATTTATATTTATTATTTAATATAGAGTTTTACACTATTGTTCAAGAAAAAATAAATTATTTGATATTGATTAAATAGTCAGTTTTCTAGTCGTTTTATCATATTTTATGATAGTCACATGTTTCGTTTTGGTAAAAGTCACGTTAAAAACGCAAGTCGAAACATAATTTTTAACTCTTAAAAAATATAATAAACTTTCTAGAAATCAGACGTTTTCATCAATATTTAATATGGAGTTACTCTCAACGTTTAAGAAATAATAATAAAAAATGTATTTGTATTAAATTATGAATTTGTTTATTTCATTATCGAAGACGACCGGTATAAATTCGCAATATTTTTTTTTTTACATTTGATGACTGATTATGTGTGTTCGAGAACATAGTTTTTGGATTCTCAAGTATAAATAACTTATACAAATTGTCGCTACATTCGTACATTTATGACACATATACTTGTTACCATGGACAACGGAAAAACTTTGCGGTTGTATTTTATGTATTTAAGATATGTAGATTCAAATATTTGACTGGCCTATATAATCACGATTCTGATTACGATCTTGGCCATTTCTAATATTTCCTTAATTATTTATTTTTTATTGAACAATAATGTAAGACTGAATATGAAGCATTTAATAAAATGATTGCATATATTTTCTGCATGATTTAATATATATTATGGGAGCAGTGGCGGTACTCCGATAGACGCCCAGAAGCCCGGCTTGCGTAAGAAATTTTGAATCAAACCCCCAAGTCGAAGTAATCATGCCCCCGCATAAACCAACAACCCAACAAATCACCTTACAATAATGTTCCCATCAGACGTAAGAGGAATAACCACAAGAGCTGAATCGAGCTGAACCAAAGCTTAGCCTGAAGAGGGTTTGATTCAAAATTTCTTACGCAAGCCGGACTTCTGAACTTCTATGGGAGTACCGCTACTCTATGGGAGTGATATTAGCGAAGCGAAACATGTCACTCCCGAAATGTATAATAAAATAGCATTTTATTCATTAGCGGCGCGATTTTCTGTGTGAGAACAGGGTTCTTTCACCAACATGGCCGTTTAGATTGTGTCTCTATCGGTCCCGCTGGCGAAGGGCGGCAGCGCGCATTCTGTTGTGGGTTACAGAACAGACATACCGCCATTCAAGCCGGTCAAGCGTCAAGCGTAGATGTTGCACATCGTCAAGGACTCCCGTAAGCTAGCTACCCTTGGAACGCTTCTGTTGCACGCCAACCTTGCGATTACCGAGGACTTCACCGTTAAGCTATTCTCTATATGCCAATAGAGAATTATACCGCTTTCGACAAATGTGGTACATAGACTATTAATTTCGACGAGAGCTTTCGTGTAGTACCTAAAAAACATATATATTTAATAGTTTTTTTTTTGGTATCATTAATCACGAATTTTAACCTGCAATGATACGGTAATGCAATTAATTTACCATTTTGATAGTTTCACTTTGAAAAGTTTCGGCCACGGAGCGATAGAGGGTCGTTGGGTTGAAGTGGGGGGCTGTTTCTCAGTTGCATTATTTATAAATTTCTAGCGCGACGGTGGCTCCTCAAAGGGTCCGCGCATAATGAGAAAAGCTCACGGGGGGACCACCACGTCCGCCCCACGCCCGCCACCCCCGCCCCCGCCCACACGTGCCGGTCGATACAGCCACCAACGAATGACTGACTTCTTACACGCCGTGGACCCCGCTCTGACATTGAGACGGGCAAAGGTGATGTCAACTGATGTAGCCGATAATTCAATATACGCCAGCCATTCCTGGTGTTGAGCAGGACCTGCCAATGACAAAATGAGTCTCTTCAACCTCCGTCTTTTAAGACCACTTTTATCCAATGGTATTTCCAAATCATTTGGTGGTAGAATGTGCTCACCGCCTCACCGAAATGATTACAATGTAAAGGTCCAAGATAACAGCGAACTTAGGAGATTGAAAATAATTAATTTGTAATGGATGCATAGGTTAATAATACAATGTTGATCATGATAATTGTAATTAATATAATAACGCTCGGTTTTACGGTCGAATAATTTATCCTAACCATACTCATACGCGGTTTGTAAAAAAATGTGACTTTTCAAATATCGCGGCCTACGTTTATTGGATGTCCCCGATATATATTGACTTTATCAGTCATGTTGGATTTTTAGTTTATTTTTGACAGATATAAAGGTAAGACATGTTTTGGTATTCTAGGCGATTTCTTTTTCCATAGAAAAAAATAAAATCAAAGAATTTATTAATTTTTCCATGAAAAATAAAATTAAGTGCTCCGATGCACTTATGTAAAATTTTGGCATTTGAAACATTTGGCGAGCCCACGATGAGCAAAACAAATTGTAAGTGGTACAAGATCTTCACAGAAGGTCAGGAAGATGTTAATAACGATGCCCGCCCTGGACACCTCAGCACGTCAAAACCGATGTAAACGTTGAAGGAGTGAAGAAAATTGTTATGGAGAACCGTCGAATTACTATTATAGAAGTTTCTGAGGATGTCGGCATATCGGTTGGCTCATGCCGTGCAATTTTTTCGGGTGTTTTGGACATGAAACGTGTGGCACCGAAGTTTGTTGCGAAATTGATAAATTTTGACCAAAAGCCTCGTCGCAGGAGCTGTTGAATGACATCAATAACGATCCAGATTTGCTCAAAAGGGTCATAACTGGTGACGAAACATGAGTATATGGTTATGACGTCGAAACCATAGCCCAATCATCCCAATAGTTGCGGTCAACAGACACAAGACCGAAAAAATACGCCAAGTTCGGTCAAATGTGAAGGTTTTGCTCACTGTTTTCTTAAATAACAAAGACGTGGTGCATCATGAGTTCTTGCCAGAAGGTCGCACAGTCAATATGGAATATTACCTTGGAGTCATCTTGTTCCAACTGCAAATTTTTGCGTTAGGGCGGAATTGTAAACTGTTGGCAATATCATAGACATTTTGTCAAAAAAATCGCATTCTTTTTACAGTCTTAAAAAATATAAATGTTTATATAATATGTTCCGAGAAAAAGTGCCAAATTTTTTTTTTTTTTGCATTTACGCACCGCGTTTTCCACGCTCGTTGACTTTTGGTTTCAAACTCAGTAGATTTTAGTCACTATTTAAATTAAAACGTTGACTTTTCAGGATTCCGGTAAAAAAAACAATTTAATTTAATCATAATATATTTTTGAAAACTCTTAATTATATTACATACTCGTAGTAATCGGAAGGATAACCTACTTATATAATGTATCGAATTTTTTCATACAAGCCAACCTTTCTCGTTCGAACAAATTTTCGTTCTCCTCCCTAAATCTCTTGTATTTATATTTACACTGATCTCTACGAATTTCTACGTAGCTGCATACATATGTCAAGTAAACGAAGTACGAGATAACTCGTAGTAAGCGTCCTAGGCAATAACGCGAACAACGAGATATCTCGTAGTTGACAGTAAACGTGTTAATTCAATCCGTATGTTTTTCGTCAAATCCTTCGCATACCATTCTAATTTTTAAGTACCACCGTCATAAATATATATTTTTTCAGCTTTTAAGGGCTTAAATATATTTACTGTTTTTCAATGATTTTTATGGGTTTATGTTTACTTTTTTAGAACGGTTTTTCAAGGCTATTTCTTTTTCATCATGGCGCTACGTTTAACAAGTTGGTGTCTATGTCGTCGATCCCAGTTCCGATCAGTTTAACTTTATCTTTTATTAAATAATCCGGGGTATTCTCTATACCGTCTTGTACCACAGCATCCGAAGAGCGAGGGTAGGGTTCCGGCCGCGAGACATGAATTTTTCATAGGGCGAACCGACCTTCCGAACACGGAAGCCAGAATCCATTGATATGCCCCTTCAATTTAAAAGACAAACAGATGATTGAAAACTAAACCAATTTGTTTTTCTTCTTCTTTCAGAAGTTTTCAGAATACCAATACTTTCGTTAATACACGCGTATACTTCGCTTTACACCCACGCATGCGAAATTTACATATCTCATATCGTCTTGTTTCGGTGTGAGGATTTTTTTACAGAACCTTCTTTATATTTAAAATATATATATTTTGTTCCTTTTTTGTTTAAAATCGAAACCAACTAAAATAAATTATAAATAGTTTATTTTTATATGTGAATTCCACGAAGACTACAGTAATTAGAAACAATCAAATTTTATATTCTTATTTAGTCACTTTATTAAAATGGTAAAAATGTTACTTTCGTACTTCAACTATAACAATATAAGGTATGGATATTTGTTTTTGATATTTAAACAAAAATCTTTTCTACAAGAGGCATCAAACATGTATGAATTAGGTTTTTCAGAAAGTTCGGACCGTTTTACAAGAGAGGGCTCTGGCCGATTCAAATCTGGCGGCCGTTTTTTTAGTAACCCTGAGCATTTGTCAATTAAGTTCAGTTCGCAAATGTTTGACATTCTCACAACAACATTTGTTTTATCGCTCCTTAAAATGTCGCTTTTCGTGGTAAATAAGAAGCATTTGCGGGATGTTCTGCTATTCTGTTTTAATGTTGGTTGGGAGATTATACCGCACCCGCCTTATTCTCCTGACGTGGCACCATCTGACTACCACTTGTTCATGACGCATGTCTCAGAAGAGTAGCACTTACATTCATATGCTGATGTCAAGAATTGGGTCGATGCCTGGATTACCTCAATTGCCAGAAATATGGGAAAGTAGTGGAAATATTTTGATTGATGTGTTTTTTATTTTACTTTTCAAATAAATGCGATTTTCATACAAAAAACGGACCGAGCTCTTCGAAACACCCAATATGTAATATTAGGTCCTTACATATGAAATTGGCGTTTTGTATGTGAGGAACATAAAAATGATTTTTTTTTAATATAATATATTTATTTAATCAAAGTATTTACCATTGCTATCTATGCACTTTTGCCATCTCATAGGTAGTTCATCGATCCCTTTACTAAAAAAACCGGGAATTAATACAATCTTTGAAGTCGGTTTGGACTGCCCCATCGGAGTTGAATTTTTTCCCTTGCAAGAAGTTATCCAAATTTCGAAAAAAATAACAATCTGTTGGGGCAAGGTCCGGAGAGTACGGTGGATGTCCTAAGATGATTGTTGTGCAGTGTGTGGAAGATCAGTAAAAATATGTCTAAACATTCCAATTGAAGCTCTTCTAATTTGGTAGCCGTCTGTTGTGCGGTGTGTGGTCTAGCGTTATCATGAAGCAGCAGTGGCCTAGAGCGATTAACCAGCCTCGGTTGTTTAGCAGCTAGCTTTTCCATCATGGTTTGCAGTTGCTGACAATAGACATCTGCCGTAATCGTCTGGCCAGATTTAAGAAAGCTGTAGTGAACGACACCAGCACTAGTCCACCAAACGCTCACAAGTAACTTTTTTGGAGTCAATTTTCGCTTGGGGCATGGTTTGGCTGGTTCGGCAGGGTTCAGCCATTGCGATGAGCGCTTCCGATTATCATACAGGATCCACTTTTCATCACAGGTAATGATTCGATTCAAAATCCCTTCATTATTGTGCCGGTTGAGTAATGCAACGCAGCAGTCAACGCGCGTTTGTTGATATGCTTCACTCAATTCGTAAGGTACCCACCTTTCAAGCTTTTTCACCTTCCCAATTTGCTTCAAGTGGATTATAACAGTTTTATCACTAACACCGCAGCCTGCAGCTAACTCGGACGTGGTTTGCGATGGATCCGCTTCCACAATAGCCTTCAATTCTTCATTATCAACTTTGGTCTCTGGCCGTCCACGGGGCTTGTTCTGCAGGTCGAAATTTCCAGAACGAAAACGTTGGAACCAAAAACGCACTGTGTTTTCTTTTGCGGCACCGTCGCCATACACAGCATTAATCCTTCGAGCCGTTTCTGCAGCACTGGTGCCACGGTGGAACTCGTACTCGTAAATAACGCGATATTTCAAGTTTTCCATTTTGTAAACTGAGTGACGCAAAGAAAAAAAACAATTGAGGAAAAAACAAATGAATTATAATTTTCGAAACACAGATACTTGAGTAAATAGCTGTATAAATTTGAATTTGGAATTCCTAACCAAAGAGAAGATATTTGAGATCAAAGTTGCCAGTACAGCAAAACGCCAATTTCATATGTAAGGACCTAATATTATATACACAGGAAATTGATGCACCATTTCAATTAATTATATGAGCAAGTAATTTTGTGATTAATTATTTTTAAATCCTTTATTGCAGGATAATTTATCACAATAGTGATCAAATATCCGGTCTCACTTTTATTATCATATTGTAATTTCACTATTGCATTATACTATAATATATTGACTTAATAGGCACTGGAAATAAAATACCATACAGGTTTTAAGTTTTCTATTCTACCACCGTCACATCACCGAATTAACTAAAAGACCAGTGGAGGCACGAATTGAAATCAAACAATTTGAAGGCATGTTATGGTTTTCTTTAACAGGTAATCTACGAATTGGATTTTCCAATTTATCATACACGGGCCATACACATTTTTCGTCTGTCTTTTTCAGTTTTCACCTGCTTATTTGTGAGTTTTCTATCGCTTCCAATATGTTATCATATTGAGATTATGGTATATATAGTTAATTTAAAAATAATTATCTTTATACCATTACAGCACAAATCAAATCAATCCACGGATTGAAAAGAAAGTACATTAAAGGATATATGTTTATAACCATGATAATGGAATCATGACATTTACCTCATTGTTGACCTTATAATTAGTGTTCACTTATTCGCTATAGCTGCGTGTAACGAGGTCCACCTCGTTGGGCAGACGCACCGTTTTCAATACAGGATAATTTCGAAATGCTTCCGTGAGGCTATTTGGGGTATTAAATAAAATATGATTCCTTTCTTTATTGTGACTGTAGGGAATGTTTGTTTTATTTAGCTAAGTATTTCTGAATTGTTTATACCCCTAGATTATTCAATCAATTTTGAAAAATGCTTTCATAAAAGGATCTTATGACACGTTTTGTGATTGAATACTACTATTTTTCATTTTCTTCTTCCGATGGCGCTACAGCCCATATCGAGTCTTGGCCTCCGTCAACTTTTGCCACCAGCAGTCCCTGTCCTCAGCAGTCGTCCTCCAGTTCGGCATCCGAAGAAGTTGTGCTGCATCCCTCTTTACTTCGTTCTCCTCACATCTCATCATTGCGTCGAATAAGCCATTGCTCTCCTTTTCTTACGGGTCCACAAATTCGTCCATTTTTACCGTCAAAACCAGAGTCTCGCAGCCATACGCCAATACTGTTCGTATTACGATCTTATATAGTGCGATTTTGTCTTTTTAGCCCTTTTTTCATTTTACCCGTAGTAATACATAAATTTAAAGTGAATGTATCATCAACTAGCACTTAAATTGTTTCAACTCTCTTTACTTTCTGCGGTGTGCCTGCAAAATCTATCGATATATACAAGCATATAAATAGTGTGAACTGGTAACAACCCGTGAAATATTCACGGAAATATAGATTTTCTACCCTTTAACTTGTCGAAGAGTATGGACGGAAATGAACGTCGACGTAAAATTTCCGTAGAGGAGTATGGACGTAAATGAACGTCGATGTAAATTTTTGGGGATATTGGCTCAAATATGCATTGTAACAACATATATGGTTATTTGTATTAAGCTTTTTGACATATATAAAATATGATAAAACAGTTAGTGATTTTATCATCAACAGTATTTAACATTTTTGAAAGTCACGTGATATTGACTCGAACGAGTTTCGACCAGTTCATATATTGCAAACTGAATTTACGCGCGCTCATAATATATTACTTTTTTCGCAGTTTTTAGTAGTTTTGCTGTGTTTTTATATGTTTATTATAAAGTTATTGTGATTAGAAGTGTTAAATTGTGTTTTTTTGTTAGAATAATGTTTTTTTTCGTGTTTATAATTTTGTACCTTGTGTTTTTCGTAAAAATGGATTTCACCCGAGACGATGAAATTGACTATCTTTTGATAAACAGCGATAATGAAGAAGAAAACATAGAGAGTATTGATGACTTAGAAATGGTCGATGGTGAATCTTCTTCTTCTTCTTCCGATGACGATGAGGATCCAGTTCCGGTTCAACAGAGTGTTAGACGTGGGCGTGAACAAACAAGGACATGGAGTGATACACATTTCACCCCAACATTTCACGAATTTGACGATTTCCAATCCGGCATAAAAAGCCCTATAAAATTAGATGACGATTTTGTAGAGCTGCAATTTTTTGAGTTATTTTTTAACGAAGAGATTGTGGAGACAATTGTTTCGGAGACGAACATTTATGCGACGACTGTAGCCCATAATTCATCTGCAATGTCAAAAATGAAAAAATGGGTCGCTACTACGGCCAACGAAATACGTATTTTTCTAGCTACCATTATGCTTATGAGCCTGGTTGGCAAAAATTGTATAAAAAAGTATTGGTCAAACAATCCATTAATTGAAACACCATTTTTTAAAGTTTTATTTTCTCAAGATAGGTTTTTACTTATATTGAGAAATCTGCATTTTGCGAGTCATCCCAATGGCAATGACAGACTCTTCAAGATAAGAAAAGTTTTGGACCCCCTAAAAAAAATTATGAAAGAGGCATTTCATCCGTATCAAAATTTGTGCATCGACGAAAGCCTATTATTATGGAAAGGCAGACTTTCTTTTAAAATATATATTCCATCGAAACGGAGTAGATTCGGCATCAAAATATTTGTTTGTTGTGATGTGACAACGGGGTATGTTTTGGATTTGATCATATATACTGGTTCCACAACAGATGTTGTAATAAATTCTAGTGTAGGGATATCGGGTTCTGTGGTGTTGGCTTTGTTGAAGGACTATCTTGGATACGGACATAGCTTATATGTTGATAATTGGTACACTTCACCTGCTTTGTTTGATTACCTTCACGAAAAGAAAACAAATGCATGCGGAACGGTGAGAAAAAATCGAAAAGAAATGCCAAAATTCGACAAGGTAAAAAAAGGTGACGTAGTCGCTTTTAATTCTGAGAACCTGATGGCTTTGAAATGGCGGGATAAGCGAGATGTTTTGATGCTGACGACTATCCATGCTAATAATATGGTGGAAACGCCAAAAATCGACCACGCAACTGGCTTGAAAAAACATAAACCGGAAGCTGTTGTTGACTACACAAGAAATATGGGGAGTGTTGATAATGTTGACAGGATTTTGGGACTCGGAGCTGTTGGTCGGAAAACCATAAAATGGTACAAAAAAGTTTTCTTCCGACTACTGGAGATCGCAATTGTCAATGCTTTTTTTCTGCATCGTTCTGCTAAGTCTTCTACTAATTCTTTTGAAGAGTTCAAAGAGAAACTCATAGCCCAGATGGTTGAAAAATATCACACATCGCGACCATTATCATCTGGTGGTAGACGAGCAAACGATAACCCCATACGACTAACCGAAAGACATTTTCCTCAACCAGTGCCACCCACAGAGTCCAAAGGAAGTAAAGCCCAACGACGCTGTTTTGTTTGCCAGCACACCTCAAAAAGACCACCACAAAGAAAAGAAACTCGTTTTATGTGTCGCGAGTGTGACGTTGCGTTGTGTGTGCACCCGTGTTTCTTGGATTACTAATTTTATGACATTTGAATTAGTTTTAATTTATAAAAAAAGATGAAAACAACAGTGTAACGTAATTTTTAAATAAATATTTTGAGTTTTTTTTGTGACTGTACATGTTTTGTGACCCCTGGAATACACAATCGGTTTTTTTACAATAAAACCTAAAGTTGGTGAGTTTTATTTTTTTTATTATTTTTACATAATTTCTATTTTTATAATACATTGAATTCGCGAAAAAAAACTATATAATTTTCATGTAAAAAGAACTCACTCCCCATAGAAAGTCGGACATCAATTTTTGTACTCCCGGAAAGGTTAAACTTGGTTCATTTTACAATCGTACCTAATTAGTAATAAGTTTTAACTTCTAATTAAAAAAAAAAATTTCGCACACGTTAAAATTTTTACAATTAACAATACCAAATTGTTTTCCTTTTGTTTTCTACACAACTGTCATACGACAATAATCAGAACTAAATTCACAATAATCCAGAACACTTTCGGGCATGCGCATCGAGTGCATTTCGAATTACTTTCGGAGAGAATCGAAGTATTCCTCTCTCGCTCTCTTGTATTAAAAATATTATCGTACTCTTTCTTGATGGCATTCTAGTTTTAGTCTATTTATATTATGCTGGGCTTGAATAAACACGTGAATCATGCAATGCGTCGCAGAACTATTTTTTTATTCGGTTATCAACATTTTTGCTATATGTATCATTTAATTAGTGTACAGAGGGTGATGGTGTGGATTCGAGACGGTACAGGAGAAGCGCACGAAATGGTAGCTTGAAAAGTTGGTGGCGGTGGTACCGCGGCCTGCACGTCTCGACATTGATATCATTCCCCGCGGTTGTGACGTCACTTGCAGTATCGACCCGGGAGCCGGGTGTTCTCTGGGCAGGTTGAGTTGGACCGGGAATCTTCGCGGATTAATCAAAATCAAATCACTTTGAATTCGTGATTCTTTATTACTGCAATTGTTTTTTGTTTTTTTTTTTACATTAATATAATGTATAATCAAATAGTCTCTTAACTAACCATCACGCCGTCTCCCCGAAGGGGTAGGCAGAAAGAATGGACTGCCACACTTTTCTTTCCTGACATATTTCTCTCGCTTCCTCAACATTCATACATCGTGTCATGCACGCGCGTCGATTTCTCTGACTCCTCACATGGTCGACATTCAATATTTGATTTATTAGATCGTGCCACGTTTTTCTCGGTCTTCCTCTATTTCTGGTTCCATTTACATCATTAACATATACTTTTTTTACCGTTCTTTTTTCATTCATTCTTTCCATAAAAAGTCTCTTTCTATCCTGAAATACCTCTCTAGCTTCCTCTACATTCATACAGCGAGTCATACACGCACGTTGATTCTTCCGGCTTCTGACATGACCAACCTTTAAAATTTGATTAATTTGGTCATGCCATGTTTTCCTCGGTCTACCTCGACTCCGTACTCCATTTACATCGTTAACGTATACTTTTTTAACCATTCTTTCTTCACCCATGCGTTCCATATGTCAGAACCAATGCAGCGATCCTTTCATAATTTTGTTCATAATAAAATATCAATTACTAATAAGTAATATACGAAGAAATATTATAATTTTCACGTTTTTTTTCATTTAAAAAATGTACATATATATCGTCGGTTCAAAGGTAAAACTCATTATGTGACATTAAATTTTTTTTTTGCAATTTATTTATTTATTATAGAATAACAGTTATTCTTAAATAAAAACACTTGGTGATTATTTTCTGACGTAGAATTCACAAGTCTGATACATAACTGCAAAAAAAAAAGTCACTTAATGAGTTTTACCTTTGAACCGACGATGTGTTTTAAAACTCCCCTAATTTTTTTTTTAAGAAAACTTGAAGTAAAATTTGTGTAAAAAAAGTCTGCATTCAAACCAAACTGTTTATCCTGTTATTATTTATTATATGGAAATACAAAGTAAATATTTTTTTAATGAATAATAGTTTTGGCCGAAAGACTTTGATACTTCAACATTATTAACTGTTCAAATTTATAACACTGTTATGATACCACAAATATATGCGATAGAAATTAGATCTCTTAGACAAATGTGTGAGTACTCTGTGTATGATAGAGTGTCGAATGAAAATATAAGTGATTGCGGTGCGAATGATGGTGTTATGAACAAAAGAATGAAAGGATCATTAAGATGGTTTGGACACATGGAAATAATGAATGAAGAAAAATGGTAAAAAAAGTATACGTTAACGATGTAAATAGGACTAGAAATAGAGGAAGACCGAGGAAAACGTGGCACGATCAAATAAATCAAATTTTGAATGTCGTCGGCCACTTGAGAAGTCAGAGTATTCGACGTGCGTGCATGAAACGATGTATGAATGTGGAGGAGTTAGAGAGGTATGTCAGAACAGAACGGTATGGCGGTCCATCCTCTCTGCCTACCCCTCCGGCGAAACGACGTGATGATTAGTAAGTTTGATATACTATAGTATGGGAATGACATATGTCATTCCCATAAAACATAATAAAACTATTAAATGTTTAAATTTGAAACACTGTATCAACATTCATTTGTGAATTTGTCGAGACAGCTGTTTCGCCAACCTATGTTGGCATCATCATGTGTTACAAGCAACTTATTGTTGTTGTTAAAGCTTTTTGCAACACCCGACGATGCCAAAATAGGTTGGCGAAACAGCTGTCGCGACAAACTCGCAAATAAATATTGATATGTAATAAGAGTGTTTCAAATTTAAACATTTATAATTTTGAGTATCGTACCGTTTCGGCCCAAACAATGTTGTTGTAGTGTAATTGACATAGTCCCTTTGGTCTGGTGTAGAATTTACGTGACAATAAAATGGCGATAGTTACCTATCACATCTCATGAGAATCAATATCATAGCTTATAACCTTTACATCGATTTGGCTCGCACTGTAATGATGTAAAGAGCGATTCATCAAAATAATTACTTAAAATAATAATACTTCCAGGAAAGACGTTTTCATTCGTGTTAATTAAATATATAAATGACGACTGCTCCTGACGTACTCGATCAAAATTTATATTTATATCAGGATAGGATAATTTTAACTAACTAACTAACTAACCATCACGCCATCTCTTCGAAGGGGTAGGCAGAAATAATGGATTGCCACACTTTAACCGATGTGGCACTCAATCCTTCTCTTTTGGGCCCACGGGAGACGCGGTGTGATCAAATTAAATCAAATCAAATCAGTTTAAAAACTCAAAAGACATAACAAACAGTAAAATTTCTATTGAGTAAAAGTAAAAGGCATCTATTGAGTACAGGTAAAATATTATAAAAATACAACATTGTACCAGGAACGCATTAGAGATGGGTCGACATTAGGAAGACAAGATACTTTCTTAAGTCAAGAGTATTTGTCTCCTGAACGGACCTTCACTAATATGGAAGACGTCGATCTCCAAGGAGACAGCGTTCAGCAGACTTATTGCTCTTCCCACCGGTGTCACCAGAGGCAGATTGGTTCTGGTGGCCGGTAGGTAAAACAATCTGTGCTGTCGGAAAAATCTATCGGGAACAAAAAGACCAACACCCTCTAGCACGGTCGAGTGCTCGAAATATCCCCTGATTAATTTAAAGTAATGGGTAATGAGATTCCCATCTCTTCAAAGCGGTAATGAATTGGTTCCGAGCATTCCTAAAAGAAATGCCGTGGTATAGAGCCACGGATAACTACCATGGGTTGCGGACCTCATCGCCACCAATAGACATCTCCCGTTCAATAGGATAATTTTATTTATTTGATTTCTACTGTTAACTTGCCATAACTGTACATCACGAATTTTTATTTCATTGGCTGCCAAGCATCAGTTGGCAATTCTTCGAGATAGATTTACGAACAATTTTTTTTAATATATGTATTATATTTTTATTGCAGTGGCCCAGTCAGAGGACTCCCCCGTGGCCATGAAGCTGAAAAAGATGTGGCTGAAGACCCCCGTCGGAGAGGAGCAAGCAGCGCAAGCCGTCCTAGACCCCGCCATAGGTAAGGCTCCAACCCTTTTTACTCATTTTCGCAGTTCTTATGGCATTTCTGATCGTGTATTGGTGGTAATCTTGGTATCGTATTTTCGGTCACTACTTATGCCGAATAATTTTATTGTTTGACATACCGCCCTTGAGGTGAGTTACTCGCGAAAACAACGCTATACAAATTGGCCTAATATTATTATATAAATAATGATAAAAGTTTTCTTATATTATAAAAAAAAATATTAATGAAATAATATGTATGAAAAAAACGATAGTTTTCAAGGAGTTTTATTATAATATTTATTCGACCTTCTAAGGCATTATCAAATGTGTAATATTTGATAATGCATTAGAAGGGCGAAACATGTCGTACATAAATATTATAATAAAACTTGAAAACTATCGTTTTTTTAAATACATATTAATAATTTAATATGGAGTCATGATTGTTCAAGAAACAATAAATAAATAAAAATATTTTGACAGAAATACTGTGATATTTTAACATCTCATTAATATACTGTAAATTAAAATAATATAAATTAAGTAATAAAATACCCTAAATTAATTATCCCGATATTTAAATTAGGTTAATTGCTGTTTCACCAACCGATTGTCGCATCTTCATATGTAACAAAATACTAAACTTGTAAAAATAACTGACTAACTAACACCATCACGCCGTCTCTCCGAAGGGGTAGGTAGAAATAATGGACTGCCACACTTTAACCGATGCGACACTCCATCCTTCTCTTTTTACCTCCGCGTTAAACGAGGTTTGATGGGTTGCGAACCTCATCTCCACCAATAGGCATCTTCAAAAAATATTTTATTTATAAGGATACATAGCATTATTTATTTAACATGTTACCATTGTGGCACATTACAAGAGTTGTTTTTTTATTATTAAAACGCTGATTTGTTTCCTAAGGCGCGAAACCGGTTGGCTCTTAAATAAACAAATCTGTGGTATAACACAAAATTATTGTCATTTTTTAAACAGCGTGTCGTTTAAATGTCAGTATTTTAATAAATTTTAAACAATTCTGGCCAGAGCTATGACTGCCCTACCTAAGGTCCGGGTTCGATTCTCAGCGATGGCAGTGTGATTGGCACACTGTCTTTGGTCTGGTGTAGAATTCACGTGACAAATAAAATGGTGATAGATTAGCATGTGACATGTATCACATGTCATGAGAATCAAAAGTTGTTTACAGTAATTGGATTCAAATTACTTGTTGTATACCAATGTGGAAAACAACTGGAAACTACAACATTAAAGGCCCAAGTGGCATCCCAAGAACCAGCAAAATAGGTTACACTTTGCTGCAAACAAGTAGTCCCTTGGAGTGAAACAAGCGAGGCGAAGCTGTATTATTAATATAAAGAATAATAATTTATTATTGATTGTTTATTCAATTGACACCTGCATTTTATACGAAGTAGTGCTTATTTTGGATTTAAATGTTTAAATATTAAAATCCACTCGTTAAAACAATGGATAAGTTTAAATTTGGATATTTATTGGATTACTATTATACAGATCTATTAGACGAATGTGTATAAATACTCTGTGTATGATAGAGTGTCGAATGAAAATATAAGAAGTGAATGCGGTGCGAATGATGGTGTTATGAAAAAAATAATGAAAGGATTATTAAGATGGTTTGGACATATGGAAAGAATGAATGAAGAAAAAATGGAAAAAAATATATGTTAACGATGTAAATGGAACCAGAAATAGAGGAAGACCAAGGAAAACGTGGCACGATCAAATAAATCAAATATTGAATGTCGGCCATGTGTGAAGTCAGAAAAGTCGACGCGCGTGCGTGACACGATGTTTGAATGTTGAGGAAGCGAGAGAAATATGTCAGGAAAGAAAAGTGTGGCAGTCCATTCTTTCTGCCTAGCCCTTCGGGGAGACGGCGTGGTAGTTAGTTAGTTAGTTACTATTATACATTTGAAAAAAGCTCATAATTTTATTCTTTAATTCGTTATTTGAATTTAGTGTAGTGTTTATTAATTAGGAATGGCCTACCCATTGCCATAAACTCGTTGACACATTATCCAATGACACAATCTGATCAGAATAATCATTACTGCTATCGCCGATTGCAGTGGTTTTCACACTGTGAGGTCGTCCCACCATCGAGGGTGTTTAAACATTTTTTAAATTTTACCATTCGAATTTAAATATTGGAGCGTTTGTAACTAACTAACCATCACACCAATTATTTATTTTGTACAGTTGTATTCATATCGTTTTTATAAATTATACGAGTATTTGTGCAGATATGGATATTTAAACATTTTGAAATTGTATCCATTGAATACTAAGGTAATATATTATTATATTTAGTAGCTTAAAAAATAACATCTTTTTCTTCTTTTTATTATATGGAAAAAAACAATTTCGATAAAACGCTAAAATAATTTTGCAATATAAGGTGCCTTTTATGATATAGGTCGATTGTTTTAATATATTATATTTTGAGTGGTATAAATCATATAATCAATTAAAAAAATATATAATATTAACTCATTATCTGCGGGAAGGGTATTAATACCCATTTACTGGACTCGCGGCGGCCTAAGGGTAGGGGGGGGGGGGACTGGTTATTGTAAAGTATATTTTTACACAACTTTAATGACGGATTTTAAACTTATTTTTAAGCAAACATAAATTGAAATACATTTATAATATTACGCGCAAATCTACCTACAGACAAAATGTTAAAATATTAATACGAATTAAAATATACTCGGTTTTCCAGAAGTTTGATAATGCCTTTGCAAGGCGAAACATGTTATTCCTATAAAACTTAAAAAACAAATTTTCATTCGTATTAATTATAAAATTGTGCATTATTTTAAACTTATGATAATAAAAAAAAAACATTTTGGAAATAGATGTTTTGTCAAAAAAATATGGTATGACCAAATTTATCAATTACTACAGTAAAAGTTGGCAACATTCGAAGTCGAAAAAATCAACGAATGTGCATGTTACGATGTATGAATATAGATGAAGTTCGAACAGGGTAGATCAGTGTGGCGGTCCATCCGCTCACTCTACCCCTCTAGGGAAACGTGATGGTTTGTTAGTTTTAAACATATATGTACCTACTATATGTTGTATTTCAATCGTAATTTTGTCAAAAAAAGTTGTTTCGTCGTTGCGTCATACACACAAAAAAATGGTCAAAATTGTGGATCTCAAATATATATGTATCATTATATGAAAATACATGGCGCACTCAAAGTCATTACTGCAAATAGAAATATGTTCATAGAAGCAAAGATGGCAGTACACAATGGATATTAGGGCCAACCTTCATGTATGGAAGTGAGCTTGGAGGTGGCAAAAGAAGGATGAAAGCAGGATAAACGCCATAGAAATGAGATCACTAAGAAGAATGTGCGGGAAAACGTTGTATGATAGAATACCGAACGATGAAATGAGAGAGAAATGTAAGGCAGATGACTGCATCATGGATAAAATTAAAAAAAGGATCCCTGAGATGGTTTGGACATATGGAGCGAATGGATAAGAGTAGAATGGTTAAAAAATTGAACACAAGCAGCGTGAGTGGAAAAAAACATGGCATGACCAAATTAATCAATTACTTAAAGGCGGCCACATCGAAGTTGGAATAATCGACGTGTATGCATGGTACGATGTATGAATGTAGAGGAATCCCGAGAGTTATGCCAGGACAGAGCATTGTGGCGATCCATCCTCTCTGCCTACCCCTCCAGGAAAATTGCGTGATGGTTAGTTAGTTTGGTTAGGTGAAAAACAATAATTGAATCTGCCATGTGAGTGTTTGCGATAAAAGTACAGGATAATCGGGTAGACCGAGTCTCGCCCGCGCCGGGAGGTCCGCGCTCCGCTGTGCGATGGCCGATATTCTATTTTCAATTTCGTTGCGTTTTTTCGCACGTGCTTTCATGTCGCATGTTCCTCATGGCCGCTACCGCTACTTCTACGTATTTATTTTACCGCAATAAATTTCAACAGACGAATATTTTATTGCCTTGTTACTTTTCTAGCTTTCAATCAAACAAACAAACCATCACCGCACCACAGAGAGAATGGACCGCCACACTACTCTATCCTGACAAACCTCTCTAGCTTCCTACACATCCATACAACGAGTCATACACGCATGTCGATTCCTCCGACTTCTAACATGACCAACCTTTAATTTTTTATTAATTTGGTCATGCCATGTTTTCCTCGGTCTGCCTCGACTGCGCACTTCATTTACATCATTAATGTATACTTTTTTAACCATTCTTTCTTCACCTATGCGCTCCATATGTCCGAACCAACGAAGCGAACCTTTAATAATTTTGTTCATAATACCTTCTTCCGCCCTACATTCCTTTCTTATATCAGCATTTGAGATTCTGTCGTATATCGTTCTACAACACATACGTCTTAGGGACCTCATCTCTACCCCATTTATTCTGCTTTCATCCTTCTTCTGACAGTTTCATGCTTAGCTTCCATACATTAGGAAATGACATATTTTAATGCTTTCCGTTAGGTTTGACAATTCGGATTATTCGTACTTTGTTATAACATAAGTGTTTTTAAATGTTATTTTTGATAATGGCGCCTCTCATATTTTGTGGTAAAATGGATACTTCCTTATTATTATTATTTAAATATACTTGGGGGTTAACACAATTCCATAATGAAGATAGACTCCTTGGCAATAGGCAGATTAGTTGAAACAATGCGCAACCCCCGGACAAATTTCGATTTTTAAAGATGTTACTCATGTTTCCGAAAGCTGCCCAGCTTAGTCCAATTCTTCTTTATTATTATGAAGGTGTAAAACCTTCGATACATTCTGAAAAAAATAAACTTAGTGGAATAAAACAGTGTTTAATTAATATATGTATTTTTTAATTTTGAACATAAACATTTGTTGGTTTGCATGAATTTATTATCTCGCTAGAAAATGATTTACAATGAAAAGATATTTGATTTTTTTCTCTCTCTGAATATTGCCTTGTGTTTTGTATATTCCATCCGAATATTATTTCTGGCGAATGTGATAAAAGAACCGATTGACATCGTTGAGCTTTTCGATAAGCCATCGCGCGTGTGTTGAACTCCCACCCACACGCCAAGCCGTCCCAGTCCCGCCGTGTACTCCTACAATCACTCTTGCTTGATGACCGGAGCGGGGCGCGCGGGGGATACCTACAGTTCAATTTTAGGAATATGTGCGAAACATACGAAACCGACATTCGGTGGGCCCGGAGCAGGGTGGGGGGTACGGTTCAAAACTTTGCCTCCCCCCACCCCGCCCCATGATACACCGCCAGCCCTTCCTGGTTCCCCCACCCTTCCCACCCCAGCATTGGTTTATATGCCCCCCCCTTCTCCCCCCACGGACAGGGAGGACAAACATTATTTCCGTAATCTCGTATTCATTGTTTTAATTGTTTGATTAGCTTCATCTTTAATAATTGTAGAACCTAACTGTTTCTTGAACAATGATTCAAATTTATTTATCTAAATACACATTATATTTAGCTACCTGTGTATAATATGTGGCGATGAGGTTCACAACCCATCACACCGCGTCTCCCGCGGGGCTAAAAGAGAAGGATGGAGTGCCGCATCGGTTAAAGTGTTACAGTCCATTCTTTCTGCCTACCCTGTCGGGGAGACGGCGTGATGGTTAGTTAGTTAGTAAGTAATATAATAATAACATCTATGTTGCCGATTTGGAAGAATGCATCGACGTAGTAACACATGAACAAGTATGACGCTCATGAGGCTGAGTACTTTTCAATATTTAGAGTATTTTCCATTTGAAAATTGTTTCATCAATATGAAATATTTCCGAAGCGATCATGTTCAGCAGTTTGATTGCTCCCCCCCACAATAATACGAATAAACAACAACAACAACAAACCGTCACGCCGTTTCCCCGCAGGTGTAGGCAGAGATCATGGACCGCCACACTATTCTATCCTGACATATCTCTCTAGCTTCCTCCACGTTCATACAGCGAGTCAAACACGCACGCCGATTCTTCCGGCTTCTAACATGACCAACCTTTAAAATTTGATTAATTTGGTCATATGTTTTCCTCGGTCTATCTCGACTCCGTACTCAGTTTACATCGTTAACGTATACTTTTTTAACCATTCTTTCTTCACCCCTGCGCTCCATATTATTATTGTTATTATTATTATTATTATTCTGATGACTTGTATTTTAAGTGCGCCCTTTTTTAAAATCAATTACTCCAAGGGCGCACTAGGAAATGACTGACCGAACAGTGCATATGTCCGATCCTTTCATAATACCTTCTTTCGCTCTACATTCCTTTCGACCGCAATCTAATTTAATACGAACGAAAACTTTTGTTTTCTAGGTGTTCTATTATATTTTATGGGAATGACATATTTCGCCTTGCTAAGGGTATCATGTACCTTGGCAAGGCGATACATGTAATTCCCATAAAATATAATCCAACTAGATAACAGACGTATTTATTCGTATTAGTTATTCCTAGAGGAACTAGAAATAGAGGAAGATCGGGGAAAAAGTGTCACGATCAAATATTACGGGGGCCATGTTAGGAGTCGGAGAAATCGATGTGCCTGTATGACACGATGTATAAATGTTATGGAAGCGAGAGAAGTATGTCGTATAAACGTGACGGTCCATTTTTTCTGCCTACCCCTTCGGAGAGTCGGCGTGATGGTTTGTTAGTTATTCCTAATGTACCATAGCGCTACTCACGGGTGGTATGTTTACCTTTGTGTTCGGAGTTCTTTGAGTTGTGTGTATTGTGATTGGAACTCCACACATATGCATCTATTTTTAGATATTTACTTTAATTCTGAGATTACAAATCCAATTTAGTTAGTCGCTTTGTGGACTGCAATAAACATTAATCCGATTGTACGCGGTCATTTATACACTATTTAATTAATTTTACTCTTGAGAAAACCGCTTTTGAAACCTATTATTTCTTCTCAGTCATTCGCGATCCATTCATTTTTGTAATCGCGTAATGAAGTTTACTAATATTAATTTTCCGGTATTATATTATTGCGACAAGATGTCTGTAAGATTTGTAAAATATTATTTCGAAAAAATAGAAAAACATGAATACTTGTGTTTTCTAGATGTTTTATTATATTTTATGTGAATGACATATTTCACCTTGCTAAGGCCTTTCACGATGTATGAATTTTGAGGAAGCGTATGTCGGGAAAGACCATTGTGACGGTCGATTCTTTTTACCTACCTCTTCGGAGAGACGGCTTGATGGTTAGTTAGTTTAGTAAAACTTTATTTCATATTCAAAAATGTTTCATCGTTTTTAGATTTTCAAGCAAAACAAGGGATTTAAAAAAATATTTTGCTTCTTATTTTTATTTTACACAAATGGGTAACAAACGAACAGCATTTAGGCGTCTCATTTGAACATTAAATATTGAAGTTTAATAAAAAAAAAATAGTAAATTAACGTTTGAGAGAACATATTTACATATAAATAAACAACATATCTCAAAAGGTTCCCAAATATGTCGACCTCAGTGAGGTGGTACTCTTTCTAGAAGTATTAATGATGTAAAACTCTATATTAAATAATTAATTCGAACGAGAACGTCTGTTTTCTAAATGTTTTAATACACTTTATGGGAATGACACGTTTCGCCCTGCTTAACCATTATTAAATGTCTTATTTTAAACATTTGATAATCCCTTACCAAGGCGAAACCGTTTTCCCCATAAAATATCTAGATAACAGACTTTTCCATTCGTGTTAATTATTGATAATATACTGTTTATGAACACGGCCTCATTGACACTAAAATTTCCAAATCTGAGGTGATGCGTTTAACCCTTTTGTGCGGCTGACTACATTTGGAATCCAAAAAAATTTCAAACTGGGCGACTATATTTGCATATCACATTAATGAATTTCATATATCTTATAAACCTGTATTTACTTTATTTATGACTAATAAATTGTACATAATCGGGTGGTGGTCTAGGGGATAGAACGCTCTTCTCCTGATCCAAGGGAGGGGACTTGGGTTCAAGCCTGGGCACGGCCAGATTTCTTTTTCATCTTCTTCAGCTTGTCTCAATCCACTGCTGGACGTAAAGTCTCCACCCCCACGCCAGCTCTCTCGGTCTCAAATCAAATCAAATCAGTCTATTTCACCAATAGACATTACAAAATTATTTTTTAAGCCAGTGTTCTCCAGGCCCTTCCCGCCGTCCGTACAATATCATCGCTCCACCTGGTTGGCTGTCTCCCGACACTTCTCCGGCCCAACCTTGGCCTTAATTCAGTAATCTTTTGGCTCCATCTTCCTTCATCCCGTCGACACACATGACCAGCCCACTGCCACGCCATCCTCGCAATGCGTATCCCTACATCGTTGACCCTGATACGTCTTCTAATCTCCACGTTGGGTATATGGTCTCTAAGCGAGATACCCAACATGGATCTTTCCATGGTCCGTTGTGCAACTTTGATTTTGTGCATTTCTTCTTTAGTTAACGTCCATGTCTCGCATCCATGTCATCACATGTAACACAAACTGGTCCAGCATTTTTGTTTTTAAATTTTGTGGCATTTCCGACTTGAAGATGTTGCCCAGCCTTCCGAATGCAGACCAACCGAGCTGTATTCTCTTATCAATCTCCTTGACTTGACCCCCTCTTCCAAAAGCCAACAGATGACCAATATACACATATTCATCTACCACTTGTACATTTTTATTATGGATTTTAATTTCTTCAATTTGTGTGTTAGTCAATATTTTTGTCTTTGTAATATTCATTTTAAGGCCAATTTTTTTAGATGATTCATTTAAAACTTTCAGCATTTCTTGGAGTTGTTCGGGAGACTCTGACAACAGAATTATATCATCAGCGAATCTCTAGTGACACAAATATTCTCCGTTTATGTTGTCTTCTTCATAATAATGAGCTATTTTCTGCTCATACTGCTGCATCGTAAAATAAATTCTAATATCATTGATTTAAATTCTAGGTGCAAGTCTTTTTTTTATTAATATTTTTGTATTAAGAAATGGGGCAATCTGTGGTCTACAAACGTAGCCAGCCGCATTTCGAGAAAATATATTTTGTTTACTTTAAATGTAGCCACCCGCACAATGGGGGTTAAATAAGCAACAGAGGCCCCGATCTCCCTGTTTCGCACCCCTGGCGTATAGTTTTCGCGTTTCTTTGCCTCCCCTCCCGGGCCGGGGATGTAATAGTCGCCGGTAATTTGCGTTGAATTAATTTATAAATATTCTTATAGACGATCGATTCAGGTATGTCGCGGCCGAGCCCGCCGTGCTCCGCGCGGTGCTCTGCCATGCCGCCGGGACCGTGTGTTATTCCACATAATGAGGACATTGTTTCCCGCTATTATCGGGTGCTCGGGGCCCGCTCCGGATAGGCGACAGCGTCAACTCAACGACTCTATCGATTTTCAGCGGTCATTCCAAATCTTAATAATAAGCCCGCGGTATGTTTTGTATTATTTTTTTTATCGCACGAAAGTATTTTATGCGACCGTGTCAGAGTGTAATTACCTACTTATTTTACTACACAATTACGCTAATTACGCCTACATGTGCTCACTGAATTTTTAGATACATAAATCACAGTGAAATTAATGTCAAATAACAAAACTCTTCATATTCTTCATATTTAATTTTTCAATCTAACATTTTACTAAACTTAGATTACTCAGGGGATATTTCGGGAACTCGGCCGTGCTGGAGGGTGTTCGGCTTTTTGTCCCTAATAGATATCTCCGACAGCGACAGCATAGATTGTTTTACCTACCGGCCGCCAGAACCAACCTGCCTCTGGTGATGCCGGTGGGAAGAGTAATTAATATGCTGAACGCGGTCTCATCGGAGATCGACGTCTTTCATATTAGTGAAAGTACGTTCAGAAGGCAAATACTCTTAATTCTGGAGAGTATCCTGTCTTCCTAATGTTGAACCATCTCTCATGCGTTTCTGGTAGTATACTATACACAATGTATTATTTTACCTGTTCTTGATTTGATTTGATTTAAACTCATAATGATGTTGAGGTTGAACGAATTTCAACATTTTTATTATTATATACATATTGCACGCTTAATATAACACTGGCTTAACTAAAAAAAACAAATTTTGCTCAATCTGACATGAGTCGGTGTTTTAACAAAAACAGTCGAAAAACACGTACGAATGGATAGCGTTAACATTGTGAACGATTATCGTATGTGCAAATGGATAGCGTTAGAATTGTGAAAAATAGATGGATAGCGTTAACACAAGCCTCTGTCTAATGTTAACTCAATTATGACCTAAACCATAATCGGTCAGTTTACTATTAAGTGTGCGATATATATTCGCATTTCTGATTATCGATTACGATTAACACGTTGACTGACAAGGTAATTTTAATGATTCGTGTATAAAAAGCCAATTTAATTCAATATTTTTTTTTGAGGTTATCTATTCATATGTACTAATTTTCTCATATCTCCACATATATGTCAAGTAAACAATGTACGAGATAACTCGTAGAAGGCGTCCTAGGCAATAACGCTAACTCGTAATTTGGAAGTCAACGTGTTAAGACACCATTAGAGATATTATTTCTGAAAATATATTTAATCATCCTTTTTAAGCGAAATCGTTGTTTGAATCAAAAATATTGTAGGCCTTCGCGGAAAAAATGATTAATTAAGATTGAAATAAACGAAAGTCCACGAATCATTAGGATATCCTTCTCTCTGTTTTCTTGCTATCCGACTCCGTCCTCGGCACCGCGCCGCGCCGCGCCGCACCGCGCCTTCCAGCCCGACTCGCCCGGCACCCTATTTAATGTGTTCGCCTTTGCATATAAATGACGCCACTTCGCTGTAAAACACTGCAGTGGGGTCATATTATTATTGATATTATTTTAATCGTGATATTCAACAGTATGCAATGTAAATATTTGCTTGTAATTTTTAATTAGTCAAAGCGATTCGTGCCCGGCCTTGTTGTTGGGCGCCGCTTTGAATGGTCACGTGTTGCCTGTAAAATCTCGTACGGCATCTGCGCGAAATTATTTCGAGTGTTGCGTAACACTACCCTTTGTCGCCGCGATCGGCTGACGCTCGCGCTGGTGGCGTTTGTTCCGGGGAGTTCGTCTCGGGGAGGCGGACTTTTTATTCGCGGAATGGTTAATCGCGCCGGAGGCAGGAGCGCGGTTTTAATTGAAGATCTGAGCGAAAGAATTGCGTGTACACCGGAATACTTAGCGGGGGGCGTACCGCGAGGGGGTCGGCGGTGACGCCGGCGTTATCTCCGCGTATCCATTTCCCGTGTTTTCATCTCGCGATGTGCGGGGGCGGGCGGGGGCCGCGGGGGGCGCGGGTGTCGCGGCGGACAGATTTATTTGGACGCCCCCTCCCCGCGCCGCCACCCACACCCTTCCCCCTCACATTTGACTGGATCAATAAGCAGGCAAAGGATGCCCGAGTAGAAAAACCATACCCCCACCTCCGCGTCATAGAGTCGGTGGGGTGGGGTGGGTGGGGAGGGGGGCGCGGGGGAGTCCACTCTCCTTTAATTAGTTGCCCTATGGCCGGCCCGACCGTGACTGATCTCCCTCGAGCCTATTCAGAGGCGTGAGGTACATTTAAATATCAGACAAACAATGTTCCCAACATCCAAGACCGATCCTTCATTATCGCATCCTGTACTCGTCTGCTCTAATCTCGTATCTCTTACATATAACCTGACTTCGCTCATAAGACTCAATTTTGTTTTTTATTTATTGCAATTATTTTAGCCATCATGTGATTACAATTAAACACGCCTAACGCTGAAAGAAACTAAGTGCGAAATTTTCAGCATAATCGATCAAGTAGTTATTGAGCCTATATTTTTTATTTAATTGCTTCTCAGTTCAACTGAGTCAGTTGCTTCTTCAATAAATCATCATGTAAACGTCTCATAATTATTTTTTTCAATATCACCAATATTTTTCTTTCTAATGTAGATGTGTTTATAGTCGTTGAAGATGTTTGTCAGTGTAATTCGGTTTACGACACGAGAAGTTGGTCCTTTCTTGTGGCTGAGATTATAAATGTTTACGAGATTTCCGTATCGAAGTATCCAATAAAAAGTAATTATCAAGCTATTGTATTAAAAGCGTAATGAGACATAATGAGTGAAGAACCGCCGCCGCTCATGCTTCCGAAAGCGGGGGCGCCGCTCCGTCTGGCCCCCGCCCGCCGGCCAGGTTAGGCTAGGTTAGGTTAGGTTAGCACCTGTAGTGTGCAGACCGCGCCTCCCCCGGCATCCGCCGCGAATATCTCCCGAGGCACGGTCGCTATCTATGTCACAAATGACGGCAAATTAGTACTCTTATCGTCCAACTTACTCACTTCTAATTGTAAATAATAGAATGTAAAATTTTAAATCGGCGAAGTCACGTGACGATTGAAGTTTTTATTA
Source organism: Lepidostoma basale (assembly GCA_022606425.2). Taxonomy (NCBI): domain Eukaryota; kingdom Metazoa; phylum Arthropoda; class Insecta; order Trichoptera; family Lepidostomatidae; genus Lepidostoma; species Lepidostoma basale. Next base: position 391,028 of record JAHDVF020000880.1, read on the forward strand.
CATTAAGACATTGATTGTGATATCTTATATCACAATTTCGCAATGTATTTATTTACGAAGATGGTATTTTCGATTTAATGAATACTTGTGCTAATGTCAATATAGTAAGATACTATAAAATATGGTATATACGAGCAGTGGCGGTACTCTAATAGAAGCCTAGAAGCCCGGTTTACGTAAGAAATTTTGAATCAAAACCTCTTCTGGCTTCAAGAGGTTCAGCTCTTGTGGCTATTCCTCCTACCTCTGATGGAAGGTGATTTGGTGGGTTGTTGGTTTATGCGGGGGCACGATTTCTTAGATTTGGATGTTTCGATTCATAATTTCTTACGCAAACCGGGCTTCTGGGCTTCTATGGGAGTACCGCCACTGTATACGAGTAGTATAGTAAAAATGTCGGTCACGTAAGGAGTCGGAGAAACCAACGTGCGTGCATGACGCGATGTATAAATGTTGAGGAATCGAGTGAAATATATAAGATGAAGTTTGAAAGAACAGTGTGGCGGTCAATTCTTTCTGCCTACCTCTTTGAGGAGACGGTGTGATGGTTAATTAATATAAAATATATTAAAACTTCTAGAAAACGTTTTTATTTGTATTAATTGTTTAATATGGAGTTTTCCATCAATATTCAACAAACAAAAGGTCAATATAATCATTAATATTTTTAACTTTCGTATGAAGCACTTCATTTATGGTGTGACATTATTAAATAAAAGAATAAAAACTTATTATTTGTATCTAAACCACTTTATTTGGTAACATCAACCGGTTTCGCTCCCGCCAGAGCTTCGTCAGGGTGAGAGAATAAACAGTTTACTCTCTCACCCTGACGAATCTCCGGCGGGAGCGAAACCGGCCGGTGTTACCAAATAATCTGGTGTAGATACAAATACCTACTAAAAGTGTATTATTATTTTATTTAGTAATATTTTATCTGAACATTTTTTTAAATGTAGTTTCATTTCACAAACATGATTTGGAGCGTAGACGTCCTTCGTCAGTGTAGAAAATTTAACCTTACTTTAAAATACAAAATATTTATTCAAATGTGAATAGAAAAGGAGTCATTTTTTAAACCTTATCCGTAACTCTGAGTAAATAAGCCATTCTGAGTTTCGATTAATGGACACACTCCAGGATAAAAAAAATAGTGTATTTAAAAAAAAATACCGTTGTATATTTGGTTGATTATTTGATTTTAACTAACTGACCATTACGCTGTTTTCCGAAGGGATAGGCAGAATGGATGAACCGCCACACTTTTATTTCCTTGCACACCTTTCTCGCTTCATCAACATACATATCGATTTCTCTAAAATTTGATCGATTTACTCATTTTATGGTTTCCTCAGTCTTCATTTATATCTTGCTCCTTTCACATAGTTAACGTATATTTTCTTCATTTATTCATTCCATGTTTCCAATCCATCTGAATAAACTTTTCACTATTTTATTCATAATACTTTCATTTGCACTTTCGCTTTATTTCGATTTTAATTTTCTAGAATTATTGATCATTATTATTGTAACTGTTTTTTTGAAATTCATTTTCGGACTGAAATAATTCAACATTCCGCGTCGAATAAAATAAATCAATTTAAATAATTAAAGCAAAATAAATTTAAATATGGGAACTCTTAAATATTATTATTATTTTGTTGACAAGCTCTTTACATCATTACATCGCGAGCCAAATCGACGTAAAGGATGAATATAAAGCGAACGGTTGAATATAGACTATAGACCGTCATAGGCGGAATATTCTTGTATATATTTGTGCACCTGCAAGCGGGCGATCCAGCTGCCGTTCTCCGGAGGCGCCACGTGCCCGCACACAGGGGTGCACATTCTCCCGCGTGACGTAACGAAATCTCGTGGCGTACGCACAAAGATTGGCGAATTTACACGTGACCCGATCAGATGCCCGAACATTATGTGTACATTTTATTATTTACACAACACCACCCCTTGTAATTCCAATTTCTTATAGGGAATACTCGTGACAATATTGAGATAGTCTGCAAAAAATCTTCATTTTGTTTATTATATACTAGCTGACCCGGCAACGCTTCGCTATTGCTATATTAGAGTATATAAATACACCCAATATATATTAAAGAAATACAATGAAAGTTCAATATCAATTATTTTATTGGATAAAATGACATGTGTATAGGTGCAAGAATGTGTGTATCCTAATTCAGTTCATATCTTTAAAACATTTGTTTAATCCAAGCAAACTTGCTGTGAACTTGAATAATACTAATGTGAATTGAACCACTGAAGGCTGGGCATTACCAAGGTGGCAAGTTTGCAAAAAGTCTGAAATGAGTTTTTGATGCCAATTGGTCTTAAACATAGCTGTGCAAAAGCGCGTTATGATTTAATAATATAGTGTAGTTCAAACGTTACCCTAAAGATGCCACCCAAAAAAAAGTTTATATATATCTTTTTCAGCTTTATGTTTAAACCATTAAACGTCCAGTCTTAATTTTTTTCCTCAATATTTTAAGTGAAATTAAAAAAACAAATAAATATACTATATCACATTTGCATAAAACATTCATACATATACAATTCATATCCGTTCACTCCTGGGCGTAGGCCTCCTCCATCTGCTTCAATGTCTGTCGATCCTGGGCAACACGCATCCAATGTCGTCCCTCCATCGAAGTTGAGGACATCCTGGGTTTCGGGTTGCAGTTCATCTATCATCAGGGCTGCGAGCGGCATGCCATTTTAGCGCTGCCACTCTTCCGATGATGTCCGACACTCCTGTTCTGCCTCTAATAGTGGAATTAAACCAATTAATCCAACCTGTACATACCATTTCAAAATTAGTTCATAAATATAACAATCTTCCTGGGCGTAGGCCTCCTCCATCTGATTCAATGTCTGTCGATCCTGGGCAAAACGCATCCAATGTCGTCCCTCCATCGAAGTTGAGGACGTCCTGGGTTTCGGGTTGCAGTTCATCTATCATCAGGGCTGCGAGCGGCATGCCATTTTAGCGCTGCCACTCTTCCGATGATGTCCGACACTCCTGTTCTGCCTCTAATAGTGGAATTAAACCAATTAATCCAACCTGTACATACCATTTCAAAATTAGTTCATAAATATAACAATCGGGTGTGGGATCCATACATGCCAGTATCTTGCGTTGCGTGCCCCATCTCACGACATCTTCCACCTTGGAGATATCGTGGATAGCCGTGTTCCTCACCCTATCTCAAAGAGTCTTTCCTGGTATCATCCTTAGCGTCGGCATCTCTGCAAAAATCAAATAATTATATTAAAATGAGCAGTATATTTAAAAAAAAAACACTCGATCATTGTAAGATTGGCGTGGGAACATCAGACCATTTGGAAATGTTATATTAGTGGATTTTTCCAACTGAGGCAGCTAATGCTGTATGTAAGGATATGTTTACCTATCACAGCATAACAGAGAAAAACTAAAACAGCTGAAGTAAATCGTCTAATCCAAAAGATATTATAGGTTATCGCCCTGCCAGAACAATTTTACATTACATTATTAAAATAGATTATACCAATTCATAGAATTGTTACTTAGAATTTAACGTTTTTCCATGTAGTCATAACATAACCTAAAATAATACGTAAGTAAAACGATATGTAATATCATTTCTATTCGATATAATTTAGAACTAAAACTTTGAAATATGTAATGCGGAAATATAATCTGTATTCATTTCAACGGCAAAATAGAATAAACTGAAGATATATATGAATTAGAAATATAAATATTTTACTTACGAAACTGTAACACGCAATTCAAATTTGACATTTCAGAGATAGGGATGGGCAATCCGCTCACGAGTCGACTCAAAGATTCGAATCTTTTTGGTGAGCGGGTGAGCGATGATCCATAAAAAAAAGAGCGGCAGCTCAATGATCCGCTAGATCAGGGGGGTCGGCAAAATTATTAGCCAAAGAGCCAAATGCGTACTTTACAACGATTTAAAAAAAAATTGAGAGCCAAATATGTTTATTGATTTAGATAACCTTTATTATAATTTTTGCACTTCATTCAATTACGGGTACACTGAATAAAACATTATTTCATACTTCTTCCTGTGATGAAGGCGACCAGCCTTCTCTCCATCTCTTTGGTGGTCATCCTGGTGGTCGACGGCCCTCTGGAGTCTCTTGCATCACGATATTAGGAATTCTTGCTGGATCCATTCTCTCGATGTCTCTGCCTACTCCATCTCACTATGTCTTCAATGTTGCAGGATTTGCGAATTTATTCGTTGGGTATCCTATCTCTAACGGTTCTCCCCACAATAGGTCGCAGTCTGGTTCTGACAGTGTCTGCTCTTGCTTTGATTCCGTATGTTATTATGGACCTGATGCATGTTTGTTTGTTGTTATTCTTAATTTTAGGCACAATTCCATGTTCTCATCAATAAGACGACTTCGTAGTTTACTCTTGTTAAAATTCATGCTTGAATAAAATTGTCCGCATGAATATGTAGAAGCGAAAAGCGAAAGATCAGCAAGAGTCAGTAATACTATTTCAGGCGTTGAAGATGATGACTAAAAATCTTTGAATTGGCGATGATGATTAAGAGTTTTAGCTAAACCGGAATTGATAATCGTAATCACCAATTCCATAACTTTACAAATTTCTTCTGGAAATGTCTGCGGACAGAGCGTTCTTGATGAATGATGCGATGGTAAGCAAGTATCTCGCGATTATTTTTTCTTTCAACAAACCCCTTCGGCTCCGGAGCCGCATTTTGCCGACCTCTGCGCTAGGTGAATCATATATTATTGCAAAAGAGTCGACGAACGGTTCCGCTCAGTAAAGTGAGCCGATTCTTCTTGATAATTATCGAGCGGCTCCGGAGCCGCATTTTGCCGACCTCTGCGCTCGGTGAATCGTATGTCGACGAACGGTTCCGCTCAGTAAAGTGAGCCGATTCTTCTTGATAATTATCGAGCGGCTCCGGAGCCGCATTTTGCCGACCTCTGCGCTCGGTGAATCGTATGTCGACGAACGGTTCCGCTCAGTAAAGTGAGCCGATTCTTCTTGATAATTATCTCCGGAGCCGCATTTTGCCGACCTCTGCGCTCGGTGAATCGTATATTATTGCAAAAGAGTCGACTATTTTTAGTGATCTCTTTAAGGGATCTGAGCTGAATGGTTCCGCTCAGTAAAGTGAGCCGATTCTTCTTGATAATTATCGAGTCGTTTGTCAAAAAAGTTGTTTGTCGTTGTGAATTTTTTTTTTAGCTCATCGACAAAAAATTTATCCTGGTGAATTTTTTTTTTTTTACCGGAATCAACTTTTTTGGTCGAGGAGCAAAAAAAAAAGGTCACTAAAATAATTTCAAACTTTGAACGACTCAAAATGGTGAACCGTGGATCGTTAAAAAGAGTCGGCTCACTTTGCTGAGCGGAACCGTTCAGATCAGATCCCTGAGATGAGTCGTTTTGCCCATCCCTATTAACGTGCGTATATTTTTCAGTTCAAAAGAGCGACTAATTTCATATCTGACCACGCAAAGAGTCAAAAAAGCCACTAATTTGCATCTTATCACGCCAAGCGAATATAGACTCTAAAGATCGATACTCAGGTGATACGAACATGAAGGTCTATACTCGCTCGCACTACGAAAATTTATAAATTTACAAAGTTAATTAGAGCTCGATTAATAACAAAAATATGCCTATGACGACCGGGATACTCCATTTAGTAAAGTGTATAACTTGGAAAATGATCAGCTCAGGAATAACCTCAGAAATAGTCCACACACACAACCAAAACTGCCTTTTATTTAGATAGATAGATTATTTTTACATTAATATGTATTCTACTGAATTATTATTTTTCAAGGATCTAAATCTCGCGAGTTATGCAGTCGTAGATAAATTCACGAACACGATTTTCGGATAAATTCCGATTCAATTCGCTAACGAAAGAAGGATGATGAATTAATTTAAATTTCGGCAACACGAAGAGTTAAAATGCGTGCATTAGGCGTTGTATGAATGTTGAAGATGCTAAATGAGTGTCAGAATAGTGGATACTTATTCTAATATTGACCTGTCCGGTCTCTCCGACTTTGGCGATCAGTGTGACGTATGTTTTCTCGCTAGTGATTTCCTGGTGTGTTTGAAGTGTTTACTGGAGTGGTTTCCCATTGGCTTCTCCGTGGCTTTTCTGTAGGGGTTATCTTACCTTAGCTGTTGGGTCTTAGTTTTGTAGTGCCGAAGATACGTCATATGTCCTCTCCTACCCTGCTTTGACCCTGATTGTAAGATCAGTGATCACATTGCCTGGGACTTACGAGATCGCGAGGACCACTCTAGGACGCCAGGGAGTCGGACTTACTGGAAGTCTTGCTGTTGTCAAGCGAGGTGGCGTTTCACGGCATTTTATAATATACTCGTATATTTCCAGCATGGGTGTCCCACCGTCCATAGTAGAAACTCCCTGATTTAGTTAGGTTAATTAGTTTGTACAATATTAGAAGAATATTTTTTTACTGTAACCGTTTATAATCGTTACAACATATTGTGGCAAATCCAAAACTGTATCACAATTGAATAATTTCGTTTTCCGTATACAGAAAGAATTTCGGCAATTATTATAAAGATGTCGTCGGAACATTTTGAACACATCGATAGCGAAATATAAATTTATTTATGGATTTATTTTATGAATTAAAACACTAAACAGTGGAAAAAAACACTGTTTTACTTTAAAAAAAAATCATTATTATGAAATTTTCAACAATTGAACAACTTGTGTAATTGAATAAACTGATTATTTTATGCTTTTTCTACTCTATTACTCGTATATTATGTGTCATTATAGAATTCCACAGTGTGAATGTTCAAACTTTATCAAAAACTGATGACCTTCGTGGCAGCGTGGTAAGAGCTAACACTGCCACACCCAATGTACCGGGTTTGATTCTCGCCGATGGTAGTATGATTGTCACGCTGTCGTTGATCTGGTGTAGAATTCACGTGACAATAAAATGGCGATAGGTTGGCTAACTACCACATGTCATGAGAATAAATGTAATAGCTATATAAATAAATTGTACACAGTAATTAGGTTTAAGACAACCTGTTGTATACAAAAAAAAATATATCTGGTTTTGAATGTTTCTATTGCAACCGCAGTCTCGATGTTATCCCGATTAATACAATTTATTTTATCATCTTTGTTCCAATGACAATTTGAATAATTTCTTTAATATTATTTTAAAATTCTTGCTGGTGTTGGTTTGTTTTAAGTGCCTAATCACTGCTTATTTTAAAAAAAAACTGGATACGTGGAACATAAATTAAATAGACAATATGTGCATCATCTAAAAAGAACATTTTGTGTTCAATTATTTTTATTTTGTTATTTTATTTTATATTTTATTGTATTTTATATTATTTGTTTTAGATTTTTTTTGTGGATGTTGGACGATCAAAGTGTGCGCGGGAGATGCCTATTGGTGGCGATGAAGTTCGCAACCCATCACACCGCGTCTCCCGCGGGGCGATAAGAGAAGGATGGAGTACCGCATCGGTTAAAGTGTGACAGTCCATTATTTCTGCCTACGCTTTCGGGGAGACGGCGCACATTGGATCCATTTGGCAAAAACAGGGACTTAGGGGTCGAACTCCGAATTTTGCCCTGATTTTTTTAAAATTAGGTTCATTGTGTGATTCCAAACCACTTTTACATTTGAACTTTTCTTGATATAACTGCTAACTTCTAAGAAAAAAAAAATTATTGTTTTTTTGTATGAAGCACTGATTTTTTCAAATATTTCGGAATCAGGTGGATACGTCAAAACCAAACTTAGTAAGGATTATAGAAGGCATAATCTTCTATATACTTTTTACGACATCTACTTCATATCTCTGCCCGTTTAAAAGCAGCAGACATTATAAATTTTAATTAATTGTTACGAGTATAAAGTGATTTCGGATTTTTTGTTAGATGATAGAAAAAAAATGTAATAAAAAAAGTACAGCTCTAACGTTTTGTCGTAACATAAAGTGTGCAAAAATAATACTGATGGTATATTTAACTCAATTTCACAAAAAAACGCATCAGGGACCTTTTGCCAAATAAGTACCGATTTATTAACAATTACCACCACCACATTGCCCTGAAGATGCATACTGCAACGATCTCCGAAACGTCGGTCGAGAAGGAGAAATCACACGGTGTTACCCAAAATCACACAAAACATACCAGTACAGTGATTTACCAATTGTTTCCCATAAGCGAATGGCAATTTCGATTTTTAAACTCGGTATTGCATCAGTTTCCGCACGTTATTTTCGAGTGATATTTTCCGCTCCGGTCCTCGCCGCTTCCTCGGGCCGGCCTTGCGCCACATCGCTCCATTAACGAACACAAAAACGCATTACTTACATACGCACCATTTCGCAGGTATTTCGAGTATGTTCCAGCAGCGTTTTCTTTTATTGACTTTATAATTGATTCGCCTTGGTTTGGTGAACTGTACCCGAGTAAAACTGGTAAAAGTTTTTTGTTTTCTTGTTACAGCGTGAACCAAATCGATGTAAACGGTATAGTTATTATACAGTGGCGGTACCCCATAGAAGCCTGGGTTGCGCAAGAAATTTTGAATCAAACCCCCAAGTTTAAGTAATCATGCCCCCGCATAAACCAACAACCTACCAAATCACCTTCCAACAATGTTCCCATCAGACGTGAAAGGAATAGCCACAAGAGCTGAACCTCTGTAAGCCAGAAGAGGTTTTGATTCAAAATTTCTTACGCAAGCCGGGCTTCTGGGCTTCCATGGGAGTACCGCCACTGCTATTATATTGATTCTCACGACATGTGATAGGTAGCTAATCTATCGCTATTTTATTGTCACGTGAATTCTACACGAGATCAAATACGGTGAGAATCACACTGTCATCGCCGGGAACCTTTGGTATTGCAGACATATATATTGCCACTCTGCCACGAAGGTCGTCAAATGTATTGATTACAGATTATTATTCCTTTTTTCCTTTATTATTAAAACTCCCTTTTTTAATAATTATTTTTCTGCTTCCAACAATCATATTTTCCCAGTTTGTAAATCGGAAAGAATCACTTTGGTTCGGACAGAGTTAAGAAAGTATACGTTAACGATGTGAATAGAGTACGGAGTCAAGGGAGACAGAGGAAAACGTGACATGACCAAATTAATTAAATTTTAAAGGTCGGCCATGTTAGAAGTCGGAAGAATCCATGTGCAAGTATGACTCGCTGTTTGATTGTGGATGAACTAGAGAGGTGTGTCAAGATATAGTAGTGCAGGGGTGTTTTACTCTCTGCCTACTATTACGGAGAAATGGCGTGATGGTTTATAATTGTTAATCGAACACATTTTCATAGAGCATTGCCTGTTATCATTTTCGTGACTTATCTCTGGAGTAGACGAATTAAGTTCCATATCAATAACCCGCGTCCCTTCAACTCTCAACCCCTAGAAGGCAGACTCCTCGCTCGTGTTGAATCATACGAGTAATGTTGCTAACAAAGAAAGACGTCGACTTCGAGGCAGGCGATAAGCGTCCAGGGAATTAAACTTGTTTGTAGATTAGAGCAGCTGATTGCCTACAGACGCGTCGCCTTATCAAGATGCCTGCGCCAGGTTATCCAAATACCCATTAGGTACATTGTCTGCTTCATGTGTGGCGCTCTGTGGAATCTTGTTGGTTCTGTGAAATTACTAAAATTTCACTTCGTACGACTTGTCTAGCTAATTGCTCATACTGCGTTAAAACCGAATAAAGGTCATTCGCGCTTTGAAATGCGTCATTTTTGTTTTACCGCATTATACATTTTTTTTAAGTTTCAATCCTAGGGATTGATATCCACCAAATCTAACATGTTTACTGGTTCTTGTGATGCCACTTGGGCCTTTAATGTGGTAATTTTCCTTTGCCTTCCACATTTTTGTATAGAGCATGTTATTTGAACTCAATTACTGTATGCAACTTTTTAGCTATTAATTATCATGGCATTTGACACACTGCCTTCGCCGGGAATCGAACCCGGAACCTTCGGGGTGGTAGTCAATGAACTTGCCACGAAGGTCGTGGAATGGAATGGAATGGAATGTTCAGCGAATGGAACTCCTGAAGGTGTTGTGTTATATGATAACTCTTTGTCACACATTTTATCATTCTTGCTGCCGTGTTGTGTTCAGTGTCTAAATATCAAAGGGCACATTCATATTTGAATACGATGTTAAATCACCACCCTTCGGGAAGCGCCTTCTAATGCTGGACATCTCAATATTTACCTGTTGCACCATAATGGCGATATGCTCGATGTCATTAGTATCGATAATGGAACGTATACAAAGAATATTGATCGGGTTGCATTTAATCTGTACAGCTAAAATACGACTCTTTTATGTTCCATAATAAAGGTACAATACAATCGACGATTCCGAGAAAGTTACTTGTTACAATGAAATTTACTTTAACCGCAATCTTATAAACTAAATTAATATCGCTTCCTCGCAATGGTTTAATAAATTGAAATATTTGTAATTAATTTACAAATTGTGTTCCAAAAAATCGCGATAATCGAAAATACCATGTCAGCTTGTCGTAACATTTGCCAGACTGGATAATTTATTACCATTTAGTTTCCACTGCTCCAAGCAATTTAGATTGTATACTCTTTTCAATATTCACTATGTGAAAACGTTTTTTAAATGTATTTTATTATTCATTTCATCATTTCCTATGGCCATACAACTCTTGAAGAGTTTTAGCCTCCTTGATGATTTTTCGCCAAACTCATCGATCCTGCGTCTTTTGCTCCCAGCTCCGATTCGTCCAACCTAGCCAGATCAGCCAGAACATTGTCCATTATATAGGCGCTGTCTAGGCCTCCAGTCGGTCTAGACGCGTACATGTTCTTGATTGCTCTGGTCTCTTCGGCATACGTGCCCAATCTATGCTTGGCAACCGGCTCTCATGGTGCTCGTTATAAGGGACTGCTGGTTCATCGTACGTATCTCTTGGTTGGCCTATACCTCCAAGTTCTATTATCCAATTATATTGTTATCCCACATATTATTTTTCAAAATTAAAAATATCAAAAAATATAAAATTTCATTTCCATTATTTACAATGAACTCGGACCAAGATATTTCAATAACCAACGTTATTCTGTGAAGATTTTTTTTCGCAAAAAAAAGAAAAAAAAATGAAAATAGATAATTCTTCTGTAAAGCGACTCGAACGTAAATTTTTTTTAGTATGCTTTTTAAGAAATCCATACAAGAAGATGTTCTGAGATGAATGTATTTCTTAAAAAGCAACCAAAATCTATATACTGTGTAGCAGATTAATTGGTTTAAAGTCCTGTACGTGGATATAGGTTTCCTGGATGCGGGTTCATGCCTTGTAATATTTTTTTTGTTATATATATTTTTTTTACATTTTTTTTTACAAAACAACTTTGTGTTATCTTTTTTTTTATGTGCTGGGTGAATTTATTTTATTTAAAGTTTAAACATAAAATTTGTATATTCGTGCTCAGTATTGAATTCTAATGATTTAATTTTGTTTGCTGACGGTAATATATATTCCTTCTTTTATTAGCCTGGTATGTGACTTTTAAAGAACAGGGCAATATGAAATTAGTAAAAAGTGCTCTTATAACTATACGTCATTTTCTAGATCTCTTAACTTACTAACCATCACGCCGTCTCCCCGAGAGTGTAGGCAGAAAGAATGGACTGCCACACTTTAATCGATGCGGCACTCCATCCTTCTCTTTTCGCCCCCGCAAGAGACGCGGTGTGATGGGTTGCGAACCTCATCGCCACCAATAGGCATCTCCCGCGCACACTTCGATCTCCCAACGTCTACAAAATAAACCTAAAACAAATTATATAAAATACAATGATATAAAATAAAATAACAAATAAAAATAATTTAACACATAATGTTTTTTAGATGGTGCACTTGTCGTCAGCTGGACGATCCACGATTTTTTTTGTAAACATACTACCCAAATGTATGTATTGTTAGATATATGCATCATACAATAATCTTTCTTAATAATTTGTATTTAATTCGTCCGTTTTAATTCCTATACGTGATCGCGTCTTTCGCTAGCGATTCGCAACCATTGTAATTCGAATGGCAGAAAAAGCGATGCTTCCACTTGTTACCCGCGATGTCTCGGGAACAATGCGCGGGCGACCTCTGCCGGGAAGAAAGGGGTCGCGGGGTGACGGTCGAGCTTTAGCGTTGGGGTTGGTTTTTATTACGTTTTTATTGTGCTGTTTTATTTTCGATCGCCGAAATCAATTTAGAGATAGAACGAAGCTGGTGACGTACGAGCTTTGGACATTTTATACCCTTTCGGAGGTCATTAAAATTTTGTCAAGTATTTCGGAATGGTCTTTAAGTAATTTATAACGTAGAGTCACAAAGATGCCGGCTAGAATATTTAATCGTATTTCTTATAATTATATGATAAACTGCATAACATTTGTTCAATATTATAGTATCAACAATGTATTCTTATTAATATAATTAAAACATTTCTTCAATGACGTTTTGTTTTTCAAATTACGGATATCAAAATAATGCGGACTCGATTCCCGTGCTTTCGGCGCGCCGTGAATGGATGACTGAGCGCGCATGCGCAATGACTCTTTTCGACCACGCTGGTTTTGAATTTTATAACGTCGCGCGATTTTCAAATTTCGAATTCGAACATTTTATATTTTTGATTCAAATAAATCCACCATTCTTGATTCAGAAATTCTGTGAACATTGTGTTTACGTAATTTATAACCGACAATTTAACTTTTCTTTTTAAATGTTTCTTCATTTTCACTGTATTAAGCGTTATTATAATTATAGATTTATTTAGATTTTATTTCATTATATTACTGCTGGTTGACTTACTCATTATATGAATTTCCTTAACTAACTAACTAACCAACCATCACGCCGTCTTCCCGAGAAGTAGTCAGAAATAATCGACGGCCACACTATTTTTTCCTGACACATTCATCTTGATTCTTTAACATTCATACATCGTGTCATTCAAGCACGTCGATTTCTCTGACACCTCACGTGACCGACATTTAATAAATTAATCGGATATATATTTATAAAAAAAAAACTTATTAATGTATTATATAAAAGGAATGTATATAAGTGTTATTTCCATTTAGAAGTTCTAAAAATTGATTTTATACCAAAATACTGACAAAAAAATATTTATATTAAAAATATAGGATGTGATTGTACGATATTTCAATTAATGGTAGCAGTGAATTTTTCAGCGGCGATGGAGGAGGAGCAGGAGGCGGCGCTCTGCGCTGCCCCTCCCGGGCCTGGGGGAGGCGGGGGCGCCGCGGCAGTGCCGGGGGCGCTCCCCGACGGGCCGCAGTCCCGCCAGCGCCACCAGATGAAGCACCGCGAGCTCTTCCTCTCGCGCCACGTGGAAACACTGCCCGCCACACACATTCGGGGCAAGTGCTCCGTCACGCTGCTCAACGAGACAGAATCCCTCCTGAGCTATTTGAACAAAGATGTAAGGACACGTAACTTTATTAATTACATAAATAAATAAATATTTTTTAACCATATCTGCTGTGTTTTTTGGGATACTGGGAATATCCGTGTAATTTGTCTTTCTCGATCAATGTTTTGGAGATCATTGCAGTATCCATCTCCAGGGTTGTCATAATCATAAATATATCATATCAGATCAAATGGATACTCTAAAAATGGATACTGCAACAATCTCTGAAACCTCAGTCAAGATTGATAAATTTCGTGCATATACCCAAGATTCTAAAAAAACATATTGTCCCAAAGCTTTATTTCCAAGTTATTTTTTTTTAGTGGTTATTTTTGCTTTTCTACTATACTCTCGTATGTGTGCTTTTCTACTTTTCTACGCCGTCTCCCCGAAGGGGTAGGCAGAAAGAATGGACTGCCACACTTTTCTTTCCTGACATATTTCTCTCGCTTCCTCAACATTCATACATCGTGTCATGCACGCGCGTCGATTTCTCTGACTCCTCACATAATAATTGTATGTATTTTTTTTTTGTTCTAGGACACATTTTTCTACTGCCTAGTATTTGACCCGACCCAAAAGACTTTATTAGCAGATAAGGGTGAAATCAGAGTAGGCAGCAGATATCAGACTGAATTGACAAATTTTTTGAAAGAAGGTATGTGATAATAAAATTATTTAAATACTGTATAATCAATACTGATGTCTGTTTTCAAAAATGTTTTGTTTTATGGGAATGACATGTTTCACCTTGCTCAGTCATTATCAAATGTGCATTACATCACCTGGCTAAGACATACATTTGATAGTGCCTTAGCAAAGCAAAATAAGTAATTTGCATAACGTAACATAAATCTATGAAACAGACATATTATTAATTAGTTAATATGGATTTCTACACACTGTTAAAGATACAATAAATTCTCTGTACATTGGAATAATAAAATTGATGAAATAATTTAGGATATCATGCTTATATTGCCAAACTCATGATATTTTTACAGGTGAAGAGGACCCCCGGAGATTAGAAACCCTGGAGACAGTGGTGTGGACCCCCGAACATGGTCTCACGGACCGGCAGATAGACCAGTTTTTAGTGGTGTCCCGCTCTGTGGGCACCTTCGCCCGCGCCCTGGACTGCAGCAGCAGTGTGAAGCAACCCTCCCTCCACATGTCGGCAGCTGCTGCTAGTAGAGACATCACCCTGGTCAGGACATTTGATATTATTATTATTTCGTAGAATAGCTCTTTACATCACTGCTTTTTCTTCAGCCTTCTTCCCCCCACTGTTCGGTATAGGCCTCTTCCATTTTCTTCCACCTGTCCCTGTCTTGTCCCTTCCGCATCTAGATTTTTCCAGCTATCTGGGCAATATCGTCAGTCCATCTTTTAGGTTGCCTTCCGACATTCCTTTTCTTTGTCCAAGGCCTCCACTGAAGTATTCAGGATGTCCATTAGGTATTGCCCTGTCTTGCTGTTTGTCCAGCTCATTGCCACTTTAATTACATCACTACAGTGCAAGCCAAATCCATGTAAAGGGTATAGCTATAATA
Organism: Lepidostoma basale; assembly: GCA_022606425.2. Taxonomy (NCBI): domain Eukaryota; kingdom Metazoa; phylum Arthropoda; class Insecta; order Trichoptera; family Lepidostomatidae; genus Lepidostoma; species Lepidostoma basale. Next base: position 406,155 of record JAHDVF020000880.1, read on the forward strand.
TTGATTCTAATGACATGTGATAGATATCTAATACGTGAATTCATGTCATACGTGAATTCTACAACAGACCAATGACAGTGTGAAAATCACACTGACCTTTGGTGTGGCAGTCATAGCTGTTTCCACTCCGCCACAAAGATCGTCGATGCTACTGACTCCAACCAAACATGTGTTTATTGCCTTAGATAATAATTTGATTTATACATACCAGACACACCCTACTTTCTTTAATATTAATGTAATAATAATAATAAATTGGATAATTTATAGAGTACCATTTTTTATGAATTATTCATCTCAAGGGCGCTGCAGAAAATTCTCCGTTTTATGAAATAGTTAAAAAATAAACATATTTAGTATAAGGGCTGTACCCGATGCAGTCGATCAACCCTTCCTGTCAGGATGTGCCTTAATTGCCTTAGATGAAAAAAGCTACTGCTGACTGTTTTATTGATTTGAGTTTTCAATGAAAGATCAGTCTCTAGATGGAGCCAAGAAGTTTAATTGAATTTTTAGGAGAGATATCTGTGTCGGATGTAGATACTGGGGAGCGATCAATTAAGTTTTGGCGCTTCATAGAAATTCTGTTTTAATAATCTATAATCCTTCTCATTTACATAATTTAAAAAATGCAAAGACTTTCTTGTCTTTGAATTATTTTTAATTTAAGTTAAGAATATGTGATACCAGAAATTGCCGTTGCCTTGTTTACTTGGTGGTATTTGTTGAAAAGAGAAACATTTACTTTTCACTGTTTTATTTGATTGTTAAAATTGTATACATTGATAAAGGTTACTTGTAACCGAAACATGGCCGAGTTCAGATTCAATTTTAGTTTGAAATCAGTAATGTAATGAATATATTGTTTGCAGTTTCACGCTATGGACACACTGCACCGGCACGAATACTGCTTGGAGGCGTCACTGTCTTCGCTGGTGCCCCCCTCGGGCCCCGTGCTGTGCCGCGACGAGATGGAGGAGTGGAGTGCCTCGGAGGCCAACCTCTTTGAGGAAGCTCTCGACAAATACGGCAAAGATTTCAATGACATCCGGACAGACTTTGTATGTTTATATACCTTATAGTTTAATTACAAATAAATGTTTACATCATTTATTTCGTTAATTTAAAAAAATATGTGTTTCTGTATATAAGTTAAGCTTATAATTTTTTTTAACTCAGGAGAAAGTACATTCCCTGGATCTTTTTGAGTGCATTATACAGTACCTGAGTCATTCACTACAAACTATTATGTAGCTTTGGTACAGAAAATTGTTAAGAATGAAAAATATTGGGTGTTTCGGGAAGTTCAGTCTGTTTATTTGTATGAAAATCGCATTTATTTGAAAGGTAAAATAAAAAAACTTGCCAATCAAAATATTTTCCATCGTTCCACTACTTTTCCCATCTTTCTGACAATAGATGAATCCATCGTCGAAAAAACGCCTCGTCTTTTGAGGTAATTCAGGCATTCCCAATTCTTGACATCTGGGTATGAATGGAAGTGCTGCTCTTTTAAGGCATGCGTCATGAATCTGAACAAGTGGTAGTCCAATGGTGCCACGTCTGGTGAATAAGGCGGGTGTGTTATAATCTCCCAACCCACATTTTGTATATAGTTTTTGATTTGGATGTAAGCTCGAGCATTGTCGTGTTGAGGAATCAGCTTGCTGTGTTCCTGTTGCTCCATTCCGGTCGTTTTTAGGCAGTGTCGCTTTAATTACATTAGTTGTCGATAGACTTCCCCCGACACCGTTTCACTTGGTTTGAGGAGTTAATTTTTCGGTCAAACTTTTTCGGTCTTCCAGGGCGATCTTTGTCGTCAACGCTTAAATCACCAGCATTGAAGCATATTTACCATTCTCTGCATGATTTATCTGATGGAGCATGATCGTCGTAAACTTCCACAAGCATTTTATGCGCCTCAGTTCCACTCTTCTTCAAATTAAACCAGAACCGCAGAACTTCCTGAAAATGCTTCTTATTTACCACGAAAGTTGACATTTGAAGGAGCGATAAAAAATATTTTGTGAGAATGACAAACATGTGCGAACTGAACTTAATTGACAAATGCTCTGGCTTACTAAAAAAAAAAAGAATGGCCCCCAGATTTGAAGGCTTAGCTCTCTGTTGTTAAAAACGGACTGAACTTTCCAAAACACTTACTACAATAAAATGTTTTAATACATTTGGAATTGGAATGTGTAATTGAATATAAAAATTTTGATGATTTGTTCCTATTATTAAATTCTAGAAGAAAAAATATATATAACTATTGCAGTTGGAGACGATGAATTCTGGAGGCTGTAGGGCCATTGAAGAAGAAGAATTTAATTATAAAATGTTTTTTGTAATATTAAAATAAATTGTAAACACTAGTATATTGTTAGCCTAACTGCAAGAATACTTATCTCTATATAAGTAATATTACAGGAGGGAAAAAAATGACTGTTTGTTCTATTTTAACTTAAACATAGTTAATCAAATGATTTTACTGAAATCTCGTGATGGAAGTTCATTTTAAATAAATAAATAAAACAATGTTTTTTTATTAAACTACTTTAGCAACCGGTTTCGCCAGGCTCGCTGGCATTGACAGACTGGTCTGTTGATGCCAGCAAGCCCGGCAAAACCGGTTGTTGTCGTAATAAAGACAAAAGTAGAAGTAGTTTAAAAAATATTGTTTTATTTAATTATTAATTAAACGTAGTTTTTAATTTATAATGTTTGAAAAAAAAACATTTTAATATCTGTCAAAACTGACCACATTCATGAAAATTTTGTTTAAATATTTATATTGTACATTATATTCAAAAGACTAATGAAGGCCTTCTGTGTCTAAAACATTTTTGTATTTAATTTTTTATTTTTTTAAAATAAAGTTAGTGTTGTTTGCAAAGTTATAAACATCGTTCATTGAATCCGCAACACCAAGTTATGGTGAATATAGAAGAAATGATTATTATATTACATATTCCCATCAAGTATAACTTCTAAAAATAAACATTTTGTTTCTAGTTACCATGGAAAACGCTGAAGAACATAGTGGAATATTATTACATGTGGAAGACGACAGACCGGTACGTCCAGCAGAAGAGGGTAAAGGCCGTGGAGGCGGAGTCCAAGCTGAAGCAAGTCTACATTCCCAACTAGTGAGTGTTTGTGGTCGTTTCATATTTATCTTTTTACACCTTATACTCCACACGATACTAGTCTCACACTGCAGGTGGTCAAACGGACCAGATAAAAGCTTTATTTTATCATTGCGAAATAAAATTAACCTCTCCGTGAGTATGGACGCACGGGCGCGTCCAGTAAAAAAAGTCTTTAAGGAGTATGTATGGACTCACCAACGCGTCCGCGCCTATAGTACAAGTGCACTCTGATTTAACCCTTAACGTACCGTGTTCAAAACAAAACGCTCGCTCCCATGTGGTCAATTCAGTTTACCGCTAACTTTATCTAAATATCAAGCATATGACTCGATCAATCAAAATTTAATTTATGTCATCTTGTAGGGAATTTCATTAGGAATAGATCGATATCTATAACATACATGGATTATTTGAAAAACATATCATTATTAATTTTTTTCTGGAACCGTCACAGCATACGAGCAACTGACACCAAGTATAAACTTGTCTCCGCGCCGCTTGCCGCGCCGCGGCCGGCAGGGCGAGACTTTACGAGATTTTACGTATGATAAAGGCACCTAGGCAAAATGTATAGTACGTTCAAGACAACGAGTACGTATTAATATTTGTCCCTTTTGGTAAAGTGTTAATATTTTCACAGTTCTGATATTATTAAGTTGCGTGCTGCGTTTCCGTTCACAGTCGGTATTATTACGTACCTATGAAAAGGCCAAACATATAATTTATAATACGTTCAAAACAATTTGTCACTTTTGATAAAGTTGTTAATATTAGCAAAACAAATTCTACCTTAACACGAATGAAGGTGAGGGCAGTCTTAGAAAATATTTATTTTTGGGATGAAGGAAGTAATTTTTTGCTTTTTTTTTATTACGAAATATTGAGAACACTTCAATGGAGGATTACAATTTTTTTTATAATATTAGGGTCCATAGGTTTTAAGAAAATCAACTTTAAATTGGCAGTGGAAACTCAATTGACCACATGGCAACGCGACGGTTAAATAAAATATATGTTTACTGCTGAAATCTATAGACTCACGTACTTTTACAAATATTTAAAGTGGTTCCCTACATTACCAAACTCGAACAACATCTGTGACGTTATTCGACATTTCTTATAGAGTGACAACCATTTGCCACGAGAACTCACTTTCCAGATTCAGTTAAGTAAAAAAAACTCACGGAGAGGTTAACGCACTGTCAAGTAAAGTATGGAGCTGACAAAAGAAGGATGAAAGTAGAATAAATGAGATCTCTTAGACAAATGTGTCTGTATATAATGAGTGTCAAATGCAAATGTAAGAAGTGAATTAAGATTAGTGGGTCATTTGTCAAAATATGGTTTGGACACAAGGAATGATGTAAACTGAACAAGAAGTAGAGAAAGACTGAGGAAAATGTGGTACGATCAAATCAATCTAATATCAAATGTCGGCCACGTGAGGAATTCAGGGAAATGTCAGAGAATTTTCCTCACAATGTATGAATGTTGCGGAATCGAGTGAGGTATGTCAGGAATGAATAGTATGGAGGTCCATTCTTTCTGCCAACCCCTTTGTGTAATAGCGGATTGTTAGTCAGTCGTATATAAAATTAATTGCCACACGAGAATCAGAACTTGGACCAATCCTGTACATAATTGTCCAAGTTTTTTTTCTATCCGCTGTTTTAATTATTTTATAATTACGTGTTTGCGCTTATTTCACCCTTGGGTGATCTCTCATTATTAAAGTTAATTACATTTCAAATCAATTTTTAGTCTTAATTTAGATATATACCGTATTTTACGGACTATAAGACGCACCTTAATTTTTAAGAAATAAAAAAAAAATCATTTTTACAATTTTTATTTCAAATCAAATCAGTTTATTTTCTCAAAAGATATTACAAACAACAGTTATAGTTTAAGGCATCTATTGAGAACAGGTAAAATATAATAAATATATAATACCAGGAATGCATGAGAGATATTAGGAATACAAGATACTCTTCAAAGTGATTATGTTTAGCAGTTTGATTGCTCTCCCCACCGGCATCACTAGATGCAGGTTGGTTCTGCATGTTGGGAGATAAAACAGTCTGTGCTGACGCTGTTGAAGATAGCCAACCATCCAGCCAGATTTGATCAGACCATCAGATTGCAAAGCCAGACTAAAGAAAAAATTCTTAGTTCATAAAACCGAACTGACCTTTAAAATCCCTGAAAATCGTCGTCTGAACTTTGGTTGCATTTTTATATTAATTTCGAGTATAAGACGCACCTGAATTTTGGAGTCAATTTTTTGAAGAAAAAAATTCGCCTTATAGTCTGTAAAATACCCTAATTGGATAACATTTTTGCATTATATCCTTATCCTTGCAGATCTATCATTGTTTCAAAATATTTAACTAAAAACTATTGAATATTGTATAATCAAAATTAATAAACCTGTTCTTATAAGTATTCTTCCGAGGATACCTGATTGCGAGGAAACCTTTCACGGATACAATTGCATTTGTGTGTAATATTACTACAATAGCTTTTTTCTTTTCTTTGTTACAGTAACAAGCCCAACCCAGCGATAATAAATAATAATAAATCTAATAATGTGATGAATGGAGGCACTAATGGATCCGCGGTTAATCTCACATCGGGCGAGATCTGCAGTTCCTGTCAAGGTAATCTTGTTTCCTTATAATAAAAGTGAAATGATTCTAGAAATTATTAAACCTCTCCAGCATTATTTAACCACCATTGGCTTCGTTTGCAGTAAAAAAATATATATTGAACTGCGGTTGACTACATATACAGCTCAGATAGAAATTCTAGTTCATTGTATTATTTACATTTAGTAGTAAGGAACTAAAGTAAGAAAGGTTTATAAGATACATTCAAATATGAGCTGCAAATGTAGTCTGCCACGGTTTGAAATGTAGCCAGTTACTCTATAGGGGTTTAAGACTATGTCATTTAAGAGAATTTTTTGCTCAAATCTCAGTATTTTGATGTTACATTATTTGGATTATGGTTGTCTTTATCTGTTTAAAATTTATAAATTTAAAAACTTTTTAGATAATCCATTGTTCTGGCGGAAACACTTTGATATTCCAACATTATTAATTGTTTAAATAAAAAACTTTGTTTTAAATCGGGTGGTCAGTGAAATGACTGAAGATTCAATAAGAATGAGCTTTACAAATGAGAGTTGCACGAACAGCGGAAGTGAAATTACTGAAATAAATTTGAACGAGATAGTAAGTGCTGTAAGATGTATGAAAGGTGGAAAAGCTGTCGGATATGACTGTGTAGCCTTAGAGTTTATCAAAAACGGTGGGCCGGTGGTTTCAGCATGGTTATATAGACTCTTTAACCAGTGTTTAGAGGAGGGATATACGCCGCTCGACTGGAGGAGGGCTGTTATCATGCCTCTTTATAAGGGAAAGGGGTCTCGTATGGACTGTGGAAATCACCGGGCAATAAGTCTATTAAGCGCCGTTGGTAAACTCTACGGTCGAATTTTAATAGAAAGAGTAAAAAAGACGACGACTGAAAGAGTATGGGATGTGCAAGGCGCTTTTATGACCGGAAGAGGTTGTATGGATCAGATTTTTGCACTTCGAACGCTTGCGGAGAAGTTTATGGCCAAAAACCGTAAGCTTTTCTGTGCGTTTGTCGATTTGCAAAAAGCCTATGATCGAGTGAACAGAGAAAAACTGTGGTCAATCTTGTCCGAATACGGAGTGAGCACAAAACTGATACGGGCGGTTGCTTCTCTCTACGAAGGGAGCACTGCCAGTGTTAGGGTAAATGGGGACATCACGCCCTGGTTTGATATCACGAAGGGTGTTAAGCAGGGCTGCGTGATGTCCCCTTGGTTGTTCAATCTGTATATGGACAAGTGTATGAAAGAACTTAAAGGTATAAATGCTGGTGCTAAGATGAGTGATCTGTCTGTAAACTGTCTGCTTTACGCGGACGACGCCGTTCTCGTTGCGGATAGTGCGGACGAATTACAAGTCTTGGTGTCGAGAATGTATGAGGTATGCAAGTCGAACGATTTAATGATGAATGTCGGAAAGTCAAAGGTGTTAGTTTTTGAAAGGGAAGAGCAAATGACAGTTTGTAATATAAGTGTAAATGAAGAGAACTTGGAACAGGTGAGCGAATTTGTGTATTTAGGTAGCATGTTCACAGCGGATGGCCGAACGGACAGTGATATTGAAAGAAGGGTTGGTGCGGGTAACAAAGTGAATGGAGCTTTAAAAGTAGTTATTGGAAACAAGAATTTATCAATGAAAGCGAAAATGGCCGTTCACAATGGAGTTCTGGTTCCAACCCTTATGTATGGAAGCGAAGCATGGAACTGGCAGAAGAAAGATGAGAGCAGAATAAATGCGGTAGAGATGAGGTCCCTAAGACGTATGTGCGGTAGAACGATGTACGACAGAATCTCAAATGCTGATATTAGGAAAGAGTGTAGAGCGAAAGAAGGTATTATGAACAAAATTATGAAAGGTTCGCTTCGTTGGTTCGGACATATGGAGCGCATGGGTGAAGAAAGAATGGTTAAAAAGTATACGTTAACAATGTAAATGGAGTAAGGAGTCGAGGTAGACCGAGGAAAACATGGCATGACCAAATTAATCAAATATTAAAAGTTGGTCATGTCAGAAGCCGGAAGAATCGACGTGCGTGTATGACTCGATGTATGAATGTGGAGGAAGCTAGAGAGGTGTGCCAGGATAGAGTAGTGTGGCGGTCCATTCTCTCTGCCTACCCCTGCGGGGAAACGGCGTGATGGTTTTGTTTGTTTTGTTGTCTAGGGGACAGAACGCTTGGCTCCTGATCCAAGGGACATGGGTTCAAGCCTGGACACGACCCGATTCCTTCTTCATGATAATGAGCTATTTTCTGCTCATATTGAAGATTGTTAAATTAATACTATTGATTTAAATATTACAATTGATTATATTTTGTCACGACAGCTGTTACTTTTAAACCTTATTACTTAATTGTTTACAATATTGTGTGTAGTTTCTTCCCCTCCTAATATTGATATATATAAACTAAGTTTTTCTGATGTATTTTTTACTTGATTGTAAGACCTGACGATGCTACCATCGGTTAGCGAAACAGCTGTCGTGACAAACTATAATCAATTGTGATATTTATAACAAAGTTTTTTATTCAAACAGTTAAAAACTTATTGTTTATATTTTTCTCAGCAACATCATCTTCCCAGTGGTACGCGTGGGGCCCCTCACAGTTACAAAGCAGGTTGTGTTCTTCATGTTGGCAGTACTGGAAAAAATATGGAGGATTCAAAGTAAGTTTTTTTTTGTTTGTATATTTTACCGAGTGCCATTAGAAATGTTGAAATTTCAAATGTGAATCAGTTACGACAGAAAATTAAATATTCCTAATTATGTTGGGTGTTATAAAAATGTGGTCCGATCAAATCAATCAAATATTAAATGAAGGCTACGTGAAGAGTCGGAGACATTGACTTGTGTGCTTAACATGGTGAAATAATGTTGAGGAAGCGATAGAAGTATATCATGAAAGAAAAGTGCAACTCCATTCTTTCTACCTACCCCTTCTGGAGACGGCGTGATGGTTAGTTAGTTAGATAGTTATTATATCAAGTATTATTCAGTGTATCCAGGTGTAACTAACTTCCTAAAACAAGATTTTTGGAAATATATTTGACTCAAAATAATTCTAAATCAATATAAGGCTTGATTAATTTTACTTTTGAGTTTGCTGACCACTGTCTTAGTTAGCTAATTATTTTAATAAGCTTTAAATAAACTAATGGGCTAATTTTTAGTTGTGTTGTATGATTTTTTAATTTTTTTCCATAATTGTCAATGTTGATGTCAGCAATGTAGATCAAAAAATCTATCCATAATAATCTCATAAATGAAGTGGTTACCACCATGAGATTTCAGTAAAAACATTAGATTTCTTTTATGTACAGTTTGATATTTATTTAATTCTTGGATGCATTTCAGGTGGCCGGTGGTGTGTGTGAAGGAGAGGCGGAAACGCCCACCCCTGCCAGCGGAGCGACGGGAGCAGCAGCGGAAGCCGTTCGAGTGCGGGGGCCCTTTTATGGGGGCCGCAGTAGTGATGGAGAGGAGCCTGGGCCCCCGGGTGCACACCAGGCCTTCTCACACCGCCCTCACCGCTGCACAATGCTCAACTGTGGGAAGGTTAGAACATTGCCATCTCAATATTATAATTTTTTTTTTCTCGTATACAACAAGGTCGTTTGAACCCAATTACTGTATACAATTTATTTTAGCTATTATATTGATTCTCATGACATGTGATAGGTAGCCAATCTATTGCCATTTTATTGTCACATGAATTCTACACCAGACCAAAGACAGTGCGACAATCACACTGCTATCGCCGGGAATCAAACCCGGGACCTTCGGTATGGAAGTCAGAACTCTTACCACTCTGCCACGAAGGTTGACAAATTTTATTCCCCTTTGAGCTTTTACATGTGAATTTTAAGTACTACAAATCTTTTTGAATAATCTACAATATTTATTCAAGTTGCAGTTTCATTGGAATAAATCACCGATAATCATATATTACCGAAACAAGTTTTGGCTGCTTTAACCCTCGTTGTAAAAAATATTTGTCTCGAACTGCGGTTACCTACATTCACAGTTCAGACAGAGAGTCCCAGTTCATCGTACATAATGAACTAAAGTTAAAAGGTTTATAAGATATGTTCAAATTAGAGCTGCAAATGTAGTCTGCCACAGTTCGAAATATTTTTTTTTGGATTGTAATTGTAGTCAGCCGCACTAGGGGTTAAAAGCAAAAGGAGAACATATATCCTATTAAATAAAAAAAAAGGTTGATTGTAAGACTTGATGATGCTTACATCGGTTAGGGAAACAGCTGTCGCGACAAAATATAATCAATTTTGATATTTATAACAAAGTTTTTTTTAAAATAAAAACAGTTAAAAATTGTTTTATTTTTGTACGTCATTTGTTATTTTTTATGATTAACTATTTTTTTTTTCATTCATTAATTTTTATTTTTTTTAACCCTTAGGACACTGGGCGAATTTTCAATAACTGTCCTCCTGGGACGTAAATTTTGACATTCCGAACGCTCTCATACAATAATTAATTAGGAGAAAAATAAGACTTTCAACGAAAAAATAAAAATGCCAAATGAACTATTAACTTATAATCTATCTTTATAAATAATAAAAGATGTACTTTCAATACTTAAACAAGTTTTTTTGAAGTGTTTTCATCTAAAAAAATACCATATTACGCAGCATCCACAAAAAGAAACACTCATATCTAATCAACGATATGGATTATCGTAAAAATTCTTTCACAAGACCCGAGAACGTACTTCTCACTAAAATAATGAGTCCTTTGATTATCATGTTACTATTTCGGTAATTAATTATAGAATTTTTAAATAAACACTACGAAATTATTGCCGCGTACACACACACTATCGCAGCCGCGCTGTGTAAACATACGAGTAGGTGATTACACGTTGTTCGTGTTTGGACTTGTTTCGGGCGGGCGTTGTGATATACTCGTATACGTAAAATTCCAAGAACAACGATTTTTTTTGTATTAGGAGTCAAGGGAATATTACGCAAGAAATGTCATCCGGTTAATCTTAATGTTTTTTTTTTTCGTTTTTTACAATTTCAACCAAGAAATTTCAAATAATAAAAATATATTTTTTTAAGATAAATCTTTCAATCTCATCATCATCAATTGGTAAAATTTAAATTATTGAAATAACACTGTCATCAATTTTTAATAAATTAAAACAATAATTTTTCCACTTCTTACTTTATTTATCTCGACGTGTTTGGATGGTTTTAAACCTATATATAACCTTCGAAACATGTCGATATAATTATATAATTTTTCATACCGTTTATAATTTTTTCCAATGAATTCTTTGAAACATATCGAAAAAAAATTAACCAACAAAAATATTTTTTTAATTCATAAAAAATCGTCTTGGATGGAATGGAAATCCAAAACGTTAATACTTAAAAAAAAAAGTAGTTAACACAAACGTATTTAAAAATACGAAAACTGTTAGATTACACATTTTTTCAAATCACATCCTTTCAAACTTTACAATTTATAAGAAGCTAAACAGTTCTTGCTCTCGGTTCTCGTCCATAACATATGGGCACCCTAAAGACCATTGAAATCTGACTCGTAGCTGTAAGCCGCGGCGCGCGTGTGACTGTGGTAGTGTTCCAGTTCAGCCCGTACGATTTACATCTGTCAAAAAATATTTATTTAAATTAAACCCTATGCAAAAAAAATAATCTGTTAACACCAAAATGTAGCCAAGACCCTAATTGATAAAATGACATTTTTACTTTTGTTTAAAACTTACAAGTAGAGATGATATTCGTTGACAAAACCGAGTGAAGGCCTAACACTGCAATTGCAGTGTAAAGGACCGCGGGCACGCTTTTTCGCCACTGCAAATGCAGTGTATAGGATTCTAAGAGTTAATCAAAAGGGTTTTGTGTGAGGAGACAAAAATCCTTTAATATGAAACACTTACGCCATTATTAAAGATAATTATAACATTTGTGCTTGAATTAACTGAAAAATGTTTATGGTTTGATAAAATAAAATATAGTGTGTAAAAACAAAAGTACACAAGTGTTATAAATTAATTTTAGATTATAATCCGTTCGATTTATCCAGACATACGATTCTTCATAGAAATATTGCATCAAAGTTTTGGTATAGCTAACACGACAATCAATTTTCCAGGAGTTCAAATTGAAAGCCCAGCTGGCGAGACACGTGGCCGGCGCACACGGGGGCTCCCTGCGCGCCGGCTCTCCGAGGCCCGTCATGAAGACCCGCGCCGCCTTCTACCTGCGCACCTCCCCCCTCACCCGCCTGGCGCGCCGCATCAGCCGCGCCCTGCGCCGCCCCCGCCGCATCGCTCGCGCCCCCTTCACCCCAGTCAACCTGCACCAGGTCAAGCAGGACTGTAAGTACACAAAAAAATTCTCTCACTTGTTAACTAAATTCTAATACCTTAACGGACATTACTCACCTCTGATAACAGTAATATGTCACTGCGGTCATATGGAGGTGACATGATGAATCATGTGGAATCTGCGTGTAATTACTTTGTCAGTTGAATATTACCAATAGATCGATTAACATACACAGTGCCTTTTAAAATTTAAATATTGATAGAATAACATATACAAAAGATACAAAAGTTAGCATCCGATAAGGGTTAATAATATCACCAATAATTAATACTAATGAAAATGTCCGTTTTCTAGAAGTTTTATTATATTTTATGGGAATGATATGTTTTGCCTTGTATGATATTTCTGATATTTAAATGTATAAAAACATTTGATAATGCCTTAATAAGCCAAAACATGCCGTTCTCATAAAATATAATAAAACTTCTAGAAGATGTTTTCATTTGTATTAATAATTTAATTTTGAGTTTTACATTAGTCAGAGAAATCGACATGCGTGCATGACATGATGTCAAATCAAATCAGTTTATTTCATTAATAGACATTACAAAATTAAGGTTTAAGGCATCTATTGATAACAGGTAAAATAATATATTGCATATAGTATACTACCAGAAACGCATGAGAGATGGTTTGACATTAGGAAGACAAGACACTCTCCAGATTCAAGAGTATTTGCCTTCTGAACGTACTTTCACTAATATGAAAGATGTTGATCTCCGAGAAGACCGTGTTCAGCAGATTAATTGCTCTTTCCACCGGTGTCACCAGAGGCAGGCTTCTGGCGGCCGGTAGGTAAAACAATCTATGCCGTTAGAGACATCTATCAGGGACAAAAAGCCGAACACCCTCCAGCATGGCTGAGAATGTATGAATGTTGAGGAAGCAAGAGAAGTATGTCAGGAAAGAAGTGTCTTTCTGCCTACCCCTTTGGGAGAGACTTGGATCTTCTGGCTTACAGAGGTTCAGCTCTAATGGATATTCCTCTTACGTCTGTAGGAAACATTGTTGGAATGCGATTTGGTAGTTGTTTTATGATGGGGCTAAATGTATGGCCCGGAGTGTCCCTCCGAAAGAGGGCGAGGGGGGATTTAGGGTTTATGATAAAGTCTTACATTATTGTCAAGGAATGGAAGACCAGTTAGGGTTGGGATTGTATTTATAAAAAAAGCCTGTTCCCGAGGGGAAGATAAGAGAGGAGCAGTGCCTGGATGGAGTTGGGGTAGGAGATAGCATCCTGCGTGAGACCATTTTGTTTGGCGGAGTACATAGTAGGTTATCGGGGAGGATTTTTTTTTTTGTCCGCGTTGATTGCGGGAGGGGTAAGGACTGAATGATGGTGGATAACTTGGTGGTGATGGTTAGTTAGTTAGAGTTTTTCAGTTTCCAGGTTCTTGGGATGCCACCTGGGCCTTGGATTATGATTGACTATATTAAAGTTTGTGGATATTTGTGTATTACAGGTAGCGTGGGCATGGCAGGGATGAACCAGGCGGAGCTCGCGGCGCTTGTGGCGGGGCGCGGCGGGCGCGCGCGTGGGCAGGTGGCTCGCGTGGCGGAGCGCTTGGCCGGGCCGCACGTAGCGCACGTACCTGGGGCTCCGCAGCACGCCTGGCTGCGCCTCACACCCAAGGACCGCATGCCGCAGCCCGCCAAGATGGCCTTCCCCAAGCCACCAAAGGCTCCAGGTCTGTTTCATTCATGGAATTACCCATTCGTAATTTATTTCTTGATGATTATGGTTCTAATTTAAAATGTGATATGAATCCTTTGTTTAGTTACACCGGGTTCAGTGTGTTTACAAATATTGAAAGGGGTAAAGTGAAGTGTTCTTTATTTCTTTGCCCGCTACGACTAACTTTAATCAGATTAATCACACACGAGATCCCGATGTGCACAACTGACTTTAGTCGTACACATCAGGTGTGTGTGTGTGTGTGTTTATTTATTCTGCAATATTGGAGAATGTTTTGTAAAATAATCAATTTTGGCTAAGTGATTTAGTTTTTAACCCTTATAGTCTGGCTGGCTACAATAGCAGTACGCATATATTCTCTGTGTTTAACGTGTAATATCCCGTAAATTTACTATTACGGACCAAAAATAAAAATGAATATTATATACACTCATGTATTCTTTGTGATTTAGAGTTGAACTTTCATCCTTTTTGTGCAAAGATTTAAATTTATTTAATTTTTTTGTAATGCGTGTCCCATAGGGATCACGGCTCGCGGCCAATAATCACACACACAACCCGTATTATGTCGGAATTGTGTTTACTGTTTACTTAGGGTCACTCTTATGTGTATCATTATTAGTTATCAATAGTGGGATGTTTTGTTTTCATTTATAAACAACATTTTCAATGTAATATATTTTTATTTGTTATCAACCAACTCAAGACGAAACAAAAAAATTCTGATTATTTTTTATATCATAAAAAATGTATAACATTTGACTACAAAATTCAATTATGTATTTTGTGTGAAAAGGAATTGTTTACAAGTTTAAAAATCTTAGCTGGCTTTCAAGGGTTAAGAAAAGATCATTTTAAATGTGACATTATAATCAAAATGCATGTACGAATAATGTGCCTCATAACAATGACAGATAGAGTAACGTTTGCTTAGCAATCTAAGGGTTGAAAAAAAAACATGTTTTCACAAAAATTAATAAGCAAACATGTTATTGATTTGAATTTTAACAATTATTAATTTGAAATATATACGTACATTGTAAAGTATTTAATATTTCTTCAGAGTTTCATAAACTCGTTTATTGCATCCTTCAAACTTTTACAACTGACATTTTCATCAATATTAAATATTTCATATATAGTTTTACATCATTGTTCACGAAACAATAAGTTTGTTAAATGCATTATTTAAAGTTTTACATTTTACAGTGAAAGTTTATATGAGTTATGAATTGAATATATAAATGAAGCTTTACGTTTTGTCCTCCAGATGGCAGCTTGATATACGAACGCATCCCTAACAAGGTGGAGGCCGAAGGCATCCGGCCCGCCGCGGGCACGTCGCCATCGCCGGCACTCAAGAGACGCTACGACGACCTCAACGGAGTCGACAGTAAGTTGCCAATCCCATTTTAATTACAAAATTTAACGTCTATGGGTCAACTGTCTAAGATGAAACTAAAAAAATCCAATCTATTTATACTTCACTCAATTGGTATATACAAGTTATTATGTAGATTCAATCCATTGTAAAATGAAGTTTATATCTTGTTGCCAAATTTCATATTTCTGACGACCTTCGTGGTAGAATGGCAACAGCTATGACTGCCACATCGATGGTCCCAGCTCGATTCCCGGCGATGACAGTGTGATGATGGCTATCTTCGACAGCATCAGCACAGACTTTTATCTCGTAGCATGCATAATCAACCTGCTTCTGGTGATGCCGGTGGGGAGAGCAAACAAACTGCTGAACAAGATCGCTTCGGAGATCGACGTCTTTCATATTTGTGAAAGTACGTTCAGAAGACAAATACTCTTGACTTTGCAGAGTGTCTTGTATTCCTAATGTCAAACCATCCCTCATGCGTTCCTGGTATTATATATTTTACCTGCTCTCAATAGATGCCTTAAACTATAATTGTTGTTTGTAATATCTTTTGAGAAATTAACTGATTTGCTTTGATTCTCACACCGTATTTGGTTTGTTTTTATTTTATTTTAATTTTTGATAATAAAATGGCGATAGACCTATCATACCTTAGAATAAATATAATTTAGATTTGGCTCGCATTGTAATGATGTAAAGAGCTATTCATCAAAATAATTATAGTAATTTCACAATTAATATGAGTTTGTTGTTTGATGATTTGGATATTTCTTACCATCCTGAAGAATGTTTCATCACAGTCAGGCTGACCTTGAGTGTATAAACTAACATAATTGTGCTATTATGATACACTTGTTTGTAGGTGAACATCATTCAAATCGCAGATCATTTAAAAAATAATTAGAAGATGTGTATCCTAGTTCCCTTAACTCATTTCACTTTCCTCTCCGTCCTGTTCCTATTAATATTTCCTTAAGAGGTGGCTTTGAGGCTCACAACCCATCACATCTAAGTCAGAAGTAAGTGAATTGAGGTGAATCGTATTCTCTTTCACTGCTGCTTATGTCGGGGAAATAAACCGCGATGGTAAGTTAGTCCGTATTTCTGTTTCATCCCTGTCAGATTGCAATGTTAGTGTTCCGCTTTGATAATTGCAAACATTCAACATCTGAATATTAGTTTTCTTAGTAAAGACTTCACATCACATTTGAATTTGCAATGTGTTTATTTAGAATCATACCCTCTATGGGGCGTACAAGTTAAATACCACATTCTCTTGTACATATAAACATTAATACATACTTGTAAAACTGTATGTTTCATGCATTGTTAGGCGATTATTAAAGAAAAAATAGAATTTTCTTATTTATTATTTATATTGCCCTTGACAAATTACAGAATGTGATTTTTGCAATGAAAAATAAATATATAAATATTTTTCTTTCATTTGGGCATTACGTAAAGTGTATCGGTACATCTTGTATCTAATCTTAATTATTAATATCAATCACTATCCCCTTGTTTGTATTAGAATGAATGTTTCGCAATGAAATGTTTCTTAGGTATTATATCTTGAAAGGATTTTCTTAATCCTTGTAAATTCAAACAGAAGCTTAATTTATCTTATCCATCCGCATCAAAGAAATATCCGTTTTGTTTGTATTTACTTTGTAGAAATTATTTAATATTTTTAATTATTAGGTGGTTCGGAAAGAAATTCTTTATTTTTAATTCCGTATTTGGGGTTTGATTAGGATCCAAACAGCGCACATGTTTTTTGATATTTTTATATAATATATAATACTGTTCGTAAGCTTTACTTTTAATCATATAAACACTATTTTATTATGAAACGTAAAGTGGAGAAACCAGAAAATAATTAACAATATGTTAGACAATGTATGCTACTTTTTTACAATTAGGTATTCAGTGCAGCCAAGGTCACAAGGGCTCTTAATTATGTTTATAAGTGTTAATAGTAAATATATTTCAATTTTGGTTTTGTCGATTCAAATCGGGCAATATGAATTTACAGGATGCCCTTATATCAAAACAACCATTGATATTCGATGAAGATTTACTAAAATTCATTAATGACGGAGATTTCCGGCTAACTGTTCAGCAGTTATTTCAAAATTTTCATCGAGTCCACCATTATTTGAAAAGCACTGGTATAATGGGCAAGATGGGAATTTGGGTATTGCATGATCTATCCACAGACAGACAACAGAGAAAACTGTATCAAAACACGTAGATCGTTGGTGTCGAGACATAGAAATCTACCATATTTGGAATCATCACCGAAGATGAAATACAGATTTGTTTATAAATATGTGAAAAGAAAAAACAGCGGTTCTCAAAAAATCATATATCTATTCCGAAACCTGGATTAACATTTTATTAGGGTATGTGTGGCATCATCCGCTGTGAACTTATAAAACCAGGAGAGATAACTACTGAAAAATTCTATTTTCAGCAATCAGAATGATTAAATGAAAAACTTTAAAATTAAACTGTCAAAATTCACACATCCTCACAAATGAAAAATTAACACAATTATACTGGGAAGTTTTATCTCATCTACCATATTTACCAAACTTAGCAACTTCTGATTATTTTTTGTTTGGGTCTTTGGAGCATTAATTAAATAAATAAATAAAAATTAAATATGCATGAAAAAAAAATGTTTTGGAAACTTATAATCCATCTAAATAATGTTAATCTATCTAACCTGGCTAGTTTTTTTTTAATGAAGGGGTTTAAAAATTGACAGAGATTGAAATAGTTACAAGTAATGAGATTACTTACATTTTTATTAGTTTGTATATTAAATATACTTATTCTTAAAATGAAAAATAATATATTTCTTTCTGAACAACCTATTATTGCAATGATAAAATTGTTCCCTAAATCCACACTAATAAAGGCAGTGGCGCTGAGTATCACAATCTTAAACAAGAATGGTGTTGGCAACATTGAAAATATTTAGATTTTTTGTATGCAGGTACCGAGATATGTAACTCTTTATCTTTTAATTAGGCGCTAGGAAACTGATTATGTTAAATAAAATATCGTTTTCAATGGAGAAAACAAAAATACATACCAAAAAATAACATTTTTATTGTTTCTTGAATGTGAAAACGTCCGTCTTCTAGGAGTTTTATAATATTTTAAATGGAATAACATGTTTCGCCCTTTTGATAAAGTCTTAGAAGGGCGAAACATGTCATTCCATCTAAAATATAATAAAACTCCCAGAAGACGGACGTTTTCATTCATATATACTTTTTATTCCATCAAAAATAACTTCATTTCATTTATATAACATTTTGTGATTCAATACTGAAATCCAGTTTATAAAAATCTTTAACGAGTAATAATTTGTATTGCGAATATGAAATTATTAATACATTTTTCACATCAGTAACAGATTGTGATTTCTTTATTATTTTTTGCATATTTGATTAGGTTTTGAAATGATTGTAATGACCGGCGCCTCTTGCCACAGTTTGTGGGTATTCCTTTGTCCCGGATGGTAGACTAATAGTTTGTTTGTTCTTGCGATTGTTGGCTTCTACTCTGACTTGGATTGGGATGACGGTGAGTGACAAAGTGAGAATTTTTCTCATGTTTTATTATTAATAGTAATGGTTTCCGACAGTTTTTATTTTCTCTCAATTCTATTATTATATATAATTTTATTTTGTTTTATAATTTGTATTTTTTTATATATTTGAAATGAAGTATGTTTCAATCCATACATTCCTCCAATAAATACATAGGTAGATTTTTATCTTTGATTTTATTGTACATAGAATGCTGTAAATTGAAATTCGGTATGTTACGTGGGACATTTATTGTAATAAATGTAAAATATGACATTATTAACCCTTAACGGACGTAATGACTTACTGCGGTGACTTTGTCGCTGCGGTCGTATGGCACATGTGATGGGGAATCATGTTGAATCTTGAAAGCTAGCGTCCGATAAGGGTTAGTTTTTAGATTAAGTCAGTTTTTAGGCATGCAACTGATGTTTTTTTTTAATGATTAAATATGATTCTAAAATAATCAAGGTAATCCGTATCAATATAATTTTGGTTTGATTATTGTCAAACTATTATAGTTTGAATCTAAATGAATTAATATAATAATTATGAATTAATAGGGGAGTTGTTAATAAAGAAATAAATTAAATGGGTTGTGTTTTTAAAAAATTAGAATAAATCACAAGTTACTTGCGATTGGTAATTAAGCATTTTACATCAAACTAGGTGGTGGTCTAGGTTATAGAATCCTTGGCTCCTGATCCAGGGGACTTGTGTTCAAACCTGGACAAGACCAGATTCGTTTTTCATAATAATGAGTTATTTTCTGCTCATAGATTGCAAAATAAATTCCAATACCATTGATTTAAATCGGTTGATAATTAATGAAACATTGATTGCTAAGTACTGAAATTACTACCGAAATCTTTTTAAATGCTCAATATACGCCTAGCGCGTATGTGTATATTATATATGACATCTAATATACAATAAATTCTAGTTTTTTTTTTTATTTCCATTGGTTTCATTCTTTATTAATATAAGACATAATTTGAGCTACTTAGCAGATTATTTGAAATGTTTCGATATGTGAGTGGAAAAAAAAAGTTAAACTGAAGTAGAAATTGGTGTGTTTAGAGCTCTAGTACCTGAAACTTAATAATATGATTCATGCATAAAGATACGTATGTGCAAGGTTGATTAAGAGTGTTTGTGTCCCCAGGGGGTGGCGCGGAGGGCGGGGTGTCGCTGTTTTCCGCGGCGGCGGCGGGCGCGGATACAGCGGTGCGCGGAGTGCCCTTGCCAGCCAAGCGGCCTAACAAGCACCCGCAGCCCATGCAGCGGCCCTCGGCGGAGCAGTACGCCGCCATGTGCGCCCGCGCCCAGGCCACCGGACAGCCGCTGCCTAAACACATATTCGCACACGTAAATATCTCCCTCGTCTCCTTTCATTTATGAAGCAGGTGCCATGTTAACACACCTGCTGTTACATAAATATATGAGCTGCAAATATAGCGTGCTTCAGTTCAAAACAATTTTTTTTTGGACTGCAAATTTAGCCAGTCGTGCAATAAGGTTTAAATACAAAAAAAAACTTTCAAATATATTGTTAAGGTCATTGAGAAGGTTTGAACACATGAAAAGAATGAATGAATAAAGAATGATAAAGGAAGTGTATGTAAACAACGTAAATGGAACGAGAAATAAGTGATATAATGAAGGAATGTAGAGAGAAATGAATGGTTAAGAAACTATACGTTAATGATGTGAATGGTTTACAGAGTTTAGAAAGACCGAGGAAATCATGCCATAACCAGAATAATCAAATTTGAAAGGTCAACCATGTTAATAGTCAGAAAAATCTACATGCGTGTATGATTTGCTGTATGAATGTGGAGGACCTAGAGTGGTGTGTCAGGATAGAGTAGTGTGGTGGTCCATTCTCCCTGCATACTCTTTCATGAAATGACACAATTCAGTCAAACCTTTCACCACAATGGTAAAGTAAAAGGGACGATATGGTCCTATTTAGGGCAATCCCTATAAAATTACCTTGCCATTAGCACAGGTCCATCCCTACAAAACTAGCTTGCCATTGACATAGGTCCATCCCTATAAAACTAGCTTGCCATTGACATAGGTCCATCCCTATAAAACTAGCTTGCCATTGACATAGGTCCATCCCTATAAAACTAGCTTGCCATTGACATAGGTCCATCCTTACAAAACTAGCTTGCCATTGACACAACAAAGTAGAAGTATTCTTAATATTATTTTTCTTTTATCGTAATGCTTTCTTAATGACTATGTGGTGGTGAAGAGATGTTTATTAATTGCGATAATGCAAATTTTTTCAGGTTAATGGTAAACCGGGAGCGGGCGGGGCGCGTGGACGGAGGCACGTCATCAGCTGGATGGACGCGCCCGACGACCTCTACTTCCGCGTGACGGACCAAGCCAAGTGAGTGTGGCGCGTGTGGCGGCGTAGCGCGGCGGTATGTGAAGTATGTGCGGGACTCACCCGGCTGTGTGGTTGCAGGGTGCGGCGGCGGACGCTGACGGTGGTGGAGCTGCGGCGGGCGGCGCGCAAGCCGTGGCGCGTGCTGGGCCGGGCCGGGCCGGCCGCCGCCTCCGCCCGCCCCGCTGCAGGTGGTCATCCTGGACTGACCCCCCCCACACCCCCACCCCCACCCCTACACCATGGAGGCCCTGCTCGGCTAGTGGTCCTAGAAGAATCGGAGCCAGACTGGTGACACGGTTGTCGAGTGCGCGCTGCACCCGTAAGTGGGCAAACTGTGTGGTGTTTTGATATTGGTTTATAACTGGAATTGTTGTGATTTGTACATTGGACGAGAGATAACATTGCTGACTCTGCGACAGTTAGGATTTTTACTAAGCGAATTATATTTTAAGTTATTCAAGGTTTTGATATAGTGATTAATTTAGTGTTGGTAAAGTTTCACCCGCAAGCGCCGCGGCCCGGCCACAAGATGCGTGATGGCGTGATGCGTGTACAATGTACAATGAATGATCCGTGTGTATGTTCCACTTTTTGTGTTTTTCGTGTCTTCGTAACTTGGAAATTGGAACCTTCGATTCTCATTGTGAAATATAATTGTTAATTGAATTGTCGATCCAATTGTTCACGATAATGCGAGTCCTCCGTATGGTTAACTGAATTTTTACTTTGAATTATTGTATGTAAATTTTAAATATAAATTTTATTCAAAAATTGAAAGTAAACACAAATGGTATTTTCGTAATACAATCCCCCAAGGAACTGCAGATATGAGGCCACCCCCACCACCGTCGGGTGTCTCGGTACATACTGATATGTAATTTTAATTCT
This sequence comes from Lepidostoma basale, assembly GCA_022606425.2. Lineage (NCBI taxonomy): Eukaryota > Metazoa > Arthropoda > Insecta > Trichoptera > Lepidostomatidae > Lepidostoma > Lepidostoma basale. Next base: position 428,312 of record JAHDVF020000880.1, read on the forward strand.
ATCGGAGATTCGTTGTAGGATAATTTACATTTTTTTCATAAATAAAGCACAAATTCTGAAATAACTCTGGACTTTTTATTATCTATTTTTATTATGTATGATTTATACTTACGTGATGATGCACTGTTGTATAATATTAACCGCCCTACCTTCAGGTGATTTTCCAAGAAACGTGCAAAAAAAAGGAGGTTTTTTATTATTTAAATTTAATTAAATATTTATTTTATTTTTTCAAATTACGAAACGTCAAAGACTCGACCACACACTTCGCCTGCCCCCAGTAATATTATCATATTTGTGAAGACTGCACTTGTACTCGAGTGTTATTGGAACACACACGTATCCCTAACAGTTTGTACATTTTAGTTACATTACTTTTTCTCAAGCGCGTACGTGATACGGGATAGCGCAGAATGGTACAGTCAAAGTGAACGTATCACGTACGTTCAAATACCTAGGGTGGTTAATACAGACTGACCAAACAGTGCAGTCTACAGTAGTCTCTTAAAATAACGTCACTATTCTCATACTCAATACTAACAATACTATTCCACGCCAACAGACGCGCAACGCTCAAAGCACGATCATAGAAATTTGTTTTATTGGGTCTAATTGTAATCGTAATGTTGTTCGCATTTTTTTCCACCGATCGGAGCGAACGTCGCCTCGTTGGCATCAAACACAATTGTATTTTTATTCACCTTTGGATTTTAAGCCAGTGAAGCTCCTTCAGGAATGGCGTGATATGACAGTATTTTTTTTGCCCCATAATCAATCTGGCAGTAGCATTTAATATGCTATGTATTCTGCTCAATTGATTATTTGGCAATCCAGCATACATTCTGTTACAATAATCTGAACGTGACACTACAAACGAATTTACGAGGGTCCTAGCTTCATCAATCTTGTATAATGTGTAATAATTGTATGTGAATTGTATTTTATGCCACTAACACTGGACATTTTATAATACTTAGAGAATGTTTTATATAATTTATTCTTCTTCTTCCATGCTGTTCTCCAAAGGAGGATACCCAGCTATCCATCTATCTTTTAGGAGGTCTTCCACGAGGACGAGTCCCGGGAGGCTGATTATGTAGAGCAATATGGTCTGGTGGTGTCCATTCTTTGGACATGGCCTACCAGTCCCTCCTTCGCTGTCTAATCCATCTTACAATATCCTCTGTCAATATAATTTGTCGATTTGATTTAAAAAAATGATTTTGGGTGAGACCTTTAGTTTAGAATTATTAATATTTCTTGATCTTTTGTGACAAAAAATGTATAATATCACTTGTTTTATTATTATTATAGCCTTATGAGAATGTCGTGACAGCTGTTTCGCCAAACAACTCTCACAACTGAGTTGTTTGTAACACCTGATGATGTCAACATTTGTGGGCAAAACAGCTGTCGTGACATTCTCAAAAAGTGTATAATAAAAAATAAAAAGTGATATTATAACAATGTTGTAAATTTAACACTTAATAATGTTGAAGTACAGTAAACTCCTGATTTTCCGGGATGGATGGTGAAAAAAAATCCTGTATAATCGATTTCACGGTTAATCCGAAAACAAATGTTTTCTCTTTTTATGAATGATGTCCTGTACAGTTTGATCACCAACATTATATTGATTCAATAAATATTTAACGGTTGCAACATTTTTAAACTTTTGAATTATTTCGAAATTTTGTTCAATTGAAAGTACGACTTGTACGCGTTTATCTATTATACCATAGACATAGACATTATACCATAGACACTTTTTCCCAGTAATTTTTTTTTACGACTTTAGAGCCCCAAACGTATGTTATCGGTGGCGCCAATGTGAACTAAACACCCAATGTCATTGTGACAGATGCATTATAAGTACTGTTGTGAAATATTTTTGTTTTTATATAAAATATTTTTTCAATGACTTAAGTGTCCCGGATAATCTGCTTCCCCGTTAACCCGACCCCGGAAAATCGGGAGTGTACTGTATAGTGTTTTGGCCAAAACAATGTATCCTACAATTCATCTGTCTCTATCGGATGGAAGTGTATTTTTTTTCAAAGGTTTGTATTCAATCTTCAGCAAAAGACACATTTTTACAAGTATTCCCAAAACCAAAATATTCAAACAAGATGTTCCTTGAACCAAGGAAATTTATTATATGGGGGTTTGGCCCTGGTTTATTATCTGAGAATTCCTATGATTGATGAAACATTTAGAAACTTGTTGGACATTTTTACCAAGGAATCCCCTTGCATCTAACCCTAAAATCAGTGGCGGTACTGTCATAGAACCCCAGAAGCTTCGCTTGCCAAAGAAATCCCAAATCGAAAGGTTCAAATGAACAAAAAAAAACACGTGTCTATCTCTTTGATTTAAACTTATTATTCTGTTGAATCCGATCTTACCCGATCTTCAAGAACTCCTAAATAAAATTGATATAGCAGGAGAGGACCTGGGCTTAAAAATCAACGTAGAGAAGACCAAATGGATGACATTTGGGTGACTTAACTATTCTTCACCCACTCTGCAACTGAATGGTGCGAATGTTGAAATGGTCGACCAATTTAAATACCTTGGCAGCATTATCATTAAAGTGCTTGACCCGGACATAGAAATAATATGCAAATTGAAGTTGCACGAGCGGCATTTAATAAAATGAGAACATTATTTTGCAACGATAATCTTAACTTGAAACTCCGACAAATAATGATTAAATGTTATATATGGTCTGTTCTACTATATGGCTGCGAAACCTGGACTTTGAAAGTGAATGTAATGAACCGGTTGGAAGCGTTCGAGATGTAGATATACCGTGGACCGATAGGGTCAGTAATGCAGACATACTACAGAGAGCCAGAGCCAATAGAGAGCTGTTGTCGAGTGTGAAAATTATAAAGGTCTCATATTTGGGTCATGGGCTAAGGGGTAAAGTGGAGGGACATCGGGGAGTTGGTAGAAGGCAGCTGTCCTGGCTGCGGAACATCAAAGACTGGACAGGAATAACAAGAGTTCAGAACCTGTTCCAAGTGGCGCAGGATAGAGATGCCTTTGCTGCAGTGATCGTCAACGTTGGGGGGGACCTGACACGGCACCGAAAGAAGAAGACTTCTGTTGGAGCGCATTGAGATGAGTTACTTGTAAATTACCCTATTATGACGCGTTGTGCGTAGGCCGCGTGAACTACATTTACATATTTTGTCTCTTCATATTGGGTTTACGAATGTTTTCTTGGTACTTACCTAATAACATAAAAACAAATAGTAGGTACCTTAAGTTTCTTGGGATTTCAACTGTCACTAACTTCATATATTTTTATTTATTTGTCAAAGAGATTAGTGTGCATAAATTTATTTCGAAATGAATATTTGATTGTTTACCGCTGTACTTTGTGTTTTGGGGTCAACAAATATAAAATGTGTATTTTACTATTTACCGCTATATTCTTATTAATTAATTTACTTGTATGTAAATAGTGTCCATATATATCATCAGTCTCACCGAAAGGGTAGGTAGAAAGAATAGACTGCCACACTTTAATGTAAATAGTGTCAGTGTATATAAAATGAGTTTGGTAATGCAGGTTAAAAATACACCAAACAATTGATTCATATTAGAAGGGCTAACTCTTTATCTTAACCAACTAACTAACTAACTAACCATCACGCCGTCTCTCCGAAGGGGTAGGCAGAAATAATGGACTGCCACACTTTTCTTTCCTGACATATTTCTCTCGCTTCCTCAACATTCATACATCGTGTCATGCACGCGCGTCGATTTCTCTGACTCCTCACATGGCCGACATTCAATATTTGATTTATTTGATCGTGCCACGTTTCCCTCGGTCTTCCTCTATTTCTGGTTCCATTTACATCATTAACATATAATTTTTTTACCATTCTTACTTCATTCATTCTTTTCATATGTCCAAACCATCTTAATGATCCTTTCATTATTTTGTTCATGACACCATCATTCGCACCGCATTCACTTCTTATATTTTCATTCGACACTCTATCATACACAGAGTATCCACACATTCGTCTAAGAAATTTTGTTCTGAAAAAAGTTACATTAAAAAAATGAATAAACTTAAAAGCGTTTAACACTGGAACTCCATTTGATATGAATTTTTTATGAATTCAAACTCAGCGTTTTACTTCTGTTTTATACTACATCGATAATGTTACTAATGTTTACCAGCAAGCCAGAATAGCCTTCAATAAAAAGACAAAGATATTTGAATCGAATAACATTAATATAAGCATCAGAAAAAACCTGATCAAGACTTTTGTCTGGAGTGTGCTGGTGTATGGCCGGAGTGAGTGCAGACGTCTAACTGCTTTTGAGATGTGGTGCTACAGACGCATGATGGGGGTCCATTGGTCGGAACACCTCCTAAATAGCAAGATAATGAGAAGGGCCGGAGAAATGAGTTAAATGCTCAAAAGGATTGCCCAGCAACGAGCAAACTGGATAGGCCATAACATCAGGCACCCGGGCCTGCTTTAAGTAAACACAGAGTACCGCAGTCTTGAATCAAGAAGAAAAGGTACATTGATGATCTTAGGATTTAAAATACTCCGTAACCTCATTGATAGCTCATACTTCTTAGAGTGTTATGGCCTCAATGCACCGGACAGGTATGCTCGCGCTAGAAGACACAATTTGTTGTACATACCGCATAGCAGGACAAATGTCTTGGCACAGCATACAATGACCCGGGGTATGGTGCTCTTGAATGAGGTGTCAATCGATGTGGACATTCTCCAAATGACCTTTACGTCCTTTAAGGTACATACCACAATTAATAATGTAAAATGTATACAGTAATAGGGTCCTAATGACCTGTCGTATACAAAAAAAAAAAAGTTGCAGAGGGAATGGTCGAAGGCAGGAACTGCAGAGGCCGCCCAAGGGCCACCTGTATGGACCAAGTGATTAGGGACATGCACTGTGGCAGCTACACAGAGATGAAGAGACTAGATGGAGGCAGGACTGAGTAGAGGAAACAAGTGAAACTTGTTGCAGACCAATCCTCAGGATTGTAACCACGAGGAAGAATGTTTACCTATTCTGTGATGTTCTAATTATGAAAATGCTAAATAATAGATAACTTTAAAAATAACTCAGTTAAAAAATATTTTAACTGGTTCTATGGTTCACAACCGTCTATAGACGGTTTATAATCCCGTGCATGGAAGGCCGGCCATACAAAATTGACATCTACAGACGTGGTACTTTATCTAGCCAAGTTTGTCAGTTTTAAATAATCTAATATTTTAAATGTAGTTACATCTCTTACCCACCATGTTAAAATAATAAGAGGCAGCATATTGTCACGAATTATCGATATTATAATACATTGATTTAAAAAAAAAGCTTTGTTGGTCAACCAAAATGCGTTGCTATGCAGGGTTGACACTAGAATTACAGAAATCTCTGTAAGTTGAAATTCGTATTAATATTTGACGTGTTTGATTTCATTTATAACGAAGTTATGTGCCAACCCTGTCATCTTGTGAGAATGTAAGTTTTATTTTTTTTTATAAATAAAGGCATAGACGAAGCACGGATCATTTATATGGTAAGTACTTTTAACACATTTCCAAAAAAATATGAATTTAATAGGTTTTGATTTTTCAAAAAAAATGCCAGCCCACCGGCCATATGAATAACTCCCGGCATTTAAAAGGTTGAGATAACTATTTATACCGTTGGAAAGCTCCTTTGAAGAGCAAGTAGCAGTAATTTATTGATGTAAATAAATAAATAAAAATCAATTTTGAGTTATAAATACATACATATTTAGTATTGAGCCCACGATATGAAGAAATTCTTCCCTATTGCGATTAGATATTTACAATGGAGTTAATACAAGTGAAAGCATCTGTTTTCTAGAAGTTTTATTATAATTTATGGGAATGATAAATTCATCCTTTGAATAACGTCACATTTGATAATTCCTTAGAAGGGCAAAACATATAATTTCCATAAATTATAATAAAACTTTTAGAAAACAGAAGTTTTCATTAATATTAATTATTTATTATGGAGTTATAAATCATTGTTCAAAAATCAAAAAATACAATGGAGTTGTTCATGTATACAATCTGGAGTACTCTGCCATAGTTAATGGTTGAAGGTAAGTTTTTGAGAATATTTCATGTCACTTGTACCTGAGGAAGATCGTCCATCAAAGTCGTGGGTTTGTGTGTGGCTAAAGAGTCAAATCCTGGACCCACACACTCTGGGGCATCTAGAGCAGGGGGAGTCGTCGGCAGTGGAACCGCCACTGTCTCCCGATGGCCTCTCCTTTCGTCTACTCTCTGCGCTGTGCTTCTGCAGTCTTTCCAGCATTTACTTTCCATGTTAAGTCTTTTGAAGATTTGCTTTGAGGGAATCTTTGAAGCTTTTCCTCTGACTCCATGTGAATTTGATAAATTTTTCATTTTGCAAGATTGCAAAATGAAAAATTTGTCAAATTTATACTTTTGTATGAGAGGTACTTAACTTGTGGTGTGGCATTATTAAAAATAATTTTAAATCACTTACTTCTTTTTACACCACTTTATTTATGTTTAACCAACCCGATTTCACTCCTGCCGAAACTCAGATAGAACAAGTAAAAGTGTTTTAACCTCAGACGCTACACCTTTTGTATGTTATTAAATAAATATTCAATTTAAAAAAGGCAGTGTATGTTAATAGCTCCATTGGTAATAATAATGCCCATTGCTGTGAGTACGGGTATAAGGAACACAAATATTTAAGTCAGTCTTCTATGCCTATCTTAGAATGACAAACTCACACTCCGGACAGAGATGTTTTGCCCCTATGGCTGGAACCCTTCCTCTCCGCCTCTACGGCCTCTGGCACATAGTGACGACAAGTCTCCACTCCGCCCTATCGGTTGCCAACTGCTCACAGTCCATTTGCCTGTCTACACTCTTTACTGCAGTATGCAGATTGTCCTTATATCTCTCGCGCTGTCCTCTGTGCTTCCTTTTTCCTTCTAACGGTTCACTATATAATACGTTTTTGGGAAGCCCGTTGTCGTCCATGCGTAGCACATGACCAGACCAGCGCAAGAGAGCAGGGTCCATGTTGGAGTAGATAGAGCTCCGTAGCACCTCGGCATTGGAGACTTTGTGGAAACAGCGTATGGTTCTACATTGGTAATATTCAACTGACAAAGTAATTATGCGCAGATTCCACAGACAGGATTTAACGTGATTCATCATGTCACCTCACGTGTGCCATACGACAGCAGTGACAAAGTTCTGTTGTCACGTCATCAGATGTGACTTATGTCTGTTAAGGGTTAAAGTTAATTTTAATGTATCAAATGATTTTAAAAATATCCTATATAAGAGACTTTTGTACAGGAAAATGAGTGCTGATGAAAGTGTTAAATTATAATTAGGGTTAGCATGGAAGGAAAATGAAAAAGAAAGGGTTTTTTTGTAGAAAATTTCATTTATTCGAGTAAATAGCTATATCTTAATTATCAATAAATTTTCAATCATAGATCTTCATAGTTTGTTGTTAAAATAGGAAGACACCTGAATCGTGGGCCTGTCATGTCTGCTGCTAGAGGGCAGCTCGCCGGCTAGAGGGCAGTTCAGTCGTATCACAATAAATAAGTGAACATCGGAGTCATCGGTTATTCCTGACCAAGCTGAGAGGAAACGCTACGAGTAGAAGATAAATGGCACATTTTACAGAGAAGCGCGTGGCCTGCGACGGAGACATCTATGAAATCAATTCTATGATTATCAAATGGGTTATATTGATAGGAAATATTTTACAAATAACGATGATATGAAGAATATAAACTCAGTCCCGTACCGATAACATTTTCTCATATAGGATACGTTGCGAACCCTCGCAGATTCACTAAACTATCATCTAGTAATTAATCTCAAGATCTGGGAAACCTATCCCGGATAAAATACTATATTCATATAGGAATAGTCCCCCGGCGCGGAGGCTACAATACTGTACAGGGGCTGCTAGCTACGAGGGCAGTTCTCCTTCGACTAGCGGGTCTGCCACGCTCCACGTCTCGGAATATGTGTGCGCCTTAGTTCTAACAAACTCTAATCTGACTATTTACAAAACATACATACAGGGAACTCAGCGCAACGTCCTACTATAAAAATACCAATCCCGCGGCTCACTCGCAACGGACAAAACACTAATACGTTGCCACATGGTAAAACCTTTATATAAAAATATAAAAGGGATTTGTTTTTAATTTTTTAAAATGTAAACCCTGAATCTACTGCATGGTCCCCGATTTATGCCTAATATTAACATACCTTTATACGCTACCGTTTCTTCACTATACAGACATATGAATAATGCATAATATATTACACTCTCCGAAGCTTTGTGAGATTTGTGAAGAATGTCCCGCCCCTTCCCATCCGCGCGAGGAGAGGCACCCATTTATATAAAAAAATATATACTCTTTCCATAGTAGGCATCTAGATTCACAAATTATTCCCGTAATAGTTCAGTATTGTTGGTGAAGGCACTACTCAGAGGGAGGCCTCCCGTTACCGCGTAAATATTTGGTAATCATACACTATTCCTACAGAGATGTATTCTTTTCTAATTTTTACAATAGAAGGACTCTGCACGACATATAAATATTCATAAGAAAATAGATATCAAGCTGCTACCACGGCCATCATTCAAATATCTTTACAACAGAGAATTGCAATCTTAACATAGTATTACACCCGCGCTACGCTGCGGAGCGCTCGTCCCCGCACTCCCGCACACAACACCCATTACACTATTAGAACAGTATCCGAGTGAGGCTTATAATCTAATATAGTTACACTTTGTTTATTCTGTACAATATATTCATCGTAAAATATGTCTCTCACACCTCCTCCTTCCTCGCCAAGGCACTGCTCTTCAGCCCACTCCGAGGAGTTAGTACGTTTGGGGAATTACGGCCCTCCACACACTGAGATCAATTCAACGCGGAGATGGAATGTCATTTGCTTTTACTATTCCCTCATTTGCCAGAAGACTAATACACTTCATTCTCACCAAATACTATTACTGTTGGATCGGTAAGGCTACATAATTACTTGTTGCCATTTTGGTAATGGAAAATATTATGTTACAGTTTTAATACAATAAGTCATGAAAAATCTTTTTCCTTTTAAAAAGAGTCTACGCATTACATAATACACAGAATTATATCACAATGAATTACTGTATTATAGTATATTAGTGGGTAAAAACATTACTATTAATTTTTGAAAATAAACATTCACAAAGTCCCAAAAATGTATCAAACTGGACATAAATGTATCGTCATACCTTCAGGCAGATCACAGGCAAAGTTGAAATAAAGAAGTAAAAATATTAAATACATAGATAAAGATCTCTAAATTACCAGAAACTCAATAACCAATTCAAAATAAATTATACAATATCTTTAATTGATGAATTTGCTTTGTACAAGGAGTCTCATAATAAAATTTATGTTTGAATTCAGAGCTTTATGTGGAGATGTTAGAAGACTTTGTCTTGCCTGAATTGCAAAACTTTCCTGGTAACCAAAGAATATGGTTCCAGCAGGACAGAGCAACGTCACACACGTCCAATACGAGTTTGTGACATTTTCCTTGGTAAATTGATCTCCAGGAGAGGTGACATAAATTGGCCTCCATGCAGTCCTGGATTTAACCCCTATGGACTTTTTCCTGTGGGGTTATCTTAAATCTAAACTCTACGCTAATAAACTGACTTCCCTGGGGCACTTAAATGAAAAAAATCATCATGATATGGCAGCCATTACTGAGTCTAACTGCCGAGCTGTCATAAGAAATTTGACTGTTCGATTAAATGAGTGCCGCGAACACGAGGGTTTACATTTGGATGATATTATTTTTAAGAAATAAATTCCCAAATTGTGTATTTTAACAATTAATAAAAAAAAAATTCTATAAAAGGCTTACTTTTTTTTAATTGATCCACTAAATATAAACTTTCTTTTGAGACACCTTGTATTTTAAAGATAATACAGTCTATATGCAACTGGACAACACTGTATAATAACTCAACCAATTATTTCTGAGAGTGGATAGTTGCAAAGTAAATACTTCATCAATGAATGATACAACAGTGGCCAATATGGCAAAATAAAAGCTTCAGGTTATGTTTTTCTTAGGATTTTGGGTATGTAAAGGTCTCGTGGTTTCCTATTCAGAGTTTAGGAGATCGTTGGAACTAAGTATACATTATGTTACACCAATTTTTTTTTTATAAACTTTAGGCGTTCAATTTCACTCTGGAATTTCATAATATGTACCGAAATTTTTACGAATAAAAATGCAGTTTTTTCCACTTTTGAGATTATTTTTTTCGACATGCTTCGAAGGTTTTACACACTTCATTATCGGGAGAACAATGTAAACTTTATATTATAATTATATGAACAGTTTTTATCGTTACCCTGATCACGAAGCTGTATAACCTTTGAAAGATGTCGAGAAAAATAAACTCAAAAGTGGAAAAAAGTGTTTTAATTTATAAAAAAATTCGTCGTCCAGAATTATTTATTATTTAACTATAATAACTCCATATTAAATATTGACAAAGTTTGTTATGCCGAAATTTTATGTTAGTAACATGTTTCGCATTGCTAGGGAATTTTCAAATGATAATAATACATTTGATGAAGTCCTAACAAGACCTAACACTTTAACATATAATAAATCTAAAAAAAATATGTTTTCATCAATACTGATAAACAATGATCTTCAAAACATTGGTTGAAGAGATTACCACGAAACACTGATACCATAGATCCGAAAGAATAAAACAACCGTGATATAATATATGGACGTTAAAAAATAACAGTATTTTTACCCACTGTTTTTAAAATAATACAAACTTGCAAATTTACATTCAGAGAAATGATTATTTTTTTCCTTAAATGCTTATGTAGGACACTTACATGGAAATATTGGATTACAGAGAATTTTTAGAAATACATTGAATTATAGACGATTTCAATAGAATCCGCATAATTAACTTATGATCCAAAACATTGAACATTAAAGCAATGGATACCATTATGTATGAAAGGTATGAACATAGACATCTGTCAAATAAGTGGGAAAATAACAGTACATACATTAGTTTACTAAATACACAAATTGCAGGCACTTTCATCATAATATTTGTAGGTCTTCTTCCCTTCAAATCTTAATATCTTTTAAAAAATATATCTTCAATGTTCACTACCATCACGACGAGAAAGAAGTAAAAAATCGTATAAAAATAAAATCGTTCACTTCAAATAACATTCTCTGACAATTTCATTGGCATTAGAGTGAATAGAAAACTGAATTTTATGATTGAATGTCATTAATTTCAAAGATATTAAAAATAAAAAAAAAGTAATTCTTCTAAGGATTGTAAAGACAAATATTGAAATACCGAAATCTGAAATTAGGAAACAAATTGATTGATATGCAAATAAATAAAAAAAAAGTTTTAGTGTTGAAGTAGCTATTTGATACCTGGGTATCAATTAACTATTTGATATTGGGTAGAATCCATTCATTTCAAGGAGATTTTTTGCTATAGTGTGAGTGACAGTGCGTTTACAAAAAAACTAGACGTTGTATTTATTTTATTTTTTATGAATTGATAAGGCAAAAAAAAATTTCAACAATACTTTATATTCAAACTTAAGACAATTTTGTTTTTTTAAATAAAAATTCTATAAGCTTCAATTGTAATAATCACAAAAATAAAGTCTATTACATTTTTAATGTTGTTTTTTGGGTTTTCTTTGAAAACAATTAAAAATTTGACTAATAATCATAATAAAATTGTACAATGTTAAAATTTAAAGGAATTGTTATATTTATTTATTTCATTATTTCAAATATCTGGTGTACCGGTTAATGGTGACAGGAAATTTATATTTTTCTGACAAAATTGCGTTGTTATTGGAAATTCAAAAACAAAACCACAAACATGTCCTTCCGCCGTAAAAATGATTTATTTTCCACTTCTACTTTCTTTTAAGTTCAAGATAGTAGTTATTTTCTAATCATCAAGTATTTTAAAAGCTAATGCCGTAAACTCCGCCTACTATAAAACCCAAGAACCAATCAGATAGCGTTCTATCATCAATTTAGGAGGTGTTACTCACACTATTGCAAATCATCTTCCTGAAGTGATTAAACTATACAGGTGCTTCAAAGATACTATACTCAAAGAAAGGGCATTCAACCAGCTTTTTTTAGATGATCTCATACATTAATATTTATTTATCTATTAATTGATTATTAAAATATCCATTTACTAGAATTGAAATCTAGAATAAATATGTACATATTTTTTAAAAAGGTTAACCATTAGTTAAATAATATATTGGATCTCTTGGATATTGTTTTCTCAAGAGTTTTAGCTGTTATGAAACTAATAAGTAGATTATAACTGAATCTGTTCAAATATAGTTAAAGTTCTTTGGAGCAAATTTGAAAGAAAAAAATCCCACCTAAATTGTAACAAAATCAAGAAGCACCGTGTATATTATCAAGTGATTAAATCAAGAAAATATGTTTGCATACCAAATTTGTGGAAGACATTACTTAATACGTTTATGATAATAAACTATAAATGTTGAATAATTAATATAAATGAAAACGACAGTTTCCTAGAAGTTTTATTATATTTTATTGTAACGACATGTTTCGCCCTTCTAAGGCATTATCAAATGTGACATTTGATAATGCCTAAGAAGGGTGAATAAAACATGTCATTTCCATAAAATATAATAAAACTTCTAGAAAACTATCATTTTCATTAATATTAATTATTTAATATGGAGTTTTACATCATTGTTCAAGAAACAATATACATAAATGTTGAATATTTTAGGACAGAATCCAAAACCAAGATTACATTTTTAAAATAAAAGTTTCAATGACAGGTGATTTATAATGTAAACAAATATAAAATATATAAATAAATAAAAAACGGAAGACGCTTTAAACAAAATAAATATGACATTCTTAATCGGCTTCATTCTCAAAATGCCAAAGACGTATACAAAAAACATTTGAATAGCACAACATCTAATGCGGATGGAAAGTGCGGTGCGCCGGTGTGATCCATGGGCGTGTATCGGCGGCCATTTAATTGAAAGAGATATGAGAATGTCCCGCATTTAGCTGTTAAATACTTTATCAGTCTAATTCTCCAAAAGTGGAATTTTTGGAATAAGGTTATCGACGGTGCCCAATTATGTGGAGTAGACGCGGCGGCCGGCGGCTCGGCCACATTGCACTTAGTGTTTGGACAAATTTAGAGGCACATCTGAAAATAAAACACGATATTAGGAACTTTTAATTTAAAAAAACTTACATTGACAAAGAGTTAAGAGTTATAGTTAGTAAAAAAATTATATTGACATTAACACATTGTATGAGGGGGGCTTTATGCTAGGGATTTATCATGTTAATTTAATACTATAAATATTTCAACACTCAATATTGACTTGGGCAATTCAATATGCAAGTGGGTAAGGAAGGTAAAGAACTCCCGACGCCCCTGAAAACGATATAAAGTCGGCCAAACCTTCGACCACAATGGGGAGAGAACGAGGAGATATAGGTCTTTATAGTGCCACCTCTGTGATATATAAAGCTTTCTTGCAAATATGATAATATACCGCAAAGTAAAATGGCAGTAATCAAGTATAGTTACCAGAAGAAGTGTCCTCCCTGGGGGTGTGGTCGGTGAGCAGCGGGTGCGGGTGTGCCAGGGCCGCCCAGGGCCCCGCGGGCGGAGCATACAGGCCGTAGCCCAACGGCGCCCGTGCCGGTGGGAAGCTCGGGTACATAGCCAGGTAGGGGTTGTGGGGCAGGAAGCCCCCTTGGTACATGTTATATCTGTCTCCGTAGTAGTAATCCACCAAGTCTGGGGGGCGCGGGGGCAGGTAGGGCTGGCGCCCCTGCCGGAAGTGCTCCGGGCTGGGGCTGGGGTCCGGGGAGGGCGCGCTGGCGGGAGACTCTGTCTTCATGTAGGCGTACGCGTTCCGGGAGCTCTTTAGCGAGTGACTGTCCGGCGAATGCATGCCCAGGGGCGAGTCCAGCTTGGGGCAGGCGTACGCTTGCGGCCTCCTGGGCAGAGAGTCCGGCGAGTGGGTGCTCAAGGGAGACTCAGCCTTCACACTGGAGTACGAGTGAGGGGATTCTACTTTGGAGCTGGAGTAAGAGGATGCCTTCTTCCCCGAGTGCCCGTCTGGGGACCCGGCGGGTGCATCTTCAGGAATGCTGAGAATGGACACGATGCTATAACTGCTGACAGGCTTTGAGGGCGCCGGCGGCCGAGCGTGGGAGGAGCCGTTGTACAGTTTGGGGGCATCGGGCGCGCAGGAGGGCCCGGGCTGCGGGGCTGGCGGGGTGCGGCGGGCTCGGCTCTTCTTGTTGGCCTGGTCCTCCAGACTCACCCTCTCTAGCTCGCGCAGGATTCGTTTCCTAGGAGAGACCATGAAGGGTTCTTGCTTGCAATTCAGCGCTGATAATTTAGCATTCACCGGTGCGAACTGCGGGGGCAACTTTTCTTTCAGAGAGTCAATGATTTTGCCAATCTCTCGACGATTGGTACGCTTTTTGGTTTTCTTGTAAACCCTTAGGACAGCAGGTTCTGATGAACTGTCGCTCTTGTTCCTGAGGAATTTGAACTTGCCGAGTGCCGTGGGCTTCTCAGTGTCCCCGTTGGGCAGCGAGGGTGGGGGCGAAGGAAGCGGCGCGGGGTCGAGAGGACGGCGCCGCTTGCGCCGGGCCGAGGGGCAGCGCAGGAGGCGGGAGGGCAGGCTGGAGGGCCGCACGTACAGCATGCACAGCTCCTTGGACAACCCCCGCCGAGGGCTCGTCTGCTTCCAGCAGTGGTCTCGCTGCCACGGAGATGACTGTACCGAGCTATTGTCATCCGACACTGTAGAAAAGATTTAGAGATTCTATGTAATATACAGAATTATCAATTGAAATATGTAAATCAAGGAAGACTTGTCAATTTGAGAAGTTATTATTATGTTTATGTTTATCTAATGCGATAAAGATAAATTAAAACCAACTTATATTATTTCAACATATATAAAAATAAAAACACATAACCACGTATTTAACAAAACTAATAATGAAATGAATTATGCACATTCAATAATAACCTAATTAATATTATGCTAGCACAATACAGCCATCAAAACATTTTGGTTCATAATATTAACTGTGAATGTAAATTTTTATATATATGATATATATATATATATATATATATTTTTATTCAAAACAATTGAAATACAAACTTTAATAAAGGTGCAGGTGGGCTAAATTGTGCATGAAGCGACAATGAGTTTCTGTTGTCGTTTCTTAAAATTGTTTTCACGGTTGTATGAGTGACAGGATAAATGAAAAATGAGGAGTGGACAGTTTTATTTGAAACGGTGCGATTACAAAATAAATTTGTTTACGGTGCATTTAAAATATTTCTTGTCACAAATAAATTAGATTCTTTCAAACCAAAGGTTGGAAAATAGTAAATAATTCGTAGTCCGTGGATCTGTAATATTAGAGAGGCATCTTATATGCTCGCCGACCACATTCATTGAAAAAGACAACTTACTAACTAACTAACCATCACGCCGTCTCACAGAAGGGCTCATCGAGTAGACTGCCACGCTTTTCTTTCCTGACATACTTCTTTCGTTCCTCAACATTCATACATTGTGTCACGCACGCACATCGATTTCTCGGACTCCTCACGTGGCCAACATTCAATATTTGATTTTAGATAAACTTAAGCCGTTAACACTAGAATTCCATAACGACGAATTTTTAATGAATTAAAACAGTTTTTTTCCACTTTTGAGTTTATTTTTCGTTCTCCCGATGATGAAGGTGAAAGCCTTCGAAATATGTTGAGAATCAAAAGTGGAAAAAACAGTGTGCCACTTTTTCCTCGGTTCCTTTTAAATCGTTAACATATACTTTATTTACCATTTTTTCTTTCCATTGTGTCTAAACCATCTTAATGATCCTTTCATTATTTTGCACACTTTCATTCGCACTGCATTCACATTTTATATTTTCATTCGACACACGACATCATACATAGATTTAACACACATTTGTCTAAGATATCTCATTTCTACTGCATTTATTCTACCTTCTTTTGCCAGTTCCATGGTTCGCTTCCATATACATACTTTTTTGAAAAAGATAATTAGTTTAATAAAGATGACGGCTACAGCTAAATAAGCACACCTACAAGTAAAATCATTAATTGGTTCCCATTGTCGTATAATCCTAATTAAATAACAATTACCCCCACCTCTAGACATTAATCCAACCCTTCCCATTTTTGTTGAGTATACACATAACGAATTTGTCGGATTTTATTATTAAAATTTCTACACGGTTGCAGTCCGAAACATGTCTGAAAAGTGCGTGTTGTGGAATTACAATGTTTTTCAAAAAGTTAGCGGGTTTACTCAAGATGCATTATTCTTGTCTTTCAAATTACTTTATGGCAACATTTAAATAACAAATTAAAGACAAGTTGGACTAATATTCATTTGCCTTCTGAATACTATTTCACTATCTATTTATTTCCTGTGGTATCCCTCAGAAACATTAAATCTGAAAGCATTTCCCAAACACAAACCAGTTGGAATATGTTTAACTACAACTACAAAAACTCTCCATTTTCAACTCTCAAAATGTACTATCCATGTTGAAAATTTCAGGTTCAGAAGGTTTCTTAATTAATCTCAATTATGTCAAAACTAATTCTTCTTGAAATGTATTATTAAGAATAGCGGTAAGTGTTTTTGATAAGCTTTAATAAAAACAATCTAACAAATGTCCATATAACACTACTCAACAGCTGATCACCAAAGTATTAGTTGAAAAGTATTTCTGGGATTATTGAGAGATGTTATTAGTGTAATTAAATGTAATATTTACATCTGATTCAAAGATTAACACGCTTGACTGAGAAATAGCCGTGAAAAACACTTGTTGAATTAACCCAAGTAAGATAATATCAAACATAATTATTGTGTACAAAGATATTTACAATAACACTTAAAAATAATGTGCATTGCATTTGTTTTACTTAAAACAAAACGTGGAATGCTCTTATAATATATAAATCCAGGGGCAAGACACGTTGTTAGCACATCAGGGCCTTACCGCTGAGCGAAGTGGCCCTCTCCTGACGAGCCGACAGGGTGGAGTGTGTCGAGGGCGTGGACGGGGTGGCGGGCGCGGGTGGCCCGGACGGAGTGGGCGGCCAGAAGGTCTTGCGAGGCACGGACACCCAGCCCACCCGCTCTCCCTCTCCAGCCCGAGCCAGCTCCAGAATGAATTTTCCATCTGCAATATCAACACCAGCATTAGACAGACGCGCGCGCGGCGGAGACAGAACTTTAGGCGCGATGTGTGTACGCTTATCAGAGCATGAACGGCGACTTTCTACTCATTACAGAAATCGCGTGAGTGAGAGTAAAGAAGCGAAATATGTAAATAACGAATGAAAACTTAAAGATTGACGGGAAACGGGTAAAACGAGAGTAAATATCGGCGGTGGGCATCCGAACGAGAAGTTCGAGGGGGCCATAGGAATCCAGTGTTACCTTTGAAGAACTTGAGTCTTCCTCCCGCGGAGGTCGCGGAGCTCGGTGGTGCGGAACTCTGTACGGAATTATCGCCCGAAATCCCCTTGCTACTGCTGTTGCCATTCATGCCATGTCTTCTGTCCACTTCCTCTGTCATTTTTGTACATGTTGTCAGAGTTGTGATTCGTTCTTGTATATGCATTTCATCCCTGCCGTCAGCATGTTGCACTCTTAAAACTGTCACAATTTTTCATGATGCGGTCGGCGTTTCGAATTATTATGTATTGGAGAAACGGCCGAAATTGTTGAAATAAGCTACTACAAAACTTAAAAATTTTCATTCTACGTTTGCCACCTGCGAAAAACAGCTACACTTTACTCGGAAACAAACATATTTAAGATATATTTCAAAACTGATTTAGAAAATACATAACTTTAGCGATCAAATGTCTTCTATTCTACACATTTTATTCCACCCACAACACCAACGATTAAGAAATTCCGACGCCGGATTCTTCAACACAAATCGAACCCACGACACAACTCGACATTTACTTGTTCGTTTTCCACTAGTTCATTCACACCCAGCATCCATTTTGGTTCGTTCAAATAGGTTCGTTCTTTTTAAAGTTACATTTTTAAGAACATTGATTGGCTAATATTTTTTTACATATGGCAATACTACTTCAGCGATGTCCGCGCATGCGTAGTCTATGGTCCTAGTTGCCAAAATGTGTTGTGGCAGCCATCTTGGATTGCTATACATTTGCGCTTGAGTCGGCTTTCTGGTCGGGTGTTGCTTTTTAATCAGATATTTTATTATAAAAATATTAAAATGTCGGAAGGTTCTTTTAAAAGGACCTTGGCTACAGAAGATTTATCAAACGTGGAGTTCGACACCAGCGAAGATGTTGAAGTTATTCCCACCTTTGATACTATGGGACTTCGAGAAGAACTTCTGCGCGGGATATATGCCTATGGTTAGTTAGTTGTGTTATTTGTTTGGTTTGTACTTCAAATATCAATAACACACCATAAAACAAAGAATCATTTAATTTAATATTGATGGACTATAATTTCATTGCCTTACTTCAGATTATTTTTAGGTTATGTGTAATTTGTCGTTCGCATACTTGATATTCTTTTAATTGTTTTTAGGCTTTGAGAAACCATCCGCCATACAGCAGAGAAGTATTCAACCGATAGTAAAAGGCAGGGATGTGATCGCTCAGGCACAATCCGGTACTGGAAAAACAGCTACTTTCTCCATTTCTATTCTACAGTCCTTGGACACGACAGTCCGCGAAACCCAAGTTTTGTGCCTGTCTCCGACCAGAGAATTAGCTACACAAATCCAGAAAGTTATTCTAGCGCTGGGTGATTTCATGAACGTACAATGCCACGCATGTATCGGTGGCACCAATTTGGGAGAGGACATCCGGAAACTGGATTATGGACAGCATGTCGTTTCAGGAACTCCAGGAAGAGTATTCGGTGAGTTGTGTGAATTAAGAGAAACTCGTGTTTTATATAATGGATGTGTACACACAAACAAACCCATTTCCCCGGAGGGGTAGGCATAGCGATTGGACTGCCACTCTAATGTCTTTAGCTTCCTCCCGAGTTCTGGTCCTAACCCTTATGTATGGAAGCGAAGCATGGAACTGGCAGAAGAAATATGAGAGCAGAATAAATACAGTAGAGATGAGATCACTAAGACGTATGTGCGGTAGAACAATGTACGTCAGAATCTCTAATTAATCTAATAAGAAAGGAATGTAGAGCGGAATAAGGTATTATGAACAAAATTATGAAAGGATCGCTGCGTTGTTTTGGACATATACGAGTAGAGTGCATGCATGGAGAAAGAATGGTTCAGAAAGTATATGTTAATGATGTAAATGGAGTACGGAGTCAAGGTAGACCAAGGAAAACATGGCATGACCAAATTAATCAAATTTTAAAGGTTGGTCATGCATGAATGTGGAGGAAGCTAGAGAGGTGAGTCAGACTAGTGTGGGGGTTCATTTTCTCTGCCTACCCCTGCGAATAAATGGTGTGATGGTTTGTTTGATTTTGTTTGTTAATATGACTTGTTTTTAGCTGATAGAGCGCTGTAAGAGTTAGTCATGAAAATTTTGACCCGGCGCTAAGGAGCTGCATTATTTAGTGTGCATTTGTCAATATTACTCCATTTTATTTAATACCATACTTTTTATTTTTTTAATCAAATAACACAAAATATCTGTAGCAATTTACATACGGTCTTGCAAAATAAACATATTACTAAAACAGTTAATATTTTATCAATTTGGTTAAGCCATCTTTTCCTCGACTCCAAACACCATTCACATTGTTATAATTTTTTTTCTTAACCATTCTTTCCTTATTGTTTGTTTGATATGTGATGTATGCAAACCAACGCAGTAAACCTTTCATAATTCTGTTTAAAATACTTTCTTTCCCCCTTTATTCCTTACTGATATCAGCATTTGAAATTGTTTCATACATTGTTTTACCACACAAACGTTTCTCATCTTCACTTCATTTATTATATATTTTTTATGGTTATATAAAGTTGTTTGGTGGTAAAAACGTCTGCCTAAAGTATCTCATTTCAGCAGCATTTATTCTGGTTTCATCCTTCTATCTGCCAGTTTCGTGCTTTACTTCCATGCAAGTCTCATATAACACAACATCTCAAAAAACTTCACTGGCTTAAAAGTTCAGAAAGAATCCAGTATAAACTCTACTGGACAGTCTTCAAAGCGTTACATATGGGGACCAAGTTAAATATCCGAACTCTGTATAACGAACTGCTTAAATTCAAGGAAATCCACCCTTCGCTCGGCGAACTCCTCTGCAATAGGACGATTAGTTGAGCCGAAACGTTGCCCTAGTGCAAATTTCAGAGATCGAGCCTTTGCAGTAGCAGGCCCATCTGCTTGGAACAATCTCCCTTCATACCTTAGATGCATAAATGATCAGACAGATTTCAGATCTAAGCTGAAAACCCAACTTGTACATTTTGTTTTATTATACTTTCTAACCGATTGCGAATATCAGACGCAACATTCATATTTAGATTTAAAACACGTCTTAATGCCCTCATGAGGTGATTACATCACAAAAAGGCACTTTAAAAGTTAGCATGTTATTGTTATTATAAGCTTAAGAAATGTGTGTGTAATATAATATGATGAAATGTAATATTTCAGATATGATACGGCGCCGGGTGCTCCGCACACGCTCCATTAAGATGCTGGTGTTGGACGAGGCGGATGAGATGCTAAACAAAGGGTTCAAGGAGCAGATTTATGATGTCTACCGTTACCTTCCGCCTGCTACACAGGTGGTACTGATCTCTGCTACACTGCCCCACGAGATTCTCGAGATGACCTCCAAGTTCATGACGGACCCTATCAGGATATTGGTCAAACGGTGAGACCCTGATCCCCTTGTTATAACATGCTTAATCTTATTGCATACATATTCTTCCGTTAGATGTAATTAAATTGATATTTTACATGTACAATTTTTAATACTTACATTTTCAAATCAAAAAATTTTGTGCCAAAACTTCGTTTTTTTTTAAAATAACATTGTGTGATTATACTTTGATTTGTATACTTCACTTATGAAAAGTATTTGCATTCTAAGTTATGATAATTTTAGAATGAATTAATATTTTTAGTCTCTACTTCAAACATTAAATAATATAATATGAATAACTCAGATTGCATTCGATGCGGTAGCAAGGCTGATACAAGATATAGAAGAGTTGTCATTTAAAACGAGATACTTAAGTAGTAACTCCATTGGCTTAAATGTCCAGAAAAACACAATGAAAGCTCCATCGGATGGTCTCTAAGCCATTACCTAGCACGACTCCAGCCAATACAGTGAAACCACGATTTTACGTTTTTTAAAGGACTGAATAAAAATAAACTTAAACAGAGGGAAAACGCAATTGGGGGGTATTGAAAAAAAAACACACTTTTAAAATCTTTTCCGGTTTTTCGTATTTTAACGTTCTTATAAACATAATTTTTACACCATGGGACCACATTGAATTGCCGTTTTTTCAATCAATTCCTAATTTTTTATTATAGCCAAAGTATGCATAGGTATCTCCAAACTACGCATCAGATGAATGAAGATGTAAAAAGGAAGAAAATATTGTAAAAAACTTAATGAATAAAACTAAACAAAAAACGTTAAAAGTATATGAAAAAAATGTCAAAAAGAAAGAAGCGTTACAAATCGATCCAAAAAATGAATGACAGGACAGAAAGGCTAAAATTGAAAGATGTCAGCCAATCACCATGTTGCGCACCGTACGCCGACCAATCACGGACCGTAATAATGTGTCTATTGCGCCAACTCGTTGTCAAGTGCGCGTAACTCAGGTATTTTGAATATTTTCGATGTAAAGCGCGGGAAAAAAAAACACGTGAAAGCGGGTAATAAATGTACTAAAATATATAAGTAAAAATCAGGGATGTAAAATCCGGGTTTCACTGTATATGTCTCATGGAATATCACTGAGAGTGAGATATAAAGGTGCATGTGTGTGTGACACAATGAGAAACGGTCAGTCCCACACTACACATTCTAAAAACATCAGATCCATATGCGCCACCTTGTACAATCATGATGGAAGTGGACATATATATTTTTATTAGAATCATGAATTAAAATGCATTTTTTCATATATTTTTAGAGATACATAGTATTTAAATAAGCAATTTATTTTTTACAATATTCATTTTTTTAATTTTTAGTGATGAGTTGACTCTGGAAGGAATAAAACAGTTCTTCGTAGCGGTGGAGCGTGAGGAATGGAAGTTTGACACCCTGTGTGACCTGTACGACACGCTGACCATCACGCAGGCCGTCATCTTCTGCAACACCAAGCGCAAGGTGGACTGGCTCACGGAGAAGATGGTGGAGGCCAATTTTACCGTCAGCTCCATGCACGGTGACATGCCGCAGAAGGAAAGAGATAACATCATGAAGGAATTCCGCTCTGGACAGAGGTGATTGATTCCCCACTGTTTCTTTGTTTTATATCCCTAGTTAAATTCAGATGAAAGATAAATGTATATTAGTTTATTCTAATATTAAATAACTTAGCCATCACGTCGTCTCCCTGAAGGGGTAGACAGAAGAATGGACCGCCGCACTATTCTTTCCGGACACACTTCTTTCGCTCCTCAACATTCGTGCACGCACTTCGATTTATCCGACTCCTCACGTGGTCATTATTAAATATTTGATTGCGCTTTGTTGTGCTTGATCTACCTCTTTTTTGTCCCATTTACATCATGAACATAGGTTTTCTTTATCATTCTTTCTTCATTCACCCTTTCCATGTGTCCAAACCATCTTAATGACCATTTCATTATTTTGTTCATAACACTTTAATTCGCACTGCATTCACTTGTTATATTTGTATTTGACACTACTATCATATACCGATTTGCCGCACATTATTCCAAGAGATCTGATTTCTACTGCATTTATTTTATTTTCATCCTTTTGCCAGTTTCATGGTTAATTTCCATAGATATAAGGGTCGGTACAAGAACACTGTTGTGCACTGCCATCTTATTTTTTTTTTTACTAATATTAAGTTAATAAATTACAATTCTCTATTTTTGGAACCATTTATATCCTTAACTATACTCTTTTTACCATTCTTTCTATGCGTCCAAACCATTTTAATGATCCTATGATGAAATAATTTACTAATATTATTATTGTTCAATTCTAGTCGTGTGCTGATCACTACGGACGTGTGGGCGAGAGGTATTGATGTGCAGCAAGTGTCATTAGTCATCAACTATGACCTCCCCAACAACCGTGAGCTGTACATCCATAGGATCGGCCGATCCGGTCGCTTCGGCAGAAAAGGTGTGGCCATCAACTTCGTCAAGTCGGATGACATCAGAATCCTCCGAGACATTGAGCAGTACTATTCCACACAGATTGATGAGATGCCTATGAATGTCGCCGATCTTATCTAAATTGAATTTGTGCATATTTTTATATTAAGGTTTGATTGTGATGAATGATGTGTCGAGTGATTATTGTGTAGTTGATAAATACTTAAGTTTACTGAATAAATTTATTGTATAAATATAACTTTATTTTTTCTGGATATGTAACCTGTAAAAACATGATTTTAGTTCATTTTATTCAGTAAAATATCAAAGGATATTTTTGTTTTGATAATAACGCCAGGATAAATATATTTATTTTATTTAATGAAATATCTGAGAATCTTGTTAATTTATATGGCATCATATCGTTGACGACCTTCGTGGCCGAGTGGTAAGTGCTTTGACTGCCAACTGGAAAGTTCCGGGTTTGATTCCTGGCAATGGTAGTGTGATTGTCACACTATCTTTGGTCTGGTCCAGAATTCACGTGACAGTAAAATGGCGATAGATTAGCTACCTATCACATGTCACGAGAATCAATATGATAGCTATACCCTTTTCACCGATTTGGCTTGCGCTGTAGTGATGTAAAGAGCGATTCGACAAAATCTTCAAGTGCCCTGTCGGGTCCCCCCAACATTAGCGATCATCTCGGCGAATCTGTTCCTGTCCTGTGCCGCTTGGAACAGCTTCTCCACACTTCGGATGCCGGTCCACTTCCTCACGTTTCGCAGCCAGGACATCTGTCTCTTATCGGGCCCTCGGCGTCCCTCAATTTTCCTCTCCAAATATTAGTTGGAGAAGGTGGTACTCGTCCCCACGCAATATATGACCCAGATGTGAAGTCTTTCGAACCTTGATAGGTGATAACAGCTCCCTGTCAACTCTATCTCGCCTCAAGACTTCGTTTTTGGTAACCATTGTCTATCCAGGAAATTCTGAGCATTCGGCGATAGAGCCACAATTCAAATGCTTTCAATCTGTTCATTGAGTTGATTTTTAGGGTCCACATTTCACATCCATACAATAAAACAGACCACACATAGCATTTGATCATTCTCTGGCGGAGTTTCAAGTTTATGTTATCATTGTAGAAGAGTGATTTCATTTTATTAAATGTAGCTCTTGCCGCCTCAATTCTGCATTTTATCTCTTCATTGTGTTTGTGTGCTGCCGAGGTATTTAAAATTTTCCACCCTTTCAACGTTACGGCCGTTCAAATGTAACACTGACCCACTGCAGTCAAGCCGTCCGAATGTCATCCATTTGGTTTTATTGACATAATAAAACCAAATAGATAATTTATTAATATGTTCATGTTTTTTGAGATCTTGGGTATATCTGTGTATCTTGGTATCCTCTTTGATCGACGTTTTGAAGATCATTGCAGTCTCCATTTTCAGGGTAGTATTTTTACTCGGGTATAACCAAGATACCACAAAACACATTGCTACTAACCATGAAAATCTGCGCACTTATTATTCACCGTAAGTGCACTCATATTTCATGAATGTGTTCCATCATAAGTGATCATATAAATAAGGCATTCAAAGAATTCAAATGAAAAATTCTTTTAATTTTGGTTTTTGCCTGACTTGTAAATGTTGCCGTATGCTATGTTTGATAATTTATGATTACATTATTACAAGTGATATTACTGATAACTGAAAGGTGAATTATGCAGTTAAAATTTAAATAAAACTCAAAATGGATAATATAAAATAAAAACCTTATTTTCTTTAATTATTTGATTAAAAAATGTTATTTTTATAAATATTTTTGAATTAAATAAAAGCAATATTCCAACAAATGTCTTTATTAGAATTGTTCCATTTGAAAATCTCTCGAAACACATTGAATACCACCAAAAGACAAAGGACTTGAATATTATAAAGACATATATGCAAATACTAGCACTTACATACAAAAAGTTCTATGAAAATATGAGCAAATTTAAACACCAATGAATGCAGTTGTAAAAATTTGGCGATCGAGCATGCGAAATGTTCACACCTGCTTAAAGGCCTTCATGCGGGCATTCTATCACGCACATAAAGGAAGTAATTTTTTAAAAAATTATTGCGTCAATTATTCTAAGATTGGACAAATCCCAGCGTTGAGATTTTGAATTGCTTTTCAGGTGCAGATATTTCGTACTCTAGGCACAGTGGGAAGTATAGAAATACTTTAAAACTTGAATTCCTTATATTTCTTAGCTTGTTTAGAATCTGTAGTTTGTTGCCTCTTGCGTTTGCTCTGAAAAAATAAAAGAAAGAAATATTAGTAATAACTGATAATAGTGTTAACCCTTAACTAGACGGACCTAAAAAGTTACATAAGTGGTCACCTGAAGTGCACAACACCCCAGATTAGACCTTTAACTTTACATATTAACAGCTTTTATAAATACTATTTTTATTTCTCACATTTTTGTCAGATAATAATCATGTTTCTGCACACATTGATTCTTAGACATACATGACACTTTGTACGAAGGCGATCGGCCAGCTCCAGAGGAAGATTTGTGGATGTTGTGCACCCTAAATACAACCATACACAGCCAAGCATCGCTCACGACAGGAATGTGAAGGTCTAGCACATTAAATGCGGTTAGATCAAATTTAAAAAAGTTATGCGCCATTAAATGCACAGTGGGACACCCCACGCACCAATTAAGAGTTAAACTCATTTGCAGTTTCCAATAAATAATACATATGTATACTTTCACTGACAAAATTGAAACCTGTAAAGCTACAGCGAACAAAATATAATGAAACATTCAACTCTGAACCATTGTCATTTCACCGTGGGTGGATTGATTTGATTGTTTTAATAATAATACATGTACATAAAATTTGTTTCGATTCGTATTGTTTAAAAATGCACAAAAAATTATAAAAGTTATTTTATCATAAATAATAAAAAAATCTAATTCTAAAAATATTAAACAAATCTATTTTTATAAATTTTATTTCGACTACCATTAACAGTGAAATGAGAAATAAAATTGGAACCCTTTATAGGACAAGACGCCCTTGAGGTGAGCTATTCACGAAAACGGCGCTATATAAATTGGCCTAATTATTATAAGAGATTTTAAAGAAAACTCAGTTTAATTCAATCCACATCAGTTTATGGAGTAAGGAAAGATATAAAACACTTGAATAAAAGTGTTATGTATTGACCACAGTCTACATACGTAATAATATAAATACATAAAGTTCATTTTAGATGGAAATTAACAAAGATAAATGACTTGTTTGTGGTGTTATAAATATTTGCCGCCTTCCAACAATGATTACAAATAGTCATAGACTATCAGGAGTGATAAACCGGTCTGAAGTTGATCCGGTCAATTCTCTATGGTTTATACTTTAATTATTTTTCTAGCGCCTTTGTATTACTGTGTAACACAATATATAGTGGGTATGGACTGCAAGTCTCACAATTAGCACAAGCGCACAACAGATAGGGGATTGTGGTCGCAAAGTCAGTCGTAAGTTTAACTCGACGACTAACGGTACGAAGTAAGGTCTTAACTCGATGACTACCTGCACCAATTTTTATGCATAATAGCCAACATATGCAGTTCCTTAAAAAATGCAATAATATATATGTAGGGTATTTATGTACCTTTTGTCTCGCGACATGCTCAGCCAACATGTCGGATAAATCCTCCTTGGCAGGCTGATGCTGTTGTGCCCGAAGTTGTTGTTCGTAACGGGCTGCCATGGCCTCGGCATCCAACTCCAGCTCCGATGGGTCAAGGGCCAGCTCTACGGCCCCACCGCGCTCCGCCACAGGGCCGGATTGCCCTCTTCTCGCCGCTGAACACATTCATATTAGTTTAATAACACATGAATCTTATTCAAAATCATAATTAAAAGAAATAAATTAAACACATCCCAAGATTCAAGATTCAAAAAATATACATAGAGCAAGGTACAATACTCAAGAGACAGGCTTACGAAGAAGCCAGAAGGGAGACCAACAAAATACTGAAAACCAAAAAAAGAGCATACATGAATAATATATTGCTGAAAATGGAACAGGACTTTGTTGAAAACAACACAAGAGAAGCCTATAAAGCAGTCAACGTTTTTAAGAAGGGGTTCAAACCAAATACAAGCTTATGTAGGGACGCTGCGGGAGACATCATAGCGGATTCAGAGAAGATCAAAGACAGATGGAAGCAATACTTCCAACCCAAACACAAGTTCCGAAAATGAAATAACCGAGGTACCCACAGAAAATGATTACGAAGTAAATCCTCCCACAATCACAGAAGTGAAATTAGTAATTAGGAAATTAAAAAACAATAAAGCACCGGGAGTGGACAATATACCATCTGAGCTACTGAAATATGGAAATGATCATCTCCATAAGTTGATCCACACAATTATAACAAAAATATGGAACCTAGAACATATCCCTGAAGATTGGCAGATGAGTATAATATGTCCAATCCACAAAAAGGGAGACAAGCTGAAATGCGAGAATCACAGAGGCATCTCACTTTTGAGTACATCATACAAAATCTTTACCACAATACTTAAAAACAGAATGGAACACTTTGCAGAAAACATCATCGGAGAGTACCAGGCTGGGTTCAGGAGGAACAGATCAACAAGTGATCAATTGTTCACAGCAAGGCAGATCCTAGCAAAATGCTGGGAATTTGACGTCGATGTATATCAGCTGTTCATTGACTTCAAACAGGCTTATGATAGTATCAGTAGAGAGAAACTGTATGATGTACTCTTGAACTTCAAAATCCCTACGAAGTTAGTAAGACTGGTAAAAGCAACCATGGATAATACAAAATGTAGAGTCAAGATAGGAGGAGAGCTCACAGATGAATTATGGTATTCATGGTATCACAGGGCCTCAAACAAGGTGATGGTTTAGCCCCAACACTTTTTAACCTGAGTTTGGAATATGCCATAAGGAAAACTTACCACCTTAACACGAATCCCAACACATACTTTCATAGCAGCCAGATCATAGGATATGCAGACGTCCTTAACATTGTAGGAAGATCCCTAGCAGCCATACACGAAGTATTTGAGCCTTTAGAGACAGCAGCCAAGGAGGTGGGTTTAGAGATAAACGAAGAAAAGACACAAATAATGAAACAAACCAGGAATACAACCCATAACTCAAGGCGAACCATCAGATTCAAGGACAGATACAACTTTAAGATGGTGGAGGACTTCACTTACCTGGGTTCGTCTATAACAAAAGAAAACGAAGATCACAAGGAAATCGAAAGAAGAATCACAATTGGTAACAAAACATTCTTCTCTCTACTACCAGCGCTCAAATCAAGAAACGTACACTGGAAAACCAAAATCACCCTGTATAAAACAATCATCCGAACAGTAGTGACCTATGGGTGTGAGGCGTGGACAATGACAGCGAAATCTGCAGAGCGACTGGATACTTTTGAGAGAAGGGTGCTGCGCAGAATTCTGGGGCCTGTGAATGACGGTGAAGGCTGGAGAGTGCGGCATAATGACGAGCTGTACAATATTTACAAAGCTCCCAGTCTCTCCACACAGGTCAGACTGAATAGACTGAGATGGGCCGGTCACGTGCAGAGGATGCCGTCATCGCGAACCCCAAAAAGATTGCTGGAGTGGCACCCAGGTGGTAGAAGACCAATTGGACGACCAAGGCTGCGATGGGAGGATGAAGTTGGGAGAGATGGAACAAGATTGTTAAGAGTGTCAGATTGGAGGGTCGAAGCGGAGGACAGGAGGAGTTGGAGGCGAAGAATACTGGAGGCTAAGGCTCGATATGGGCTGTAGGGCCATCGAAGAAGAAGAAGAAATTAAACACTTAAATATTTTCTTTTAACACAATATTGTTTAATAAAGTGGTGTTAAAACAAAATACTGTAATGTTTAATTTATTGCTTAATATGTCACACAACAAATTAAGCGCTTTCGTGGCAGAGTGATAACAGCTATGACTGTCACACCAAAGGCCCCGGGTTTGAATCCCAGCGATGACAGTACAAAAAATCACGCTGCCTTTGGTCTGTTAGAATTTACATTACAATAAAAATGACAGAAGACTAGTAACCTATCACATGTCATGAGAATCAATAGCTAAAAAATAACCTGCTGTATACAAATGTGATAAGCAATGGGAAACTATCACAATAAAGACCCAAGTGGCATCCCAAGATCCAGCAAAAATGTTACACTTTGTAGGATTGAAACATTAAAAAAAAGGGGTAAAAAAAATATATCCTTCGATGACTATTAAAAAAAAGTGTACTATTTGTCTACACTTGAATTAATGATGGCTAAGAAAACTTTCCAATCTCCTTATTCTTTCCGCTGTTTATAAAGCTTAAAGAGTAAATTTGTCAATGCCATTTTGTTTCATACATTTAAAAACACATCTATAACAAAAATATACGTATGTGCATGGTTCAATTATTAAACAAAACAGCACAAGTCTTTTCTCTCGAAAATAGAATTCACAAATTTGCATTTCAAGCCATCGAAATGTTAAATTTGTAGCCAGACGTATAAAATACATAAATTGTGACAACTCACCAATAACTGTGGGTGGCTGTGCTCCCCCAGCCCCTGTCATGTCGTATACATGTGTGGAAGCCATCATGCCAGCTGTAACGCCCCTTTTCTCTGCTAGCACCTGGTATAGAACTGGTGTTTCTCCGCTAAATGACAAATTGATTATTACAAATTAGTATTTTGTGTGATGCACCTAAAGTCGTTATCGCAAACGCGGTGCACAGTGGTGTTCTTGTACCGTAGATGTGTAGAAATGAAGCATCGAACTGACAAAAGAAGGTTGAAAGTAGAATAGATGCAGTAGAAATGATATCTACTATTCATTTAATAGTATATATCATTAAATGAATATTATTAAGTATATTAGAATAAATGCAGTGCAAAGGAATGCGTTATGAACAAAACAATGAAAGGGTCATTAGGGTGTAAGAACAAACAGAAAGAATGAACGATGAAGAGAGTATATGTATAGAACAAGAAATAGAGGAAGACCGAAGAAAACGTAGCACGATCAAATTAATCAAATATAAATGTGTATATAATGTCGGCAATGTGAGGAGTCGATCGATTTGCATGCATGACACGATCGATGAATGTTGAAGAAGTTAGAGAAGTATATTAGGAAACAACAGTGTGGTGGTTCATTCTTTCTGCCAACCCTTTCAGAAAAACGGCGTGATGGTTAGTTAGTTGATTAGTATTTTTATACATTTTAATAGAATTAATAAAATGTTGAAAGGTGAGTTTTTGAATAAGAAGTTTCAAACGTAAAATATAAATATTTGGTAGTATATACATACATACATATTATTACTTATATTATGATAATTATAATAATATAAAATAAGGTAAATATGAGTTTACCCTTCAATGTCACTCTCAATTTTCTTCTTCCTCAACTCAATAGTCTCGGGAGTCTCGAGGCCCTGAGGGACAGATGACATGCCGGATGGAGTGGCCAACCCCTCTCCAGGGGTCACCAGTCCGCTGGCTAGAGCCTCATTATTCTCTGCGGGGCCTTCTTCACCTTCAGATTCTGGAATATTATAATATTACGTATTTGTAAAGTAAAACTTATTATAAAAAAAATCTATGAATGAAATTTTAAGGAAGTATTAATTACATATTAATAAAAAAAATTCAAGATAGAATTGCAGTGTTAAGGAGTAAAGTTTAACAAAGAAAATACTTTTCTTGTCATTTTATAAAGGTAAAAAACCGCGCAACTTTAATTTAAGAATAAAATAGTACATAAGATGACTCTTCCATAATAATTTTTCTGAATTCGGAAACCATCTTATTGAAAAGATCATTTGTCTAATAAAGATAATGGCGTTGAAATTTTACTTGTTAATAATAGAATTACGCATAACAAAAATAACCTTGAAATTTTAGAAATTATAAAAAGCCATTAAAAATAAATAAAATATTATAAACAACCAAATAAACTAAACTGCAAGTCCAATAATTGATTTGTTCTCTTTGTCCCACAATTCTAACTAAACAATAATTAAAACAAACTCTAGACATAATTCCTTCCCCTATCATTTGGTATACAAGTAACGATTTCATCTAATTTTATTGATAAAATTTCTACACTGAGGACAGGCGTCTGCGGCCCGAAACATGTTTAAAAAGTGCAAATACAATGTTTTCTAAAAAAATATATTAGTTGAAATGCAAAATAATAAATGTGGTGGGGTTAAAATATTCCATATGCGACTAAGTTTATTGGGATTACTCAGAATTCAACATTGTGTTTATTATATGTACAGTACACTCCCGATTATCAGGGATAGATGGTGAAAAAAAATCCCATATAATGGATTTCCCGGTTAATCCGAAAATATGAAAATAGTGTAAACAAAGAGAAATTTAAAACTGCGCTATGTGCGTTAATGTATACCTACTTGCATAGTAAGACACACATGTTGACAGTGTCATACTTTTTGACTGGTGGAAACCCAACATTTTCAAACTTTAAGATTATTTTGAGTTTTTGTTCAATTAAGAGTACGACTCGTTTGCATTTATCCATTATTATATACAATTTTTCACTCAAGTGTTCCGGATAATCCGCTTCCCGGTCAACCCGACCCCGGAAAATCGGGAGTGCACTGTATATGCATTTTATTTAATGGCAGTATAAAGGTAAGGGATAGTTATGCCAAAATTATAATCTTTCAATGATTTCCATTTTTATTTTATTAAATTACCTTCTTCAGATGATTCTCCTTCAGATTCTGATTCTAATTCTCCCCACATTGTCCGATCCACCTCAGGTTCTTCTATGTCCTGTAAAAAAGGGGAAGGGATGTTTGAATTTTATAATATATATTTATACAATTTACGTTAATAAAATGATATAAAGGAAGAGTGTATACTAACATCTTGGGCATTTTGTGTGTGTCCAAACACATCGCCATACAGTGGCTTCCCGTGCTCATCCACGGGAGGCTTGCCCCAGCCACCGGCATGGTATCCGAAGGCACAGCCATCAGGAATAGGGGCATTGAGACCTGCAATCTTCAGATTGGGGTAAGAAGGCGGAGGTCCATAGCGCTGCTGGGCAATGAGCCACGGAGGGGGAACCTAGAAAACAATAAACAATTACATCTCCAGACATACAATTTTAAAATCTTTCAATATGAAACTTTCAGATTCTAAAAACAGACAATAATACAAAGATATAACATTAATATTTAATTACTTTGTGACAGTTTGGCCCCACAGGCATTCCCAAGGCTGTCCTTAAATCCTCACTCAGGTCACCAGGTTTCTTTTCTCTGAGTCGCGTCTCAAACTCTTTTCCTTCGTAATATAAATCTCCATGGATTGTCATGCGGGGCTTAGTTTGCCACCTGAAAACACATGTTTTGTTATATATTGTCAACTGGTTGTATGTACATTTTTTATATATAATTTATTAAGATAATAATGATGTTTGTATTACGTTAAAATAAATATTAAATAAAATTAATAAAAGCATTTTTCACTTTATTTAAGGTTGCTTTAGCACTCTGAAATTCCATTGTAAATTTGGAAGGAGAATTTATAATACTGTTAATACTATTTTGGAAAACAAAAATATTTCACGTGTTTCGGAGGTGACCTTCAACAGAATGATTATATTTATATGTACACCTGAGGAAGGAGGTCACCTCCGAAACATTTTGTGAAATATTTTTGTTTATAAAAATACTAAATAAATAAAATGGATGTTAACAGTGTTAAAAATTCTCTTTCCAATTTGTCACTTGTATTAGTTAGTATAAAAAGTAGTTGTTATCCAACTTATTAGATTTCATGAGAACAAATGAAATTGTTGCAAGCATATGAGGAAACAAAGTAAATTATGAATATTATAATATTTTCACTATATTAATGGTTATGAACGTGGCTTATTTATTTTAACGGCAAACTTACTTGAAGAAAGCGTCATGTAGTTTTTGGTAGTCAATGTCGATTTTGCCGAGTTTAGGTCTCGCTCTTTCCCTCATTTTGGCTTTCAGGGTCTTAGCTTCCTCCTTGTCCTGCAGCGAGGCTCTCATCTCCATTATTCCTGTTTTCTTAATGAAGTCGGGAAGGTCGAAGGGAGGCTTTTCGATACCACGTTTGCCTTGCAAATACTGAGGGCAAAAAATAATTAAATGGTATCTTCAATACTGTAAACCCAATTTATAGTATAAAGTATTTGAAATAATAAAAGTGAGAACATTTCATAATAATAATAATATGTTGGACACCTAAAAAATGAAGATGCTCAGAAACATATATGGCAAGACACAACGAGATAGAATAAGGAACTCAATGATTAGGGAGATATGCGAGGTCGAGGATGTTGTTAGTTAAGTAAGGCAATGGAGAAGATATTGGTATGCACACGTAAGGAGAATAGATCCATCCAGACTCCCTCTCATTGTGTTGCGTGGCCAACCCCAAGGTAGACGATCCCCAGGCAGACCACCAAAGAGATGGATCGACAGCTGGAAGTTGACCTTGCAGGAGGTCAATTTCTGATATATCAGCTTTTACTGCATTAGCGAGAAGTACCGAATCCGATGGATCGAAACCATGATTTATAAAAGAATCATATACATTTTAGACAGAGTGTAAGGGAGTGAGTCAGTGCTACATTTTAATATATTTTTAATTAAAAAAAGCATATTTAGAATTTAAAAATTTCATTAAATGTAAAAGAAAAGTGATGTTTTTTTGTAAATAATGGGCACGGCATAAAAAAGACCAGTGTACAGCCAGCCACTAAGGGTCTCATGTCTGTCAATTTTGTTTAGATCACATACAATTATCATGCATTACTCGTAATATCTGGACTCGGCTGGGAATATTTTTTGGCGCCGAGATAAAACTAAATTAATGGCACGGCTTACAAATGTGACCGTGGTCGTAAGAATGGTGGCTGCTGGCTGTGCACTTTTTACACTGTGCGTACGAAACTAAAGTAATAAGTTTTTGTCTCCCGGCCCAGAAATTCATGTGCTAGTTGCAGGTGTTCATACCAAAAATGTCGACGAAATATAAAATAGATTTGTTGAACACATGTTAATATTAACCGCCCTACCTTCAGGTAATTTTCCAAGAAACGTGCAAAAAAAGCAGGTTGTTTAATAATAAAATTTCATTACATATTAATTTTTTTTTTTTAAATACGAAACGTCAAAGACTCGACTTCACACTTCGTCTGCCCTTTGTAAAACTATCATATTTGTGAAGACTTGTACTCAAGTGTTGTTGGCACATGCACGTTTGTTGTTCCCTATTTTAGGTACATTACTTTTTCTCAAACGCGTACGTGATAGCGCGGAATGGTTCAGTCAAAGTGAATGTATCACGTACGTTCATATACCTAGGGTGGTTAAATAACTTTCTTTAAAATCATGCCTATTTTGGCCACAACCAAAGGGTTAAGAAACACGTCACAAGGTCTATATTAAGAAGTAGAAGAAGAATAATATGTTAACATTAAAAAAGCGCCACATTCGTGATGGTAATCACCTCAAGGGTGCATTAAGACGTGTTTTAAATTTAAAAATGAACGCTGCATCTGATATTTGCGATCGGTTAGAAAATAATATCATAATAAAAAACAAATATACTAATTTAATTTTAATTTGGGTATGAAAAATGAAAAAGACGTGTTTTCAGCTTAGACTCGAAATATGTCAAATATTTTATGCACCTACGGTATGAAGGGAAATTGTTCCAAGCTGATGGGCCAGCTACTACAATGACTAGATCCCCAAAATTGTACTAGAGCAACGCTTAGGCTAAACTAATCTATTTTATTGTCTCTTGAACAATGATGTAAAATTCCATATTAAATAATTAATATGAATGAAACATACGTTTTTTTTAAGTTTAATTACAGTTAATGGGAATGACATGTTTCCCCTTTCTAAGGCTTTATCAATGTGATCAAACGTTTGAGTCATTTGATAATGCCTTAGACAGGCAAAACATGTCATTCTCATAAACTGTAATAAACTTCTAAAAAACAGACGTTTTCATTCGTATTAATTATAAACTAACCTACCTAATGTGAAGGAGTAAGCCGAGTGAAATGTGGATTTCCTTAAACTTAGGTTGTTTGTTATACAGAATTCAAATACATAAATTGGTGCCATTCCATGTAGCGTTTAAAATACTGTCCAGCAGAGTTTATACTGGATTATTTCTGGACTTTTAAGCCGGTTCTTTGAGACGTTATGTTATGTGGGATATATTCACCTTCCGCTTGTAGCACCAGTGCCTCGGGACTTGAACAGTGTTGCGGTGAGCCTTGAGTTGCACAAGCAGGCGGGGATCACGGGCTGTGACATCATACATCTCCACCACATCGGGCCGCACCACGAGCTGCTTCAGCTCCGCCACAGATAACCGAGACATTTTCTTCAGCTTCCTCTTGGACTGGCGCTCCTTTTCCTCATTCGCCTTTTTCTACAAACAAAATATCAGCACACATTATCATATTGCATACACAAATCTAAATGTAATTATTGGACCAAATATATAAAAATTACCTCTTCGGTTTCCTCATCAACTTCAAACTGATCCTGGATTTTCTCAGCCTTGCGAGCTGTTGGGAGTGGCCGAGAGGGTTGCGAGGCTTCTTCCAGTTCTGGTTTGACATCTGTTATCTTAAATACCTCAAATATCCGGTGGAATTGACGGTACATGGGCTCTAGTTCGTGGAACTGCAGATTTTCTTGAATGTATCTAGAATGTTTTAATACAAATATATTGTACAAACATTACCTTAAAATAGTAATGGATTTCAAACCAACCACGAGTACTTTTGGAAATGATGGTATCATCAACGTTTTCATAGTTTTTTTTGTGAATTATAAAATATTTATAAAAGCATATTGTAACAATGTATCAAATCAAATCAAATCAAATAAATTTATTAACTCAATAGACATTACAAACAGGAAAATGTTTAAGGCATCTATTAAGTACAGGTAAAATATCATAAAAATACAATAAATGTATCATTTTTGTATAACTTTTTAAAAACATTGTATTTTCACAATACTTTTTTGCACTTTTCATAAACATGTTTCGGGATACAGCAACCCTTCTTCAGTTTAGAATCTTGATCAGTAACTGAGGAAGGGCTTCTGTGTCACGATAGCAATAATGTGAATCCACAACACAAAGTGATGGCGACTTTAGAAGTAATGCATCAGAGTTCGTATTAATAAATGGCATGATATATTTTTATATCTTATATTATAATCTTCTTCTTTTTGTCCTGTCACACCTCCGTGGTGCATAGGGCCTCAAGGAACCTTCTCCACCCGACTCTATCGCATGCCTGATGCCTAACATCATCCCAAGTGAGGCCTGCCGCCTTAAACTTTATAATAGGTGGCCGCCTTAACCTATAGGTGGAACAGGTGGGTTTAAACAAATACCATATGCATCACTGATAAAATATAAATAAACTTACTCAACATCAACATCGGTGATGTCCTTATCATTTTCCTTTGATTTCTTTTCATTCTCTTTCTGTGCTTCTAGTTTTTTAAGTTGTTCCTCTTTTTTAGATTCATTGCGATTTGCTTTGGCTAACTTCTTGCGCTTCTTCTTTCGCTTGTTCTTATTGGCCCTCCCTGCACCCTAAAATAAACATTTGAAAAAAATTTATGTATAGAATCGTACAGAATCGGAATATCGATATAGGTACAGAATTGGAAATCTTTTATTGATTACACATTAGAAATGATAAATAATTGGTACCTCTTGTTTGGATATAGTTGGTGGAGGAGGAACTTCCGGAGCATCTTCATCGGAATCCCCTTCATCATCATCTTCTTCTCCTTCCGCTCCGTATTCTGAGCTAATCACTGGTGCAGGTGGTGGAGTTGGTACTCGTGGTTCTAGAACATAGTTTTACTTGTTAAATTTATTTCTATGGATAAAAAACATGAAGGATACTTTACATTATTTATAAAATTCTGTTAGCATAATTTGCTTGTGCACGCATGTATTGTGTTATGAGTAAGCGTGATATAAAGTTTTCGATTTAATTAAGTGTTCTAATAAATATACGATTATTAAAAGAGCCATCTATGTTTGCTAAATTTAAGTTCAAGGCATGCTTAATCGTATTCTTGGTGCTTAGCTTTATCTGTCAGAAGTACTGCGATAGAGAGTAGTATGTTATATTATATTGGGTGTTTCGGAAAGTTCAGTCCGTGTTTTTTGTATGAAAATCACATTCATTTGAAAGGTAAAATAAAAAAATACACATCAATCAAAGTATTGTCCATCGTTAGCCATTACTTTTCCCATTTTTCTAGCAATATATGAATCCATCGTTGAAAAGACGCCTTGTCTATTGAGGTAATCCAGGCATCTACCCAATTCTTGACATCTGCATATGAATGAAAGTGCTGCTCTTCTAAGGCATGCGTCATGGATCTGAACGGTGGTAGTCCAATGGTTCCACGTCTGGTGAATAAGGCGGGTGCGGTATAATCTCCCAATCCACATTCTGTATGTAGTTTTTGACCGCGATTGCGATGTGAGGTCAAGCATTGTCATGTTGTCAAGCGCGTATTTTGTTTTGAGATCAAATTAACGATAAAAAGAAAGGATAGATAACTGACCTCGAACAGGTTCATCGCTGGAGCCAACAGCAGCAGCGCGTTGGTCCTTAAATGCAAGAGCCTCCTCCAGCGCCTTGGGTAAAATCACATCTGTTGGCTTCTTATTCTTTAGCTCTTCAGGCTTCTCTACCTTCAGGGTCAGTAGCGAGGGGAGAGTGTTGCCGTGTGATCGGCCTGGCGGGGGTGGCATATCTTCCCAAGGAGGAGGACCCATTGGCCCTCGGCCCATCAACGGAGGTGGCCCCATCCCAGGCGGGCCGTGACCCATGCTACTTGTGTTACCAGGGGGCCCCATTTGACCCGGAGGACCCATCTGGCCCGGTGGTCCCATCTGACCACCAGATGGTCCCATTTGCCCGGACGGACCCATCTGTCCCGGAGGTCCTATTTGGCCTGGTGGGCCCATTGGACATGGTGGACCCATTTGTCCAGGCGGGCCCATATGGCCAGGAGGAACCATTTGGTTATTTGGTCCCATTGGACCAGAATTAGGACCCATGGGTCCTGAATTAGGTCCCATTCCCATATGGGACATAGGCCCTGTACCTGGTGGGCCGATCCCCATTTGCCCCATCATAATACTATCCCCCGGACCGGGTGCGACTCCAGGCGGCCGTAGCACCTGCATGACCCCTGGGGGAGGCACAGAGCCCATCATGAGGGACATGTCAGGGCTGGGGCCGAAACCGGGCGGCGCGGGCATAACAGACATCATCTGGCGCTGCATCTCCATCTCGTGGTCACTCATGGAGCTGCTGGATAACTCCTGCATCTCTCTCCGCTGGCGTCGTAGGTGCTCTTCCTGCTGTTGCTCCAGCATGGCCATTCTCGCCGTCATCTCATCCTGAATAAGAACCATGCATACATCTAGCATTAAAAAAAACAGTATTTCTCTTGTGTTCGCGGACAATAGTTAACTTAATTGGCTAAATCCGGCAATAATAAAATATCTAAATAAAATCCGGCAATATCTAAAACAATAATATTACAATATTCGTGAATTTATTTCGAATAATCTAATTTATTATTATTATTAAAATATTTAGATCGTTTTATTATTATTATTGCATAAAACTGTACAATAAAGCTCAATGAAAGTATACTTAACATAACCTTAAAACAATAATAAGAGATGTTAGTTGGCTTACCTCATCTCCGTTATCACTCATTTCTCAAATCAAATACACATATATGTTTGAATAAGTATACAGCGTAGTAAAATACGCTATTGAATACTATTTAATTCCAAAACAAGAAACTGAATCGGGACGAATAACGCCGAACGAATTTTTGGTTGACAGAAGCGAACAGATACCATTGACATTCCTCTAGTTTATGGAATATGGAACTCTACGCATGCGCAACGTTGCGTATAATCCATATTTTTTAAAATAGATTTTCGGCTACTAAATATAACTAACTAACCATCACGCCATTTCCCGCGAGGGGTAGGCAGAGAGGATGGATCGCCACAATGCTCTGTCCTGGCATACCTCTTGGGCTTCCTCTACATTCATACATCGTACCATGCACGCACGTCGATTATTCCGACTTCGAATGTGACCGCCCTTTAGTAATTGATTAATTTGGTCATGCCATGTTTTCCTCGGTCGTCCTCGGCTTGTGTACAACTTTTTAACCATTCTACTCTCATCCATTCGTTCCATATGTCCAAACCATCTCAGGGATCCTTTTTTAATTTCATCCATGATGCAGTCATCTGCCTTACATTTCTTTTCTTATTTCATCGTTCGGTATTCTATCATACAACGTTTCCCGCACATTCTTCTTAGTGATCTCATTTCTTTGAATAAAATATAATGTTTTAAGAAAGCTGAGCTTCGGCGATGTCAAGTTGTTTAAAGGAGATCGTATGGAAGAATAAATATATGATAACTGACAGTAAGATCAAAATATACAAAATCTGCATAAAGCGTATAATATTGACATATTATATTGAGACCAGAGAGGATACCACAAGAACGAAGGCTTAAATGCGGGTGGCAGAAATGTGGTCGCTGAGGACAATAGTAGGAAAGACTTCACGAGATAGGGCGAGGAACACGGCTCTCCGCGAAATCTTCAAAGTAGAAGATATTGTTAGATGGTACAGACAACGCAGAAGACACTGGAATGCGCACGTGCAGAGAATGGATTCCTCCAAAATTTTATACTTTGTGGTGCATTAGATTCCTGTTAGCTACCGTCTCCCCGAAAGACCGCCAAAGAGATGAAGAGATAGCTGGGAGTCAACTTCCCAAGACAGGCCAACCTGACTACAGGAACAGACCAAAGGTTTAAAAGGAGAAGAAGAAGACAACACCTTAATTATTTTATTATTTATCAGTAACATATAAAATACCCCACAATATCCTTCCTTGTTGTGTATTTAGAGCTGTCAAGCAACTTTTAACGGGGAAAATATTATTCTACATGTTCCCAATGACAGTCAATTCTTGAAATATTATTGGCCGATTGAAACGAAATAATTTGGTAATTATTAATAATTTCTCTAGTCATTATTTACCAATTGCTTAACATCTTTTATGCGTACATGACAAAGTTTTCATTTATTTGTATAGACTCTTACCAAAAAGCCATTAATTTTACGTAATTTTACGTATGATTTGATGTACTCGTATAATCAAAACCGTGACTAAAAAGATTGTAGCCGACCAGCTTTTTATTTTATTATTTCGTTATGTACGATTTATGATTGGTCCAATTTTCTTTCCATTTTACGTTGCTGACAATATGGCGGATAGCTAATACCATACTTCTCCCGCGAATTTTTAAAATTAACTTTTGTATGTACGAGAAAAAAAAACATTCTAAATATACTATGTACTATGATAAACATATACCTACCATAACAGCAAATTGATAAAGTTTTAAAATATAAAAACGCGTGGTCGATGAATGGTATTAAGTAGAAATATATTTGAACAATTTCAGTGTTAAGGACCTTGTTTTTATTATATTCGCCATCACTTTGTAGTAGATTCACAATTGAATAATTTTTAAAAGCTTAAATTGTATTTTCACAACAGTTTATTGCATTTTTTATAAAGATGTTTCAGGCCGCAGACGCCCTTCTTCTGTATAGAAATTTTAACAATAAAATGAGACAAACTATATATAATACCTATATCCTATATAATAAATAACAAGGTGGGTGGGGGTAGGAGGATATAAGTCTAGAAGAAGAGGGAATTGTTATTTGCTTAGATTAGGATTGTAGGACAAAGGTAACAAATCAAAGTTTGGACTTGAAGCTAATTTCATTTGGTTGTTTAAAATATTTTCTTTAATTTATAACATTGTCTGCATAAGTAATTAATTTTATTATTTATTACATACAAGTTGAGTTTATTATTTTGTCCGATTTCTAAAGTGAGTTGGATATGTTATGAAAAGAATTTAGAAGGGTGAGGAAATAAGTTATTTGCTTATCTGTGCCTAATCAAATTCAACAACAAAGAAATATCGTTTACAAAATTCTTCCAAATTAACACATTATATTTGAATTATGGTTTAAAATCTTATTTTCTATTTCGTAGACAATAATAGGTAGGTACTACAAATAAAGTCTATTATTAAAAAATA
Organism: Lepidostoma basale; assembly: GCA_022606425.2. Classification (NCBI taxonomy): domain Eukaryota; kingdom Metazoa; phylum Arthropoda; class Insecta; order Trichoptera; family Lepidostomatidae; genus Lepidostoma; species Lepidostoma basale. The sequence goes on from JAHDVF020000880.1 coordinate 470,214, forward strand.
CTCGTTTACACTTGTATTCATATAATTTATAATATATATTATACTGTTATAGCAACAAAAATCCAAAATGATAGAATACAGATAAAAGGAAAATAAATTGATTAATTCTTTAACAATTACGTGGTTTTATTTCTGACTAAATCAATTGTACCAGTTAGAAAAAATATTAGGACAATAGAGGAACATTTTTTAGTTTGTCCTATTAATGTGGCATTTCTCTAGTTTCCCTTTAATGTTGAAAACAATAATTTCGCAGATAAATACAACAATCGCGATGAAATACATGACACCGACAAACACGTAAATATTTAGCATATACTTGAGGTCGATGACAGAGGAGGTCGGAGTGTTGTGGAACCCAAATTTTTCCCCTTTCGAGGAGTCCGTTTTCCATTGGACTATACCAGAGGCGCTCAGTTGGCCCGCTTTTTTCTTCACGTAATCAGTCAGGTTATCGGCGTAAGTCGAAAATATGCAATCCGGGTAAGCCACTATTTTTTCGGGGATAACATAGTACGAGGTGTTGGAGAGAAGCGAAATAATGCGACGGAAGTGTTTGAATTCAAAACTTAAGGCGAATTCTTCTCCCGAATCGACCATCCTCTTGATGGCATCACCAAGTTTATTTGTATCCTTCTCATTTAATTGTGTACCTAACCAGGGTGATAATTTTTCCATTGTTACGAAGTTTATAAGCAGAGGCAAGTATTCCAAAGAGGGGACAAGTTTTTTAACTTTTGCATTGACTACGTCATTGTTATTACGATATCTGTTCAAAATCGGGCTCGTAAGAGCATCAAGCAATTTGTAATAGTAAAATATTGTTACGACAGCCGAAATAAGAGCCCAGGCGTAAAAACATATTCTGAGAGCGTCGTTTCGGGGCTGCTTTGGAACGGACACTGAGAGGAATATCGACCAGGACATGAGGGCCGTTCTAAGCAGCGGGATTTTTTGTCCCGTGACATGTTCCACGAGCAGGGTAACTATAAGTACGCAGGGTATGATGGTTGCTGCAGACACTATTGAATTCCAATTTATCACATCGTCAACGGGGTTGATCACAACCCAGTAAATATTTTCAGTTCCAAAGCAAACAAGAGTACTTGCCGAACCACTTCCTAGCCACATATTCTTGGAATCAAACCAGTAGTAGTCATTATAAATGAATTTGGAATACCGTGTTTCGTTGTAATCGAGAAACTTCGTTCTAACCTCTGGTGTCTGTATCGCGGCCATCAAGTGAGTATCTGTTGTAGCCAGCAGTAAAGAGAGCAACGTGTATATTGAATGAGAATGAATATATTCCTTTAATATAGTTATGTTGTCTACTAAGAGGGATGTGGAGAATGTTAAACCAACCGAACAAGAAGAATTTTCATTGGCCATTGTGTTTCCAACCAAATTATTATCTTGTTGAAAAAACTTTTGAGACATTTTTTGCCATACAAAATACTTGTAGTGATCGATGGATCCACATATCGGGTCATTGGTTTTAATTACTATTGGTATGTGTTTCTTCGCGTTGGTTAATTGTATGGCCGTTGGTTCATTGCTCACTAAAATTGAGGATGTGTTCTGTTCGGCCGTGGCCAAGAGCATTATATTGTTGGAGTTTCTGAGCAGTGCAGGTAATCCCAGTATCACATTGTTCAGGGGATCGATTAATATTAAGAAATTTGAATCGGCCAAAGTGTCCAGATTGAATAATGAGTTTTGGTAGAACCATTTGAATTCGTAAAATGAAAAATAGTAAACCATAATGTTTTCTGGTAGTCTGATGTCTCTCGTTAGCATGGTTGTGGATTCCAACACCGGCATATCAAAGTCATTGTTGGTCATCGTGATTACAACGAGACATTGATCAGTCTTGTTTAACAAAATTAAATTGATTAAACTGCTCATATGATTGTCATTCAACTGGAGCCTTCTGTAAATGTATTTCGGGTGAGCTCGGACCGACCCGAAGATCAGAGCCAGACCTAGAAACCAGCAGAGCGTAGCTGTCAGCATTGTGTATCAACTTTTTCAAATGCAAATTAAATCGTGTGAACTGTTTCTTTTATTCGTTTCAAATACCCATCCGCTCGCGACGATTATTACTCTTTTCTCAGTGCCTGAAATGTGACGACAATTAATAATATTTAAAAAAAATCACGTTATGTTTTAATGTGTTTTTTTCTTTACCAAATAATGATCTCGAAGAAACAGGTAGTACAGTGTGTCTTCGATCTAAGATGAAAACTCAAAAATTTTAATAATTATTTTTGGTAACATACAATATAATTTTAAAATGTATGTATTTTCGCTAAAAAGCTAAGATGGCAGTACATAATGGTGTTCTTGTGCCAACCCTTATGTATGGGAATGAAGCATAGAACTGGCAAAAGAAGGATGAAAGTAGATTAAATGCAGTAGAAATGAGATCTCTTAGACGAATGCGTGTTAAATCTGTATATGATAGAGTGTCAAATGCAAGTATAAGAAGTGAATGCGGTGCGAATGAAGTGTTATGAACAAACTAATGAAAGGATCGTTAAGATGGTTTGGACACATGGAAAGAATGAGTGAAGACAGAATGGTGAAGAAGGTATATGTAAACGACGTGAACAGAGCTAAAAATAGAGGAAGACCGAGGAAAATTGCTTCCAGCCATTCCTCATTATCTTCGGTGGCCTTCCTGGTAGTCAATGTCTGATGGGGTTTTTATTTTTAAACAATTTTTTCAAGTCTCGTATTTTGCATGTGGTCCACATGGTTTCTCCAAAAGCACCTTTTACTTTTTACTCACCTCAATATGTCTTCAATACCATGGATAGATCTGCGGTATGAGAGGATTAATCCCATACACTAAACTAACCTATGGAGCTAGTATGCTGGCAGCAGCATAGCGCCCCCAAGGAGCCAAGGACCCCGTCTTTGCTTCCGGTCTTAGGTACTACCGCGTCCTTCGGCTAGGCAACACGCATTAAATCGCACGCTTTCGCCCTAGTTATCTCCTATACAATTTGTGTCTGTGCTGCAATAAATAACTGTGAACCAACCTGTGACTTTCATTTGCACAATCGAACTACATCACAACTACAAATCTTATCATTTCCTTTCTGATCCGGTAATTGAGAGTTCTGCCTGCGATGGAGCGCAGGATTCTCATTTTTACTATTCTGAGAAGGTTTTTAGCCCTGTTGGTATCGGCTCTTACTTCTTTCCGGTATCCACGATGGAGCGGACGCATGCCATATATACCCTGACCTTGCTTTCAGTTGGCATGTATTTATTTCTCCACATAGTGTTCCACTAGCAGCCAGCCACAGCTGTCTCTTTATTGGTTTGCGCTATACTTTACTAGAAAGGTCAGTGCAGGTAAGTGAATCGCGTGACTTTATCAATGGTATGTTATTGATAATCAGTTTGCATCTGAATGGCTCTTTTGATATCGTTAAGCCCGTCGTTTAACTGGTAGAAATCGTCATATTTCATTTCTTAGATGCAAGGTGGAATTATACCTACTCATGCAATTTGATTTAACGCAATTCTATTTTTTAGAACCAACCGGTTTCGCTTCCACCGGGGCTTCATCAGAGTTACAAAACAAACAGTTTGTTTATGAGACAAATTAAGTGCTTTATACGAAAGCATCAGTATTTTCATTTTGTTTGCTATTGGTGTATTTGTAGTGTACCTATATGTAATCGATCAATAAATTAAAAAAAAAAACGTTTTTTATTGTATACTAGCTGAACTGCTACCTGAAAATATTCGTAACACGGTAAAACAGCCGCCTTACCTTTCTGATTTTATTTATATCACTGTCTAAACACTCCTATATAGCACTTATAAGAACGAGATGTGAAATTTTCTCTGAAATCGGTCGAGTACTTTTTAAGTCTATAGGGTACCCACATACGAACTTGCATTTTATTTATATAGATAGATGGTTGAACCGATTATTAAGTAAAATAAATAAATGTATCTAAAAGAAAACTGAAGAAACAATTCATTGTAGAAACAACAATAAAATGTAATATTATTATGCAGGTGAGGTCCCTAAGACGTATGTGTGATAGAACGATATACGACAGAATCTCAAATTCTGATATAAAAAAGGAATGTAGAGCGGAAGAAGGTATTATGAACAAAATCATGAAAGGATCGCTGCGTTGGTTCGGACACAAGGAACGCACCGATGGAGAAAGAATGGTTAAGAAAGTATCCGTTAATGATGTAAATGGGGTACGGAGTCGAGGCAGACCGAGGAAAACATGGCATGACTAAATTAATCAAATTTTAAAGGTTGGTCATTTTAGAAGTCGGAGGAATCGATGTGCGTGTATGACTCGTTGTATGAATGTGGAGGAAGCTAGAGAGGTTTGCCAGGATAGAGTAGTGTGGCGGTCCATTCTCTCTGCCTACCCCTGCGGTGAAACGGCGTGTTGGTTTGTTTGTTTATTATACATTTGAAGCACTGGAATCGTTTATTGAGAATATTATAAACAACATTTTTTTAAAGAATATGCATGTTACGATGATAGCCTGAGACATTAGTCTACTTATTCTCAAAGTATATTATTACTCTCATTATATTTAATATTTTGATTACGAGCTAGTGAGCTAGTAGTAGCATACTTTGTAATATTAACTTGGTACCTAAACGCAATCGTCGTTAAACTATGATTCCTAAACTCTAAAATTGAATTTATCCGTTTTAATATTGTTTCTCGAAGAATGATGTACAACTCCACATTAAATAATTAATCGCCTTACTATCTTTTGACAACATTTGATAATGCATTAGCAAGCCGAAACATGTCACTCCCATAAAACAAAACTCCTAGAATAATTCCTAGAAACCGGACATTTTCATTCGTATTAATTCCTTTAGTCGTGTTTTCATAATTATCATTTAACACCTTTTCTATTACAGAATAAATGGATTAATTCATATTCTTTTTCTAATCTTAACGTAGGCCTTGTGCCCTGCTTCAAGTGGGATTGGCCATCTGCGAAGTCGATTACCAGCTATCGCCCAGGTCTGCCCAGGGGTTGTCTACCTTGGGATTGGTTGTGTAACATAATATGAGAGACTTTAGATTAGTCTAGATCATTGTTTCTTAACCGTATTGAAAGAATCGCCCCCTTTACCACGGTAAAATTATCCAACGCCCCCCCCCCCCCACAAACAAAATGCGAAATCTAAAATTTACACTTTTCTCCACGTAGGTATGTCTTTTTATAAACATTATGTATTTATTGCCTTTTTGTCTTATTAACATTACACACAACATTATAATATTATTTCAATAAAAAAGTACATAATTCAATACGAAATATGAAGTTTTTAATAAAATATAAAAAATAAATTTAATGAGATCCTTGAGCCTCATGTGATTGCGCCAATTTCGTAATATTAGGTTCAAATTTACTTAAATACAATCTCAAATCTTCTCTTTGGCTTATTTGTAATCGATTTCGTGATTTTTTTAATATACCTATGCATTACTGCACTAAAACTCTTTTCCACTAAATACAACGAAGGAAATGCTATGATGGGTAATTTTAATTCTTTCCACAGAAGAGGATATTGATGGCGAAAACGAACCCAATAAAGATCACAATCACATTGATTGAATATTATTTTAGCCTCACAGTCATTTTGTAGCACAATAAACGGCTCTTTTAAATTTTGACTGACATTTTCTATGTCTGATAAAAATGGATTAATTAACCAAGCTGGTATTTCGACATAACGCCCACTGGAACTCCTGCAGTGCCCCCTAAATTCTGAAAAATTATAAACGCCCTACCAGACCTCTAAAACGCCCATAAGGGGGCGCTGGCGCCCCCGTTAAGAATCACTGGTCTAGATGGATCCTTTCTTATCACGCCTGCATATTAAATTATTCTTCTTTGCTATCGTAAGGTGGGGGCACCTTAGATATCTTCGAACTCGCATATTTTCCTTATTCTTGCATTATTTATTGGGTTACGCAGTCTCTTGCCAGATACGAGTAGGTATGTTCCTGAGTGTCATCATTTCCGACAGTCTGAAGGCGTTGTGTTTTATTTAATATATTTTTTAAATTGACAAGACGCTTCCAAAAATATACACATTTAACCGATTGAATACACATCGCACCGTGAGTGTAAAACCGAGATAAGTGCAACTATACATTTTGGAGATACGGGAGTTTAAAGACTTCATATTGCTTGGAAAAACTGTTTTTCTTAAATAAACCAATGATTTTCGGTTTATAGTAATATATCTATAAACCGAAAATAATTGGTCTATTAAAAAAAAAAACTGTTTTTCCAAGCAATATGAAGTCTTTAAAGTCCCATATCTCCAAAATTTATATTTGCAGTTATCTCGGTTTTACACTCACGGTGCGACATATTCTAGCCAAATTCATTTTATTATCATTATTATAATCATTTTGTTGAGTAGCTCTTTACATAATTACAGCGAAAGCCAAATCGATGTAAAGGGTACTTATAGCTGTATATATTGATTCTCATGACATGTGATAGGTAGCTTATATATCGCCATTTTATTGTCACGTGAATTCTACACTAGACCAAAGACAGTGTGACAATCACACTGCCATCGCCGGGCAAAGCTAAATGACATCAACGATTAATTACGTTTGAAATGGGCAAGGGAATTATGACTGATACAAGGCATTTCAAAAACATAACAGATCTAACGATTTTGGCTGTTTATGTCTTAAAAACCGGGTGATGGCCCATGGAACGGAATATATGGCTCTTGATTTAGTAGACTTGGGTTCAAACCTAGAGTGAGTTCTAAAATAAATATTTCTACTCATATTTGGGATTGTAAAAAAAAATCTTAGATTTTGACAGTTAGGGTAGATTTTGGATCACCATTTCAAACGAATAAATTGCAGATTCCAAAATATGATTTTCATAACGAAGGTATGAATTAAATTACTGTTATTTCATCTACAAAATGAAGAGTTACATAATTTAAATTTATTAAATTTTTTTTTTTGAATTTACTGAAATTATTATTTAATTGAAATTTATTATATCTTGTAAAATGTTTAATATTTGCTGATAAGAACATTCATAAGAACGGATACCTGTTCCATTCTAAGCATTCTAAGGATGGAATAAATGCATTTCATATTAAATTATTTGTAATTCAAACGTAGAACAGTATTCATAATAAAAGTCGTTATTATTATACCTACGTACAGGTGTTCAAAATACATACTGTAAAATAGGATTAAAAAGTGATTAGGGTTTGAAAGAACGATACGCATTATTATTAAATAATATTGTTTTATATTCCTTTATTACGTAAGACACACCACGAGCCAAGTATTCCATTTTCCTACTTATCGTACCAACTATGCTCAAAACCCAAAAAGTGCTTTAATAATGTTGATGTCTTTCATTAATTTAACGCAAAGCAGATTTTAAAGGAATTATTGGAGCACCCATCTAGCGTTAAATTTATCGAAATAACCAAAACATTATTTCAAAATAATAAGAGCGTTTGTTTAATTTAGTAAAATAGAATGCCAGAGGGCAGAACACCGATAATTTTGTCTAGATGGGCCGATATACGCAGAATGCTCTGTATACCGTGGACCGATAGGGTCAGTAATGCAGACGTACTACAGAGAGCTAGAGCCAATAGAGAACTGTTGTCGAGTGTGAAAATTAGAAAGGTCTCATATTTGGGTCATGTGCTAAGGGGAGAAAAATACCACCTCCTTCGACTGATATTAATGGGTAAAGTGGAGGGACGTCGGAGAATTGGTAAAATGCAGCTGTCCTGGATGCGGAACATTAAATAGTGGACAGGAATTACAAGAGTTCAGAACCTGTTCCAAGTGGCGCAGGACAGAGATGCCTTTTCTGCAGTGATCACCAACGTTGGGGGGACCTGACACGGCACCGAAAGAAGAAAGATATAATACCAAATCATGATAAAATAAATATACATACAACACAAATTACAAATTTAGTGGGTATACGAGTAATTAGATAAGTTAGTAAGATTTCCAGTTTGATCTTCGACATTTGCATCTTCAAAATTTCCATTTTTCTCTCTCTTTTCGCGAGCTCTTCTATTTTGGAACCATATTTTAATCTGAAAAGAAAAATACAGACATTATAGAAAACCGCACATTCAATATGATTTTATTATGAGATATACGGTTATAAAATATTATATTTTAGAACATGGTGTTCCAAACTTATCCGACACACGGCCCCCCATATTGAAAAAAAAATGCATAAGGCTCCGGGGGGAATTGACTTTCTTTTATCTAAAAAATAATCAAATTACTATCACGCCGTCTGCCCGGAAGGGTAGGCAGAAATAATGGCCAACCACACTGTTGTCTCGTGATATACTTCTCTCGATTCTTCGACATTCATACACCGTAACTTGCAAACACGTACATTTTTCCGACTCCTCGTTCAGTTTGTTTTCTTAACACTGATGACGGCGGAAGCGAAGCCGGTTGGTTCGATAAACCAAAATAATTTTTTAAAACAAAGTACACAAGTGTTTTAAATTATTTATAACAATTTTACGATATCACAATTTTCATCATTCACTTTTTAAGTATCTTGACAGCTGTTTCGCCAACTAATGTTGGCATCATCAGGTGTTACAAACAACAGTTGTTTGTAACACCTGATGATATCAACATAGGTTGGCGAAACAGCTGTCGTGACACTCAAAATGAGATTAAAAAATGTGATATCATAATAGTGTTCATTTTAAATTTGAAGTATCATAGTGTTTCGGCAAAAACAATGGACTTTTAATTATTTTTAATTTAAGATTTAACCATGAAGGGTTTTGGAATATAATAATTTTAATTTCCAACAAAACTTCACATAAAAGTTATGTTGGATACAATGTAAATGTCATATAAAAAATGGTGTGAAATATCTCTGTATTATTTTAAAAATGTGTTTGGCAAGCCAACCAGTTCTGCTTGCGTCCATACTTGGTAGGACCAATAAAATATATCTTCTGTTTTATTATTCTGGCCAAGATCTGACCCCGGCAACAGAGGTGAGCTCTTAAAATATGTGGTAGAAAAACAAGACTATATTTTTTCATTGACTATAATAATGTCATACAACATACTTTATAGTTATCTTAGATTGTAAAAAATCACACACACGTGTAACCAATTAGATTATTTTAGTAGTATGCTTTGCTGGAAAGTAAGCCCCTAAAAAATATCGTAATGCGCCAGGTTAAATAGATGACGCTAGTGTAGAGTGAACTTAAAAATGTAAAGATAGGCGTGGAATCCTACCATATATACAAGTTCCAAAAATTTGTCAGACGTGGTGGTCATAAGGAAAAAAAAGGGGGAATGGGGAATGTTGTTAAACATAAAGCGATCGCTCAACCTAACCAATGACAGGTCATAAATCCAGTAAGCGCCTCGGCCACCACCTTCTGTTCCCAGAAAAACAATTTACATCTTCGTCTCTATTGAGATACAATTAATCCTTATACAATACTACCAAGTCCAACTCTCTAGCGAACCCCGGGTACTGTGACCACTGTCATAGCAGATTGGGAGAAGGCGAATGGGGAAATTCCAGCGCCATAAAACTGGATACCCTCAGCTAAGGGAAGGAAACCCTGACAGAAAATCCTCCAGAGTAGGCAAGGGGAAACCACTCTGGGCAAACTCCCCAGGACATCACTATGAACCGTCTTGCACAGCACAGAGAGACCTACGCCAGGGTGATAGCCGACGTCGGGGTGACCTGACACGGCACTCCAAGAAAAATAAGTATAAGCCATTAGAATGTAATATTGTTTATCATGAAAAATACTAACTAACTAACTAACCATCATGCCGTTTTACTGGAGGGGTAGGCAGAGAGAATGGACCGCCACACTGTTCTATCCTGACATAAATCTCGCGACTCTTCTACATTCACACATCGTGACATGCATCGTCGATTGATCCTACTTCAAACATGGCCGCCTTTCAGTAATTGATTAATTTGGCCATGCCATGTCTTTCTCGGCCTATCTCGATTTAATTTTTCATTCACACTACTTCTATATATCTTTTTAACCATTCTTCCCTAATCCATTCGTTCCATATGTGAAAACCATTTTGACCCTTTCTTAATTTCATTTAGGACGCATTCATCTGACTTACATTCCTTTCTTACTTCATAATTAAGTATTCTATCGTACATTGTTTTTTGCACATTCTTCTTAGTAACCTCATTTCTACGGCATTTATTATACTTTCATCCTTTTTCTGCCAACTCCAAGCTTTACTTTCAGACATAGGGCACTTAGCTCTAATGTGAACTGCAATCTTTGTTCAGTCGATTTATTTCTATTTTCTATTTACGTTACATGAAAAAATCAAAATATACGAGGTCTGTTCAAAAAGTATCGCGAATTTTATATTTTTTCAAAAAGTATTTATTTATTCATGAATATCTATTTTGTCCCCTTCAAAGTAATTCCCCTCGGATATAATATATTTATGCCAACGTTTTTTCCAATCCTCGAAGCACTTAAAAAAATCATTTTTTGTGATCTTGTTCAGCTCCTCCTTCGATGCCGTCTTTATCTCCTCAATCGTGGCGTAGCGTCGTCCTTTCATGGGCCTCTTCAGTTTTGGAAACAGGAAAAAGTCACAGGGGCCAGGTCTGGGGAATACGGTGGCTGCGGCACCATTACTGTGTTGTTTTTGGCCAAATATTCGCGCACAAGCAACGATGTGTGAGCAGGGGCGTTATCATGGTGCAAAAGCCAGTTTTTGTTCTTCCACAAATCCGGGCGTTTCTGGCGGATTGCTTCGCGCAAATTGCGCATAACTTGCAGGTAATATTCCTTATTGACCGTACTACCCTGTGGCAAGAACTCATGATGCACCACGCCCCTGCAATCGAAGAAAACTGTGAGCAAAACCTTCACGTTCGACCGAACTTGGCGCGCTTTTTTTGGTCTTGGCTCATGCGGCAGCTTCCATTGGGATGATTGAGCTTTGGTTTCCACGTCATAACCATAAACCCATGATTCGTCACCAGTTATGACCCTCTGGAGCACATTTGGGTCGTCACGGACCGAGTCCAACATCTCCTGAGCAATGTTAACGCGATGCTGTTTTTGGTCGAAATTGAGCAATTTTGGCACGAATTTCGCGGCGACCCGACTCATGCCCAAATCATTGGTTAAAATCGAATGGCACGAGCCAATCGATATGTTTAGGTCCTCAGCAACTTCTCTAACGGTGATTCGACGATTGGCTAATACTATTTTCTTCACTTTATCAATGTTTTCGTCTGTTGTTGACGTGCTCGGGCGTCCGGCACGCTCTTCGTCGTTCATATCTTCTCGGCCCTCTGAGAACATTTTGTACCACCGATAAACGTTGCTTTGGTCCAAGGTAGCTTCACCATATGCCACAGTCAACATTCGAAATGCGTCCGCGCACTTTATTTTGTTTTTCACACAAAATTTGATACAGATTCTTTGATCCATTTTTTGGAATAGGCAAAAATCGAAGACGAGCCAAAACACATCCAAGCAAAACAGCTGTCAAAAATTAACTAAACATTCAAAATGGCCGACCTTGTCAGCATAAGTAAGGGACATGAGTACCAACATAACGCTACAAAAAAATCAAAAATCAAATATACGTAGCCAGCGGAAATTCAAAATTCGCGATACTTTTTGAACAGACCTCGTATAATAGATACAAAAAATATACGAAATTTGTCCATTATTTTAACGGCTCTTTCAATAATACCACAGATTTGTTCATCATGACACCGTGTTCGTTGATTTTTTTCATTTTCGAACATGGTGAATTTTATTTTTCAATTTTCGAATTCTGATAAATACCTGGGAAATGAGGTAATTTCCAAGGTATTTATTCGACTTTCATCCTTCTTTTAATAGCCTCAAGCTTCACTTCCATACATAAGGTTTGGCACTAGAGCTCCATTATTGTGAAGGATAAAGAAAACCAACCTCTGGACTTACTATTAGAATTAAAACCTTCACAACTTTCGGATTAGTATAATTAAGGTTGCTTTACAACAACAATAACAAACCATCACGCCGTTTTCCCGGATGGCAGAGATAACTGACCGCCACACTACTCTATTCTGACACTGTTTTCTTTGTTCCTCCACAATCATACAGCGAGTCACACACGCACGTCGATTCTTCCTCATGATTATTCGATTTCCTAATATACGTTTTGAATGAACTTTGTTATTTAGATATTATTATCATTATTTTGTTGGATCGCTCTTTACATCATGAGAGCATGAGCCAAATCAATGTAAAGGGTATTATAGCTATCATAGTGATTCTCGAGATATGTGATAGGTAGCTAATTAATCTATCGCCATTTTATTGTCACGTGAATTCTACACCAGACCAAAGACAGTGTGACAATCACACTGCCCTCGCCGGGAATCGAACCCGGAACCTTCGGGGTGGCAGTCAATACACTTACCACTCGGCCACGAAGGTCGTTTCAGAACTGATTTAATTATTAAATTAAACACAATGCAATAATATTTACCCTGGTATCCGAAAGTTCCAGTCTCGTAGATAATTGAGTGACTTCTTCTGTATTGAGATACGCAGATCTTTTGTAGCTGGATTCCAGAGTTTCTATTTGATCTGCAGTAAATGGAATACGAGGATGTCTTCCAGGCTGCCGTTTAGATCCCTCTTTCTTCTGTCCACCTTAAAAATATACATAATATTAAACTTTTAAACATAAAACAAATTATACATAGAAGCGACTTCTACAATTAAATGAGGGTTATAAGTCTAGTCTAGGATCTTGTTTTTCTGGAGTATCAGCCCGAAGACTATTGCTCCCCCACCTGTTGGAAGTGACTTTGTGGGGAATGAGGATATGTTATGTAGGATGGGGTAATAAGGGAAGGATTAGGAGTACTTTAAATAGTTATAATACATTATTTATATATATTTTTTACACGTCTAAGGTGGATCTGAGGGGGTGATGGTTGAGAAGGGTTCTGGTGGGAAAGGGGGAAGTGACTGTGAGGTGTAACCCGTGGTGTATCTCTGAAGGAGAAAATGTTTTGGGCGTAAAAATTAAGCGGAAAACACAAAATATGTACATGTTACTAACACGCGCATTTTTAATATAGAATCAAACCACAAAGACCTAGGTACTCATTAAAAAAAAAATCAATTTACTCACTAAGTAGATACTAAAAATAAGAAGTCTCGGAATGCTACTTAAATTAAGGATTAATTTAGTTTTAATTTTACGGTGCAGATAATATTCAATACATGAAATACTTTATTTTACGTTATAATAACTACTGAATTTTCAAATATAACTCATATTCTTTTTTGTGATACTTACGCGGAAGCTTTGGTGGGTGGTATCGCGTGCAATTTAACCATTGGAAGGTGTACTGGCTGAATCCGTTGTTTTCTAGCATCATGTGACAGGGCGGGAAATCTGAAGTGTTTTCCCGCCTTTCTGTCTCATGAAGTTGCGCGGGCGGCCTCTCATGGCGGGTAGCGTGACATGTCTTCTGGCCTGCTCTGTTCAGGATGTGTTCGATGGAAAAGTTCAAAATAGAACCGCCTGTATTATCCTGCGAAAATATAATTGCTACTGTGATACTGTTATTGCGGCGTCAGGTAAATGATAGTGGTAAAATTATTCGAATAGGAAAAGAAAGAGTCTTTAAGAAGATACAAATGCATGAGAAAAGAACTGTTAAGTTGTGTAAACAAACGGATAATGAAGTAGAGGAAGGCCGAGTTAAACAAGGCATGATCAAATTGATAATTAATAAAATGCAGTAAAATATGAAGTGGAAACTATCGACAAGCGTGCGGTCACGGGATCTTGAGAAGATTGTGTGATAGAAGAGTTTGTCCATTCCATCTCGAGGTGATTAGTTAGTTAGATAATAAATTATTCTATTCTATTGGGAAATAAATGAACAAATACACGTAATATTGAATAACTTTGTATTATATAACCGCTGTAGCTGAAGAATCTCTGGCTTTAAATCAATATGTATTCAATTCTCGAATATTTATTTATTGTTTGTTTAACAATTGTACACAAATTATGCAATTAATAGATATGAAAATGAAATTAAATAAAATGATAATACACTTTTAGTATTTGTATCTAAACCACTTTATTTATTAACACCAACCGGTTTCGCTCCCGCCGGAGCTTCGTCAGGGTGAGAGAGTAAATTAAACATATTTTTTTTTACATTTAGAAACCGGTTGTGTTACCGAATTAAGTGGTTTAGATACAAATACTTAAAGTGTATTATTATTTTATTCAATAATGTCACACCACAAATTTAGTGCTTCATACGAAAGAAAATGTAATTAATGTAAACGTAATTTTGTAAATAATTTAAATGAACATGTTCGTTTTATAGATGGTTAATTATATTTTATAGAAATGACATGTTTCGCTAGGTGAACAGTTGATAATAGTTAGCAAGGCGAAACATGTCATCTCATAAAAATACTTTTAGAAAACAGACGTTTCCATTCATATTATTGTTCAATTCTAATTAATTCACGAGTCATTTATTTATCACACTGATTTGAATAAGAAAAATTAAACCACATTTATTGTATGATACAATGAATTATTTTAGAAAGTAATCACCTCTTTCATCATTATATATAATATTTTAACTAATTTCAATACGTTAGTTGACACATTAAACATTTTATACACAAATATGTAAACAAATTGAAGGTCTTGATTTTAGTGTTAATTAAGTAATCAAACTTTTATTAAGCAAGTTGAATATTGAATCCACAATGTACACTGAGATTAGGGTTTGTTAATTCCCCATTATAATAGTTAAAGCTCCTCCCCATCCCCTCCGATGTAAGAATTACCACCAATCGCATGATACAGATTAAAGGGAAAGATAACATATCATATTACCCTCCAATTATGAGTCTGCGGGTAGGTTTCTGGTAAGGTTCATTGCAAACCATGTCGAGTTAGACCCTATACAATTTTTATACTTAAAATATACATTAATATTCGGTAGGTATATATTTTAAAATCAATTGGAACATTGGTTATTCCACTTTTAAATGTATACATACTCGTACAAAAAAACATCTTACACACTGTGTATACCCATTAGGAGAACGATTGTGTTTATATCGTTTTTCCGATTATAAAGGTGTAAACATTCGAAAAATATCTAGAAAAATGAATTCAATAATGGAAAAACAGTGTTTTCATTCATAAAAAAATCTTCATAATGGAATTTCACAGTGTTAACGTCTTAAGTTTATCAAAAAATACTGTAGATGTTTTTTAAAAATGATTTTTTTTTTATCATCAATCAGTCTTCTTCTTCTTCTTGTCATCATGCCCCACCCGACCTTGATTTGTTAAATCATGGGCCGGCAACCAGCGGCCCGGAGGCGTCTTGGTGCGTCCCCCAAGATCTTCGCCGCAACGCACGTGACGGACGATATCATACACATAGAGGCGAAGGGAGATGATAGGGAAAGGGAAGGACGCTTTTATTTTTAAAACTAAAATATTTGTATACAAATATTGTAGGTATACTGTAATGACTAATTAACTAACAAACCATCAGAGAGGATGGACTACCATACCGTTCTGTCCTGACATACTACTCTCGCTTCCTCCACATTCATACATAGTAACATGCATATTCGTCGATTTTTCCGACTTCAAATGTGGCCGCCTTTCAATATTCGATTAATTTAATCATGCCAGGCTTTCCTTTCTCTTCCACGACTTCTCTTTCCACTTACACTGCTTGTATATAACATTTAAACCATTCTCTCGTCCATTCGTTCCATATGTCCAAACCATCTGAGGGATCCTTTTTTAATTTTACTTATGATGGAATCATCTACCATACATTTTTTCCTTATTTCGTGGTTTGGTATTCTATCATACATCGTTTTCCCACACATTCTTCTCAGTGATCTCATTTCTACGACATTTATCCTACTTTCATCGTTTTTTTGCCAGCTACAAGCTTCACTACCATACATAAGGGTTGGCACTAGAACTCCATTGTGCACTGCCATCGTTGAAAACTGTAATGACATGTGACCCAAGTGCGGCCCGCACTAATACCCACGTCAAATATTTGGCCCTTTTTTACAACAAAAGGTTGCCGACCCGTGTGTTAGATGATAAACTCGTATCAGGACAAGGAAACGCTTCCTCAGTATAGAAATTTTAGTAGTATAATGAAATAATGTAAATAAATAATTACATTATTTCATTATAATGTTAAAATTTCTACACTGAGAAAGGGCATCTGTATCACGAAACATGTTTGTGAAGAGTGCAAATAAGTGTTGTGAAAATACAATATTTCCAAAGGTTATTAAAATGAACCCACAACACAAAATAATGGCGAATAAATAAGAAAAATCTTAAACGTCTTTAAACACGTTTAAGAACTACCCTTGTTCGTAAATTGCATCTCTCACGCTGTAGTATTATTATCAATATTGTATGTAAGTTAATTCGATTGCAATTTTCTAAGGGCATAATCCGGTAAGCTGTATGGGATCACCGCGTGGGAAGGAATCGGAGTTGACGTGTTCACGTCAGCCGTGAAATTTCCCATTGAGTGAATCCACGCGCCCACTGTGCTTTGTTCCCGGGACGGTGTCAGGTTCCTAAAGGACCCGCCAATGTACCGCAACAATGATACGACGATACCCCGACCGCTCGTCCCTTTTCTCTCGCAAGTCATAACAAACGGTAGCTTCTTACATTTTGCATGTGGCCTTTAAATAATGGCGGATGCATCAGGCATATTGCAGTTAAATAAAACATTAAAAGATAATTAAAAAAAAACGCGTGTGTACTTATGTACGCACGCAAACAGTTATATTTCTTTGACGTAACAAAATACTTTTACCATATTTAAACCAGCAAAAATTTATGAACTTTTGTCATTGATACATTTTTCACTACACAATGCGGGAATAAATTAATTCTATCATGTAGTCGACTGTTTCGCAAATCAGCTCAGGAGACGTTGGAGACTTTCCCAAATGAGCCAAAAAAAATGATCGCCGCGTATTCAATTTCTACTAACCGGAAGTCGCTGATGAGCTAAATACGTCTCCTGAGCTGATTGACGGCGACGTCTATACCGAATTTTAGCTTAAAGTGTGTGTTAAGTGTACCTAGAAAGGTAGAACTTACGTGTGCCGTAGGTGAGAAAACTTTGCGGAGCACTGATCTATATAACTATATTCGCAGATGATAGATTCGCATCTGGTTCAGTTGCAATACAAAAAACATCCTAATTAAGAGCTGCAGAATCTAAAGTAATAATAATCATCATGTTGACACTGTCAGAACCAAACATTTCCTAAGGGTACGGCCACACCGGAGTGCCAGAGAAGGAGTCAAGATGAACACCCAGCGAACCAATGTATGGCGCACTATGAGACCGGCTACACTATACGCTTCGCGCCACAGGGTTTGATCACAAGAGAACACTGTATTGACTCCTACCCAGGCACTCCGGTGTGGCCGTATCCTTAGAGTATCAGAAATGAAAACATTGTGACCTATTGTGTGGAGAACCCTTAGATATAGGATACCCAACGAAGAGGTTCGCGGATCCTGCAAAATTGATGACATAGTGAGATGGAGTAGGCAGAGAAGACTATTCTGTAGGGACCACATCGAGAGGATGGATCCGGCGAAGATTCCTAAGATCGTGGTGCACGCCAGAGGGCCGTCGACCACCAGGACGACCACCGAAGAGACGGAGAGAAGTCTAGTCGTCTTCATCACAGGAATAAAGTTGATATCCTGCATAAATAGATTGCAAGATCTACAACAAGAAGAAGAAGATATTACTACACCATGAAACGTCAAACAACTGTGATTTGTATTACTATTAATCTGTGTTAAATGTAGTGTTTTCTTCTTATTAAATAAATTTTAAAGTTTTCTTCTTATTAAATAAATAATATTGCGCAATGTATTCGAAATTACCCCACTAAATTGTTACAGTTCGTTGGTACTATTTTACAGATTACTTATATCTCGTTTCATGACATGTTTTCGTAATTCATTTATTGGCAGACATGAAATGTCCGGTCGTTATTTATCATTGTTGGCTAATTTCATCATGTCACACCTCCGTAACAGGGTGCACGCGCAGTTCTCAATTTTACCCCCTATTAAACACACCAAAAGAAGTATAACATCAAAAATCTATAATATGCATTTAGTTTTATTACATCAACTTGTCTACCGGAAGATGGATGCGAGCTACCGGTCGAAACTAAAAATCGAGTGGAATAATACTAAACATACATAATTATTATTACATACATATTATAAAAGTTTTATATTCATTATTTACAATGAAAGTACACCAAGAAATTTTAATTGACAACAATTACATAAAAATATAATAGTTTGACTTTAACCACACACGAGTTTACCTTGAAATAGAACAAACAACCTGTCAATTATTCAGATCATTATATTTCTTTAGAAAATATACAGAAAATTAAAAATTCTAACGCCACGCTTAACATATACTTTAACTTATTGTGTGCTTTATTTAGAACTGTGTCCCGTTATTTTTCGGAGCCTGTTTCTGTGATGTAGATGTCCAACTGTCTCGCCATCTTTTGATGGTCTTCCTGGACGTTGATTGCCTCATGATTCTTTATTTGACGCTTTGCTCATCATTCTTTCAGAGTACCCTCTCTCTACATGTCTCATAACGTCTTGATATACAATAATATGTGTAAACTAATTAACAGTTGTTTCTTTGAAAATTTATGGAATAATGATGCTCTGAAGGTAGCTATTATTTTGCTTCTACTCGTAGATAAAGATGCTTTAAGATAAAAGTGAGGGTATCTTAAGATGATGAAGACAGCAAATAAGGAACTGGTATGGTCATGTCCAAAGAATAGACGCCACTAGTCTCCTGGTTGTGGATATTTTTAATGATTATTGATCGAAATGGATTTGAATCATCCTGCTAGATATACTCACCCTAGTTTGCATTATTTGTAATTGTTACATACACATTTAGGAAGCTGCAGTACAGATACTTCATAGTTGAATAGTAAACATCACCGGATCAGATTATTGTTGCATTTTGTATTCAAACTCAACAACCATTTCAATAGGGATAGAAGGCCAATTACGGAGAGTAACCACTGCAATTGTACTCATTTGTAGGAGATTATTATAATCCAGTAATGTCCTCAGCTCTTAAAGAATGTTTTTTTTTGTTTTATAAAATGTTATGTAAATTTTATATTTTAAAATTTTTAAAATGTTATATTTTACATATAGCAAATAATCCTAAAAAATTAGAGAAATTAGAAAATTTAGAAATTTTAAAGGCCAAAAAATGTGAACCAAATGTTATAAATAACCTAATTCCTTCTTATTCCCCTTAGTACATAGTACATTAAAAACTTTTCCCCTGTAAAATCTTGCTAAAAAATAATAATACTACCTTCTACTTTTGTCACCTTTCCCGTTAATATAATCTATGTATAATATACATTGTAGGTATATACTTCCTGTTATTGTTTATCGTTTTTAATTTATTATGTTTCGTCGTTTTTGACTCTATACTATGTGTAATTGTTCCTTCTAATTATTGTTTTATTATTATTTTAATTTTATTAATATATTTTCCATCTTTAATATTTTCTCCTATAAATAGTAACTAACCGTTCTTTTAATTCAAATATTTAGATACCTAACTCAATTTCAGCAAGAACTCCAAAATTATATCAAAGAAATTATTCAAATTGAAATACGAACAAATAAACATAAAGATTCGAAAAATCACGAAAATTTGACATTTGATATATTATTGTAACACCTGATGATGTCAACATTGGTTGATGAAATAGCTGTCAATACAATTGTGATACAAAAAACAAAGTTTATTCATTAACAGTTTTAAAATGATAAGGTATCAAAGTATTTCGGCCAAAACAATGGACTATTAAATTTTATATGACTAATTTATTTGATTTTTCTTGTTCCACGGTATGAAAACACGAACCTTTGACAGAAGCCATCAATGAAAATCTGGATGTTTTTGAAATGTGGATATATCCTAGAAATTTACAAACCATAGTCCTGAGTCTCGGGCGATGGTTGTTGCGGAACTGTTTAATATGGATTTTTACATCATTATTCAAGAAACAATGAATTTGTAAATATTTTATTTCATTATTTCGTTGCTGTTTCAAATGTTTGATAAGGTTTTTGCAACAACAACAAAAACAAACCATCACGCTGTTTTCCCACAGGGGTAGGCAGAGAGAATGATCCTGACACACCTCTCTAGCTTTCTCCACTTTCATACAACGAGTCACTTCCGACTTCTTACATGACCAACCTTTAAACTTTGATTAATTTGGTCATGTCATGTTATTCTAGGTCTACCTCGACTCCGTACTCCATTTACATCGTTAAAGTATACTTTTTTTAACCATTCTTTCTCCATCCATGCGCTCCATATGTCCGAACCAACGCAGCGATCCTTTCATAATTTTGTTCATAAAACCTTCTTCCGCTCTACATTCCTATCTTATATCAACATTAGAAATTCTGTCGTTCTACATCGTTCTACCATACATACGTCTTAGGGACCTCATCTCTACCGCATTTATTATGCTCTCATCCTTCTTCTGCTAGTTCCATGCTTCGCTTCCATACACTGGGTTGATAATGTTTTTGCAAAACGAAATACGTCACTTCTATATAATAAAATGAAATTAATAAACAAAACGGACGCTTTCATCATTATTAAATCTTTAGACCCCACACGTAAAATCATTTAATGCATTTATTTCACACACTTCCATGACTTTCAATGGCCACTTTCCTACCTCATTCATTCATTATTCTATTATAATTTGGTTTTATAAGTTGGAGATATTGAATGAATTAGACCCCGCCCCTTGATAGTTTCATCCCATATCATTGGTCGAACTAAATGTGTATTCATGTAACGTCATACCTTTGAAATGAAGAGGGCAGACACTGGAGCAAGCAGATGCGAGTGTGGTATCATGATTCGTGAAGTGGAAGAGATTGTGATCTCTGTTCGTCCAAACGGAAAATGGGTCTGTAACAATTTAATTTGAAACAAGATCTGTTTATTATACACCGAACTTGATACGGTTGTAAATATAAATACGCACATTTTCCCACAACACTCCAATACATTCTTTTGTTCACAGAAAAAAAAACACGAAATTAAATCGATCGAAAGAATTACAACCACAATTTCAATTACAAAATTTTATATTAAATTATTTTTAATTATCTTTAGTTTCATAAAGCCTTGGGATAAAATATGCCTAAAAGGATACAAAAAAAAAAGATTGGGACGACAGAGAAGAAGGTTCTGGAATTGAAAATCAAATTCAAATTCAAATTTATTTATTTAGTCAAATAGACGCTTCAAATATAAACTCATTTAAGTCGCCATCGACATTGTAAGCTTATGAGGCTGAATACTTTCCAACATTTGAAGTGTTTCCCTTTGAACATTGGTACATCGATATGGAAGTGTCGATCTTTGAAGCGATTATGTTCAGCATTTTCATTGCTTTCCCCACCGTCATCACCAGAAGCAGGGTGGTTCTGCATGTTTGGAGATAAAACAGCCTGTGCTGGCGCTGTCAAAGATAACATGTAGATGGATACCCTTTGAGATGTACCCAAAGAATCCCCTAATAAGTCTGAAGAAATGGGTAAGTGTGAACTCATCCCTTATTATCTCCAAACTATTGGTCCCCAGCATCTTCTCTTTCTTCTACCCAAGCCATCTCTCCACTGCCTCCTCAAACGTTTACCATTTTTCTCCGTGTTTTTTTTTTCCGTGTGACTCTCATTCGTCTTTTTCCTCTGACTGTTTGAATTGAACTGAATTACCTCAGCCAATCTTTTTGGGGGTCCCCAGCATGCCCAAGAGGAATGCGGTGAGATAAAGCCACGGATAGCTTTCAAACACCCCCTTATGTTGTAGAGATTTCAGAAATCTTTTCTAAAAACCTTCTTACATCAGCGAGTATCTGCCTCGTGGGGATTCCATATAACCGAACTACACTCGAGCCGGCTCCGAACCACATAGTTGTACAGTACGAGTATACACAAAATATAGGGATTCCTGAAAACTCTACGGAATGAACATGATACTAGAATGGCGGAATCAAGGTCTGTAAGAACCGCACGAGATAATTTACCTCAAGGACGATCTTAAAAAAAATGGAAGCAACTGGCAGTCTGAAAAAGAATTAAACAAAGAAGAAGAAGTTAACTTCCAATTAGACAAACTGATTACTGTACACACACGTTTATAGATATGAGAAAATGATTTCGAATTTATAGATTGTTGATTAACGTGAGGTGTTGATTCTAAAATTTCAGTCGTATTAATTATCCAAAAAAGCCTTTTTCGTTACAGGCATTTTTGCGTAATTACACGAGATATTTTTTTTAAATATTCCAAAATGTAAAAATTATTTAAAAAATATGACTCATCGCATATGCGTTTTGCATTTTAATATTTTAGGTTTTAACATAATTATACATATGTTTCATCACATTTGAATAAATTAGTGGTCATAATGCTCTATGAAAGAGCAATTGTGGAGTACATAATAAAGCATTCAATATACTTAAAAAATGTGTTAAATTATTACAATTTCACGTACGAAATTAGTCTTCGTATTTTAATATTAAACTGATTTTATTTAACTAACTAACTAACTAACCATCACGCCGTCTCCCCGAAAGGGTAGGCGGAAAGGATGGACTGTCACACTTTTACTGATGCGGCACTCCATCCTTCTCTTTTCGCCCCGCGGGAGACGCGGTGTGATGGGTTGCGAACCTCATCACCACCAATAGGCATCTCCCGCGCACACTTCGATCGTCCAACACCGACAAAAAAATCTAAAACAAATAATATAACATACAATGATATAAAATAAAATAACAAAATAAAAATAATTTAACACAAAATGTTCTTTTTAGATGGTGCACATATTGTCTATTTAATTTATGTTCCACGAATCCACTGTTTTTTTAATTGAGCACATAATGTTTTTTTCGATGTTGCACATGTTGACATGGACGATCCGGACTTTTGTGTTTATTTAATTTATGTTACACGTATCCACCGTTTTTTAAATTAGCTGTAATTAGGCACTTTACCAGCAAGAACTTTAAAATAATATTGAAGAAATTATTCAAATTGTCATTGGAACAAATGAAAATTTTATTTTTACACCTGTCAAAATTCTTTTTAAAAACGATAAAACGATAAAACTAATATAATTTTAACAGCAAAACAGCACAAACGTATTACGTGTCACAATTAACTGTTATAAAGTGCGGCAACAATCAAATTGACCGAAACAATTCACTTATACAAGAAAAATGGCCAAATTTAACAGGAGCACCCATGAACCAAACCAAATTTTCAAAATCAGAATAATAATAATTTTGATTTTATTTATCAAGTTAAAAGGATAATATGGGAAATTTGGTCAAAAATTCGTAAAAAAAACGTAACCACAAATCATTAACGTTTATAATAATGCCCCATTTTAATGACATGTTAACCAAACCATAACTGATAATTCGCCATTTTATACAAACACATTTTGCGGAAACGTTAAATATTGGCGGAACTTCTCGAATAAAGAAAACGACAGAAATAATACAAACTTTAGTGGATACTAAATGTACATCGTAAAAAGATTTTTAAGAAATTTTATTTTATTTCTATTATTTACAATGAACTTCTAACATGACATTTGAAATAATACCATGTCATAAATAGTGTTAAAAAAAATCATGCCATAAATAGTGGGGTATCAATAATGAGAGTCCTCTCACGATACTCCCATTTTAAATCGAATAAATAATAAAAAAAAAAAAAAAACTTTTAGTGTTGTAGAGGTGTTGATTCTAAAATTCCAAAATTATGTTTATTTAAAACACTACTTTTTCACTATTAAGTATATTTTTCCTGACATGTATCGTAGATAAAATGAGCTTCTACCATGAAATTTCTAATAATAACATTATTTTTTTAATAAAATAATAATACACTTTTATTGTTGTGGAGGTGTTGATCATCAACCAGAGAAGTTAACATCGTTCTCTTAATAATAATGTCTTAATATCTTCGAAACGTGGCGAGAAAAATACATTATAATTATTATCTTTGTGCGATTAATTGTTTCAACAAGTGTTTCGGATGATTATTATCCTTGTTCGGTCTATATTTTTAAGTAAATCGTTGAATTAAAATTGTTAACAACCCAAAACGTGTTTGTTAAAAAATAAGTAGGATGTTGTCTTAACAAAGTGTTTAAATTATAAAAATATAAAGTAAATGGTCTGAAATATGATTTACCACACAGAGAAACGGAATAGGCTTTTATTATTTTACATATTTATATAAATATCAGGAGTAAAATGAGTTAATTGATTTGAAATATAACGTATCATTTTGCAATCAGGATTTAATATTTACCGTTGTCAATCCTTTACAATTACAAAATAATTGGAACCCTTCACTCTCAAACGATTCTTCAATTGAAACGGGTCACAAAATAAAACATTTAAATCTTTTTATTATTTATTTATTTAACGTCTAATTACATGCCCTTACAATATTTATATAATTTTTTTCATTTTATATTCTTCCCTTTAAATAACAAAACCAGAAATATATAAATTAAATTATATATTTTTTTCTTTTCATGTATACAATAGGACGTTATGACCCAAAACTGTATACACATTAGTTTTAGCTATTATATAAATGATTCTCATGACATGTGACAGGTAGCCAATCTATCGCCATTTTATTGTCACGTGAATTCTACACCAGACCAAAGACAGTGTGACAATCATACTGCCATCGCCGGGAATCGAACCCGGGACCTTCGGTATGGAAATCAGAGCTCTTACCACTCTGCCACAAATGTCGACAATTTATATAACTAACTAACAAACTAACTAACCATCACGCCATTTCCCCGGAAGGGTAGGCAGAGAAGATGGATCGCCACAATGCTCTGTCCTGGCATACCTCTCGGGCTTCCTCTACATTCATACATCGTACCATGCACGCACGTCGATTATTTCGACTTCGAATATGGCCCCCTTTTAGTAATTGATTAATTTGGTCATGCCACGTTTTCCTCGGTCGTCCTCGGCTTCTTTTTCCACTCACGCTGCTTGTGTACATCTTTTTAACCATTCTTCTCTCATCCATTCGTTCCATATGTCCAAACCATCTCAAGGATCCTTTTTTAATTTTATCCATGATGCAGTTATCTGCCTTTCATTTCTCTTTTATTTCATCGTTCGGTATTCTATCATACAACGTTTTCCCGCACATTCTTCTTAGTGATTTCATTTCTACGGCGTTTATCCTGCTTTCATCCTTCTTTTGCCAGCTCCAAGCTTCACTTCCATACATGAGGGTTGACACTAGAACTCCGTTGTGTACTGCCATTTTTGCTTCTGTGGATATATTTCTATTTGCAGTAATGACTTTGAGTGCGCCATTTATTTTGAATTGTTATATAATTAAGATAGATTTCCCTCACATTATTTCGGTAAAAACATTATATTTGCATTATTTAAAGCATTTTAAGTGATCTGGAATCAATGTCCTTTGACAAGAGTAAATAAATCCCTTTTTCTATTGACAAATGGAAATAATTTTCTCTGATCACTTGTATTACAATTGCGTTTACCCTTCTCACCTCGCCTATACGCGTGGTCGGTAAAATGTAAACCATGACGGTTAATGTGTTAAAAAATTAAGGGGAAAATTTCGACTTATAGATTTACATAGTCAAAATTGATTTTTTTTTTATAAAGCGAATTATGAAATGAACAAATAAGTAAATTGTATTCCCAAATAAAAAGAAAATAGCATAATTGTAAATTAATGTTTTTACGAGTAAATCGGATCGAAAAATATATAATTAATACGAATGAAAAGTATGTTTTCAAAAAGTATCATTATAATTCGTGGAAATGACATGATTCGCCCTTCTTACATTTGAATGGCGAAACAAGTCATTCCCATAATTTATAATAAAACTTCTAGATAACAGATGTTTTCGTTAGTATTCATTATTTAACTAACTAACTAACTAACCATCACGCCGTCTCCCCGAAGGGGTAGGCAGAAAGAATGGACTGCCACACCTTTCTTTCCTGACATATTTCTCTCGCTTCCTCAACATTCATACATCGTGTCATGCACGCGCGTCGATTTCTATGACTCCTCACATGGCCGACATTCAATATTTGATTTATTTGATCGTGCCACGTTTCCTTGGTCTTCCTCTATTTCTGGTACCATTTACATCATTAACATATAATTTTTTTACCATTCTTTCTTCATTCATTCTTTCCATATGTCCAAACCATCTTAATGATCCTTTCATTATTTTGTTCATGACACCATCATTCGCACTCATTATTTAATGTGGACTTTTATACCATACAACAACAACAACAAACTATCACGCCGTTTCCCCGCAGGGGTAGGCAGAAAGAATGGACCGCCACACTGCTCTATCCTCACATACCTCTCTAGATTCCTCCACATTCATACATCGAGTCATACACGCACATCGATTCTTCCGGCTTCTGACATGACCAACACTTAAAATTTGATTAGTTTGGTCATACCATGTTTTCCTCGGTCTACCTCGACTCTGTACTCCATTAACTTCGTTAACGTTATACTTTTTTAACCATTCCTTCGTCACCCATGCGCGCTTCATATGTCCGAACCAACGCAGCGATCCTTTCATAATTTTGTTCATAATATCTTCTTTCGCTCTACATTTCTTTCTAATATCAGGATTTGAGATTCTGTCGTACTTTGTTCTACCACACATACGTCTTAGGGACCTCATCTCTACCGCATTTATTCTGCTCTCATCTTTCTTCTGCCAGTTCCATGCTAAGCTTCCATACATAAGGGTTGGGACCAGAACTCCATTGTGAACGGCCATTTTCGCTTTCATTGATAAGTTCTTGTTTCCAATAACTATACCATTGTTACATACATACATTGTTACATACTATACCATTGCTACACCATTGTTAAATAAATAATAATTACGAAAAAATATGTTTCGAAATTATATTCTTAACGCTCAGAATGGCTGTATGTTTTCAATAGTTCTCTTAATTCTCTTCTTATTATTTTTCCGCTAGGGTTCTTTGGGATCTGGTCGACGAAGATGACACCTCCGTGGAGCCGCTTGTGATAGGACACCTTCTGCGCCACGAAGTCCTGGACATCCTTTTCCGTGAGGGTTTCCGCTCCCTGTTGACGGACCACGAAAGCTACGGGCAGCTCCCCGCACGTATCGTCTGGGCGGCCGACCACACCAGCATCACGGATAGAAGGGTTTTGCAGCAGAATAGCCTCTAGTTCCGCTGGAGGAACCTACAATGAAACAATCATAATACAAATAGGCAAATAGGCTTAAATGTGGTCTGGGTCCCCCTTGGTTACAAATATATATATATTTTTTTAACGTAAGTCCCGCATGGACGGGGGACGGGCCTAGGGAGTGCACGAGTGAAGCTGACGAAAGGCGCCGCTGCGCATAACAGCTTCGGGTAAGCGGAGGGAGCCCTCTATGGCTCGGCCATTATAAAAAAAATTATAAAAAATATAAATAGGCAAAAGCCCGAATGTCACCAAGAGAGAGTGCGTGAATATTTTGAATACAAGAGAGCGAAAGAGGCATACTACGATTCTCTTCGAAAGTAATTCGAAATGCACACGATGCGCATGCCCGATAACGTTTCTGGATTATTTTGATTTTTGTTGTATGACAATCGTGTAGAAAACAAAAGAGAACAATTTACTGTTGTTAATTGTGAAATTTTTAAAACGTCTGGAAAAAAAGATTTAGATTAAAAGTTAAAACTCATTACTGATGACAATTGTACAGTGAACCGAGTTTTTAAAGGGTAGAAAAACTTTACTTCCACGAATATTTCACGGGTTGTAACTGGCAATGATTATATAAGACGAACTTCGTGGTAGAGTGGCAACAGCTATGACTATCACACGGAAGGTCCCGGGTCCGATTCCCGGATGTATGGAAGCGAAGCATGGAACTGGCAGAAGAAGGATGAGAGCAGAATAAATGCGGTAGAGATGAGGTCCCTTAGACGAATGTGTGTTAGAACGATATACGACAGAATTTCAAATGCTGATATAAGAAAATAATGTAGAGCGGAAGAAGGTATTATGAACAAAATTATGAAAGGATCGCTGCGTTGGTTCGGACATATGGAGCGCATGGATGGAGAAAGAATGGTTATGAAAGTATACGTTAATGATGTAGATGGAGTACGGAGTCGAGGCAGACCGAGGAAAACATGGCATGACCAAATTAATCAAATTATAAAGGCTGGTCATGTTAGAAGTCGGAAGAAACTGTATGAATGTGGAGGAAGCTCGAGAGGTGTGCCAGAATAGAGTAGTGTGGCGGTCCATTTTCTCTGCTAACCTCTGCGGAGAAACGGCGTGATGGTTTGTTTGTTTGTTTGTTAATATCTTGAATATTGTCCAATAATCGTAATGCAAGCTTTTAGGTTTCTTATAATTATGATAACTGATTAACCAGGAAACAGTAGTGAGATTCTGTAAGTCTCAACGCCTACGGATGGCTGGCCATGTGGAAAGAATGCCAGAGGGTAGATCACCCCAAATTGTATCCAGATGGGTGCCCCGCGAAAAGAGACTAAGAGGCAGACCGAGGAAAAGATGGGCGGATTGCGTGGAAGAAGATTGGGAGAAAATGGAAGGAGCTGGGGAATGGAGAGAGATGGCCAGAGACAGAAGTCAGTGGAGGACCGTTGTGGAGGAGGCCAAGTCCCACACCGGGATGTAGAGCCGAGAAATGAATGAATGAATAATTATGATAAATGAAGTGGCACAAACCTGAAAAGCTTTATATTTGATGAGTTCTTTCTTCCGATCAACGATGAAAAGGAATTGATCTTCATCGTAATATGCAATATCTCCAGTGAGGAGCCACCCATCGGAATCAAATGTGGCTTTAGTAGAGACAGGGTCTCCATAGTATCCCGCCATCACCAAAGCACCTTTGACACATATTTCGCCCTCTTTATTTGGACCCAGAGCTTCTCCAGTGTTTATGTCAATAATCTAAAAAATAAATAATATGATCGATGAACAAGGTTATTCGTTTTTTTACACTGAGGAAGAACGTGTACAGTCCGAAACAATTTGTGAAAAGTGCAAAATAGTGTTAATGTTTTTTCAAAAGTGAATCCACAACACAAAGTAATGGCGAAGTAGTATATTTTTATTTTCACCTTCGAAGAGATGGGCAACTCATAACTCATTTATTTAGATTAACTAAAACACGTCTTTGAAAACAAAGAAACTCCAATATGTCTAAAGAGAAAAGTCTATGATTCATGCATACTGCCAGTGATGACTTATGGTATGGAGACTGTGACCCTCACCAAGAGAAATGTAGAGAGATTAAGAGTCACGCAGCGTTTCATGGAAAGACATATGCTTGGCGTCAGTCTCCGAGATAAAATCAGAAATGAAGAGATTAGACGCCGAACAAAAATAACGGACATCATGGAACGACTAGCGAGACTGAAGTGGCAATGGGCAGGTCATGTGGCGAGACAAAGTGAGGATAGATGGACCCAGAAAATAATAAGGTGGAGACCATGGGAAAATAGGAGAAGCGTCGGCAGGCCGCAAAAAAAGGTGGGCTGACCACATTGCTGCCGTAGGGGGGAAAATGTGGCTGCAGCTGGCAGAAAATAGAGACGAGTGGAAAGGAAGGGAAGAGGCTTATGTCCAGCAGTGGACCGATGAAGGCTGACGAAGAAGAATTAGAAGAATCGGGGAATATTTCGAGAACTTGGCCGTGATGGAGGATGTTGGTATTTTTGTCCCTGATAGATATCTCCGACAGCGACAGCATAAATTGTTTTACCTATCGGCTGCCAGAACCAACCTGCCTCTGGTGACACCGGTGGGAAAAGCAATTAGTCTGCTGAACGCGGTCTCCTCGGAGATCGACGTCTTTCATATTAGTGAAAGTACGCTTAGAAGACAAATACTCTTGACTTTAGAGAGTATTTTGTCTTTCTAATGTCGAACCATCTCTCATGCGTTTATGGTATTATATTGTATATATTATATTTACCTGTACTCAATATATCGCACGCTTAATAGAACTCTCGCTTAACTCAAAAAAGCACGTTTTGTTCAATCTGACATGAGTCGGTGTTTTAACAAAAACAGTCAAAAAACACGTACGGATGGATAGCGTTAACATTGTGAAAAATAGATGGATAGCGTTAACACAAGCCTCTGTTTAATGTTAACTCAATTATGACCTAAACCATAATCGGTCAGTTTACTATTAAGCGTGAGATATGCCTTAAACATTATTGTTTGTAATGTCTGTTGAGATTCGTCGCCAGCGATATTTTGTTTTGTTCATTTGATAATCTATGGACACGTGAAACAAACGTACCTTTATTTTGGTCCCAGGCATACATTTTCCACTGGATCCAATTCTATTTTCGGAGCTCATTCTAGCGTTGGTCACTCCCAGGGTACTCTCTGTTAGTCCATAGCCTTGTAAAATATGTTTTACTCCAATTCTTTCCGTCACTGCCATTTCCAGGCTCTTTGAAAGAGGCGCTGCACCAGACCATACTTCTTGCACGCTGGAGATATCGTATTTTTCCACGAGGGGATTTTTCGCCAGGAAAACCAAAAGTGGGGGGACCAAAAATAGCAGAGTTACCTAAAACTCAGTAAAATTATTACTCGTTTATACAACATTACACGTGAGCAACTTATCAATGCGTTTTTTGCCTAATAGCTATGGATATACACATTAAACATTAAATATAATATTAATATACTTATAAATTTGTTTTTTGAATGTATACAAATACTTGTAGACAAATACTGGATTTTACCCATTGCGGGTTAATCATTTTTTAAGTACCTATAATTGTATCTCAATAGAGAGGAAGATGTAATTTTTTTTTGGAAACAGAATATGGTAGTCGATTACGACCACCACGTCTGACAAATTTTAGGAACTTGTATATAGATGGCGCTAGTGTAGATTGACCTAAAAAATGTGAAGTTATTTAACATCGTAGCATATATAAAAGTTCCAAAAATTTGTAAGACGTGGTGGTCGTAAGAAGGCCGGAATGGGGAATGTTGTTAATATAAAGTGATCGCTTAACCCTACCAATGACAGGTCATAAGTCCTGTAAAACGCCTCGACTACCATATTCTGTTTCCAAAAAAATTTACATCTTCGTCTCTTTTGGGATACAATTAATCCTTATAAATTTATATTTTAACCACTTCATTATTTACAACAACCAACTGGTTTCGCTCCCGCCGGAGCTTCGTCAGTGTTACAAAATAATCATTTTCATTTGGTCAATTGTTCAAGAAATTTCAGTTTATTTTGTAACCCTGACGAAACCGGTCAGTTGTTGTAAATAATAAAGTGGTTTAAATACAAAAGCACAAACGTTCCAAAATAAATCTTTATAACATCTGTCAGATCATGTAAATTTTTTTATAATATTTTAAAAATGTATCTTTACTGCAGAAGGACTGTTTGTCCAAAACATGTCTATGTAATTTTTTTTTAAATGTAAGTGTTGTATACACAAAGTATGTAAAAAATAAAAAGAGAAATAAACCATCATAACAGCACAAAGTATGGCGTATATAGAAGATATTTTAATAAGCTTTAAAAAAAACTAATGGGTTTTACCTTGTAATCTTGAATCCCTTTTAGGAATGCCACTTCCGAAAACTTATATAAAAATACATATTTCAGATTCATATTCAGCAAAATGAGATGAGCAAAAAATCCATAGGCGTGGAACCAAGGTATGACGGATATGTGACAATGTTGGGATGCTGGCCGACAGAGCTCTATCATATACCTGTCGAGAGATTGTTGATTTAGTCAAGTAATCTTAAATACTAACTAACTAACCATCACGCCGTCTCCCCGAAAGGGTAGGCAGAAAGAATGAACTGTCACACTTTTACTGATGCGGCACTCCATCCTTCTCCTTTCGCCCCGCGGGAGACGCGGTGTGATGGGTTGCGAACCTCATCGCCACCAACAGGCATCTCCCGCGCACACTTCGATCGTCCAACACCCACAAAATAAATCTAAAACAAATAATATATAAATACAATGATATAAAATAAAATAACAAATTAAAAATAATTCAACATAAAATGTTATTTTTAGATATTGTCTATTTAATTTATGTTCCACGTATCCACCGTTTTTTAATTTAGCACATAATGTAATAACACATAATGTTTTTTTTCGATGTTGCACATGTTGACATGGACGATCCGGACTTTTGTGTTTATTTAATTTATGTTACACGTATCCACCGTTTTTTAAATTAGCTGTAATTAGGCACTTAACCAGCAAGAACTTAAAAATAATATTGAAGAAATCATTCAAATTGTCATTGGAACAAATGAAAAATTTATTTTTACACCTGTCAAAATTCTTTATAAAAACGAAAAAACGAAAATATCTTAAATACGAAAACATAAATATATCTTCTTATTCATTATTATCATATAACTCTTGTCTCTCAGAGCAAAAAGTGTCCACAGATTAAAAATCACACAACGATCTATGGAGAGGCAAATGCTCGGGGTGAATCTTCGAGACAAAATACGAAATTAAGAAATAACCAAAGTAGCCAATATCCGATAATCGCACAGCTAAATTGATGTGGCAATGTGTTGGACATTTAGCAAGACAGGGCAGTACCAGATTGATATCCAGAATACTCCAACGGAGGCCTTGGACAAAGAAAAGGTGTGTCGGAAGGCCACTTAAAAGATGGACTGACGACATTGCCCGAATAGCTGAAAAATTGAAGAGGCCTATATCTAGCAATGGATTTCTCCTGCTATTGGCTGAAAAGAAGAAGCAGAAGAATACAGTAAAACGGATAGTATTTTTTTAAATACAACCGGTTTCTTCAACCTCACTACTGTAGATAGCGTGAGATTTTGTTTTCACATTGTCATCGCCGGGAATCGAACTCGGACCTTCGTCTAAATTAATATATCGTAACGAATACATTAATATATCGTCGATTTTTTCGACTTCGAATATAGCCGTCTTTTAATAATATATTATAGTTGACCCTGGATACTTGGAACCTGGTTAATTGGCAAAACTCTATAATTGGCAGGAAAGTTCCGGTTCTACCCCATTGGAGCACTAAAACCTTTTTAATTGAAAAAAAAACCTCTTTAATTGAACTCGACATTCTGGCCCTAAACCTCTGTAATTGGAGAGCACTGCCTTCTCGACCTCTGTAATTGGAGAGCACTGCCTTCTCCATCTCTGTAAACTGACAACTCCTCAGTATTTGTTCTGTACTCTTCGAAGGTGGTCCATTTTAGATCGCAATGTTTCACAAACGTAAATATAACGGTCTTGATTTGAGGTCAAAACTAAAACTAATCCAAGAATGTGACGCTGATAAATCTCGCGAAGAGATGTTCAACATTTTTAGCGTGTGAAACAGGCCCATATTAGTATTTTTTTCAAGCCACAATAATACATTTATTGTTTGTATGTGTATGCACGTATGTACAATTACAATTTACTTTAAACATTTATGAAAATTTTATTGTTTGTTTTATGCATCAATCCAATAATTGTTTTTGTTGCTTTTCTGTTTATGTGGTTACAAAACCTAGTTAAAAAACCAAAGCTCAATCTGGACCTGGATATATGAAAATCTGGATAATTGGAAAACCTGGTTAATTGACCATCGTAGGCCTGGTTCCTTGGAATGCCAATTATCCAGGTTATATTGTAATTTGGTCGTGCCATGCTTTCCTTGGTCTACCACGGCTTCTCTTTTCACTCACACTGATTCCATATGTCCAAATCCAGCACCGGGATGTAGCGCTGAGAATAATAAGAAGAATTGATAGTCTAATGAGTTATAATTAATTATAATTCTGTCTTAATTTTTTATTCCTTGGACTCTCTCGAAAATAGGCGAACAATTAATGATATGATGTTGCTTCACAAAATCATTCACTTCAAAATAGACAACTCCGAACTTCTTAGTAAATTATTACTGAATACCCCTATGCTTCGCACAAGACACACTGCGAACCAAATATTTCACCTTCCTGCTTATCGGACTAACTACGCTCAAGTGCGGCGGTGTACCGGACGTGCGACATCTACAATAAGTGCTTTAATAACATCGATGTGTTCCATCTTAATGAAAGTGATTTTAAAAAAATGGTTGGAGCAACCCTTCGGGGCGAATGAAACTAGTTACTCTATTTTTTATTTTCTTGTCTTTCTTTTTTTTACATTTTAAAATTATATTTCATCTTTAATTATTCATTGTTACTAATACTACTAGTTTTCTCTTTAACTTATCAAAGTGTTACTTTATTCTTCTTGTACAATATATTTAACCTTATGTCAGTTGTTATATAATATTTGTGGTAGCATGTAATTGGCCTTGTTTTGTTGTCTCTGTGTGTTTATATTCATATACTGTAATTGCTGTTTTGTTACCCTCAATAATAATAATAATAAAAATAATAATAAGAGGTTTAATTTTGAGGGATTATTTAGAATTTCTTTTAAATAGGGAATATGTCCGTCAAAACAAAATAATTGGTGTAAAAACAAAAAAATTAAGTGTTTTAAATCATTTTTGATAGTGCACACAACAAATTAAGTGCTTCTACAAAAGCAAAACACTATTATACTTTCTATAAACGTGATTACATCAAAATATTAATTTACCTCAAATGTTGACCGGCGACAGATACATTGTTATGATTAAGAACAACTCCTTTTGGCAATCCAGTGGTTCCAGAGGAACACATTATAGCCAGAGGTTCCATTATCCCTACAGGAACTACCTCGTAAGATGAAACATCCACCTCGGGATTCAAGAGATCTTCGTAAAACAGTAAGTCTTCATCTCTTTCTTCGCCAATAAATACGACATTTTCAACAGAAGGGGCCGATTTTAAAACACTTTTGATTGTCTTGACAGTTAATGTGGAGCAAAATACGATTCGTGGTTTCGATAAGTTTAAAGCGTGGAGCAATTCGTCTGAAAATAATATTTTACATTAAAATATTTAAAAATATTAATAATAATATTATTTATTTATTTATAAAATTTCATCTTGCTACAGTAACATGGACTCTGAAAGTGAATGTTGGAAGCGTTCGAGATGTGGATATACCGCAGAATGCTCCGTATACCGTGGACCGATAGGGTCAGTAATGCAGACGTACTGCAGAGAGCCAGAGCCAATAGAGAGCTGTTGTCGAGTGTAAAAATTTGAAAGGTTCTTCTTTCGGTGGTGTGTCAGGCCCCCCCAACGCTGCCGATCACTGCAGCAAGGGCATCTCTATCCTGCGCCACTTGGAACAGGTTCTGAACTCTTGTCATATCTGTCCACTCTTTGATGTTCCGCAGCTAGGACAGCTGCCTTCTACCAACTCTCCGACGTCCCTCCACTTTACCCATTAATATCAGTCGAAGGAGGTGGTATTTTTCTCCCCTTAGCACATGACCCAAATATGATACCTTTCTAATTTTCACACTCGACAACAGCTCTCTATTGGCTCTGGCTCTCTGCAGTACGTCTGCATTCATTGTCATACGGAGCATGCTGCGGTATATCCACATTTCGAACGCCTCCAACCGGTTCATTACATTCACTTTCAGAGCCACAACAGAGAACAGACCATATATAACATAGAATCATTCTTTGTCGGAGTTTCAAGTTTAAGTTTGCTTGTTATTTTTAATATCAAAACGGTACTTACTTAAAAAAACACGCCTCGTAATTATACAAAAAAAGTTACCTTTGATATACATGGTATTAAGGGGAGCATTAATTCCGCCAGCGAACATAATGGCGATAGAACAGATGGTAAATTCAAATCTGTTTTCGCATGAGAGGGAGATGACGTCACCCTTCTTCACCCCAAGTTTTTTCAAACTCTCTGCGAGGTTCACACTCTTTTGCAGTATTTCGGCATAAGTGGTTGTCTCTCCGGTGATGCCATTTATCTGAAAGTTTAATGAGTTCCCTTGAATATTGAGAAATCATAGTTAGAAGCACACAAGCCTAAAAAAAAGAGTCATTTTATTCTTCTTCTTAAACCTGTTATCATAAGAGTCTTTTGTATGACAATGTTTAAAAAAAAGATTACAAATAACTTCTTCTTCGATGGCCCTACAGCCCATATCGAGCCTTAGCCTCCAGTATTCTTCGCCTCCAACTCCTCCTGTCCTCCGCTTCGACCCTCCACTCTGACACTCGTAACAATCTTGCCCCATCTCTCCCAACTTCATCCTCCCATCGCAGCCTTGGTCGTCCAATTGGTCTTCTACCACCTGGGTGCCACTCCAGCAATCTTTTTGGCGTTCGCGATGACGGCATCCTCTGCACGTGACCGGCCCATCTCAGTCTATTCAGTCTGACCTGTGTGGAGAGACTGGGAGCTTTGTAAATATGGTACAGCTCGTCATTATGCCGTGCTCTCCAGCCTTCACCGTCATTCACAGGTCCCAGAATTCTGCGCAGCACCCTTCTCTCAAAAGTATCCAGTCGCTCTGCGGATTTCGCTGTCATTGTCCACGCCTCACATCCATAGGTCACTACTGTTCGGATGATTGTTTTATACAGGATGATTTTGGTTTTCCAATGTACGTTTCTTGATTTGCGCGCTGGTAGTAGAGAGAAGAATGTTTTGTTGCCAATCGTGATCCTTCTTTCGATTTCCTTGTGATCTTCGTTTTCTTTTGTTATAGACGAGCCCAGGTAAGTGAAGTCCTCCACCATCTTAATTTTACACTACGTAACACACTTACAAATAACACATTAAATAATATTATACTAAACCAATAATCGTAGGTCCTCACCAAAAAGAAGTACTTCTGTGCTTGGTGAGGGATATCACTACTTAAAAATATGTATATAATATAAGAAAGTTTACAATACAAGGTATTTACTTATTATCATCTTATAAGGTACTACATAGTAACCAATACAAAAACATAATAAAGTATAAAATATTTCACATTAATTACAATAAATTACAATAAATATGTATTTGTATATTGCATGTACTGCGCAAACTCTACAAATATTTCGAATGCCTAAGTTAAATTATATTAGAAACTGTTAAATTAAAAAAAACTTTGTTTTATGTATCACAATTGTATTTTTATTCTACGCAACAGCTCTTTCATCAACCTATGTTGACATCATCAGGTGTTACAATAATTATATCAAATGTCAAATTTTCTTGATTTTTCGAACCTTTATGTGAATTTGTTGCATAATTTGTTGTATTTGTTCCATAATTCGTTTAAATAACTAAATTCCAGCTTATTCCCCATTAGTATATAGTACATTAAAAACTATTCAACTTTTCAACAACTACAACAAAATACTACCTTCAACTTTTGTCACCTTTCTTATTAATGTTATCTACTTCCTTTTATCGTCTATCGTCTTTAATTTATTATGTTTCATGGTTTTTGACTCTATATTATGTGTAATTGTTCATTAAAATTAATGTTTTTATTATTATTATGATTATTATTATTTATTATTATTATATTTTCCACCTTTAATATTTTCTCCTATAAATAGTAATTAACCGTTCTTTTAATTAAAATAATTAGGTACCTAACTCAAACTTCAAAATTATATCAAAGAAATTATTCAAATTGACATAGGAATAAATACACATAAAGTGATATTTTACATTTAATATATTATATAAATTTTTTACCTATGATATATTATATTATTGTATTGTCATCACAATCAAAACTTGTAATTATATCATTAAATCATTCTCTCTCTGTTAATAATTTAAAATTATAGGAATTTCACGATTTTATAATGTAATTAATCTATAAGTTAGTTTTCTCTATTCCTTTTTCACATAATTATTAAGAATATAATAAATATTTGTTAAATTAAACTGTTCAATTATGTTAGTCAATGATGCTATTTTTAAATGTACTAATTTTTTGTATATAAATATGTAACCTTAATGTATTATTACTTGTTTGACACATAACATTCAATGGTGAATGTGTCAAATAAATAAATATAAAAAATATATATTATTGTAACACAGGATGATGTGAACATAGGTTGACGAAACAGCTGTCGCTTAAAATAAAAATACAATTGTGATACGTAAAACAAAGTTTTTTAATTGAACAGTTTATAACATATCATAAAGTATCATAGTGTTTCGGCCTAACTCAGCTAACTAACTAACCATCACGCCGTCTCCCCGAAAGGGTAGGCAGAAAGAATGGACTGTCACACTTTTACTGATGCGGCACTCCATCCTTCTCTTTTCGCCCCGCGGGAGACGCGGTGTAATGGGTTGCGAACCTCATCGCCACCAATAGGCATCTCCCGCGCACACTTCGATCGTCAACACCCACAAAATAAATCCAAAACAAATAATGTAAAATACAATGATATAAAATAAAATAACAAAATAAAAATAATTTAATACAAAATGTTCTTTTAAGATGGTGCACATATTGACTATTTAATTTATGTTCCACGAATCCACCGTTTTTTTTAATTTAGCACATAATGTAATAACACATAATGTGTTTTTTCGATGTTGCACATGTTGACATGGACGATCCGGACTTTTGTGTTTATTTAATTTATGTTACACGTATCCACCGTTTTTTTAAATTAGCTGTAATTAGGCACTTAACCAGCAAGAACTTAAAAATAATATTGAAGAAATTATTCAAATTGTCATTGGAACAAACGAAAAATTTATTTTTACACCTGTCAAAATTCTTTATAAAAACGATAAAAACTAATATAATTTTAACAGCAAAACAGCACAAACGCATTACGTGTCACAATTATACGTTACGAAATGGTAACAATCACGGAGTCTACCTGCCGAACCGTAATAACTATTAAACTATATTAATTATTTTTAAGTTAATTAAATATATACCTGAGCAATCTTGTCTCCTCCAGCCTTCAGATTCTGGAATATTAATTCACTGAAAGACAGGTGCAAAGGGCCCTCGATTTCCGGAGGACCACAGATTATATTACCACCTTCCATGGCTGAAGCAGACAATAGACAGAAGTCAGCATAAGCGGAAGAACCGGGCACAAGTAAACCTTTTTTTTTATGATTTGTAGTAAAAATGTTTTATTTCTTATAATAAAAACGAAACTTATATTATATTATATATTATAAACAAAATATTGCTTACAATATTTTTATTGCGAATAATAAAATATTATTTATAATTTTTTGGTTAAAGGTCGAAAACTTTTCTAGGCAATTGCAGGTTGGTAGAAATCGAACGATCGAGTTGTTAGAAACATTCTAGAAGGTCTTGGGCGAGTACGTATGGAGTGAGCGCAATATGTTATACATACAAGGTGTCTTAAAAGAAAGTTTATGTTTGAATTCATAATTCGTTATGTGGAGATGTTATACGACTTCTTGGTGCCTGAATTGCAAATCTTTCCTGGCTACAACCAAAGAATATGGTTCCAGGAGGATGGAGCAACGTCACACACGTCCAATACGTCTCTGCCACGAGTTTGTGAAATTTTCCCTGGCAAATTGATCTCCAGGAGAGGTGACATAAATTGGCCTCCATGCAGTCCTGATTTGATCCTTAGTGTGGGGTTATCTCAAATCTAAAGTTTAGGCCAATAAACCGTCTTCCCTAGCGCATTTGAAAGAAAATATACATTACGAAATGGTAACAATCACGGAGTCTACCTGCCGAACCGTAATAAGAAATTTTACTGTTCGACTAAATGAGTGCCGCGAACGCGAGAGTTAACATTAGGACGATATTTTTTTTAGAAATAAATTCCCGAATTACGTATTTTAATAATTAATAAATATTTTTTCGATACATAGCATACTTTTTTTTAATCGATTCAATAAATATAAACGTTCTTTTGTGACACGTTGTATAATACATTGAGGTTACTTGCTGTTTCGAATTAAGTGCTTCCTAAATGTATTTACGTTCAGACCACAGAAGGTGTTGAAGTTGTGACCACATTAGGTGACTAC
The DNA here is from genome assembly GCA_022606425.2 of Lepidostoma basale. NCBI lineage: Eukaryota > Metazoa > Arthropoda > Insecta > Trichoptera > Lepidostomatidae > Lepidostoma > Lepidostoma basale. The sequence continues at coordinate 510,526 of JAHDVF020000880.1, forward strand.
AGTGTTTCTCAATATTTTTAGGGTAGCGACCCCCCTAAAGAGCTAAAAGAAAATTAAAAAAAAACATCGCAACGCCCCTTTTATACAAATTTAATGTTTATGATAGTTATACTAACGTGACAAAAAAAGGTATTTAAACTGGTTGGATTAACTTAACGATTGTGTACAATATTTTTAATTCCCAGACTTAAAATATTTCATAGCGGTCAACATTTTTTTACACAATGAAACCTTCACCCAAATAACAGGAGAAATTAATCTTACCGCTCTACTGCCCAAAAGGCAGAGAGAATATCTTTAACTCTCCACAAATGACCGGACCGTGGTCTTTGCATTTTATTTTCTTCTTCTTCATGTGTCGGGTCCCCCCGACGTTGACTATCACTTGAGAGTGCATGTTCTTGTATTCCGCAGTTATAAATCCACGTTCTAAACCCAGTCCAGTTACAGAGCCAAGAGATCTGTCTTCTTCTCACACCTCGACGAACCTCTATTTTACCCTTAACGATCAAGTGCAGCAGCTCGTACTTTTCTCATCTAAGCACATGCCCCAGGTAGAATACCTTCCGGACCTTGATATCAGTCAGCGATTGTTTATCTATTCTTGCTCTCTGTAGTATAATATTGCTAACCATATCGATACATTGAATGTGTAGCATTCTATGATGTATCCACATCCCGAATGCCTTTAACCTGTTCAAAATGCTGATTTTGAGGGTCCATGCAAGACTCCATTCTGTACAAAAGCACTAACCAAACATTAAACTTTACCATTCTTTGCCGCAGCTTCAAATTAAGATTTTCGTTGCAGAAGATCTTTCTCATTTTATTGTATGCTGCACGTGCTGCCTTTATTCTGCATTTAATTAAAATTTCTGGGTCGATGTTTTCAAGAGTGTCAGAAATGAAGACACTCAGGAGCATATCTGGAAAGACACTGCTTGACCGAATAAGGGAAATATGGGAGATCGAAGATTTCATAAGGTGGGGGAGGCAACAGAGAAGACATTGGTATGCACATATGAGAATAAAGGATTCATTCAGACTCCCTTACATTGCATTGCATGGCCAACCCTAAGGTAGACGACCCTGGGTAGACCGCCAAAAAGATGGATCAGAAGCTGGAGATACGCAGTAGGCCAACCCCTTTTGAGAAACAAGCAACATGGCTAGCATTAAGAATATAATAAAATACATACTATCACTATACCACAAATGACAAATGTACCCAATGTAGGTATCAAAAACTGAGGAACAGTTTCCTAGAACCTTACAAGGGGTGCTGGGTAGGGTATCCCTTAAATGGGCAATTTTTTTTTGGATTATTGAAACGAATACACCCTAATTATGTTTAATAGTCTACTAGTTACCCAAATACAGAATTTCAACTTCCTACGTTAATTCTAACCGTGCCGACTTGGCCTCAAAGTTTTAGAAAATAGTTGCTTTAAGTGTCTTTTGAATGTAGTTGTAGATGATCACTTAAAACAATTATGTTAGATAAATAAATATTGATGAAAATATATATTCATGTAATGCTTTTCTTGTAATTATCAAAAAAGATACAAATTTATATTTATTTATTTGGATATTTCCTCTTCAAAGTCACTTTTTTACAGTCTGGGTAAATTTGTATATGTTCTTGCTCACAACATAATATGAACTGCTTATGTTCTTAATCTTCGGTAGTCAAACCATGAAAGTCTGTCATTAGATTAACAGCTGTGTCATTAACTGCTTTTAAGCTAGTAACCTTCTTTTTAGTTTCCACAAACGCCGCGCTGTCTTTCTATGAAGATACAATTTCTTGAAGGAAATTACTATCAAGTTTCAGTCGTGAAAATAAATCTTTACTCTTGACAGAAACAAAATCATTCAAAGATTTCCATAAAACAAGATAATAAATACTTGTAGTACCTATAAAAAAAACCCAAATAAGTTCTAAATTAAATATCAGATTAAACACTACTTAAGTACCCTAATATAATAAAGAGAGCCAGACATCTGTTCCTTCGATGGAACACATCTCTTTTCCGAATCACCAAAACTTTATTTTTGTAAGTTTGCTACAATGTTTCCTTTGGTCTGCTCATCAACGTTGCCATAAAAAATTAAAAGGATAGCTATTTCCTCTGACAAGTACCACACATGTTGACTGAACTTGTTTAAAGCCGCTTTGGAAATCGTCAACTTCTTCGTAATCTTGGTCTTTAAAAAACAAAAATCTTGATTCGGAGCTTTTATCGCCAAAATACATTAAAGCCAGGGCTTCCCATAAAAAGCCACAATAAATAAACAAACATTTCGTAAAGCTTGTTTGTCCTTGGCGCACATTTTAAACTGGGACTGCAGCAAACTTATTTTTAAGGAGTGAATAGCTCTTGCCATCCATCGTGCTTGATGCATTGGGCCAGTAGGTCTGATTTTTATTTTATTTTCATTGCCTCCACCCAGAAAAACAATAGCAAGCTCAATGAGTTCGCTATGATCATCTCGTCTAATCGATGTTGCGATTCAAACGCACTTTTGAGTATCAGTGCGTATATATGATGGTGGCAAGCAAAGAGTAACAAATCTCTTTCTAGTTTTTGCACACAAGCTCCGTTCAAGCATCCTGTATAAGATGCTGTCGTTTCACAACACATTCAAGAGCATCGGCGTGTGCGATATCGAATAAATTATCTAATTAAAGTTGAAAGTCCTGAATCTTCTTGCTATTTTTTGCAGTTCTCGTCAGACCTGATAAAGGTCTACTAACTTCTTAACATAATTAAGAACACCTCTGGTAGGTATTTTAGCCTTTTTTTTCCAAAATATATTGCACTCCAGAATGACAAGATTTCCGCTTTCATTAACAGCCAAATTAACTTCACGTATGTTGAAAAATAGAACTGCGAGAACTTGACGATTAGATGGTGGTTTACACCTCGTCACCAAGAGGGTTCCAACTAACAAAATTTCACATTTGACTTTTTTTCGTGAAAAGGGTTCTTACTAACCTTATCTATAACTACAATAAAAAAAAAACATGTAATATTATCGTCATTTTGATGTTACGAAAAGAATCACGTTCCGTCTGATCATTCAAAACACACGATTCACGGAAGAAGGATTCATTTACACTTAGAACTTTATTATTCCAACTGTCGCCAGAGAAAATTCACACGCTTCTCGGTAAAAGAATTTCATCTGCTTCAGATGGAACCCGTTTATTCCAAGATACACACCCGAAACCTACAAAACTTTCACTTCATTTTTCTCAGCTTTTTACTTTTGACAGTTGGAACCTTCTTACTCTCAGGTGACGACCTGTTATTTGGTGATTTACTTCACCAACCAAGAAAATACTTTTTTAATTGCTTCTTAGTTCCACTGACATCTTCGAAATATAAAACAATCTGTGCTTACTCATCGACAAGCCGAGACTAAGTAATATAACAATGAGAACGCGCTGCTCCTGTGACGCAACTTGTATCATGGACTTCTTTGGACGCGAGTCGGAACGGGTTACACTGTTCCAAATGAGGGAAAAAATTGTTTTCGGATGTTTTAGGCCCAAATGAATAAAACAATAGCCTATGCATTGTAAAATTAAAACTTTGAAAAATAAGGGACACCCAGTTATGCTTTTAAATTTACTTCTCTGGTATAATGCACAACTTTGACTTCCCGCGAATTTCACCTTGAGGTCACGCCCTACGGATTAGGCAATGACGCGGAGACAGCCGGACGGTATAGACGTGTGTCATTGGGTGCTGAGGTACCCCAGTGTAGTTACAATGTAAGCATTTTCTACATAGAAGAGGAGGGATATAAAATAAAGTATTTCGACGATTCGCAAAAAACCTATGCCTGTCGATCCTCCTGGGTTTGAACGTCACTCATAGGGGTGTTGTGGTTTCTGCCCAAGAAACAGGGATCGTAAAAGCAAGACCCGGTGCACTAAGTGCGAAATTCTAATTTGCTTGGTACACCAAGTCAAAGTATCCCAAAAATGCTCAAATTGACATCTTATTGTCAAAATTATAAGGCTGATTTGTGATCTATATGTTAATTAATATAAATAAAGGTATAATTTTTTAAAACGGATTTTATTTATACAATTTATGGAATATTTAGTTTTGGGGTACCTTATCACCCCTGTGCAGGAACACTGTATGGTTCTAGGGTTCAGAGTGTAAACAAAGTATTATAGCGATGATATCTGATATATGAAATTCTTCTTCTTCTTTCGGTGCCGTGTCAGATCCCCCCCAAAATTGGCAATCACTACAGCAAAGGCATCTCTATCCTGCGCCACTTTGAACAGGTTCTGAACTCTTGTTATTTCTGTCCACTCTTTGATGTTCTGCAGCCAGGAGAGCTGCCTTCTACCAACTCCTCGACGTCCCTCCATTTTACCCATTAATATCAGTCAAAGGAGGTGGTATCTTTCTCCCCATAGCACATGCCCAAATATGAAACCTTTCTAATTTTCACACTTGACAACAGCTCTCTATTGTCTCTGGTCACTGCAGTACGTTTACATTACTGAGCCTATCGGTCCACAGTATACGAAGCATTCTGCGGTATATCCACATCTCGAACGTTTCCAACGGGTTCATTACATTCACTTTCAGAGTCCAGGTTTCGCAGCCAAATAGTAGAACAGACCATATACAACATTTAATCATTCTTTGTCGGAGTTTGAAGTTAAGTGATTATTGTTGCAAAATAATGTTCTCATTTTATTAAATGCAGCTCATGCAACTTCAATTCTGCATTTTATTTCAATGACCAAGGTATTTAAATTGGTTGACTATTTCAACATTCGCACCATTCAGTTGCAGAGTGGATGAAGAATAGTTAAGTTGCCCAAATGTCATCCATTTGGTCTTCTTAACTTTGATTTTCAAGCCCAGATCGTCTCCTGCTATTTCAATTTTATTTAGGAGTTCTTGAAGATCGGTATACTATTAGCTAAAATAACTGTGTCATCAGCATACCTGATGTTATTAACAATAACCCCATTAACCTTCACTCCTAGGCTGGAGATAATATGAAATAAAGAAGATAATCTTGTTTCCAAAGTTTAAGATAATTTCAATTTATTTTTTATAAACAAAATAAACAGAATAATGAGATGAAATCCAGTTACCAATCAAAATACTCATATACGTGAGTAGGTAGGATGGTGAATTACTAAGGTTATATAATTCTTCTTTATTTAGGTTTGTATCCTATTATTTCTTGAAGCCTGTTCCTAGGATGTAGATGTCCAGATGTCTTGCCATCTTTTGGGTGGTCTTCCTGTAAGTCGATTGCCTGTTGGTACTTTATTTGCCGCTTCTTTCAAAACACGCACTCTCCGGTAGTCTTCCCCATAGCACAAAATCTTCGACATTCCAGATCATTCTTATTTCAGAATTTCTCACTCTGTCTCAGAGTGTCATTCCCGCAATGGACCGGAGTCCTCATTTCTGTGGTTCTTAGGAGACTGTTTGTTCTGATGGTGTCAGCCCACCTCTGAATTCCATATCATTATAGGTCGAACGCAGATTTTGTAGATTCGTATTTTACACTCCTTCAGCATATTTTTCTTATATTTTAAAATTGTCTTCTTCTTTTTCTTCCTTGTTGTAGACCTATGTGGTCTCTTCTCCAGAGCGTTGCTCCTCCTGTGAGGTAGATTCCCAGCTGTCCTTCCATCTTTTAGGAGGTCTTCCACGAGGACGAGTCCCATGAGGCTGATTATGTATATAGGCGAGTCTGGTGGTGTCTATTCTTTGAACATGACCGTACCAGTCCCTTTTTTGCTGTCTGCTCCATCTTACAATATTCTCAACCTCACATATCTCTCTTATTCTGGTGCTCCTCGCGCGACCTCTCAGTAAATAATAAAATTATAATTGTAACAAATATTCTTCACAAGAATTGATTGCAAATATGCTCAAATGTTTTCTATATAAGTAAATATTTAGTATTAAAAAGGTTTTATTTCACAGCAAATATTCTTTATTTCTGTACTACAAACACAGAAGATCACAAAAATCGTAATTTTTTTAAATGGTACATACATTTATGTAATTATATAATAGCCGTGAACATTTATTAAGTTGGAATACAGCGCTGATTCTACAATACATCGAAAGCTTAAAAACAATCTTCATGGATTGTAGAAAGCAAACATTAATATCTTAATGTAATATCGGTAACTCAAATGGTAATGAAGGTTTATTTTGTGACATTTGAAAAAGCATCCATTGTGTAGGCTACAATCGTTTCTAATTCACTATTACCACAGTCTAAAATCTGTGTGTCTACTGAGCAAGTTATAAATGTAAAAAAATCTTACTAAACAACGCACATTCAAAATGGCGATGTTACACATATTTATATAAAATACTTAAAATTAAATTTTATATAAATTAAACATAATTGATAAAAACACTAAATAATAAAAGGACAAGAGCAAATTTGTTTTTATCATTATTATTTGAAGGAATGGCATCACAGGTATAAAATCAAATTCATATAAAATCTTAGTATGCACAATGGGACATTTATTATATAATATAATAAATAGTAATTCAAATGCTACATAAATACATATGTAAGAATTAATAACAAACAATATTTTCAAGTTTATGTTAATTACAAAAATACATAAAAATCTAAATATTCTTTTATATTCTAATAATGCTAAATGAAATGAATGGTTGAAGTAAATAGGCACTAAGTAAAAAAAAACCAATCTAAATATGCAGTTTCATACTTAGATTTTTGGTACTTGGTGCCTATTTTACTTCAACCACCCAAATATATTTTTGTGATGAAGAGTATAAAAATGTAAAAAAAAAAATTATATATTTTTTAAATATTTAATTAGTTGAATTTCTTTTGGGTCTCCTAAAAAATACTACACAATTATTTGTGTAAATCATTGAAGTTAAAATTATATATGTTTCAGGTACACATATGTAGTAAACATATATTAAAAAAATGCATTAATAAAATAGGTATTTACAAATAAAATATTAATTAAAAAGCCTCGTGAATATGTGGCACAATTTAGCCGCAAAATAATTAAGTGATTTAACTCCTGAAAAATATAAACAAAATTATTTAAAAAAAAATTATACAATTTGTTTTAATACAACATTATTTTTAAGAATAAAAGTGGCGTTGAAACAAATTACAAAAGTGTTTTAAATGCATTTGTCTGACATTTGAAATAATTCAAATGCAAAGAGATGACATTAAAAGTTAGTGATTACTTTAACCAGTAATAAATTAAAACAATTTTTGATTGTGTCGGAGAACCTACATGTAATTGTTTAAATCAGGTGACAATAACTTTAGTAACGATCAAAGTGAATGAATTAAGAAAATATCAAACATATAATTTAAAAGGGTAATCTGGTTCTGTGTCAAAAAATCTATGAAGTCTTTGTATATAATAAAACTTAAAAAAACTACGGTGTACATTTGTGACGTAAGCTGCGCATATCCTGGATGGTGATGAAAGTTAACCAATCGATCCTTGACCAATTGAGCATCAGGGCAAGACTCTTGAGAGTGTGTTGCATTATTTTGGGCACATAGTCCGGAGAGATCAAACCAATCTCAAAAAGCTCATAATAATGGGAAAAGTAGAGGGAATCTGACCACAAGAACAGTCCGCTGAAGCAAGTCGCTGGTTAGATCAAATAAAGGCGCTGACTGGCATCTCAATAGCTGCAGCCTGGAGGCTGACACAGGAGTGTATCCCGAGCCGTGGTGGACAGTCAGTTTATATTTGTTTGACACAAAATAAATTAAATATGTTACAGACATCTATAGGTATGATAAAATGTACAAATTATTTTGACTAGAAGTGTAGAACGGGCAAAGGTATATTAGGTATAAGTAATAAATTAATCTATTCTGCGACATGAAAAACATTAAAGGCTTAAAATTCAGTGCTTCGATAATTTATTCAAATCTTGGCACAACCATTTACCTCAGTATGTAATATTAAAAAAAAATATATATTATTACTTTAATGATCTGTTATTAAAGTGGTTTCCGTATCGTAAAGGTAAACAATTTAAATGATTGATTGTTGGTTACGATTGAGTTACAATCAAAATGTTTTTAAGATAGTCGAGTTTGAAGTATAAACAGATACTACACAAATATACAAGAACTATTAAATTAGAACGGGGTGACAACAAAACAAATTAAATATATGTACAAATTATACACGTAAACTTATAAAATAATAATAAAAAAACACCAATAACATTAAAATAACAAAACAGGATTATAAAATGCATAGACATATAAGAATGGGCTAGAAATATTATTTTGAATTATAAAATGTACTGCCGTAAAACAAGTTCTATTATAGAATATAGTATGGAGAATATTTGTATATTGTCTATGTTACTAATAAAACAGTGAAAGCGTATTTACTAGGCAGTCGATTGGCACAGATATTCATAGATGTCGCCATTTTGTATATCTGCCGTAAGCATTACTGTAATACGCGAGAGCAACTAGTCAACCCTCATATGTCTATGGTATGTGATGTGAAAAGATATTTATAGTTTAGATTTAGGTGATTTCTTCTTAAGCAAATCTCTTAGCTCCCGTCTGAGTATTTTTCCACTTGGATTCTTGGGTATTTCATCCACAAATATAACCCCTCCCCTCAAGCGCTTGGGGTTAGACACTCTCTGTGCCACAAAGCTTTGAATTTCCTTTTCATTCACGCTGATATTGGGTTGCTTGACAATGAACGCTAGGGGCAGTTCTCCCGCCTCGTCATCCGGCAGTCCAACTACTCCGCAGTCCATGACACCTGGATGTTGCAGCAGAAGCGCTTCCAGTTCTGCAGGGGGAACCTGGAGAAATTTATAATTAAAAATACATTATCCAATTTAAAAAAATGGTTAAGAAAATATATGTTAAATTATAGAAAATCATTAAAAATCTTATATAAAATAAAATCTCTTTTAAAAAACATTTTTATTTTGAGTTATTAATTAATAAAAAACTAATTGAAAATATCAGTTGCCGCGAAAACAGAATTTTCAACCGTTCTTGTATGTGACGTCACTATCGCTGACGCTCCTATCTGTCAGATATTGTCACTTTTATTTTGGCACTTTATTAGTAGTTTAAAATATTATTTATAATCAAAACACTCACTATGGCTGCTTAGAAGTATTGTATTGAGTTTATTTGTAGGAATACTTCTATTAAAATAACAGAGAAGTTATTTCATCACTTTAAACCGTCAATGAAATTGAAATGGTTAAAGGCAATGAATAGAGATTTGAAGAAGAATAAAACGTTATCTTCTTCAAGTCTTCTTCACTGCTGTGAATATCGTTGAATTCTAACTACTCAAAACATTATTCTATAAATATATACTATATATAACAGTAATTTTAGGTCCAGTACAAATGCGTGCCAATACAACTTAACTTCGGAGTAATTTCATTAAATGTTTGAACATATAAATATCATGTGTTTCTTTTGCGAAATCAGGGTGAACGTTAATTTTCAATTTATTTAAAACAATATATAAACCGCAATTTATACATATCAGTAGAGTTTTATTAAGAAATAATAACAGTTTTTGTTTGAACGCGAAATGTCAAAATGCATTATCTGGCACCAATACGCGCGCGAATACGTAAAAGTAAAGGTTACGATTTTACGTTTTCTTTTAAATTTAAATGAATTAAGATGAATGCTGGCCAAAGAAGGAAGCCATACTGAACTTTAACAAATAGTTGAATAAAATTAATGTATTTTTCTTAGCTTTAGATCAAACTCCACGATCAGAATTAAAAAAGTTTTATTGATTTAAGACAAATTGTTAGACTGTCTTTGTAAAAATTCAGCATAAGTCATATGGAGTATGCATACATTAGAAATAAAAACAGAAAATACGGATCTTCACTGTATTATATATGAAATTTAAACGAGTTGTGTGACCACGTTGCAACGTTTTTGTTTTGATATTAAATGTCTGAATTGTGACAAACACCGCTAGCCAATCAGAAAAGTTTATAAGTGATTGCTCTGTTTTATTTGATTGTTAAAATTGTATACATTGATAAAGGTTACTTGTATCCGAAACATGTCTGAGTTCAGTGAAAATAAAAAGTGTTGTAATACAAAGTACAATTATATTTATTTAAATATGTCTTATTGATCAAACCTCGTTATATATATTTTAAAACTATTCAAGTTCAACTCAAGAGTAAAACCATTAATCACTGTCGATTTTCCTCATAATAAAACAAAAAAGAGCAGTTAACTAATGATCTTAATCTTTAAGATTACTTTTAAGTAAAAAAAGTAATAAGTAATGTAAGGTTAAGTAAAATACAGATTTAGCAAAACTGAAGAATAACACAATGGAGTTCTGGTCCCAACGTTAATGTCTAAAAGCGAAGCATGGAACTGGCAGAAGAAGGATGAGAGCAGCAGGCCCCAAAGATGTATGTGTGGTAGAATGATATACGACAGAATCTCAAATGCTGATATAAGAAAGGAATGTAGGGCGGAAGAAGGTATTATGAACAAAATTATGAAAGGATCGCCCCGTTGGTTCGGACATATGTATAATGATGTAAATGGGGTACGGAGTCGAGGCAGACCAAGAAAAACATGGTTTGATCAAATTAATCAAATTTTAAAGGTTGGTCATGTTAGAAGTCGGAGGAATCGACGTGTGTGTATGACTCGTTGTATGAATGTGGAGGAAGCTATAGAGGTTTGCCAGGATAGAGTAGTGTGGCGGTCCATTCTCTCTGCCCACCCCTGCGGAGAAACAGCGTGATGGTTTGTATTGTATTGTATGAAGAAAGCTTTTTTTATATACATAAACATATACAGTATCATTATATACAGTAATTATATACAGTAATCAAATGCAATTCAATGTCTCTAAATGCGTTATGCTATCATTTACTAGAGCATTGAGAACTGTATATCATAGATACACAATGAACAACCAGCAACTGGCACATGTATCTACGATGAAGGATCTCGGAATCATCTATGAGAGTAGGCTGACTTTTCGTGCACATATCGAGAGGATTTGTGGCATTGCACTGAGGATGTTGGGGTTCATCGTCCGGACCGGAAGGGTTTTCAGGGATCCCAATGTGCTCAGAGTCCTATACAACGCATTGGTTCGGAGCAGGCTCGAGAGTGGTTCTGTGATATGGAGTCCTCACGAGGCGAGATATTCCGTTATGCTGGAGAGGGTTCAGAAAAAATTTCTGAGGTATCTCTACATGAGGGAGTATGGTAGTTATCCGTGGCTCTATCCCACGGCATTTATTCTGGGAATGCTCGGAGCCAATTCTTTACAGCTTCGAAGAGATGGACATCTAATAACCCATGTCTTCAGATTAATTAGGGGATACTTTGAGAACTCGGCCGTACTGGAGGATGTTGGTCTTTTTGTCCCCGATAGATATCTCCGACAGCGACAGCACAGATTGTTTTACCTACCGGCCGCCAGAACCAATCTACCTATGGTGACACCGGTGGGAAGAGCGATTAGTCTGCTGAACGCGGTCTCCTCGGAGATCGACGTCTTTCATGTTAGTGAAAGTACGTTCAGGGGGCAAATACTATTGACTTTAGAAAGTATCTTGTCTTCCTAATGTCGAACCATCTCTAATGCGTTCCTGGTACTTTGTTGTATTATAATAATATCTTACCTGTACTTAATAGATGCCTTAAATATTTTCCTGTTTGTAATGTCTATTGAGTTAATAAACTGATTTGATTTGATTTGATTTGATTTGAAAACAGTAAAATTAAAAATAGCATTAAAGAGTAACGTTACCTGGAATGCATTGTATTTGATGAGTTCTTTCAGCCTGTCTACGATGTAGAAGAAATAGTCTTCATCGTAATAGCCGATGTCTCCGGAATGCAGCCAGCCTTCCTTGTCGAAGATGATGTTATTGGAAGCTGCGTCCCCGACGTATCCAGCCATCATCATGGGGCCTTTGAAGCACAGCTCTCCTTCCTTGTTGGGGCCAAGCGCTTCTCCTGTCACGATGTCCACGACCTGTTGGGACAAGGTTAAACGGTATTGTAGACGATGCAAAACAAACCAAGCATCTAAAACAAAATATTATGACTATTTATTTATCAATGATAAAGATTCCAAAGTGCTAGTATTTTTATTTCGTTATTTAAATACAGTAGAACTCCAATTATCCAAATCAATTGGGACCGGACCCCATTCGGATAGTTTGATTTTTTTCTGAAAAAGGGTCTATTTTAATTAATAAGTGTATGTTGTTGGAAATGGGAGGAAAAAAATATTTGTAAAGAAAAAGAGATTTTAATTAATTAAATGAAAATTCAACACTTTTACACGTTAAGCGTAGCTACAAGTGCTGTACAGTACACTATTTACGTACCGTTCTGTAAATGAAAGTCATTGCTTACCAAACATCTCGGTCAAAGTAAACTGTTTGACTGTCATCATCCGTTTTCGGTGATGCATGATCGGATATTATTAACATTTCACGTAGACAGAATCAATATTTTGTGAATCGTAGTACGTTTCCGTCTTAATTTTTTTTTCTGAAAGCGACTCAAATAATCCGCGATACTGTATATATTTCATTCAACATGTATTTACATTTTAACACGTTAACCACTTCGGTATTTTTTAGGATTCCGGTGTTAAAAGTCAATTTAATTGAATATATAATTAAAAACAAATATAATTATAATAAACAATTTTGTATGTTTTTATTTTCTGTATATTTATTAATACATTTTTATTTCATGTAAGCCAACCTTGATTTTTTGTTCTCATCCCTGTGGATGCATATCTATTCATATTAATACTGTTACTTTCGCACAGCTACACAAATATGGCAAGTAAACAAAGCACTAGGTAACTCGAATTAGGCATCCTAGGCAATAACCCAAACTACAAGTTAACCTTGTAGTTGGCAGTTGACGTGTTAATGACAGATAAAACATATGTTACATCTGTCATTAACACGTCCACTGCCAACTGATAAGATATTCCAATGTGCCTTTGAATATATTATTTGATCTATTTTTAAATATTTAAATGATTAATTGTATAATGGGGGTTCCGATGGGTAATACGGCTAGGATAGAGTATGCTTTGCTGGAAAGTATGCCTCTAAAAATATCGTAATGCGCCATGTTGCAACAACACCAGCAACACCAAGTACCAAGTCCAACTCTATAGCGTCCTCGATGGTCTCTCAGGCCCCGTGAACCCTGGGCAATGTGACTACTGTCATAGCAGATAGAGAGAGGGCGAATGACGAGTTTCCAGCGCCATAAAACTGGATACTGTTGAGGGATGGTAACCCCAACAGAAAATCTTCCAAGAAGAAACCACTCTGGGCAAACTCTCCAGGACATTACTATGAACCGTCTGGCGCCAGGACAAAGAGGTCTACGCCAGGCTCATAACCGACATCGGGGGGACCTGACATGGCACTTCAATAAGAAGAATTGTATAATGAATGGGGAGTATACGTATTTCCCGTTTGGTCTCCTTATTATACAGCACATATCTAACGCATTGAAATCCAAGAATGTTCATTAAACTTTAATTAATTTCAAAAGGTGCAGGTCATTTTCAGATTACAAGTCTTCCCTAACTCTTCACTCCTTGGACTCTCTTGAAAATAGACAAACACTTAATGATATATTGCTTTACAAAATTATACAGTTTAAAATAGTCGATTCTGAAGTTCTTTGCAAATTGACACTCAATACCCTTATGTTTCGTACAAGACACACGGTGAGCCAAGTTTTCCATCATCCTGCTCATCACATTAACTACGGTCAGAACGCAGCAATGTACTGGATGTGTGACCACTATAATAAGTATTTTGATAATATCGATGTATTCCATATGAACGAGCGTAATTTAAAATAAATGATCAGAGTAACTTTTCGGATGTAGGTGTCAAAATGAGCGGAGCTGTCTATTGTATGCGGCAGACAAAGAGCATGAAAGATGGGTGAGTGGAGAGGGATATTGAAAGAAGGATTGGGGCAGGCAACAAAGTGAATGGTGCGCTTAAAGTTGTCATCGCAAATAAAAACCTATCCAAAAAAGTTAAAATGGCAGTGCACAATGGTGCTCTTGTACCGACCCTTATGTATGGAAGCAAAGCATGGAACTGGCAAAAGAAGGATGTAGAATAAATGCAGAAGAAAGAAGATCTCTTAGATGAATGTGTCGATACTATGTGTATGATAGAGTGTCGAATGAAAAAGTAAAAAGTGAATGCGGTGCGAATGATGGTGTTATGAACAAAAAAAAAGAAAAGATCATTAAGATGGTTTGGACACATGGAAAGAATGGTAAAAAAGTATATATTAACAATGTAAGTGGAACTAGAAATAGAGGAAACCGAGAAAAATGTGGAATGATCAAATAAATCAAATATTGAATGTCGGCCACGTGAGGAGTCAGAGAAATCGACGTGCGTGCATGACACGATGTATGAATGTTGAGGAAGTGAGAGAAATGTCAGGAAAGAAGGGTGGCAGTACATTCTTTCTGCCTACTCCTTCGGCGAGACGGCGTGATGGTTAGTTAGTTAGTTTAAAATATTTCGTGTGTATTAGTTTTAACTTTGATTTCGTTTCATACTGTCCTACTGTTAATTATTCTATTAATTTATATTTGTGGTAGCATGAAATTGGCCTTCTTTTATTGTATCTAAATAAATAAATAAAAGGTTAACCCTTTCCGGTCCACAAAAAAAAAGTTCATCAGGTCCACAATAGATTTACAGAATTACAGGGTAAAACAATACATCCAGGTTTTTATCTTCACTTAAAATCGAGCGAGAAAAAAGTGTGTTAAATTGTGCTTGTATTTTGACACTAAACTGATAAAGAAGAAGAACGTCGAATGAAATTCGACATAGGACTCACTGGAATAAAGTCGATGTCGAATGTCATTCGACATAGGACCGTAAAGTGTTGAATATGTATTTTTATAATCAAAGTAACTTTGAATGCTATGCAAGTGTAGATTATAGGTGATGCAGTTATGTTATATATTTACACCTCTGAAACACATTTAATAAATAAAAGTAGAATAAAAACAGTATAATTAATTCTATTAACTAACTAACTAACCATCACGCCATCTCTCCGAAGTGGTAGGCAGAAAGAATGGACTGCCACACTTTTCTTTCCTGACATATTTCTCTCGATTCCTCAACATTCATACACCGTATCATGCACGCGCGTCGATTTCTCTGACTCCTCACATGGAAGACATTCAATATTTGATCGTGCCACGTTTTCCTCGATCTTCCTCTATTTCTGGTTCCATTTACATCGTTAACATATAATTTTTTTACCATTCTTTCCATATGTCCAAACCATCTTAATGATCCTTTCATTATTTTGTTCATAACACCATCATTCACACCACATTCACTTCTTATATTTTCATTCGACACTCTATCATACAAAGAGTATCCACACATTCGTCTAAGAGATCTCATTTCTATTGCATTTATTCTACTTTCATCCTTCTTTTGCCAATTCCATGCTTCGCTACATAATTCTATTAAAAAAATATGTATATTTGGCATTCAAATATTTTATTCCAATGACATTTATTCTCAAACATCAATGTATATCTATTAATAAATATTTTGGAAAATATTACTCACACAAACAATATAAAAATCTCCGATTCGCTTTTATTAAAACATGTGTTTTATTTGGAAACAAATTGACAACTGAGCAATCAAATATGATCGCAGTTAGGTACCAAGTGGGATTAGTTTTTTATGATTTTTTTGTTAATGGTACTTTATGAGTGGTGTCTTTTAATTTTTTTAAATGCAAATCATAAGTCTGTTATTATTCTTGAATTAATCTGAGAATTAAATAATTAAAAAAATCAATGTATTGCATATTCAAAACATTTCTTTTGCACTTTTCACAAACATGTTTCAGGCCACAAAAGAATATAAATAATTTATGAATAATTTTAATAACTTATTTTAACAAGTTTCAATCCTAGGGATTGGTTTGCTGCAAAGTTTATTAACATTTTTGCTGGTTCTTGGGATGCCATTTGGGGCCATTTTAATGTGGTAGTTTCCCGTTGCTTTCCATATTTGTATACAGCAGGCTATTTGAACAAATTTTTAGCTATTGATTCTCATGACATGTTCATAGGCAGCTAATCTATCGCCATTTTATTGTCACGTGAATTCTACACCAGACCAATGACAGTGTGACAATCACACTGCAATCGCCGGGAATCAAACCCGGGACCTTCAGTGTGACAGTCGTGGCTCTTGCTTCTCTATAAGAACTTTAAATTATTATTTAAAATTTCTTCATAATATTTGTTATAACAAAAGCATAATGGTTCCAAAATAAATCATTATAACATCTGTCAAAACAGACCATATTTGTAAACAATTTTATTATATTTTAAATATTTATATAATATCACTGATGAAGGACTGGTTAGTCCGAAACATGTTTAATATTTAATTTTTTTTTTTAAATAAATGTGAGTGTTGTACGAGTACACAAAGTATATAAAAAAAAAATAATACATATTATATTAACCACTCTACCTATTTGAACGTACGTGATACGTCCACTTTGACTGTACCATTCTACGATATCCTGTATCACATACGGGCTCGAGAAAAAGTAATGTACCTAAAATGTACAAAGTTTTAGGGATACGCGCGTGTGCCATCAAAAATTGAGCACAAGTCTTCATAAATATGATAGTTTTACACGGGGCAGGCGAAGTGTGCGGCCGAGTATTTGACATTTCGTAATTTAAAAAAATAAAATTAGTATATAATTAAATTTCATTGATAAAAAACCCAATTGTTTTTTGCACGTTTCTAGGTAAATCACCCAAAGGTAGGGCGGTTAAAGATAAAAAAATATATACAAACTAACTAACTAACCATCACGCCGTCTCCCCGAAGGGGTAGGCAGAAAGAATGGACTGCCACACTTTTCTTTCCTGACATATTATTCTCGCTTCCTCAACATTCATACATCGTGTTATGCACGCGCGTCGATTTCTCTGACTCCTCACATGGCCGAAATTCAATATTTGATTTATTTGAACGTGCCACGTTTTCCTCGGTCTTCCTCTATTTTTGGTTCCATTTTAATCATTAACATATAATTTTTTTACCATTCTTTCTTCATTCATTCTTTCTATATGTCTAAACCATCTTAATAATCCTTTCATTATTTTGTTCATGACACCATCATTCGCACCGCATTCACTTCTTATTTTTTCATTGGACACTATCATACACAGAGTATCCACATATTCGTCTAAGATATCTAATTTCTACTGCATTTATTCTACTTTCATCCTTCTTTTGCCAGTTCCATGCTTCGCTTCCATACATAAGGGTCGGTAGAAGAATACCATTGTGCACTGCCATTCTAGCTTTTTTGGATAGGTTTTTGTTTGCGATATACATATTATATATAAAAAATATACGTATTATATTGAAAGTAAAATATTACTAAGTTTTATCATTTGTTAAAAAAACAGAACCATTTTTACGCACCAGTAACAGGTTATGTGAAATACAAACAAACAATGAAACAACATAAACCACTTTCACAAGAAGACTAGAAATTATTATAACTGTAAAAACACTACTCACAAGACACAGATAACAACAACCGAAAATATTTACTGCTGATAGCAGTTTGAAACAATTGAATATTATTAATAATAATAATAATAAGAACACAATCTGTTGAGATTTATAAAATATAGTGTGATAAACCTGTGAATGATAATGAGATATTCTGTAAACAGAATGAGAGTGCAGAATGAGAAAGTTGTGTTGGTGGCCACTAATACTAAGACATTTATTTATACACCTAAGTGGGGGCAGCCAGCTGGAGTGATAGTGAACTTATATACAGGCTGTTCTAAAATTAAATGCCCACACTTATATATTTAACAACCACAGAAATATCTTTCAACCGAAATTTCAAAACATGCATATAAATAATGTAAAAGTATTATTGATGTTTCTTTTTATATACTTCGTATACAACTCCCATTTATAAAAAAATTTAATATCAAACATATTTCGGGCTAACCAGCCCTTCATCAGTGATATTATATAAATATTTTAAATATTATAAAATTGTTTACAAATATGGTCAGTTTTGACAGATGTTATAATGATTTATTTTGGAACCATTATGCTTTTGTTATAACAAATATTATGAATAAATTAAAAATAATAATAAGTTCTTATTGGGGTTCAGGTATTAACTTACAACAAAGGAAATAAATCAAAGATTGGACTTGACGTTAAATTTATTTGATTACTTATAATATTTTCTTTATCTGGAAATTTCGAGATTGTTCAAAGTGGACTTGGGCTTGGATCTTCTGGCTTACAGAGGTTCAGCTTTAATGGCTATTCCTCTTATGTCTGTAGGAAACATTGTTGGAATGCGATTTTATGATGGGGCTATATGTATGGCCCGGAGTGTCCCTCCGAAAGAGGGCGAGAGTGTTTCTATTATTAACATGCGAAATTTCAATGCCATTATCTTTATTAAATGAATGATCTTTTTCAATGAGATGGTTTGCAAATTCAGAAAAAATATTATTAGAGGGACATCTTATGTGCTCTATTATTCATAATTTAAAATTACGCCCTGTTTTACCTATATAAAAAGATGAGCAATCATAACAATTCCGTTTATAAACTCCCGATTGAGAAAATATGTCTTCCTTGTCTATATTTTTTATTAATTTACCTGAATTATTATTTGTATAAAACGCGGGTCTAATGTCCCATGGGAGTTGTTTTGAATTTACATTTGTTAAATTGATTATTATTTATATTATTATTGATGGGAGCTGGAGAATACAAGATTGCTTTAGTAAATTGATTAGTTAAATTATTTAAAAAATTGAATTAATTTATTAATCATCATGCCATGCAGTTTCTCTGAAGGAGTAGGCAGAGGAGGTACTTCTTATATTTTCTTATCATTTGTACAGTGTCTTCCATGCACATCCTCTGACTCCTTCAATGGCCAAGTATTATTGAAGTAGTCATTTTTTTTGCACGAATAATCAACTAACTGCACGGAAGTGAAGCTTGGAGTTGGCAGAAGAAGGATACATGCCGTAAAAATGAGATAGCTAAAAAGAATATGTAGAAAAACTATGTGTGATACTTTAATTTTGTTCTTATTTCTACTACTCTTATTATGTTTAACTCTCAATCATTTTGTTTGACCAGATTTTGCCTTAGCTTAAATTCAATTAACTGTTTATTGTATTTGTGGTAGCATGTAATTGGCTTTATTTATTATTTTTCTTAATGTTTCTTAATTAATATATTGATATCGCTGTATACTGCCCTTACTGAATAAATAAATACCAAATGAAGAAAAAAATAAAATAATGCAAGGTAGATTAATGTGTTCTAAATAAAATTAAGAAAGGGTTACTAAGATGGTTTGAACACATGGAACGAATGGATGATTGAATAATGGTTAAAACAATATACAGTGTGAATGTAAAAATAAGTAATAAGGCCTAAGAAAACTGGAATCTGCGCGTAATTACTTTGTCAGTTAAATATATTAACAATGGTGCGATTAACATAGACAGTGCCTTTTAAAAATATAGTATTGATAGAATAACATATATAAAAGATGAAAAAGCTAGCGTCCGATAAGGGTTAAATAATATAATATTTTTTTTATGAACCTTTTTTGTGTAGCGAGTTTAGGAACAGCCTGTATATGGTAAGATGTGGCTTCTGAATAGAAAAGGAATTACCACGTGGATTGTTGCAGTCTTGTTATGCATATAAGTACCTGCCTGTGTTATGCAATGAAACCAGTTCCGCTCCAAGTGAGATTTCACACTGCAATAATGTATTACCTTGAGCCTTATGGTCAAGATCTGCTATTCTTGGAATAATAGTTTCATATAAGCTAAAATGGCAGCGCCAGGGGCGGTACTTCCATACAAGCCGAAAAGCAGGGCTTGCCTTAAAAAAATCTATAATAAAACAATGTTTTTTGCATGTTTGAGCCGTCTACAAATAAAATAATATTTTGAATTATCACGCAAGTAAAAGTGATTTAATTCATGGTGTTGCAAATGACTCCGCTGACATGCACATAAATGACATCGAACCGTAAGTGAGATGCCCGTTCACATGTTTTGTTTCATGTTTTCGATGGGCTTCATATTGGGCTTGCAAAATGTAAAAGAGTCTCTGTCACACTTATGTATTCTTGACTTGGAATCATATAGCTAGGTGCATATATACCAGAAGATATCTAAGAAAATTTTTATGGATTTGAAGCCGGGCTTTATCACTCTGAAGGATGTTACTATTTGATGTGTCACGAATTTCATTTCTATTGACAGAATGTTATGTCATTTACGTTATGTGCAGAAATGTTATGAAAAGAAAGATTACGTAATTTCTTTACAAACATTTATTTATAATTCGTGTTTCGGTGTTAACAAATTTATTATTATTGTCTATTAACAGCTTATTTCTTATTAATTATTTGTAAATACATCATTATATTATACAAGAACATGAGTTTGATGACGCAGAAAATGATTTTTTGTATAGATTTAAAATGCCACTAAAATGGGATTTTCACGAAATTAATTTAGAAAGATAAACCTCTTTTACCCTCTACTAATATTATAACACAAAAAAGTCGGACGGGCTTGCCTTACTGGTTGACCCTAGGCACGCCACTGGGCAGCGCACAATGGTTTTCTTGCACTGACCCTTGTGTATGGAAATAAAGCATGGAACTGGTGTTACAGTACTAGCTCCTATGAATTGGAGAGAATCGATGAATCGAAAAAATAAATAATTATGTAGAAGTGGCGGAGAACAAGACTGAAACTTTTTAAATCAATTACCGTAATAAAAATGAATGAAATGTTACGAAGCAATTTATTAAACATATGTGCAAAATAACTAACTAACAAACCATCACGCCGTCTCCCTGAGGATGGATCGCCACATTGTTCTATCCTGACATAACTCTCGTGCCTATTCTACATTCACACATCATGACATGCATGCTCGTCGATTGTTCCTACTTCGAACATGGCCGCCTTCCAGTAATTGATTAATTTGGTCATGCCATGTCTTCCTTAGCCTTCCTCGACATCTTATTCCATTCACACTACTTGTATACTTATATTCCATTCACACTACTTGTATAATCTTTTTAACCATTCTTTCCTCCATTTCCTCCATTCGTTCTGTATGTCCAAACCATCTTAGTGACCCATTCTTGATTTTATTTATCACACATTCATCCACTTACATTCCTTTCTTACTTCATCATTAGAGATATTCGAGCATACACTGTTTTTCTGCACATTCTTCTTAGTGACCTCATTTCTATGGCATTTATCCTACTTTCATCCTTCTTCTGCCAACTCCAAGCTTCACTTCCAAAATGGAAAAATATATAAACATAAGATTTATTATGATTATAAGTGGACAATGGTTTTATTGTACCGACCCTTGTGTATGGGAGTGAAGCACGGAACTGGCCGAAGAAGGATGAGAGTAGAATAAATACAGTAGAAATGAGATCTCTTAGAAGAATGTGTGGAAAATCTGTGTATGATAGTGTCAAATGAAAATATAAGAAGTGAATGCAGTACGAATTAAAGTGTTATGAACGAAATAATGAAAGGATCATTAAGTAGAGTGGTAAAGAAAGTATATGTTAACAATGTAAATGGAATTGGAAATAGAGGAAAACGTGGCATGATCAAATAAAACAAATTTGAATGTTAGCCATGTGAGGGGTCTGAGAAATCGACGTGCACAAAACAATGTATGAATGTTGAGGAAGCGAGAAATGTCAGGAAAGAACAGTGTGGGTCCATTTTTCTGCCTGGCCCTTTGAGCAGACGGCATGATGGTTACTTAGTTTTAGTTTCATACCACTAAATTAATAAAAAATAGCTGCCAAAGATAACAGAATATAAATTTATTAATATAAATCAGATATGACATCTAATAATATTTTTCCAAATTAAATCTATATTTTTTTCATGTTAACTCCATTTCCGGCAAAAACAAATTACTGACTACCACACCAAAGGTCTCGGGTTCGATTTCCTGCGATAACAGTGTGATTCTCACACTGTCTTTGGTCTGGTGTAGAATTTACTTGACAATAATGGCGATAGCTATCACATCCATTACATACGCAGTGGCGGTACTCCCATAGAAGCCCAGAAACCCGGCTTGCGTAAGAAATTTTGAATCAAAACCCCCAAATCTAAGTAATCACGCCCCTGCATAAACCAACAACCTACCAAATCACCTTCCAACAATGTTCCCATCAGACATAAGAGGAATAGCTACAAGAGCTGAATCGCTGTAAGCCAGAAGAGGTTTTGATTTAAAATTTCTTACGCAAGCCGGGCTTTTGGGCTTCTATGGGAGTACCGCCACTGATCACATGCCACGAGAATCAATATAATAGCTATACCCTTTGCATCTATTTAGCTTGTGCTGTAATGATGTAAAGAGCTTTTGAACAAAAAAGAAGAAATCTTTCTGTCTCAAAGAGTTAACAATTTAAATGCGAGTTATTTTTTGAAGTTGGACATGTAAAAGTGTATAGTATCTTGCATGAGATAGTTTCTTTTAATATCAAAGTAACTTCTTCTTCACAAAGTGCCATGGCAGATCTCCCCGAAGTCAGCTATCACTATGGCGTAGGCCTCTTTGTCTTGTGCTAGCCAGAACAACTCCTGCACCTTCCGAATTCTGGTCGACTCTATGTTTTCCATCCAGGACATCTGGGGTCTTCCCACAACTCTATACTCTATATCTCAACTATACTCTCAATCTTCTCTTTCATCAAATCGATCAATCAAATCAGATTATTAACTCCAAAGACAGCAAAATGTTTAAGGCATCTATTGAGTACAGGTAAAATATTATAAAAATACAACATAATATCAGGAACGCATTAGATATGGTTTCGACATTACGAAGACAATATACTTTCTAAGGTCAAGAGTATTTGTCCCCTGAA
Organism: Lepidostoma basale; assembly: GCA_022606425.2. NCBI lineage: Eukaryota > Metazoa > Arthropoda > Insecta > Trichoptera > Lepidostomatidae > Lepidostoma > Lepidostoma basale. The sequence continues at coordinate 533,644 of JAHDVF020000880.1, forward strand.
CGTACCTTTACTAATATGAAAGACTTCGATCTCCGAAGAGACCGCGTTCAGTAGACTAATTGCTCTTCCCACCGGTGTCACCAGAGGCAGATTGGTCCTGGTGGCCGGTAGGTAAAACAATCTGTGCTGTCGGAGAAATCTATCAGGGACATAAAGCCCAACACCCTCTAGTACGGCCGAGTTCTCGAAATATCCCCTGATTAATTTAAAGAAATGGGTAATGAGATGCCCATCTCTTCGAAGCTGTACAGAATTGGTTCAAAGTATTTCTAAAAGAAATGCCGTGGGATAGAGCTACGGATAACTACCATACTCCCTCATGTAGAGATACCTCAGAATTTTTTCTGGTATAACGGAATATCTCGCCTCGTGAGGACTCCATATCACAGAACTACTTTCGAGTCTGCTGACTGTATATTTCATATTTCATCTAGTCTTTATTTTAGACAACAATCAAAGTAACTATAATACATTAAAATACATATTAAATAAATTACCTTAATCTTGGTGCCAGGGACGACCTTTCCGCAAGACCCATACTTGTTGGTGGAGCCCACATCGCTATGGGTGACTGCGAGCGTAGTCTCAGTGAGGCCGTAGCCTTGCTTGATGCAGGTGACACCGGTACGACGCGTCACGGCTAGCTGCAGCTCCTTGGACAGCGGGGCCGCCCCGCACCAGATCTCCTGCAGCGAGGACAGGTCGTACTTCTCAACCAGCGGGTGCTTGGCTAGGAACACCATCAGTGGGGGCACCAGCATCGTGACGGTACACTGGAATTAATTGTACAAATAAACAATGCGTAGTAAGCCATTGTATACACAGATGTCACTGAAAGTCAAGCAATTCAGAAATGAATTAATTTTGTAACACATACAGAATAGCTTCTCGAATTTTGATCTACAGCTCCTTTTAAAAAATATAATAAAATAATGCTAAGGCTCCAAGTAAAATTTTTTTTTTTTTTAAAGATTAAAAATAAAAAAATATAATGATTTTTCAAAAGTACATACATATCTGAAGTGTTATAAATAAGATACACTTTAATTGTTGAAATATTCATGAAATAATCTTAATGAGACGGTAACCTAATATACTGCTACCAATTCATTAACGGTTTGCAGGTTATTAGGGATAAAATTCCAGCAAAAAATTATGAAATCAACAAGGGCAGGGGGGATGACTTGGAAAATTGACTTCAGGATGGGATTTTGCAGAAATGTAGCACCTCTTAACGTTTTCGTGGCCGCAAATAAATCACGCCGCAGTGCTCAGCAGGCCGAATATTTTTTGTCAAAATAAAACTTGTCTAAAGTTTTTTTTTGCTGTGTTAGAAAGAAATTATAATTTACTTACTTAACTAATTCACTAAACGCAGAATACTAAAACAAATAACTTAACAGAAAGCAAACTGTGAAGAGTTATAAAAAGAGACCGATATCACTAGCAAAACACTGATAAAATAGGTGCTGACATACCGAAAACAAGTAAAAACAAATACTTTCATAATATTAATTGAAAATTATAAGAAAACTACGCAAACGATTGACGATTCTGACAGCAAGGACCTAATATTTTCGGTTGTGATAGCCCTGCAATATGACATCTGTATGCTGTCAGCTGAAACAGTTTTCGAAATTTACCGATAAATCGGTTAAAAGTATTTGGAAACTTAATAAAATATTTTGGGATAACTAAAACAGATGTCAGTGTGTGTTCCGTTTCTGCCAAATTGTCAATACGCCGCAAAAATACGTCACCAAAAGTACGACCGAGATATCTCGTCTCTGGCAACCATCGAGTTAAGAGTCACCGAGTAAGTAAGCAAGTGCAATGGCCAGCCAATTTTGAAAAATAAAACCTTCAAACTTTTCATCTTAGTTTATATATTAGATACAAAATTTTGTCACCATATTCAACAGTTAAACATCATAGGGGATAGAAAGTTCACCCATTCTGCGGATCAGGCAGTTTTGGGTTTGAATCTCATCTTGAATTTTTTTTTCAAATTAATTATAATAAATATATTTTTTAAAGACAATTACTTCTTTCTATAACAACCATTTTAAAGACAATTTGCCAAGTCGTGCCCTGCCCTTGATTTTTCATAATTTCAAATATATATTTTGGAAATAAACCAATATAGAAAAGAAATTAATAAAGTTTTATTAAAATAAACACAACTAACATAACATGTAATAACAATTCCCAAGATATATGAGTGGTAAGAGTTAGTAAACGCTTGATATAAACAGTTTATTTCAAAATAAAACTTTTAAATTTAATTTCATTCAATATATTAGGTGTATAACTTTGCTTCCGCCGTTTTTTTCCCGAAATTCGAGGCTTTATCGTAAAAAACTGATCATGTCTCTCATTGTATTGCGGCCGTTTGTCTTTCAATGCTCGGCTCAAACGCATTAATTGCGTTCGATAATGATCGCTTGTGATTGTTTCAGTCGGTTTTAACAACTCATAATACACTACGCCGAGCTGGTCCCACCAAATACTGAGCATAACCTTGGAACCGTGAATATTCGGTTTGGCCGTCGACGTGGAAGCATGGCCGGGATATCCCCATGATTTTCTGCGCTTGGGATTATCGTAATGAACCCATTTCTCGTCCCCAGTCACAATGCGATGCAGAAATCCCTTCCGTCTTTGCCTTGCAAGCAGCTGTTCACAAACACACAAACGCCGTTCAACATCTCTCGGCTTCAACTCGTACGGCACCCAATTTCCTTGTTTCTGAATCATTCCCATGACTTTCAGGCGTTTTGAAATGGCTGGTTGCGTCACTCCCAATGATCCTGCCAATTCTTGTTGCGTTTGACACGAGTCTTGATCAAGTAATGCCTCCAATTCTGCATCTTCGAAAACCTTCTCTCTTCCACCGCCATGCTGGTCTTCGACGTTAAAATCACCGTTCTTGAAGCGTTGAAACCACTCTCGGCACGTTCTTTCACTAATAGCGGCCTCACCATAGGTATTTGAGAGCATTCGATGAGCCTCAGCCGCAGATTTCTTCATATTAAAGCATAAAATTAAAACCTCCCGCAAATGACGAGAATTTGGCTCGTAAGCTGACATGTTTAATCGGGAATAACTTTATGATGCAGACACAAATCGACTAATATTTCGATGGCGTTATGTTTACAAATACTTAAGCTTATTGTATGACATCTATGATCTATTTATTCCAACTACCACTTACCGCTACTGCCATCTATTGCAAAACGGCGGAAGCAAAGTTATACACCTAATATCATAATTCAGCTTTGAAAGGCTTAGAATACTTTGGAAGGAATGTAAATAATAGATAATGAAAGGAATACATTGTGTGTACCTTATAATCTTGAATTGCTTTGAGGAAGGGTTCCTCTTCGAATCTAACCAAAAATACATACTCCAGATGTAAATTCAGACAGATGAGATGGGTGATGAATCCGTAAGCGTGGAACCACGGCATTATAGTGATCATGCATTTCCTCTCCTCGGCTGCCTTTTGCATCAGCATGTCCCTGAAAAAAAAAAAGATTTTGCTATAGAGAAAATAATATAGAACTTAAAAAGTCCAATAAACCATTTGTGATGCAAGTGCTCGGTATAATTATTGGCTGTATTTTTTTTTTAACAAAAATAATAATTGAATATCGGTGATTCAAATTGTGCATTATAAAATACTAAATGTAGCGTGAATGGATGGAGCTCTGCTTTTAAAATGTGCCTATCAGAAGCTAGTCATAAGATGATTGGTTGGCTACATTATATGACCTGCCATAAGTACACTGATGTAGTACATCGTTGTCTACTGATTGACAACGCATAGAAAATTTATCTAAGCTTTCTGTACCTAAAAAGAGTGATAATTACTATTGGCTATGTCTATTATTATATTATATTTGACTACCGACTATTGCAAATAAGATACGTTAATTTGTGTACTCATTTTATAAAACTACTCCGTGGTTGACTACAACACGGACATTTTGAAGGCCAATGGCAACCCAGATTATTTCACCTGCCACTGTGAAGAACCATTCTACATATGGTAATGCCTGTGGGCAGGGCAATAATACTTCTAAGCTGTATCAGTTCTGATGTGTATATTAAAGTTAACAAATAAATGAATAATAATTACAGCAAATGTCCATTGCAAATGGAGAAGTTATGATGGGTCAGAATGACTCCTTTTGGCAGTCCAGTTGTTCCGGATGAGCATAGAATGACAAGCGGGTGATGAACGCTAACGTTGACGGGACGGTAGCTATTCACATTAACATTGTCCTTGATCAGATCATTATACAGCAGCATGTCGGGCTCGGGCCGCTCGTCTCCGATAGCGATCAATTTCTGAACGGTTGGAATATCCGTAATGGCATCGATGATATTGTAAACTGTGAAGTCTGAACAGAATATCATCTTTGGTTTGGAGATGTTCATCGCGTGAATGAGTTCATCTGAAAAAAAAACCCAAATATTAAAGATTTGTCAATACCTGCCACAGCTACTCCAACAATATTCAATATCATAAAATAAACCTGTACCCTTGAACTTAATTAAATTTTCCAATGAAATGAATTCAGATGGTCACAAGTAATACATATGAAAACGCCTGTTTTCTAGAAGTTTTATTATTATTCATAGGAATGACATGTTTTGCCTTTCTAGGGCATTATCAAATGTCATTCCCGTAAATGATAAAAAAAACTTCTCGAAAACATACATTTTAATTCACATTAATTATTTAATATGGAGTTTTACATCATAGTTAAAAAAACAGTGTAAATGATGGTCATGTTAGATTTTCAATGCTTTTTGATCAAAGTGGAATTCTGGTTTCTAACCTTAGATGTATGGAAACGAAGTATGGAAGTGGCAGAAGAAGGAACATTACAGAATAAATGCGGTTGAGATGAGATTCCTTGGACATGCGTGGTAAAGTGAAGTTAAAGAATTATGAAAAAAAATTTAAAGGATAACTGCGTTGGTTTAGACATATGGAATACATGGATGAAAAAATAATAGTAAAGTACACTTTGATGATGTGAATGGGTTACAGAGTTGAGGAAGACTGAGGAAATCACCGAGTGATCAAATTAATCAAATTTAAAAGGTAAGCCATTTTAGAAGTCGGAAGAATTGAAGTGTATGACTCGCTGTATGAATGTAGAGGAAGCTAGGGTGTGTCAGCATAGTGGACACATTCTCTCTGCTTATCCTTCCGGAGAAACGGCATGATGATTTGTTTGTTTTGTTAGATTTTCATAATGTTTTGAGTGCGTCCAGGGTTGTTTGTCTTAATGGTTATGTCTTAGTATCCCAAATACTGTATGCTGGATATACCATGCTATATAATGTATACTGTGTCAATAACATAATAGGTACATAACTTATTTCGGACAAAAAAGTTACTTAAGACTTTATGGCTCATAGATACAGTTGCCTTAACGGTTACTTCGTATTATCCCCTATAGTGTGTGCTGGATATGCAATGCAATATAATGGAGTCGATAACAAAATATGTACATAATTCATTTTTCTCTTGAATTATGTACATATTTTGATTACAAATGTGTGGGAATTCTATATATGAAGGTGTCGAATGCAAATATAAGAAGTGAATGCAGTGTGAATGAAAGTGTTATGAACAAAATAATGAAAATATCATAAAGATGGTTTGGGCACATGGAAATAATGGTAAAGACAGTATATGTTAACGATGTAAAAGGAACTAGAAATAGAGGAAGACCGAGAAAAATGTGGCCCGATCAAATAAATCAAATATTAAATGATGGCCATGTGAGGAACCAGAAAAAATCGACTTGTACGCATGTTGATGAAACTACACAATGATGTTGAGGAAACAAGAGAATTATGTCAGGAAAGAACAGTGTGGTGGTAAATTTTTTCTGCCAACTCCTTCGGGGTGACGGTGTAATGGTTAGTTAGTTAGTTATAAAACATATTAATCTTAAGCAGATAAACGTTCAAAGCAGAATACTGATTTGGAATATACAGACACAATTTTTAATGTCTTAAGAATGTTATGAAACTGGACATATTTCAATATTGATTGTGCATATATATAAAAGAAAAAAAATGCTTATGACAAATATGTATAAATTAAATCAAATTCCAAACAGTCTTCAATGAGTGTGAATAAAAGTATTCATATGCTTCTGTAAATGTTTGAATACTATGAAAACTAGTGAATTTTTAAGTGTGCAAATTATATTACAATAGTGACATGTTTTGTAGTGTATATTAAAATAGACCCACGACAAATGCGTATAAAACTATTGGGTTGTTCGGAAAGTAATTTCGTTTTTCCGGACAGAGGACTTGATTGTATTTTTTCACAGCCAACTTCACACTTAAGCCGCATCATCATTATGTATTTTGACAGCTGATATAAGCAAGGGTAGCTTAGTAGTAGTTTTTGGTTGGCACCCCTTTAAAATTTAATAGTGAAAAGCAGCATATTCGGTATAATTTACTTTTTTACTATTAAAAAGGAAAAAAAGCTGTTCAAGCAAGAAAAAAATTATCTGATGTATGCGGAGAAGATGTATTGATAGCCAGTGCCAAAACTGGTTTGCTAAATTTCAAATCTGTCAATTTTGATGTTGAAGATGTGCCACACTCTGGAATGCCAGTTGAAACTGATAAAGACACAATAAAGGCATTAATTTATCGAATTTGACCTTTCATGATCATTTGAAACATCTAGGTTAAATCTCAAAGCTCGACATATGGGTTCCTCATATTCTCAAAGAAAGAAACTTGTGCCGCCGTGTTGACGTCTGTGATTTGCTTCTCAAACGCCAAGAAAATGATCCATTTTTGAAGCGCATCACCATTGGTAGCGAGAAATGGGTTGTCTACAATGTTAAACGCAATAGATCATGGATTAAAAAAGATAAACCGGGTCAAAACTGATATTCATAAAAAAAAGGTGATGCTATCTGTTTGGTGTGATTTCATAGTAAACATTTTTTTTAGCTTCTAGCGGACAACGTAACGGTCAATTCTGAAGTGTACTGTCATCAGCTAGACAAATTGAATGATAAACTTAAACAGAAAAGGTCAGAATTGATAATTAGAAAAGGTGTAGTGTTCCACCAAGATAATGCAAGACCTCATACAAGTTTGTTAACTCACCAAAAGCTTTTACAGCTTGGATGGGATATACTACCACACCCACCATATTCTCCAGATCGAGCACCTTCTGATTATTGTTTGTTCCGGTTTAAAATTTTTTTTTCAGACGGTAAAACATTTACTTCAAATCACCTGGATCAGTTTTTTTCCAGCAAAGAGCAAAAATTTTATGACCGTGGAATCATGCTACTGCCAGAAAGATGGCAAAAGGTATTGGACCAGTTCAATATAATATTTATTCACTATAAGATAATCGTCTTTTATTTTCATAGAAAAAACAAAATTACTTTCTGAACAATCCAATAACTAATATATAACTAAGTACATTAAGATGGTTTGGACACATGGAATGAATGAAGAAAGAATGATAAATAAAGTATAGGTTAACTATGTAAACGGAACAAGAGATAGAGGAAAATGTGTCATGGTCAACTGTTAAATATTGACCACTTGAGGAGTCCGAATAATCGATGCGAGTGCATGACACGATGTATGAATGTTGTGAACAGCGTGGTGGTTCATTCATTCTGCCTACCCCCTCGGAGAGACGGCGTGTTGGTTAGTTAGTTAGTTTTTTCTTCTCTCATACATTCGTTTCATATGTGCAAACCATTTAAGTCTGACTTATTTCGTCATTTGATATTCTTATCATACATAATTTTTCTGCATATTCTTCTCAGTGATCTCATTTCTACGTCATTTATCCTACTTTCATCTTTCTTATGCCAGCTCCAAGCTTTATTCCCATATATAAGCTAAAATATATACTAACCTCTACTATACAGGACGTTGAGAGTCGCGTTGACGGCTCCTGCAAACATGACGGCGATAGCGCAAATGGTAAACTCAAATCGGTTCTCACACGACAGAGCGACCACATCTCCTTTCATGATGCCCAGCTTCTTGAGGCTAACAGCCAGGTTGACACTCTTTTGCAAAATCTCAGCATATGTAATTTTTTCACCAGTTGCACAGGATATCTGAAAAATAATGCACCGAAAAGTTAACAAATAATTCCATAACATAAAAAATATATATATAATAAAAATAATAAATAATTTAAATGTATCTGATATATTTATAAAATCTGTGATGTGAATTATTTATAAAATTCATATATTTTTTGAAATAAAAAAAAAAAATGTTTCTGGCTAATGCCCGGCATGCGTTGCATCGCCTCTTTCAATTATTTTTGTTATTTGTTTGAAGTAGATACACATACACAAAACAGACACATTTTCATATACAAAATAAATGACGATTTGTGATATAAGTGCGATGGGCGAGAAATTGGAGCAAGTTACCGAATTCACGTATCTGGGAAGCATGTTTATAAGAGACGGAAAAATGGAGAAAGCCATCGAAAGAACGATTGGTGCTGGGAAATAGAAATATATCAACAGAAGCAAAGATGGCAGTACACAATGGAGTCTAGTGCCAACCCTCATGTATGGAAGTGAAGCTTGGAGCTGGCAAAAGAAGGATGAAAGCAGGATAAACGCTGTAGAAATGATATCACTAAGAAAAATGTGCGGGAAAACGTTGTATAATAAAATACCGAACGATGAAGTAAGAAAGAAATGTAAGGCAGATGACTGCATCATGGATAAAATTAAAAAAGGATCCCTGAGATGGTGTGGACATATGGAACGAATGGATGAGAGTAGAATGGTTAAAAAGTTGTACACAAGCAGCGTGAGTGGAAAAAGAAGCCGAGGACGACCGAGGAAAACATGGTATGATCAAATTAATCAATTACTAAAAGGCGGCCACATTCGAAGTCGGAATAATTGACGTGCGTGCATGGTACGATGTATGAATGTAGAGGAATCCCGAGAGGTATGCCAGGACAGAGCATTGTGGCGATCCATCCTCTCTGCCTACCCCTCCGGAGAAATGGCGTGATGGTTAGTTAGTTTTTTAATGATTTTTTTGTTTGTTTCCTAAATCAAATTTGAAAAAGTTCATTTGAGTGCTTTGAGGTATACAATATTTTTAGTATTTCCGTCTTCTGTATCTTTCGGATGTCCTTCTGGTGAACATGCAACACAAAATTGATCATGTTAAAAGTATGAATTTTTCCAGATTCAATCCACAGAATTGAAGCGATTGACCTTATGCCTTGTATGGTCATTGGGAATGCAAGGCTAATGGGAAACTACAGTTGTTTGAAATCAAATTTTATGTCGATGGGAATACGTGGAATCAATACATCTTTTCCTTTTGATGTAAACATTAAAAATGATTTGACAAATCCGCGATGACCGTTGATTATGTTTCTGTTACATTTAAATAACGAAAACAAAAAAAATTGATACAAAATATCTTTATTATTATATATTTAGTGTGCTTTCACTTGTGTTTATCGTCGATCAGTTTCATTATTTAAAATGAACTTCTACCAAGAAATTTCAATTAAAAATATTAATTATTTGTCACACTTAAGTTTAACAGATGGCGCAAAAGCAAAGATGGTACAGTACATAATGGAGTTCTAGTGCCAACCCTTACGTATGGAAGTGAAGCTTGGAGCTGGCAAAAAAAGGATGAAAGTAGAAATGAGATCACTGAGAAGAATGTGGTGGAAAACGATATATAATAGAATACTGAATGATGAAATAAGGCACATGATTGCATCATAAGTAAAATTAAAAAAGGATCCCTCAGATGGTTTGGACATATGGAACGAATGGACGAGAGAAGAATGGTTAAAGTGTTGTATACAAGCAGCGTGAGTGGAAAGAAAAGTCGTGGAAAACCAAGGGAAGCATGGCACGACTAAATTATTCAAATACTGAAAGGTGGCCATATTCGAAGTCAGAGAAATCGATGAACGTGCATGTTACGATGTATGAATGTGGAGGAAGCTAGAGAGGTATGTCAGGATAGAACGGTGTGGCGGTCAATCCTCTCTGCCTACCCCTCCGGAGAAAGGCCTGATGGTAGTTAGTTAGTTAGTTTAATTTTATCTTAACATACCGTATGCCATGGCAGCAATCGGTAACTGTCACTGCTTTATATAAAAACATATATTGCCGCCATGACTTTAACAGGCAAACAACTCTTAAAAAATTCCATGATATGGAAAAAAAATCCCTTAACATGTAAATAATAAAACTTAACCACAGAGAATCATATTTTGAATGTTTTTATATAAAATTGATTGGTGATCAAAGTTTTTAGTAATTGTGTTTCTTTAATGTTAGAGTTAATATGTATATGGAAAGAGGATGCAAAGCCTGCCAAGAAGGCAAAGAAGGAAGAGAAGAAACAAAACGGAAAAGGAGTTGAAGCCAAGAAGGATGATAAATTCTTCCTCTTTGTCGGAAACCTGCCTAAAGATATCACGGATGATAAGATCAGAGAACACTTTAAATCAGCGGGCATCCTGCAGACTGTGAAGCTTCCAGTCCCCCGCAGGAAGAAGTGCAAGAGATTCGCCTACATCAAGCTAGCCGACGAGCCGAGCAAGCAGTTAGCCCTGAAACTTCACGGGAGTACACTGGAAGATAAGAAAATCACCGTTCTCTACGCAGACAAGAGCAGAGGAAAATCAGCCCTTGCGAGTAGCAACGCCAAACTGAACGCTATCAGAAAGCAATCCGAACCCCAGGAGGCCAAGTCGCCCGCCAAGCAGAAGAACAAAAACAAGAAGAAGCTGAAGGCGAAATAAGATATATGAAATATAGGTCTATATGAAAATTGTTGAGTTCTTGGATATTTTTTGCCATGTGCTGCAATGATGGAGTTGAAATAACCATTTTATCTTGTGATACGTTTTAAGACATTAAATATTTTACTTATTACAAAAAAAAAAAAAAAAAAAAAAAAAAAGACGACCTTCGTGGCAGAGTGGTTACGATCTCTGACTTCCATGCCGAAGGTCCTGGGTTCGATTCCCGGCGACGGCAGTGTGATTGTCACACTGTCTTTGGTCTGGTGTAGAATTCACGTGACAATAAAATGGCGATAGATTGGCTACCTATCACATGTCACAAGAATCAATATAATAGCTAAAATATAAAAAAAAAACATGTATACAGTAATTGGGTCGAAACGACCTGTTGTGTACATAAAAAAAAAAAAAATAAAAAAAAAAAAAAAAAAATATATAATAAAAAGTTGTACACAAGCAGCGTGAATGGTAAAAGAAGTCGAGGACGACCGAGGAAAACATGGCATGACCAAATTAATCAATTACTAAAAGGCGGTCGCATTCGAAGTCGGAATAATCGACGTGCGTGCATGGTACGATGTATGAATGTAGAGGAAGCCAGATAGGTATGCCAGGACAGAGCATTGTGGCGATCCATCCTCTCTGCTTACCCCCGAAATGGTGTGATGGTTAGTTAGTTAGTTAGATAATAAAAAAAACTAAATAATAAAAACCAATATGTTTACTTAAAATATTTTATTTTTACAATAATTAACCATAAAGAAAGTTAAAACGTATACATAGCATTAATTTGGGTAGGTGGCAAATTTATAGTTTGAATATTTTGAGCAACAGTCGATAGAATGAAGGTTGCTTTGAACTGGGGCTAACATCCAGTAATCAAACAAACAAATCAAAAAAAGTCTTATCCTTGTGGTACCAAAATGAGCTAAATTGACTTAAAATTTTGTGACAACTGCCTTAAATACAATACACTCTCCAAAATCGACTCAACCCCTATAGTTCTGATGGCTACATTTGCAGTTCAAAAAAATGGTTTTGAACGGCATTACATTTGCAGCTTATATTTGAATGTATCTTATTAAAACATTTTTACTATAGTTCCATACTGCCAAATTGTATGTAGTATTATGATGAACTGGGACCATCTGTCCGAGCTGTAAATGTAGCCAGCTGCAGTTCAAGACCAATTTTATTTGCTGCAAATGAAGCCAGATGAACAATGAGGATTTAATTGTTTTGGCAGATGAACGAGGACAAGAAATTTTATTAACATGCCTACTCAATAGAACAAAATTATAATTTAACAATGATATAAAACGCTATATTGAGAATGAAACCATCTGTTTTCTAGAAGTTTTATTATATTTTAAGGAAATGACATGTTTCGCCATGTTTTAAAATCAAATGCATTCCTGTTTATATATCCGAGTTAATGGAGCAGAATAGGTTATTAAAGTAATTGATGTGGTTGAAATATATTGTTAACAATGATTAAGAGATCTAACCTTAAAAAATGTAAAGTATTACCTGGAACTAATTAAATAATATTATGACTACTTACATGTACAATGCTTACATAATTAGAGAATACTATGTTACATTACATAAATCAGAAAGGTGCTTGAGGTAGATCAAAATGAAGTATTTCTTAAAAAACATGTTTTTACAATTATTTACAAAGTAAGATGTTAATGATTTTAAATAATTTAAGTGAATAAATGATTTCACACTTAATTGATACAATTGAAAACGCCTGTTTTTCTAGAAGTTTTATTAAAATTGATTTGAATGACATGTTTCACCTGTCTAAGGCATTATTAAATGTCACAAAATTTAGACATTTGATATAATGTCTTAGACAGGCGAAACATGTCAATCCCATAAATTGTAATAAGACTTCTAGAAAACAGATGTTTTCATTCGTATTTATTATTTAATATGGAGTTTTACATCATTGTTCAAGAAACAATAAATAAATAATTCTACTATTCTACACTCTTCTATTCTTGAATTGAAGAAGAATAATAATGAAATAAAACGACATTCTTTAACAACTTCCTCTTTTGTCTTTATTTTGATAAAGACCGGTTTCGCCAGGCTCACTGGCATTGACATACTGGTCCAGTCTGTCGATGCCAGCGAGCCTGGCGAAACCGGCCATTATCGAAATAAAGACGAAAGTGGAAGTAGTTAAAAAAACATTGCTTTTTTAATTATTATTTAAAATGAATTTCCATCAAGAGATTTCAGTAAAATCATTTGATTATCTAAAAAATAATTATGTATTTAGTTGTTTACAATTTGCAAACAAGAAACAGTCTAAAATCTCAAAAATTATAGATTTTATATTGTACAGAATTTAATTTATATTTATGTTGTATTTTTAAGTTTATTCTTTGATGAAATAAAAAAAAGCCAAGAGAATCTAATTTATATGACAAACGTGAAATGAACATATTGACCGTAAAGATTTCATATGTTACAATGAGTTATAAGTGTTGGTTTTATGTATTCATGAATAATGTGCTAAGGGGACCTTTGGTTTGAAGTGTCATAAAGCGAAGCATAAACAAGGCATTCCAAAGTATGTGGAAATATATTTATGTAATAATGTGTGTAGATGCCCAGCTGATAATAACTCAGTATGAGATAAGCAGATAATAAAACACAGAGTAAATTTATTGTTAGGTAAAGAACTTAAATTATCAGGTGTTATCACGAAGAGCAATTTTTGAAAGTATTTGCATAAAAAGAATGAGGTTTGAAATTCTTAAATTTTGGCATCTGGAAAAAATTCTGTAGACATTATGTTTAAAAATATCATAAAATTTAAATATATTTAATATTTGCCTTTACTTTATGTTGTGGATTCACATTTGAATAACTTCTATAAAATATTGTATTTTCACAACACTTTTAACACATATTTTTACACGCTTCACATACATTTCTCTTCTTCTCACTGATTCTCACTGTTCTTCGGTGTAATTTTTTTAAAACATATAAAAAAATGTTTCTCTTTTTATATACTTTGTATACAAAACTCACATTTATTAAAAAAATAAAATATCAAACATGTTTTTGACTAACCAGCCCTTCATCGGTGATATAATATAAATATTTAAAATATTATAAAATTGTTTACAAATATGGTCAGTTTTGACAGATGTTATAATGATTTATTTTGGACCGTTTATGCTTTTGTTATAACAAATATTATGAATAAATTAAAAATAATAATTTAAAGTTCTTATTTTTACATTCCAAAATAAATCATTATAACATCTGTCAAAACTGAGCATATTTTTAAAACGATTTTATAATATTTTAAATATTTATATAATATCACTGATGAAGGGCTGGTTAGTCCGAAACATGTTTGATATTTAATTTTTTTAATACATTTTAGTGTTGTATACAAAGTATATAAAAAAAAAAAAAACATTAAACATCTACAATGCAAAGTTATGGCGGACATAGAAGAAAATGGATAAAAAAAAGTTTGAATATTTTATACTGAAGAAGATTGAGAATCATCCTAAATAATTCTGTGAAGAGTGTAATAAAATGCCAAGAAAATATATATTTTTTAAAACTTTAATGTTTTACAATCATAATCAAGTAATTTATTATATCCAAAATCATATAATTATTAAATATCATACTTAAATTGTTTTTAATTTGGGATTATAGGTCAGACAAGTAGCATATGTTACAGAAATCGGTACACAATACTTGTTAAAATTAAGAATATTTGTTTATTGAACATCGCTTCTATAATATTGAAGATAAATCTTGGAAGAAATCATGTCCAGCATTTTGATAGCTCTCCCTACTGGCATTACCATATTTGGCTATTTTAACCAAATGGTTGAAAATTAACTATTTCTAGTCCATGTACCTGTATCATGATTTATTTATATGATTGTAAAATGAGTTTATTTGTAAGAAAATGAGAAAAATGTTGAATGTTACTTGTAGAGAAAATATCTCTAGAATATTGAGTAATGAAATACTTAATATTCTAGAGATGTGAATATAAAAATTAATAGTTAATAGTCAAGTGATTTAATCACTGAGATCGGATATTTTACCCAAAATAAGATGTGGCTCTATTTACAAAAGATCTCAATACCATATTGTACAATATTGTATTGATTTCTTATAAGATGTATTCAATACATAGGTAAAACTATCAAACAGGTGTATTTATAACACAAACATTGCATAATTGTACAAGTATTTAATCAATGCTGTCTAGAGATAGTTAGAGACGATATATTTTAGTAATTAAACAGTAATTTAACTGCAATTAAAAAATATAAATTTCCAATTAATGGTGTATTTTCAATGAAGATTGGCGTCCATTCCGACATTTTCGAATCTTGTTCGAGATTTCTGCGCAGAACGCGAATTTCGTACTCGTTTCGAATAATTAAAAAAAAATTACAGACAGAATTTTAATTAACATTAACAATATATAAATCATAATTACCTGAGCAACCCCATTTTTGCCAGATTTAAGGCGTTGAAACAAATATTCACTGTATGATAGCTCCAATGGGCCCTCGATCTCGGGAGGTCCGCAAATAATATTCTTCTGGTCAGCCATGTTACATGCGCCCCTCGAATTCATAAATAATCAATGACCGAACAATATGTTCAACACCGAAAACTTTAACAGATCTTATCACGCGACTTTTATCTCAGAATATTAATAATAGACACACCGCGGACCTGACAATAAGATTAGTGTTTTTAGATAACCGGACCGGTATCTCCTGAGCGCCTGCTAAATTACGAATAATTTTATTTCATCGCTCCAAGAGTAAATTATCACCTTTGAAATGTTTAACGTAATCGTACGTACTGGCTTCAATATCTCTATAAATTGATAATACGTATTTATGAAACCACGCGATATGTAATGAGATGTTACCGCGCGTCCTTGGCGTAAGCGAGAATTCCGAGCGATCCGGCTGTTCACGGAGTAGAGAGAGCACAGAATCAAAGCCGGTGTAGATTTTTGACAGTTCGCGATTGAAAATCGCCCCTTCTTCTTCTTCTAACTGATTAAAAAAGGGCCAAAAACGACATTGTTTTAGTTCTTACGTTGAAAATAATATTCTAGCTGACTTATCGAACATTAGACAAAAATTAGAAATTGTGCAAAATGCATGCACATGAACATTTTGCATTTTGCGCAAAGTTGATGGGGATAAAAGTACTTTGAACACATTTTTACTTTTTCAAATAAATATGAGAATATACGAGTATACAATTTCACACCGATCAAACAGATGGGAGATATAAATTTGATATGTAACATATGAATTCAAATACGCATTAGATCTTTTAGAAGAATAAAAAAAAAATCCAGTTTGATAAGCATTTATACAACACAGAACTATAATTAAAAAATCTACAAAATTAGTAATTAGAAATTTATTTGTAACACCTTAGATAAAATTTTAAAGTAATATAATAGCTATTAAAATAAAGAATATTTTTAGGTGGATTTCCTCAAATATTTTATATAGACACGATCACTACAGAAAATTTGAAAATAAAAGTAAATTCGTTAAAATATTTAAATCAATTTAAAATTAAGTAAAATCAATTGAGAATTCAATACAAATTCCATGCAATGAAATTGTGATAAATATAATTTTATAGTTTAGATTTTTTTGTTGATTTTAACAATTCTCTTAGTTCTCTCCTTAGAATTTTTCCACTGGGGTTCTTGGGTATTAGATCGAGGAAGATGACACCTCCGTGTAGCCGCTTGTGGTAAGACACCTTTTGCGCGACAAAGTCCTGGACGTCTTTCTCTGTGAGGGTCTCCGCACCTGGCTGGCGGACGACGAAGCCCACGGGCAGCTCCCCGCATGCCTCGTCCGGGAGACCAACTACCCCGGCATCTCGGATATGAGGGTTTTGTAACAAGACGGCTTCCAGTTCGGCTGGAGGAACCTGTAATTGAAAACAATTATTTGTACATATTTTCATATATACTCGTATAATAGATTTTTCATCGATTGCGAGTGTTCTTACAAAAGTATTATACATATTTGTGGCGCTTGCGGGAAAACGTTTGCATTACAATATATTTTATAAAATAAATACATTGAAATTAAAATGAAGAGAATTTATAAATTATCTTAAATATTTGGTATTTTTTTAATATTAATAATTTATCTAGGGATAAGAACTTAAACATCGATTTTTATAAATAAAATCTGAATATTTATAAACACACTAAAAATACATTTAAAAATAATTATATCGATATACGTAACTATTTTAACATAAAAGTTTTGCCTTACCTGAAAAGCTTTGTACTTAATTAGTTCTTTGAGTCTATCTACAACGTAGAAGTAATGTTCTTCATCATAATATCCAATATCGCCGCTGTGCAGCCATCCTTCTGAGTCAATAGTAGCCATGGTGGAGGTGGAGTCTCCAAGATATCCTTTCATTATTAGAGGAGACTTAATACATATTTCACCCTCTTTATTAGGACCAAGTGGTTCTCCAGTACTTAGGTCAACGATCTGTAACCATAACCATTTAATTTAGTTTTTATTAATACACCCTGCTTCCGATTACCTACTTGAAAACTGCTACGTTAGAATGTTGTTTATGACTTTAAGTAGGTACTTCTTGATCAATTTTGTACTTGAAGGGGAAACTCTAGGATATTAATTATGACGGGTGATTTGATAGACGATTGAAATAAATATTTCAATAGTTAACTCTATTATTACTGATTACAATTTTTGCAGTGTTTTCACATCGATCAGATTTGGAAATGATTGGCTATTGCAAATAAACCTGAGATTGATTTGATTCATTATTTTGTTTTACCTTTAATTTGCATCCAGGCATACATTTCCCACTGGATCCGACTTTGTTTTTCGAACCCATAATAGCATGAATGACTCCTAAAGTACTCTCAGTGAGTCCGTAGGCCTGCTTTATCAGTTTGACTCCTATCCTTTTAGCTACAGCCATTTCAGTAGCCTTGGAAAGTGGAGCTGCTCCGCACCAAATCTCGGCTATACTCGAGAGATCGTATTTATCCACAAGGGGATGTTTGGATAGAAAAACCATCAGTGGCGGTACCATAAACAGTAGTGTCACCTAAAAGTAGTATACTTTCATTATGCATATTTAATTTAATCAATAATTTTTATTCCAGGTAATAATAACATTTTCGATAGTCATTGTGATACATAATATAAGCTAATTGAAATAAAATATTTTAATAGACCTATTGAAAAAAGTCTGCTGGCTACATCCTCTTTCGTGCCTGCTGAGAGCGCAATCATAATACCGAGGAAACAAAAGCCGATCGTGGTCATAAGGGGGACACCGTCAAGCAAGATTGGGGTGGAGTCAATTGTGGACACTCGTAGGTCTATTGTCTTGGGCAAGTTATTTTGACACCCACTTTACCATCAGCTATTGGTATGATGTTAGGCATCAGGCGTGCGATAGAGTCGGGTGGAGAAGGTTCCTTGAGGCACTATGCATCACGGAAGTGTGACAGGACAAGAACAAGATTGAATAAAGTCTTAGATAAACAGCAAGACAGATATTTTTCAAATTTATGAACACAGACATCGACTTTGGTTGTGCGAATTTTCTCTTTTCAGGTGATTCATCAGAACTGTAGGTGCAGAACTATTTGAATATGACCATTTTGTTAAGATTCCGATAAGCAATCTATCATATTAATTGGCTTATGTTGTTCACAAATATTCCATATAACCATATCAACTATAAATGGCTTTCTTTGTACTGTTTCTTGAACAATAAAGTAAAAGTCCCTATTTAATATTGGTGAAAACATCTGTTTTCTGTAAGTTTAAATACATTTTACGATAGTGACATGTTTCGGCTTCTTTGAGAATTATTAAATGCTTACATATTTATATAGGATGTCTGAAAAGTTAATTTGAGATTTGGATGACTTTTTTCAGAAATTTCTAAAACGTTTTTAATTTATATACATATTTATCAAGTTTGATTTTTTTTTAAATTTATAAAATAAACACGAGTAGTAAATGTATTTCATAGATACCTTGAAGTTTTGAATAGCTTTGAGGAAAGCTTCATCCGAGAACTTCACTAAGAAGGCATATTTCAAATGGATATTCAGTGAAATGAGGTGTGTCACAAATCCATAGGCATGGAACCACGGGGTGATGGACAAGAGGCACCGCTGTGATATGGGTTGAGACAGTTCTAAAATATACCTGTTGGAAAAATTATATTTTAGTAAAACGTTATTAGTTGAATCATTATTGCTCGGAAAATGCAATTATTTCAGAAAATAATGTATCATACGAGTATATGACGCCATTTTATAAATAAAACGGTTGGTGTTGTAAATGGTCATATTTTTCATTTAGTATCAAAACATAATTTCGAATCAAATGTTAAATTTTTCGCTAAGTGAAACGATCGTAACGTTTGAAAAATCATCGAACGAGACGACCAAGCATGTACCATAAACGCACTGAAACCGAAAATATTAAATTTCGAGGCGCACGACATACTTGCATCATTCACACACGCGAATATATAAGTAGTGAGAGTGAGACGCAAAGAGTGCGTGTGTGAGACAGTCGCAGATTATATACTCTTAACCTTTCAATTAGTAAATTTTTGACACAGTGGTTTACTGTTTTATTGTATTGGTTAAGTACAATATATTGTGGTTATATATATGGATTTTCGATTAAATGTTATTATGTGCCGAATAAATATTCATTACGTTATAATATAATTATATCTTTGTTTGGTCTCCTTATTACCTACGCAGCACATATCCAACGCATTGAAAGAGTCCAAAAAATGTTTATAAAACACATCAATTTTAAAATGTTCAAATCGTTCTCGGATTACCAATCTGCCCTAATATTTCATTCCTTGGACTCTCTCGAAAATAGACGTACCTACGCTCAATGATAAAATGCTGCTTCACAAATTCATTCACTATAAAATTGATAACTCTGAACTTCTTTGCAAATTGACACTCAATACATATCGCACAAGACACACCGCAAGCCAAGTTTTCCATCTCCCTGTTTATCACACCAACTACGCTCAAAGCGCGGCAATGTACAGGATTTGTGACATAACAAGTATTTTGGAGATATTGATGTTTTCCATTTAAACGAACGAAACTTCAAAAAAAAAACATAGGAGCAACCTTTCGGCGTGGATGAAACCATAATGTTGCATGATATTATAATATATGTTACTTTTATTTTTACTTTTAATTTTGTTCTTATTTCTACTACTATTATTATATTTAACTCTTAATCATTTTGTTTGACCATATTTTGCCTAAGCTTAAATTCACTTAACTGTTTATTGTATTTGTGGTAGCATGTAATTGGCTTTATTTATTATTTTTCTTAATGTTTATTAATTAATATATTGATATCAATCGTTGCGTAAATGTTTAACCTGAAAAATACTGAAAATCTTATCCTAGTATTTATTATCATTATATATAATTCTTCTGTACGTGTGTATGTCACTGAACTCCTCCTAAACGCCTGGACTGATTTTGATAACAAAAATTGTGCATATTTGAGTGGATCCCTAGATGGTTCGGATTCACAATTGGACCCGGTAGGTAGCGCTGCAATCCCGTATCCAAATAAATATTAAAGATATTAGAAGCAAAGTGTACTAGTCAAATAGCACCGGTAAGGGAGATTAATACGTACTTGATGTGTCCGTTACAAATTGACATGTTATGATGGGTTAGAACAACCCCCTTCGGCATCCCAGTTGTTCCGGACGAGCACAGAATTGCAAACGGGTCGTGAATATCCACGGAGACTGGATGATAAGTTCTGACATCTATATTGTTCTTCACGAAGTCGTCGTAGAGGAGAAGGCTTGGGTCACTTCTATCATTGCCTATTAGAATAACTTTTTCCAGTGAAGGAATTAACTTTTGGACGTTCTGAATACTTTTGATACTCGGTGTAGAACAGAACACCATCTTTGGTTTTGATATTCCCATAGTATGTAGTAATTCATCTAAAATAATAAATAATAAACCGTGAGTATTTTATTATTATGTAAATACGGGAAAACATAATAATCTTTGTATATTAATCACATTATCGTTACTTTATTTGAAGCGAACTAGTTTCGCTTGTATCTAAGCTTCATCAGGGCAATATAAAAATAGATGAAGCTTGGGTACAAGCGAATCTAGATGGTACCTATCAAATATAATTACGATTCCGTGGACATTTTTGTGGAAATTCAATATTGTGGACATTTAGTCTTGGTAAGTAATTATAATTTAGTCCGAGCTAAAGTGTGGCCATATACTCGTAAGTAGGTGTCATAAGAAAGATACTGAATAGAAATGAGAACTATATAAATATGTTGTATTTTGTTCCATATTATGAAATCAAATCAAATCAAATCATGAAATTTAATTGTATCTCAATAGAGACGAAGATGCAAACTGGAAACTGAATATGGTTGATCAAGGTGTTTACAGGACTTATGACCTGTCATTGGTTGGGTTAAGCGCACGCTTTATGTAATTACAACATTCCCCATTCCACCTATTTGTTGTATATATGTTACAAATCTATGCTTAACTTCACATGTCAGTTTCAATACGCCATCTATATAGATTTTGATTACATATGTAAATCTTTCTAAGATTAATCTATATAATCCACACACTAACGCCATCTATGGAGATTAATTTTTAGCATTTAGCAGAACTACTTTATTAACACAATGTGAAGGCTATCGCCATTAGCGCATTGTTAGAAGCCGCCTGGAGATGTCACTCCTATCTATATGCCAAAGAATTGACCAGAATGATTACAATATTTTTTGTGAATGTATACTTATACTTGTATACGAATACTGGATTTCACCCATGGTGGGTGATTAATTCATGAAATTGAATTGTATCTCAATATCTACATAGATGGCATATTGAAACTGACATGTGAAGTTAAGCATAGATTTGTAACATATATACAACCTCCAAAAATTTGTCTTACATGGTCATAAAGAAATAGGTGGAATGGGGAATGTTGTAATTTCATAAAGCGTGCGCTTAACCCAACCAATGACAGGTCATAAGTCCTGTAAACACCTTGATCAACCATATTCAGTTTCCAGTTTGCATCTTCGTCTCTATTGAGATACAATTAAATTTCATGAATAAATCACCCCCCATGGGTGAAATCCAATATTCGTATACAAGTATAAGTATACATTCACAAAAAATATCAAATCAAATCAGTTTATTATCTCAACAGATATTAAAAATAATATTAATGTTTAAGGCATCTATTGAGTACAGGTAGGACGACCTTCGTGGCCGAGTGGTAAGTGCATTAACTGCCACCCCGAAGGTTCCGGGTTCGATTCCCGGCGAGGGCAGTGTTATTGTCACACTGTCTTTGGTCTGGTGTAGAATTCACGTGACAATAAAATGGCGATAGATTAGCTACCTATCACATGTCACGAGAATCACTATGATTAGCTATAATACCCTTTACATCGATTTGGCTCATGCTGTCATGATGTAAAGAACGATTCAACAAAATAATAATAAGAATAATGGTTAAAAATAATAATAATGGTAAAATATAATATATACGAGTACAATATAATACCAGGAACGCATGAGAGATAGTACGACATAAGAAAGATGAGATACTCATAAAGTCAAGACTATTTGTCTTCTGAACGTACTTTCATCTTCGAGGAGACCGCGTTCAGCAGACTAATTGTTCTTCCCACCGGTGTCATCAGAGGCAGATTGATTCTGGCGGCCGGTAGGTAAAACAATCTATGCTGTCGCTGTCGGAGATATACATCAGGGACAAAAAGACCAACATCCTCCAGCACGGCCGAGTTCTCTAAATATCCCCTGATTAATCTAAAGTAATGAGTTATGAGATGCCCATCTCTTCGAAACTGAAGAGAATTTGTCCCCAGCATTCCCAAAAGAAATGCCGTGGGATAGAGCCACGGATAGCTACCATACTCCCTCATTTAGAGATACCATGCTATGCAATAACTATTTAGTTATAGTATACCTTTGGTGTACATTGTGTTGAATGTGGCATTGACACCTCCAGCAAACATAATTCCGATGGCACATATTGTAAACTCAAATCTGTTCTCACAGGAGAGGGAGACGACATCTCCTTTCTTAATACCCAGTCTCCTCAGACTCTCGGCTAAGTTAATACTCTTCTGTAGGATTTCGGAATAGGTAGTGGTTTCTCCCGTGATGCCATGAATCTGGAACATAAAAAAAACTCATAAGATCCCAGTTTACGTATCTAAAAGAAGTAGTACATATGTTATTTTATTTACTAAGTGAATGAATTATATCAGATTTCTTTAGTAACCTCAATATCTACCTATTTTATCCACCATTACGAAAATGAATAATAATGAAATCAGTCATAAAATATTTACTTTATTACAGGTAAGGCGTTAACACTGTGGAATTCCATTCTAATAACCTTGGAATTGAAAAACAACACTGTTTATGTATTTTGAGATTTTGGGAAAATCCGTGAAGCTCGTCATTCTGGACCGACGTTTCGGATATCGTTGCAGTCTCCATCTTCAGGGTGGTTATAAATGTGTGGTGTGATTTTCAAAATATGACAGTGGTGTAGATTGTGTGTTTTATTAGGCGGACCGTAATAAAACACAACGCATATCCCAAGAGTCGACCTTGTAACCCAGGTATAAACACTGATAATACGCATCATGACAAAAATATTAATCGGAACCGAAAATAAAATTATGGATCGATCTCAAAGACATTATTTATGTAAACTAATATTCATATTTTAAATACAATTGTCATATATCAGTGTAATGCGATAGCGAAATGCTCCATAATCACTGGTCCCGTATGGGACCGTTGAGCATTGAACGACGCCTTTCCGCGGTCCCGCACGGGACCACTGGGTGTCTAAAGGTTAACTGAAATAGACAAACTTTAATGAAGATGAAAAAATATTGTGTAAATCTTAATACAGAACAAACCACGCGTGAGTCGGCTTTTTGTAATTGTACCAATAACATTATTTGTTGTGTACGATTCATAAAATCATTATTTGGGTATAAATATAGCAACGACCCCAATTGTCAATGTCAAGACCAAACTATTTTTATACGAATTTAATTAAGCACCTATTGAAATACGAATATAAGTGTATCTACTTAATTTTGGTAATAAATATTGTTTAAATTATTCTTTCATGGATTATGGAATGTTTGTAAACTAATTAACTAACTAACTAACTATCACGCCATCTAAACGAAGGTTTTAGTAGAGAGAATGGACTGCCACACTTTTTCTTTCCTGACATACTTCTCTCGATTCCTCAACATCGTGTCATGCACGCACGTCGATTACTCCGACTCCTCACGTGGCAGACATTCAATGTTAGATTTATTTGATGGTGCCACGTTTTCCTCGTTCTATCTCTATTTCTAGTTTAAAGGGGGTGGTCCAGGGGATAGAACGCTTGACTCCTGATCCAGGGGACATGGCTTCAAGCCTGGACACGACCAGATTCCTTCTTCATAATAATGAGCTATTTTCTGCTCACATTGAAGATTGTAAAATAAATTCTAATATCATTGATGTAAATCCTTGATACTAGTCTTTTATTAAAAAAAAAAAGATACTTTTTTTACCAATATTTCTTCATTCATTCTTTCCATGTGTCCAAACCATCTTAATTTTCCATTCACAATTTTGATTAATTATAACACTTTTAGTCGCACCGCATTCACTTCTTATGTTTTCATTCGACACTCTATCATACACAGTTTTTCCATACATTCGTCTAAGAGATCTCATTTCTACTGCATTTATTCTACTTCCATCCTACTTTTGCCAGTTCCATGCTTCGCTTCCATACATAAGGGTCGGTACAAGAGCACCATTGTGCACTGCCATTATAGCTTTTTTGGAGAGAAGCACCATTGTGCAAAAACCTATTTTGTTTGCGATGACAACTTCAAGTGCACCATTCACTTTGTTGTCTGCCCCAACCCTTCTTTCAATATCCTTCTTCACTCACCCATCTTTTGTTTACATACCACCTAAATATACAAACTCATGTAAATGAGCAAGTAGTTGCTCCAGATTTTCACCATCCACGCTTATGTCATGATTTCTTTCCTTGGACTTATTCACATTCATCATCAGATCATTTCGCATGCATACCTCATACATACTATACATTAGGGCTCAATAAAAATACGTAGGGTAGTAGAGCTACGATGGGGTATGTTTTGCTGGAAAATATGCCTCTACAAAATGTCGTAAGTCGCCATGTTGCATTTACAACAGCAACACTACTATTTAGTCCAACTCTCTAGCGTTCACGAGAGGTCTTTTTAAAGACCCCGAGAACCCCGGACAATGTTGCAAATATTACTTAGTGCCATAGCAGATAGAGAGAGGACGAATGGCGAGCTTCCAGCGCCATAAAACTGGATACACTCAGCTAAGGGAAGGTAGCCCCGACAGAATATCCTCCAGAGAAGGCACGGGGATACCACTCTGGACATTTTCCCCAGGTCATACTCAAGGGTGATAGTCAAAGTTCGGGAGACCTGACAAGACACAGAAAGAAGAAGAAATAATACGTATATGATTATTATAAAATCATTTATAATGTTTGGCAAAGCATCGCTAAGAATATGACGTGTGACTTGGGAAGTGAAATTTTGAAAATTAGTTGCTCTCGTATTTGCATTGCCGAGTATTTTACATATTCCATCGTAATGCTGTCGAGTTATTGTTGGCTTTAGTTGAATATTCATAGTTTAATGACAGATATTAAAATATTATCTATTTAATCAATTCATTGGTTTTACTTTTATCACGCTGATATAATCGAATATGCTATTATTTTTATCTACCCACAAATTTTAAAGTGTGAGGATTACATTAGAGTATGCAAGTACCTACCTAGTAATATTGAAAAAAAAATTTATATGTCTATTTTTTTAACTGTTACGTATTTAAAGTCTTGTATTTATTGATTGTGGGAAAAAATCTTGAATTATAATGATAAACTTTGTCTTTATATACTAAACATATGACCTATATAAAACATAAACAATCGATTTATTTATTGATCTATATACATTTATTGAGGTTCAAACAAACTAATAATGCTGGGTAATTTTACTTTTCACATAGGAACTAAATACTATTTTTAATATATCTAAAATCAGAAACCACATTTTTTTTCATGTTTCAATCCTAGAGATTGATTTACAGCAAAGACTTTTTAACATTTTTGCTGGTTCTTGTGTTGTTACTTGGGGCTTTGTTAGTTTCCCGTTGCTTTCCAAATTAACTTCTACTTATATGCGTATAATTAACTGTAATGATTTTATGTGATTAAATATGAATATTGAAAAAAATATGTCATGAATTTTTAAAACTATGTCAATTACAATACGTACCTAATTAATGTTTAAAAAGTTGGTCCTATTAAAATACTATTCTTAAAACTGTATATTGATATAAACGAACTAAGTAAAAAAAACTGTATATTTTGATATAAGTATTATATCATTAGGCCTTTTAAAATCAAGTATCTTCGAATAACTTTTTTGTGCTTTTCATAAACATGTTTCGGGACACAAACTTCCCTTCTTCAGTATTTAAATTTTAACCACTGTTTTTTTTTTAATTCGTACACTGAAAAAGGGAAATTTATGTCCCGAAACATGTTTGTGAAAAGTGGCAAAAAAGTGTTGTGATAATATAATGTTTCCAAAAAGTTATTTAAATTTAGAAGAAATAAAGTATGTTCATAATATTCAAAAGATGAATTGGATACATTTCGAATAATTTAGCCATTTTGGAGCGAATCGAATAGAAAACTAAAATGAGTTATTTATATAGCATTTATGTATGGAACCATTAAAATGTACGAAATACGTATGTTTTATTATATTAAGTATAAACGAGTATACTTTATAATTATAAATCGTGCAAACATAATAAATTCATAAGCAGATAAGGCGTCTGTACTCGCAAAATAAGTTGTTATGATGATTTGAAAAAAATGTACCTGAGCAATCTTGTCGCCACCGGCTCTCAGATTCTGGAAGAGGTATTCGCAGTATGAGAGGTGGAGTGGTCCCTCGATCTCCGGAGGACCGCTGATGACATTTGCACTCTCCATGACTGCAGCAGACACCAGGCAGAAGTGAGTGCAAGACGAAGAACCGAACCCAAGTGCACAACACTGTCACAAATGAGATAACACTTAACATCCGTTAATATTAATTATACATCAAAGATTGGTGGACACAAACTTCAGTGCAGCATTCAGGGAAAACACAAATATATTTTGTAAATAAATGCAACGGATATATCTCTGTTTAACTCATAACACTTACAAGTTTTAGTTAACACATAGTTAAAAGCGTAACAACAGTATTTTATTTATTTGATAGGAAACTCTATAACATGTTTTCTGTTTCACTTGTTTTTTTTTATGCACAAATTGTGTTAAATACAATATTTATTATTTTTTTTGCTTTATAACTTTATCACATTTGAACTATGATATATGTTACGATTATTGCTACGATCCACTTAATGTAGAAATTCTGTTTACCTACGCCAAATATATCTGATATATTTGAAGGTTATATACTAAACTATAAAAACAGGTTTATGTTATCATAAACATAAAGGTATTAATTTTTAATATCACACGTGATGGACACACACTATGTTAATTAATTTGAAGTGTTTATAACTGTTACAATGTAGAAAAATAATTTACACGGTTTAGTTGGTTGTGTAATGCTATTTATTGTACTGACTGTGAAATATACTAGATGTGTACGCAAGTTGTGTAAAGACACATGGAATGATCGAATAAACCAGTTGTTGCAACACATACCTTTATATCAAGTATGAAAACAAGTGTTTGGATGCAAAACAAATTTAAGTTAAGACCATTTTAAATAATTATGTTCCATTGATTGAACACACTGGTAAATCTTCTTTTTTTATAGATTGTTGTGTTTTTATTTATTATTTCTTAAACAATGATTTAATACCCTATATTAAATAATTAATAAGAATAAAAAAATCTGTTTTGTAGAAGTTTTATTGTATTGTGGCGGTTGAGATGTTACGATTTGCTAACATTTGATAATGACTTATTTTCTTAATTCATACACCCCATAATTACTATACATAGGGGAAAGGGGGGCTAGTTGTTACAAAAAAATAAAAATTTGAATATCTGATAACTGTTTATTTTGAGACACATCATATTGATTATATCTTCAAGTACATATATTAAAATATAATAAAACAATTTACATTTGTTCATAGAAAGTCCACAAAAATAATTATAGCATTTATAAAAAAAAATTAAAAGTGCAACAATGTGCCCCACGCGGGGGCAAGTTGTTACAAGGTATGTTGTTACGAACTAAAACAAAAATCATACATGTATGTATTTGTTAACAATAATATGTAGAATATTAGAATATTTAATCGCTCAAATCTATGTCCGAATCACAATTTTTGTATGTAAAATTAACATTATCGCCACGAATGCTGGAAATGTGAGCCCATTTATTGAATGCGGTGCACTGGATCCATTCCCGTCCAGGTTTAGAGCAATCAAAACTCTCCATACATACCAAACACAGGCATTCATCATGTTCCAAGTCGGTCAATATTCAAGATCTGGCCCCAAACAGTGTCAAATGTCGTTCTCTGGACCATGGCAGGCGAAAAGCTAATTAGAGAACAATTCGCTAGACACAAATGGCAGTGGATCGATCACACTCTGAGACGGAACCCAGCCTGCATCACTTAGGGCGCACTAGACTGGTTCCCTATGGGGGGAAAGAAGAAGCGAGGCAGACCTAGAACCACCTGGAGAAGAGAAAAAGAGCCCTGCGGGACGAGGTTAAGGCAGCAGGCCTCACTTGGGATGATTTTAGGCATCAGACAAGCGATAGAGTCAGGTGGAGAAGGTTCCTTGAGGCCCTATGCACCACGGAGGTGTGACATGACAAAAAGAAGAAGAATAAGACTTACAACCTGATCATGTTAGAAGTCGGAAGAATCGACTTGTATGACTTGTATGAATGTGGATGAACTAGAGAGGTGTGTCAGAATTGAGTAAGTGTGGCGGTCAATTCTCTCTGCCTACCCCTGCGGGGAAACGGCGTAACGGTTTCGTTTGTTTTGTTTACTTAAAACAAAACCACTTTTCCAATCAATTATTAAGAGTACGGCAATACGCACTTTACAATATTTTGGATTTATACTAATAGTTCATATCATGGTTTATAAATAGTGATATCTGTATTCTTCAACCCTTAACAAGTAGATTCTCCAGTCCAGCCCTGCTTCAATAGGATCTGACATAACAAGTAGTGTAGACTCGAAAATTACTACCAACGATAAAGACTCCATAATACAGTGTGTTGAAGATTAATTCTTATCAGAATAAAAACATTCATGGACTCTGTATTTTCAAACAGCATACATTGAAATTTAACAGTATACTTTCATAGATATATTTAGATGTAATAACCATTATATTTTGTAATAAAATTATACTACAGAATTAAGTTATAAACTTCGTAAAATACACGTATTCAGATTTCTTAATTACAGCTTCGAAAATAATAAGCAACATAATGTCAGAGACCTCTTTCTCATAACTAGCATGGCTTCCGTTTCCGGTTTGACGTCGACTTCTGGGACACCCTGCATACTTGTATTTCTGTGCTTTCTGTTAAATTATATGTCGTTGATTTAATATTGATTACTTAAGAAACGAAATAGTACAACAAATGTATTCAATTATAAATTTAACTTAACCCAACCAATGACAGGTCATAAGTCCTGTAAACACCTCGACTGCCATATTATGTTCCCAATTTGCATCTTCGTCTCTATTGAGATACAATTAATCCTTGAAATGCTAACCCGCAATGGGTAAAATCCAGTATTCGTCTACAAGTATTTGTATACATTCAAAATTTTATAAATTTAATATTGATAAAAACGTAAATTCTTTCCGTCATTGTCA
The DNA here is from genome assembly GCA_022606425.2 of Lepidostoma basale. Taxonomy (NCBI): domain Eukaryota; kingdom Metazoa; phylum Arthropoda; class Insecta; order Trichoptera; family Lepidostomatidae; genus Lepidostoma; species Lepidostoma basale. The sequence goes on from JAHDVF020000880.1 coordinate 563,626, forward strand.
TCAGCCGTCTGTCATCCACTGCTGAATGTAGGCCTCTCCCGAAGCACGCCACCGCCCCCTATCCATTGCCGCTCCCATCCATCCATGTCCAGCAATCCTCTTCAGATCGTCGGTCCAGCGGGCAGGGGGACGTCCAACTCTGCGGAATCCTGTACGCGGTCTCTATTCCTGAACCCGTCTCCCCCATCGGCCGTCGGTTCTCCGACAGACGTGGCCAGCCCATCGCCACTTCAGCCCGCCCATCCTCAGAGCCACCTCAGTCACCTTGGTTTGTCGTCGAATAAATTCGTTTCTAAATCTGTCCCTCAAGGTTATTCCAAGCATGGCTCTTTCCATGGTGCGTTGGGCGACCTTGAATCTGCGGACTAGACCTTTTGGCAGTGTCCACGTCTCGGCTCCGTACGTCATGACTGGCAAGACGCACTGGTTGAAGACTTTAGTCTTGAGGCATTGTGGTATTTTAGAGGTGAGAACATGGCGTAATTTTCCAAAGGCCGCCGAACCCAACTGAATTCTTCGGTCGGCTTCTTTCTCGAAATTGTTTCTACCCAGTTGTATGATTTGGCCAAGATATGTATATTCTTGTACCACTTCGAGAGCCGACCCATCGACGGTTACTGATTTCGGGATAATATGTTCATTATACATAACTTTCGTCTTGTCCAAATTCATCCCGAGACCCACTCGTCCGGATTAATAAACCAACACAAAAATATGCATATTTAAATTGACTACTTTATAAATAAACGCTATTTTTTTAATTTTGGCCCATATGCTTAATATTTTTTTCGTAACACTGCATTAATTTTTATTATGGTATTTTAATAACAAAGTTTCGGTCTTGTACTAATGGTGAATTGTGTATAGATATTATTGTAATGTATTTGGATATAAATAATACACGAACATTATCTATTGTCTTTAATTAACACGATACAATTTCCAGTATTTTATTTTATGTAAATAAATTAAATGTATAACAATGGTGAAAACATCATTAATATAGAATATTTATTATATTTTATGAATGTGATATATTTATGTTTAACTAGGGCACACACAATGTATTAGCAAGGTGAATGTTGCCCTTAACATAACATACCGGATCATCACGAATTGCTTAAGGGGTTACGCCACCCTGAAATTTAAAAAAAAATCAGAGGAGATCAAAAGGAATCAGATGACATCACAGCAACAGTAGAAGACCTCACGTACGGTTCAGGAATTGCAGACTAAAGGTAATTAAAAAAATATATTTAAAGACACTGACGTCCTACTTTTTTTTCTAATGCGTTTTTCTCGAAACTACTTTTTTCAAAACGGTGTACACGATATCTCCCGATCTACTTAAACGATTTGGTTGAAATTTACAACACTTATTTTCCATGATATTTTCTAAAATGCGATTTAGGCTTTTTTGATTGGATGTCATGTTCAAAAGTTATAAAAATTTTAAACATAAAATTTCAACAAAAATTTGATTTAATTTTTTAAATTTTTATCCCTACGTCACTCCGATGGGATATAGATTTAAAAAATTAAATCAAATTTTAAGCTATTACAATTCTTAATTAAAAAAAAACGATTTCAGACAATGCATTATAAAGAAATCATGTACACCATCAACAAGGATTTTCAAAACAGGGTTCTACATATCGGTTTATATCTCCGCATATCTATATTTAATATTGTAAATAATTTATACAAATATTATGTTTATGTATTATATAAAATAAACATTATTTTATTAAGTACGTGAATAATGGCTCTGTTAAAAAACATATATTTTTATACCTATTTTTCCGAGCGCCAAGGTTAATGCCAAGTCTCGCCAAGACCACTTAAATTATAAGAAACATCACCACTAATGTGGAAAGGGGGAATCAGCAGAATGACTTTGGGCATTTGCTATCTAACCACCAATATTTGGTCTCAAGAATTAAACCAATATATTTTTTAATTCAGCGTCACCACATCAACGGATTTCTGAAGTCGAGAGATTGGACAGATTTGAGGGACCAGACCAGATGGTTGGGAAAGCTGTAGATGCCTTAATTGTTAAAATAAGGGTTACCACGGAATACCTAGAGGACCTTGAACCGAATGCGCGTTGATGGATCCAGGGGCAATATGACGAGATGGGGTATCGGTATGGGGTATGGAGTAATCCATGCTGCACATAACGGAGAACCCTTGCTGCCCTGTGACATGCACGAAATGCTGATTTCTTGCTAGGGATGTTAGGCTACCAGTCACTCGAGGGGAGGGGAGACCTTCACTTGGTTAACTTCTTTCTACCTATAGGCGGTTGTATACACAACTCAGAAATTTAACCGGGTGGTGGTCTAGGGGATAGAACGCTTGGCTCCTGATCCAGGAGACATGGGTTCAAGCCTGGACACGACCAGACTCCTTCTTCATAATAATGAGCTATTTTCTGCTCACATTAAAGATTGTAAATAAATTGTAATATCATTGGTATAAATCCTTGATGTTAGTCTTTTAAAATAAAATGTAGGTCTGTTCGTCTCTGATAATTATCTTCGACAAAGGGGCCATAGATTGTTTTATCTCCCACGATGCAGAACCAACCTGCCAATGATTATGCCGGTAGGTAGAGCAATATATTTGCTTAATCGTATCACCTCGGAGTTTGCCGAATTTTGTGATAGTTTGGCTCATCTGAGGGAAGTACTATCTTTATTATAATTGTATGGTATATTCATTTTATTAATTTGTCATGCATCATATGTTTCTCGCTCTTTTTATTATTTTGTTATGTATTACTTATTATTGTGTATCTCTAACTTGTATCTTTAGTGTGTTGGAAAAAAATTCTGTAATGGTTTGGATATATTTAAAATAAATAAGTGAAAATGAAATAAGATTTGGTTTGGGCGCCCGGCAGTGCGGTCCAGGTAGCAGACATCCAGGTCGGCGTGTTTGAACTATTTTATGACACGACGAAGAAGATGCAATGTGAAGCACGTCACTCCCATAAAATAGAATAAAAGATGTAGAAAACTAGAGTTTTCATATATATTCATTTTTATGTATAAAATTTTACACCAAGGTTAGAAGAAACAATATCCAAAATGTTATAGTTTTTCCTCTTATTTTATATCAATCGTAATAATTAATACGAATAAAAACGTCGATTTTTTAGAAGTTTTATTATATTTTATGGGAATGACACGTTTCGCCCTTCTAAGGCATTATCAAATTGACATGTTTCGCCCTTTAAGGCATTATCAAGTGTAATTTGATAATGCCTTAGAAGTGCGAAACATGTCATTCCCATAAAATATAATAAAACTTCTAGAAAATTGACGTTTTCATGCTTATTAATTATTTAATATGGAGTTTTACATCATTGTTCAAGAAACAATAAATCAATCGTATTGTTGTAATTTTGTTGAATATTTAAAATTTAGATTTTTTTATTTTTAACAGTTCTCTTAATTCTTTTCGGAGTATTTTTCCGCTGGGATTCTTCGGGATCTGATCAAGGAAGATGACTCCGCCGTGGAGTCTCTTGTGGTAGGACACCTTCTGCGCCACGAAGTCCTGGATATCTTTCTCTGTGAGGGTCTCCGCCCCCGGCTGGCGGACCACGAAGGCCACGGGCAGCTCCCCGCACGTCTCGTCTGGGCGACCAACCACACCAGCATCACGGATATGAGGGTTTTGTAACAAAATAGCTTCGAGTTCAGCTGGAGGTACCTACACATAATAATAAACAAATGAATTACGCTTTTACAAATATATGTTTTTGTCCTTTTTAAAAACGCATTTTTGACTTTTTGAATGAATACTACAATAAATTCAGTAAATTTTCATAACTTTTCAAGTATGGTATAATATAATAATTTGATGTAGAGAATTAAAAGCGTATATTATTACGTTTATAGGTTATGACACTGATATAAATCACGATAACACAGCATGTTAAAATTACAAAATATTGAAATGCGATCTGTGATCTGTGAGTTTAACACGACCAAGAAAAAATAAGTTGAATTACGCCATTTCAGTAAAATAGAATGTCAATGTCAATCTCTGATCTCTTTGTCTCATCTCTATGTCTCATCTCCGTGTCTCATCTCTGTCTCTATGTATCATCTATTTGTCTCATGTCTATCTCTCATCTTCATGTCTCATCTCTATATTTCTACTCAATTTCTCATAGCTATGTTTTATCTCTATCTCTCATCTTTATGCGTCATCTATAGAGATGAGGCACATAAAGATGAGATATAGATCTCATCTCAATTTCTCATAACTATGTCTTACCTATGTACTCGTATATCTCTCATCCCTATGTCTCATATCTATGTCTTATGTATATCTCTCATCTTTATGTCTCATCTCAATATCTCATCTCAATTTTTCATAACTATATCTTATCTATATCTATCATCTTTTTATCTCATCTCTATGTCTCATGTCTATCTCTCATCTTTATGTCTCATCTCTATATATCATCTCGATTTCGCATAACTATGTCTGATCTATATCTCTCATCCCTATGTCTCATGTCTATCTCTCATCTTTATGCCTCATTTCTACCTATAGCATCTCAATTTTTCATAACTATGTCTTATCTATATCTCTCATCCCTATGTATCATCTATTTGTCTCATCTCTATGTCTCATGTCTATCTCTCATCTTTATGTCTCATCTCTATATATCATCTCAATTTCTTATAACTATGTCTTATCTATATCTCTCATCTCTATGTATCATCTCTTCGTCTCATCTCAATGCCTTTTCTTTATGTTTCATATCTGTGTCTCTTATCTTTGTCTCAGCTTTACGTTTAATCTCCATGTCTAATCTCATTGACTCATCTCGTACATCTCATCTCTTTGTTTCTTTATTATTTTTATAATACCATATCTTATTACCGAATGTTTTCTTGCCTAACTGTATTCGAATAATCAAATATTTTACTTATGCCTCTGAATAAGTTCATGAGAATACATTGCCATTTATTTATACTATGTGTAAATAAAACGATATAAAAAATAATACATAAATAACCAAGAAATAGCAACAATACCTGAAAGCCTTTGAACTTGATAAGTTCTTTAAGCCTGTCGACAATATAAAAATATTGCTCGTCGTCATAATACCCGATATCTCCCGTGTGGAGCCAGCCTTCTGAGTCAATGGTGGCTTTAGTGGATACGGGATCCCCGAAATATCCTGCCATTACAAGAGAACCTTGAGTGCAGATTTCGCCTTCTTGATTGGGACCAAGAGCTCTTCCAGTGCTAATGTCAACAACCTAAAACAGATTGAAAATAAAATACCACGAGCAAAAAAATGTGAGTTGCTTGGTTCGAGCTGTGTCGGCTCTGGATTCTGTTGCGTATGTTAAGGGGTTAGGGGCAGTCAGAGGTATGAAAAAAAACAAGTATTCAAAATATTTTTTTTGTCAGTGATTTAATCTACATCTACATCTACATCTACATCTACATCTATCTACATCTACATCTACATCTACATCTACATCTACATCTACATCTAAATAAAACACAATCTGGGTTGTGTGTGTCTCCTTCTTTCTCGGTGATTCCTCATCAGATCCTTCTGTATCTTGGGGAATGGACTAAGTGGAATTTAGCGGTCGTCATAGGCATATTTTCGTTATTAATCGAGCTCTAATTAACTTTATAAATTAATCAATTAATTGAAAATTTTCGTAGTGCAAACGAATATAGACCTTAATGTTCGTATCACCTGAGTATCAATCTTTTGAGTCTATATTCGTTTGACACGGTCTGGAGAGAATTCAGTCTCCATGTAATTTTGTGTAGTGGCAACAATGTGTTTTGCTTTCTGACAGTCCAATATATTGCGTTTTACTTTGGGATGTATAATACTTAATACGTTTTACTTATTACGTACTAAAATAATTGGTTGTTTAATTGGTACAGTCTATTTTATTGGCCATATTTTAATGTACATTAATGTAGACAGGTAATTATACTTCTTAATTTTGGCGAGTATAATTTTTACGCGTCATTTTGAGGTTATGAACGAAATTTTATTTTTTCGTGTGGCTGAAACTTATTCGTTTCTCTTACGTTCGACGGTGATTACTTAATGATATTCGTTTTCTAGAGTTCTAGCCGTTCGATTGGTCACGTGGTCTCTGAACTGTCAATCTCTTTGTACGTCGTAATATTTTGTAGGTATGAAGTTTCGGTACTTTTAGGTTATGAAGTTTCTGGGATTAAAAATATTCAATGATAATTAAATTGCTTTCAGGTTATTTCAAAGGATGATAGCGAAAATATAAAATATTGGACGTCGAAGCTCTACAAGAATATGAAGAAACTTGCTTCCGTAAGTATAATATAATATTTATATTTCTAATTCATAAATATATTTTCAGTTTATTCTATTTTGCTGTTTTCTTTATACGCATACTTTGGTCAGGGAAATTGTTACATTACCACAGCAACGGTAAGAAAGTTCTAATGATATACAATATGAATGAATGACACAATTCTTATGACTTTTTCCGTTTATTTCTAGGAAAATAAAGTAACGGATCAGAGATGGGACGAAAATTACCGATGCAGCGTGCAAAATAACTTCGTTAAAATGGAATTAGATTAATCAAACAACGGATGATCAGTGAATTAGATGTACTCTGGAGTGGCGAATGAGAACCGGCTCATTTTTACATTACACAATATCACATTTGCACAAAACATTCATATGTTTAGAGAAACAAAACTCTTGATTTTGTTGTCCATGAAAATCACATCAGAGCCAATAAAGTAAGTTTCTACGATCGTGATTTCGCTGTTGTCACATGCACCTTTCATGACTAAAAACATTGTCAAAGCGCCCTTGAGGTGAGCTATTCACGAAAACGGCGATTATACAAATTAAACAAACAAACAAACCATCACGCCGTTTCCCCACAGGGGTAGGCAGAGAGAATGGACCATAACACTACTCTATCCTGGCAAACCTCTCTAGCTTCCTCCACATTCATACGAGTCATACACGCATGTCGATTCCTCTGACTTCTAACATGACCAACCTTTAAAATCTGATTAATTTAATTAATTTGACAAATTAATCAAATTAATCAGATTAAAAGGTTTTATCAGTTTTATCGTTTTTATAAAGAATTTTGACAGGTGTACAAATAAATTTTTCATTTGTTCCAATGACAATTTGAATAATTTCTTCAACATAACACTACTCTATCCTGGCAAACCTGTCTAGCTTCCTCCACATTCATACGAGTCATACACGCATGTCGATTCCTCCGACTTCTAACATGACCAACCTTTAAAATCTGATTAATTTAATTAATTTGACAAATTAATCAGATTAAAAGGTTTTATTAGTTTTATCGTTTTTATAAAGAATTTTGACAGGTGTACAAATAATTTTTTCATTTGTTCCAATGACAATTTGAATAATTTCTTCAATATTATTTTTAAGTTCTTGCTGGTTAAGTGCCTTATTACAGATAATTTAAAAAATGGTGGATACGTGTAACATAAATTAAATAAACACAAAAGTCCGGATCGTCCATGTCAACATGTGCAACATTGAAAAAAACATTATGTGTTATTACATTATGTGCTAAATTAAAAAACAGTGGATACGTGGAACATATTATAAATTAAATAGACAATATGTGCACCGTCTAAAAAGAACATTTTGTGTTAAATTATTTTTATTTTGTTATTTTATTTTATATCATTGTATTTTATATTATTTGTTTTAGATTTATTTTGTGGGTGTTGGACGATCGAAGTGTGCGCGGAAGATGCCTATTGGTGGTGATGAGGTTCGCAACCCATCACACCGCGCCTCCCGCGGGGCGAAAAGAGAAGGATGGAGTGCCGCATCAGTAAAAGTGTGACAGTCCATTCTCTCTGCTTACACTTTCGGGGAGACGGCGTGATGGTTAGTTAGTTAGTTAGTTAATTTGACAAATTAGCCTAATTATTATTATTATTATTATGCATATAGCATGAACTGCCTTTTATAGTGTCCGCCTTATGGCAATTCAATTTTTTTTTTTAATTCCAGGGCTCAACATTGATGAATGAAAGATCGGACCAAAGTTGCCGATGCAGCGACTAATGTTTAAATGGAATGGGATCGGTCATAAAGCAAGGACAACGGGTTATAAGATCTTCTGGCCTGGAGTGGCGAAAGAGAAACAGCTACACAAATTCTGGCAGATCACAAGCAAGATGGTCTGATGACATTAAACGAGTGGCAGGAGGTCAATGGCGCAGAGCGGCGAGGGATACAGTTGTGGAAGTCGGGAAGGGAGGCTTATGTAGTATTATCATCTATATTACTATTCCACGCCAGCGGACTCGCAGTGCCGAAATCACGATCGTAGAAATTATTGGCTCTGATGTGAATTTCATGGACAACAAAATCAAGAGTTTTGTTTCTTTAATATAATGAATGTTTTCTGCAAATGTGATATAATATTGTTTATTTGATCATTAAATTTCATATAAAATATTCAAAAAATTGTTTTTCTATTACATTAGTAATATGTATTCAAGTTTATAATTCATTGTATTTTTTGAATATATATTGGGTTTATTTATGTACTCGAATTTAGCAATAGCGAAGCGTTGCCGGGTCAGCTAGTTAATTTTATAAAACCAACAATATAAAATTATTATGTTATGTTTTGACTTGATTTGAAAAAAATATATAAATTATATATGAAGTTATCGCTGTATTTGTTAGACCCTGTTCCATAATGCGGTGACCATTATACTTTCTTACAGGTTCATCTTAAATCATTCAAATAAAAAAAATATGTTATTTTAATAGTTAATCTTTGTTTTTTATAAACAATTAACTGTTGCGGTGCGAATGATGGAGTTATGAACAAAATTATGAAAGGATCAGTTTGGGCATATGGAAAGAATGAATGAAGAAATAATGGTAAAAAAAGTATATGTTAACGATGTAAATGGAACCAGAATTAGAGAAAGACCGAGAATAAAATAAATCAAATATTGAATGTCGGCCATGTGAGGAGTCGGAGAAATAGACGCGCGTGCATGAGACGATGTATAAATGTTGAGGAACCGAAAGAAATATGTCAGGTCTACCCCTTCGGGGAGACGGCGTGATGGTTAGTTGTTAGTTATTAACTGTTGCATTTTTCCTTGAAAATCCGTAAGTATCCGTATCAGAGGTCAGCTTTTTGATAATTAAAAAAAGCTTTGATCAGGCATTAGATCAACTATTAAAATAACATTTTTTATTTATTTGAATGATTTTAGATGAACATGTAAGAAGTTATAATGGTCATGGTTTGTTGTTGTTGTTTGTTGGTCCATCCTATATACCTATCGCTCCAATAAAATGACGTGATTAATAACAATTTAGATACTTACTTTTATTTGCATACCAGGTGCACACTTGCCACAAGATCCAACCTTTTGTTTATCGCTGAATCTGCCATGAATAACTGCCAACGTACATTCCGTTAGTCCGTAGCCCTGTATCATCGTTTTGATCCCGATCCTTTTCCTCACAGCCTGTTCCAAGGACTCAGAAAGGGGGGCCGCTCCACACCAAATCTCATTTAAACTCGATAAGTCGTATTTTTCCACAAGGGGATGTTTAGAGAGGAAGACCATCAAAGGAGGCACTACGAAAATGAGATTCACCTGAAAGTAAGTTATGAATAATTAATTAAGTGCATGTCATTTATGAATCAGAAAGATTAAATGTCATTCGTAATAATGTGAGTAACACTCTGCATCGGTCACCGATGAATCATAAGCAGTTTTTTTTAGTCTGGCTTTGCGATTTAATAATAAAAATGGTAAAAATGTTATTTTAATAAAATGCTTAAAAATTAAGGTGCGTCTAGTCCGCCAAATGGGTATTTGGGATTCTACTTGATTACGATAGTCAGAATGAACAAAGTGAATGGTGCACTTAAAGTTGTCATCGCAAACAAAAACCTATCCAAAAAAGCTAGAATGGCAGTGCACAATGGTGTTCTTCTACCGACCCTTATGTATGGAAGCGAAGCATGGAACTGGCAAAGGAAGGATGAAAGTAGAATAAATGCAGTAGAAATGAGATCTCTTAGACGAATGTGTGGATATTCTTTGTATGATAGAGTGTCGAATGAAAATATAAGAAGTGAATGCGGTGCGAATGATGGTGTCATGAACAAAATAATGAAAGGATCATTAAGATGGTTTGGACATATGGAAAGAATGAATGAAGAAAGAATGGTAAAAAATTATATGTTAATGATGTAAATGGTACCAGAAATAGAGGAAGACCAAGGAAAACGTGGCACGATCAAATAAATCAAATATTGAATGTCGGCCATGTGAGGAGTCAGAGAAATCGACGCGCGTGCATGACACGATGTATGAATGTTGAGGAAGCGAGAGAAATATGTCAGGAAAGAAAGGTGTGGCAGTCCATTCTTTCTGCCTACCCCTTCGGGGAGACGGCGTGATGGTTAGTTAGTTAGTTAGTTACGATAGTCAGAGCCACATTTCATATATTATCCGAGGATAAATGAAATGGTAAAGTAAGATTCATATATACACATATTCTTTATTTTTCTAACTAACTAACTAACTAACCATCACGCCGTCTCCCCGGAAGGGTAGGCAGAAATGATGGACTGTCACACTTTAACCAATGCGGCACTCCATCTTTCTCTATTCGCCCCCCCGGGAGATGCGGTGTGATGGATTGCGAACCTCATCGCCACCAATAGGCATCTCCCGCGCACACTTCGATCGTCCAACGTCCACAAAATAAATCTAAAACAAATGATATAAAATACAATTACCTATATAAAAAAAAAAAATAATAATTGAACACATAATGTTCTTTTAGATGGTGCAATCAGGTTGTAATCAGCTGGACGATTATTTTTCTAATGTAATTTTATTGATAGAAATAATTAATATGTATTTTGTATATACAAAATGGAATCAGATTTATAAATGCATTTGATGCAACAATCATGCCAAAAATAATGCAATTAAATTTATGTTAGTTTGATTAAAAATAATACGACTATTTTCTATCATGATCTTTGATGTTATTTTTACTGAGAGATATAATAATAATAATTAGGGTAATTTATAAAGCGCCGTTTTCGTGAATAGCTCACCTCAAGGGCGCTTTGACAATGTTTTTAGTCATGAGAGCTGCATGTGACACCAGCAATCAGATAACCGTTGTTTACATTTTATGCGATATTTTGAAAAGGTGGGTTTTTAGGTGAGATTAAAAATCTGTCGGATTGTCAATGCATCCGAGGCGTGCAAGAAGCATATTCCAGGCGGACGGACCTGCCACTGCAAAAGCCCGATCTCCGAAACTTGTCCGGGGGGTGCGCTTTGGCTCTATTGCCGAGGAGTTTGCTGATCGAAGCGTAGATTGCCGCAAGTTAGGGCTATCAGCAACACAAAGTTCAGATATATAGGCTGGTGCCATTCCGTAAAGCGCTTTAAAAACCGCCCAGCATAGTTTATACTGGATTCTTTTAGGACACTTGAGCCAGTGAAGATCTTTTAGATGTTGTGAAATATGTGAGTTTTTTGGAACACCTTTTATAAGTCGTGCTGCCGCATTGAAAACAGATTGAAGTTTATTTGTTTGTTTTTTGGGTATGTTGGCGTAAATGCCGTTGCATATCATTATATATCATACTCGTCGAACGTTCTAACTTCTAGAGTTTCCAACGAGAAACTGTATTTTTCCGTGTGCTGGTGTAAAAAAAACTGATTTTAATGGAAGACGCTACAAGTATCATATTATTGCTATTTACCAACCTCTACTTAAATATCCATATAAAAACTACTTGAAGTACGCGGAGTTCTATGCTTATTTTTATTACTGTATTTAAATAACCGTAACACCACAAAACATTGAAACAAAGGCTAGTAAAACATATTTATGATTATATTATAGCACAGTTACTTCAATAAACGTTGAAGTAAATTTTTCTATTATAGAATCGAATTGTTTTCAAATTTAACTATTATATACCTGTATGATAAAAGTCATATATCAAAAGTGTAAAATTTAAATTAATATTTTTTTTCTTCTATGTTGGCCATACTTTGTATTGTAGATGTTTTATATTTTTCTTTTTTATATACTTTGTATACACAACACTGACTATTTAAACAAATTAAAATTAAATATCAAACATGTTTCTGACAACCCGGTCATTCCCCAGTGTCAAAACTGTCAAAACTGATCATATTTGTAAACAATTTAATAATATTTTAAACTGTTAATGAATAAACTTTGTTTCTTGTATCACAATTGTATTTTATTTTACGCGACAGCTGTTTCATCAACCTATGTTGACATCATCAGGTGTTACAATAAAATATGAAATGTCAAATTTTCGTGATATTTCGAATCGTTATGTGTATTTGTTCCTATGTCAATTTGAATAATTTCGTAAAATAAAATACAATAATTGTGATACAAAAAACAAAGTTTATTCATTAACAGTTTAAAATGTTAAGGTATCATAGTGTTTCGGCCAAAACAATGGACTATTTAATTTTATATTATTGTATTTTAAATATCTTTATAATATCACTGAGGAAGGACCGGGTTGTCCGAAACATGCTTGATATTTAATTTTAATTTGTTTAAAAAGTTAGTGTTGTGTATACAAATATAAATAAACTGTTTTTGTATCAACATTCAACGATATTCATGACAGGGTGGCAATAGTTATGACTACCACACCGAAGGTCTCGGGTTCTCGATTCCCGGCAGAATAATTCTCACACTGTCGTTGGTGTGGTGTAGAGTTTACGTGACAATAAAATAGGGATAAATTAGCTTCCTATCATGTATGTCATAAGATAGCTAAAAAAATCGATAAAATAGCTAACAATTTTTATACAATAATTGGGTTAAAAGAACCTGTTTTATGATATTCACCAAAAAATTGAAAGTATGTAAATAAATAAATAAACAAAAAAACAAATAAATAAATAAAAGAAAAGAAACACAACAGTTATGTTCCATCGTATCCAAACGAGATAAATATTCTATGTTTGCAATATCTTTTCAAATATATTTCAATAATAATTAATTTTAGGAGAAAAACATCCAAACCTTGTATTTCTGTATCGAACTGAGGTAAGGTTCTTCCGAAAACTTCAGTAGGAAGACATATTTGAGATGAAAGTTCAAGCAAACGAGGTGAGTTGTAAATCCGTAGGAATGAAACCAGGGAGTTATGTTTAAAAGACAGCTCTGCGATATTGGTTGCGGTGCTTCAACTGCATATCTGTTAAAAATAATAGTACAACAAAACATATTTAATATATAACGTAAAAAAAAAATTCTACTACATTCTATTGAATTAATAAAATAATTATATAACTCTTGTTTTGCTAAAAATTACATTTATGATGGGCCTAAAGACTGCATGGGCGAAGCAGATGAAATGGCGGCGCTGCGTCCAATAACATATTCGGGTGGTGGGAGTCTTTCTCTGTTCCCTCTCTTTATTTAAACAAATAGAACACCTTATTACATCGATTCCATCATTCCTGGACAAATATTTTTTTCTTTTTAAAATGGTAAAATTAGAACGTTAGATTATTGTAGTATTAATTGTGTTCCAATAAATTGCACCATAAAATGAAAATAAGTAAGGAATGTCATTTTGTATTCATTTAAATGGTATACGAGCTGCCGAAACCAATCGAAGCTACGAAATCAAGCGGAATTAAATAATTAATACGAATGAAAACGTCACTTATCTAGAAGTTATTTTATATTTTATGGGAATGGCATGTATCGCCCTTCTAAGGCATTATCAAATATCTTTGATAACACATTTGATAATACCTTAGAAAGGCGAAACATCTCATTCCCATAAAATATAGCAAAACTTCTAGAAAACTGACGTTTTCATTCGTATTAATTGTTTAATATGGAGTTTTACATCATTGTTCAAGAAACAATAAATATGTGGAATAAAACTAAATACATAATTATTATCAAATTATTATTTATTTTCATTATTTACAAAGAACTTCTACCAAAAATTACATTAGCATACAATTGAAATAAGTAAAAAATAATGTTTCTCAATTGTTTTCATTTGATGATGAAATTTATTGGAACCCTCTTAAAATTTCAATACATAATCTAATGTTCTTATTTTACGCTTTAAAAATATCATTTTTTAAACTTTAGGTATATTTTTTAAACTATGTTGTAAAGTATTATATTAGTTTTGATAGAAAGAGAGCATAGAGAGACTCACACCGTGAATCCGGAGCTGTTATAGGACGCAGCGGCGCCCTTTCGTTAGCTTCGGTAATGCAATCTCTAGGCCCATCCCCCGTCCATCCAAAACTGATGTTAAATCTTATTTTGAGTAAATCAAGATGGACCCCACGCCACGTTTAATCTATATTAACATCTTTGTCTCACTCTCACATAAAACAAACATGTTAGTTACATTTAAAATAGAGTGTTCTATTATGACAATATGTCGGACACCAATTATTTTGTTTTCTTACCCTATTCCAAGGCACTACAGTCTCGGAAATATAATGATTGGTGAAGCCGTAGACATTTTCGGAACGAGCAGTTAGGGTTATTTATAAGAGCCAAACGATTTCTTGTCAACCATCAGACGAGATATGAAAATATATCAAAATTTATAAAACAAGTCAAGAAAGTTTTATATTTACTAGTTATTCATATTTTTTCAAAATTATTATTATTTAAGACTTTTTTTCCTGTTCTCTATTTAAATATCAATTTATACTGGTTTTTGTGTTTATTAATATTATATAATTTATTGCTGATATAAGAAAGGAATGTAGAGCGGAAGAAGGTATTATGAACAAAATCATGAAAGGATCGCTGCGTTGGTTCGCCCACATGGAACGCATAGATGGAGAAAGAATGGTTAAGAAAGTGTACGTTAATGATGTAAATGGGGTACGGAGTCGAGACAGACCGAGGAAAACATGGCATGACCAAATAAATCAAATTTTAAAAGTTGGTCATGTTAGAAGTCGGAGGAATCGACGTGCGCATGTGACTCGTTGTATGAATGTGGAGGAAGCTAGAGAGGTTTGCCAGGATAGAGTAGTGTGGCGGTCCATTCTCTCTGCCTACCCCTGCGGGGAAACGGCGTGATGGTTTGTTGTTGTATATATACTAACAGTGACGTAATTGTCCGTGTCATAATTTTTAACATTAAAAAAAATACAAAGCTGAAATAATCCAGCTTTATCTTTATTTATATCAATCAAAATTCTCAAATTAAGTGATCTCTTGTATAAGGAAAAATGTTGCATTTCGTAATTAGAACATATGTAGGAATTTCAAACCCGCGCTCTAGATTGACAATTGTCTTTGCATATCGATAAAACGATAATGTCATCTGCATTACGAGTATACGCAGTAGCCCCACCGTAATTCGTAACACTAGCCTCGGACGCGTCCTCGCACGTATGTCTGATTATGTGACACATTTACGCGCAACGACGGAAGCAACCGCATATTCACTCTCATACTCAAATTAATAATTTTGTCCGTGCATATAGTATAAATATGTAATAAATACTGACGACTTTAACCTGTGACTTTCATTAATGTACTTACAAACTACCCACAACCGAACATATATAAAATTTTTATGGCGCACTTACTTTACATGTCCATTACATATGGACAAGTTGTAATGAGTTATGACGACCCCTTTCGGCATTCCAGTTGTACCAGAGGAGCACAATATAACAAGAGGGTCGTGGATACCTACTTGTACTACCTCGAATGTAGACACATCTATTACATTCTTTACTAGATCGAAGTATAACAGCTGACTGTGTTCCGTTTTATTATTATCGATCAATATAACCTTCTCTATTGATGGAATCGAGCTCTGTATATCCCGAATACCCTTAAGTGTCAGAGAAGAACAAAACACCATTTTTGGTTTGGAAACATTCAGACAATGAAGCAACTCATCTGAAAGAAAATCACCTAATATAAAAGCAAATAACTTTATGACTTGTAGAGCTACAGTGGTTGTGAAGAATATCTCATTATGCGTGACTTTGGACAATACGTTAACCGCTGTTCTTCAAAGTGTTTTAAATAATAGGGATTTTAAGATATACTATAATAATGACTTTCGCCCGTGAGTACAAACATAATGAACACAAAATAATTAGGTCTGCTTTCTGTGCCACCTTATATGGCCGAGCTATAGAGGGCTCCCTCCGCTTACCCGAAGCTGTTATAGGCGCAGCGGCGCCTTTCGTCAGCTTCACTCATGCACCCCCTAGGCCCGTCCTTCGTCCATGCGGGACTTACGTTAAAAAAATACATATATCTTCTTCGTCTTCTTCCTCAGCCTATTCCTGTCCACTCCTGGATAAAGGCCTCCTCCATTCGCTTCCATGTCACTCTGTCTTATGCAGGCTGCATCCAGGTTATTCCAACGTGTCTGTTCAGATCATCCTTCCACCGTATTTGCGGTCGCCCTGCACTTCTCTTTGCTGTCCACGGTCTTCAAGTCAGCAGTCTTCTTGTCCATTTTTCATCTGAGCTTCTGGCTACGTGACCTGCCCATTGCCATTTTAGAGTCACCACCCGGTGGATGATGTCAGTGACCATTGTTTTTTCTCTCACCGTATCGTTTCCGACTCTGTCTCTTAGGCTTATTCCTAACATGGCTCTTTCCATGGCTCTTTGGGTCACTCGTAGTTGCTCGGCAATTTGTTCGGACAATGTTACAGTTTCAAGACCATAAGTACCAACTGGTAGAGCGCAGGAATAATAATATATGTATATTTGCAACCAAGGGGGACCCAGACCACATTTAAGCTACGCTACTCTCCCTTGATATCCCACCGTCCTGGTGTTGCTTCTTCTTCATGGTTACCATCCTGCGGATTGGCCTGCAACAAGCTTCACTCGTTCCCTCTAATCAGTCCTGTCTCCAGCCAGTCTTTTCATATCTGTGTAGCCACCACAGCGCATTTCTCTTATCACCTAGTCCATATATGTTGATCCCTTGGTCGGCCTCTGCAATTTATGCCCTCAACCATTCCCTCTGCGATAGTAATAAGCAGCCCCGGAGCCTAATGTTATGATCTATCGTGGTGTTGCTATATAGTCCTATTTTGGATAATCAGACATTATCACATTCCGGACAAGGATATTCCGCCCACGCTACTGGACCCCGTCCTCTCCGTCTCTTCGTTCCCTGGTATGCAGCGACAACTCCTCTCTATTACCACTAATATTACCACCAGTATCATAGCGGATAGCGAATGGCGTATATCCGGCGATATATAAAACTGGACTCACTTTGCTAAGACTTTTCTTTGTGCCCTCATCAGAATAACACATCATCGGGTAACCACTGTTTTTATAGAAAATCACTATGGATAAAAAAACGAATGGGGCACCGTGGATCCAACTGAAGTGCAATAATCATAAAAAATTCGTTCGTAATTTTATATATTTGAAGGGGTTTATTCGGACTTCTTTCCCGTTTTCGCTGTTTAAGCTATATTGTAAAATTGCAGCAAAAAAACATATTACAGTAGAGTCTCGATTTTCCGACCTAAACCGGCCGCGGTAAGGTCGGATAACACGGAAAATGATAAAAACGGCATTGAAAATGTGTTAATTTTATTTTCACATCGAAAACTTTTCAAATATGCACATGTAACATAACGGAATGTAACGAACTAAAACATCAAAACACAACTAACAGTCTAACAAAACGGCAGCAACGAAACAAGGAAACAATGCGCAACACGTCCTCTCAGCGAAAGACCTACGTAAGCACTGAGGACTGTCGCCTGGCGCGCGAATATAATGCGTGTAGTCGGGTAAAGGAAAGGGGCATTGCATCGGTAGGTCGAATAACTCGGAAGGTCGGATAACCGAGACTCTACTGTACTTTAAGGTATGAGTTTGAAGAGTTTGGACACAGAATCAAAATGTACAATATATTTCGTGAATTTACCTTTAGTGTACATAGGATTTAGGGTGTTGTTAATCCCACCAGCGAACATGATGCCAATAACGCAGATGCTAAATTCGAATCTGTTCTCACAAGAAAGTGAGATGACGTCACCCTTTTTCACGCCCAGCTTCATCAAACTATCTGCTAGATTTACAGACTTCTGAATGATTTCAAAATAAGTAATAAATTCGCCTGTGTTGCCATTTATCTAAAAAAAATCCACTTCTGTAATGTTGTTGAGTTAAAATAGTAATAAAATAATTTCCAGGAAATGTTATCTTAGGTTTATGATTATTTTAATTTAATTTTAATGTGTTAATATTACTACATTTAACTTTAGCTTATATCGCTTCTTTTCTCTCCAAATATGTGTTTAAAACTATAAAGAGAGTTATAGATAGTGCTTAATTTGTTTCACATTGTGCTTGATTTGAACATTTAAAAAAAAGTCACCATTTAATAAAATTTCATGTAAAATATATTAATTGAATTTCGTAATTACGATACTTCAGTCTATTCTAAGTAAATAAAAAAATACATTAAGAAAATTTAAAATATCGTTCGACATTACGTCACCTGAGAGTAAGAAGGTTCCAACTGACAAAAGTAAAAAGCTGAGAAAAATGAAGTCAAAGTTTTGTTGGGTTCGGGTGTGTATCTTGGAATAAAGGGGCTTTATTCTAATTTCCAGAGATTATTTTATCGTGAAACGTGTAAATTTTGTCTGGCAACAGTTCGAATAATAGAGTTCTAAGTTTAAATGAATCCTTCTTCAGTGAATCGTGTGTTTTGAATGATCAGATGAAACTTGATTCTTTTCGTAACATCAAAATGATGATCATGTTTTTTTTAATTGTACGTATAGATAAGGTTAGTAAGAACCCTTTTCACGAAAAAAGCCAAATGTGAAATTTTGTTAGTTGGAACCCTCTTACTCTCAGGTGACGATTAGGCACCCTCTTCCTATTTTGGTGACAACATTTTTTTTGTTATTTGGAATAATAAACATTATATTTTATTATATGAATTATAGTTACAATATAATTTAGGTGCTTAAATATATTTCGATTAAATAAATTACCTGAGCAATTTTGTCCCCTCCAGTTTTCAACCCTTGGAAGAGATATTCACTATAGGAGAGATGGAGGGGACCCTTTATCTCCGGAATGCCTCTGATTATTTTCTCACTCTCCATAGTTACACAAGTCATAACAGAAAGAAGTCAACGCGAGCTAAAGAACTCGATGAAACTGCAAACAATCCATTATTACAATTTTGACATCACAATAATACCTACTTAGAATAAGATCGGGCAAAATTACGTACTTATTGTGCAGAGATGTAACAAGGGAAGAAATCTAATATACATATTAAAGTATCATGTCATCACATGGATGTCCCTCAAGGGTTCTCTTTGGTACCCGAGATACACGGTACTTTCCACGTGGATGATTCAGTTAAATATTGTCTTGCAGAAAAATGGCTTACGTGAAAGCGATACTCAGAAACATAAGATGTACAGCCTTTATCGAGAAGAGCCGACCCCAACAGTCAACACAGACAATGAGTTGAGTAGACAGAAGAAGATGTTTCAATAAAATTCTTCGCAACATCACATTCCTTTTTATAACGATATTTAATACATAAGTATTTATTTTTTAAATACCATGATTCACTCCATTCATAAGATCTGGTACAGTGAATCCATAATATAGTAATACATTTCTGATGTCATTGTTAATAAACAATCCACAATTTTTTTCAAAAATTTAAAAGAATTAAAAAAAAATCATTAACACAAAAATGATTTGTGAATAAACCGAATTATTTAAATAGAGTTTTTAGAGTTCGACTCTGTTTTTTGCATTAAAACATAACTTTGGAAGAAATGAATCGTCAACAATGAAAATAAAAAATGATATGTTAAAAAGTAAGTAATAAGTAATGATTTTAATGCGAAATTAAATATGATACAAAACGTACAACATTTTTTTCGTTTCGATTGAAATAGAAGAACCAGTATTAAAAAATAATAATACATAAATAGTATACTTTGTACTCAAATCTACTATAAATATTCGTCTGACTAAAAATAATTTGAATCATTAACATTTGATCTAAACATAAGTTTGTCATTGTAAAATAATTTATGTAAATTTAAAACGTGTTTCATTTTTGGAAGGTTAACTTCTGCTTACGAAACACACTGCTGTATTTAAGAGGCATTAAGGAATGTTATTTGGCAGACGATCTATGAAAATTTTCGATTCTCCATGATTGCTGCTCACGAGAAACATAACTTTTATGTTTTAGATAAACTTAAGGCAATTAAACTGTGGAATTCCATAATGAAGATTTTGAATGAATTAAAACACTGTTTTTTCCACTTTTGAGTTTATTTTTCTCGACATGTTTCGAAGGCTTACACCTTCATCATCGGGAGAACGATATAAACTAACCAAAATTATTACAAACTGAATGCAAGAACCTAGAATTATATATAACATGTGTTGGTTTACTTGGCTACTACTAGGAAGATAACAATAGACAATAGACATATCAATGGGTTAAATTTTGAAATGATTTTTAGATGGAAGTATTGAGTTGAGGGTGTTTTATTGCTCTAAAAATTGATTAAGTAAGGGGACAGTTTATATTTTAAAACGAAACAAATGGACATTGACACAAGTTGAAAAAATTATTTTACACAATAGAATATTTAACAAAAGATCCGTCTAACGGTTTCATGATTGTACGAAAGAAATGACAATTAAAAAAAAGGAACACATTAACTTTGTGCCCCTATACATAATAGTAAGCCAAAGCAGTTACAAATATAAATTTTAATTTGTGACGGGTGAATATCTTTACAAACAGAGAAATTTTGGTAATATAATAGGGCAAGTATTTAAATAGCTAAAAAACACAAGTACTTAAATGTATCTAAACAGCAAAAAAAAAAATGTTATGTGATAGGCATATTAATATTTTGCTATATTAACCTAATCATACATACGATAAGGATACAATCAAAATTAAATTCCGCAAAACACATATTCAAAAAAACAAAAAATAAACTTTTATTATAGAGCGAGAGAAGCTTTGTAGCTCACAGGCGAGTCCAGTGGCACAGCCATGCCTATGAGAACTCACTGATGAGTCGCCCGTGTATAGGGCAAGCAAAGGGGAACTCATTGGTGAGTCGGCCGAGAGCTATTGGGTTAACCATATAAGGCATTATCATTTAAATAATGAAAATAAAAAAAAATCTTTTTAAAACGTATATTTAGTTAAAATCCACTGATGTTTGTGTCTTCAACTGGTTTCGGTAGCTCTAATCATTGGTTTTTTAATCATCGCTGAAAAAATAATTAATAAGTTTTATTCGTTATTTAAATGTCACATGAAAAATTTAGGGCTTCATACGAAAGTACGTAACATAATACGTATTTTAGGATTATCCCAAAATATAATTATATTTCTACTAACCGTAAAAATCTACGCAATTATTTTACGTAACATAATTATTACATCAAGGACAACTGGGATTTGCTCTTGATTTTTGATCTCTATAATAAACTAATACATACCATAATATTCTTCTTCTCCGGTCTCTATTTATTGATTGGTCTGCAACAAGGCGACGCATCTCCTCTTCCACTCCGCTCGGTCCTCGGCAACTCTCTTCAACTCCGCATAAGAGGTGCAGCTCATATCTCGGCAAATCTGGTCTAGGTACTCCTGGCGAGGTCGTCCTCTGTCAATCGATCCCTCGACCATTCCTTTCAATACATCATGCAGGAAACATTCTATTCTTAAATAAAACGGCTGTTCACAATGGAGTTCTGGTCCCAACCCTAATGTATGGGGAAGCGAAGCATGGAACTGGCAGAAGAAGGGTGAAACAAGAATAAATGCGGTAGAGATGAGGTCCCTAAGACGTATGTGTGGTAGAACGATATACGAAAGAATTTCAAATGCTGATATAAGAAAGGAATGTAGAGCGGAAGAAGGTATTATGAACAAAATTATGAAAGGATCGCTGCGTTGGTTCGGACATATGGAACGCATGGATGGAGAAAGAATACGAAAGAATACGAAGAAAGTATACGTTAATGATGTAAATGGGGTACGAAGTCGAGGCAGACCGAGGAAAACATGGCATGACCAAATTAATAAAATTTTAAAGGTTGGTCATGTTAGAAGTCGGAAGAATCGACGTGCTTGTATGACTCGTTGTATGAATGTGGAGGAAGCTACAGAGGTTTGCCAGGATAGAGTAGTGTGGTGGTCCATTCTCTCTGCCTACCCCTGCGGGGAAACGGTGTGATGGTTTGTTTATTTCTTAAATAAAAAAAATTACAAAATTTGGTCGAAAAAAAAATTACAAGGCGAAACATGTCACTACCATAAAATGTTTTCATTCGAATTAATTACAAAAAATGCATTTACGTTTTGTTTATTCTGCAGCTGATTTCGAAATGTGACGCTTCAGACGCATGATGGGGATCCATTGGTCGGAACACATTAAAAACAGCGGGGTATTGAGAAGAGCTGGAGAAACGAGTCAAAGGCTTAAAAGGATTACCCAGCAACGACCAAACTGGATAGGCCATAACATCAGGCATCCGGGCCTGCTCTTATTATCCCAGAAGGAATGGTTAAAGGCAGAAATTGAAGAAGCCGCTCAAGATACGTCTATATGAACTAAGTGTTAAGAGACATGCGCTGTGACAGCTACACAGAGATGAAAAATGGCTGGAGACAGGGCAGAGTAGACGGAACAAGTGAGGCTTGTTGCAGACCAATCCTCAGGATTGTAACCCCGAAGAAGAATTATGTTAATAAATTAACAAATACGTCATCAGTATCTAAGTATCCAGTGTCCTGTGTGTATTTTAATTCGGGAATGACTGGGATTTTATTTTTAGAGACTGCATATGCAAATTGAAAACTTCTCATTTCAGATATATTGATGCCATGAAAATGAAAAAGCTTTTTGTTTTTCCGTATATTTTAGAATTGACTAGAATTGGTAAAATTGTATACATCACTCTGTATGACTGGTGGAGGAATACTAAATAGGTATTTTTTTTACAAAAAATAGTAAAATCAAAAGTAGTCTTCGTAATTTTCTTCTTTCTACCTTTCCTCATTTCCTCACAATCGCGCAGGAGATCTGCCTCTACTTCCTGACATGACAATATTTTTTCTAAGTTATTAAGTTTTCTCTTGACAATGTGACAAAAAAAAACTCAATACTCGCCGACTGCATATTATTAAAAGTCTTCTTGTAATTCCCGTTATCCAAATAAAAACCGCGCTAAACCCATAAAATATAATAAAACTTACAGAAAATCAAATCAAATCAAATCAAATCAGATTATTTTCTCAAAAGATATAACAAACAATTTGTATAGTTTAAGACATCTATTGAGAACAGGTAAAATATAATAAATATATATTATAATACGAGGAACGCATGAGAGACGGTTCGATATTAAGAATACAAGATACTCTCCAAAGTCAAGAGTATTTGTCTTCTGAACGTACTTTCACGAATATGAAAGACATCGATCTCCGAAGCGATCATGTTCAGCAGTTTGATTGCTCTCCCCAGCGGCATCACCAGAGGCAGGTTGGTTTTGCATGCTGGGAGATAAAACAGTCTGTGCTGACCCTGTCGAAGATAACCATCCGGAACATTAAGATGGATAGCCTCCAAGATGACGGAATTCTCAAAGAATCCCCTGATAAGTCTGAAGAAATGGGTAAGTGTGCACCCATCCCTTTTTATCTGTAAGCTATTGGTCTCCAGCATTCCCAAGAGGAATGCAGTAGGATAAAGCCACTGATAGCTACCAAACTCCCTCATGTAGAGATATCTCTACATGAGGGAGATCTTGAAATCTTGAAGAAAACTGACGTTTTCATTTGTATTAATTATTTAATATGGAGTTTTACATCATTGTTCAAGAAACAATAAATAAAAACAGCGTTGTTATTTCAATTGCATGGTTATCACATCAGATATGTGAAGTTACCTTCATATTTGTTTCTTAAACAATTTATTTATTGTTTCTTGAACAATGATGTAAAACTCCACAATACATCATTTATACGAATGAAAACGTCTGTTTTCTAGAAGTTTTATTATATTTTGTGGGAATGACATGTTTCGCCGTTCTAAGGCAATATCAAATGTCATTTGATAATATCATTTGAAAATACCTTAGAAGGGCGAAATATGTCATTCCCATAAAATATAATAAATCTTCTAGAAAACTGACATATAAAATTTAATTTCTCTAGTTATAGTACCTACTCATAGGTTTGACCTCGAAATTAAGATAACAATTTACTCAGAATTAGAAAATAATGAATTATCTAGTTTAATATTTATATATTAGGTCCTTACATATGAAATTGGCGTTTTGCCGTACTGGCAACTTTGATCTCAAATATCTTCTCATTGGTTAGGAATTCCAAATTCAAATTTATACAGCTATTTACTCAAGTATTTGTGTTTCGAAAATTATGATTAATTTGTTTTCCTCAATTGTTTTTTTTCTTTGCGTCACTCAGTTTACAAAATGGAAAACTTGAAATATCGCGTTATTTACGAGTACGAGTTCCACCGTGGCACCAGTGCTGCAGAAACGGCTCGAAGGATTAATTATGTGTATGGCGACGGTGCCGCAAAAGAAAACACAGTGCGTTTTTGGTTCCAACGTTTTCGTTCTGGAAATTTCGACCTGCAAAACAAGCCCCGTGGACGGCCGGAGACCAAAGTTGATAATGAAGAATTGAAGGCTATTGTGGAAGCGGATCCATCGCAAACCACGTCCGAGTTAGCTGCAGGCTGCGGTGTTAGTGATAAAACTGTTTTAATCCACTTGAAGCAAATTGGGAAGGTGAAAAAGCTTGAAGGTGGGTACCTCACGAATTGAGTGAAGCAAATCAACAAACGCGCGTTGACTGCTGCGTTGCATTACTCAACCGGCACAATAATGAAGGGATTTTGAATCGAATCATTACCTGTGATGAAAAGTGGATCCTGTATGATAATCGGAAGCGCTCATCGCAATGGCTGAACCCTGCCGAACCAGCCAAACCATGCCCCAAGCGAAAATTGACTCCAAAAAAGTTACTTGTGAGCGTTTGGTGGACTAGTGCTGGTGTCGTTCACTACAGCTTTCTTAAATCTGGCCAGACGATTACGGCAGATGTCTATTGTCAGCAACTGCAAACCATGATGGAAAAGCTAGCTGCTAAACAACCGAGGCTGGTTAATCGCTCTAGGCCACTGCTGCTTCATGATAACGCTAGACCACACACTGCACAACAGACGGCTACCAAATTAGAAAAGCTTCAATTGGAATGTCTAAGACATCCACCGTACTCTCCAGACCTTGCCCCAACAGATTGCTATTTTTTTTTCGAAATTTGGATAACTTCTTGCAAGGGAAAAAATTCAACTCCGATGGGGCAGTCCAAACCGACTTCAAAGATTTTTTTGATTCCCGTTCGAATATTTTTTTTAGTAAAGGGATCGATGAACTACCTATGACATGGCAAAAGTGCATAGATAGCAATGGTACATACTTTGATTAAATAAATATATTATATTTAAAAAAAATCAACTTTATGTTCCTCCCATTCAAAACGCCAATTTCATATGTAAGGACCTAATATAAAATGTGTGATGGTTTTTTAAGTAATATGATTTTATAACTGTTAATGCAAAAACTTTGTTTTATATCACAATTGTATTTATGATTTTATTTTATGAGTCTCAAAATAGCTATTTAATTGTGATCTTAATCATCAGATGATGTATTTTTTCTCCGTATATCAGTGTAGTTAGTAGCCCTCTAGACGAGAATGTCAGATGCGCGCGGTCTCTCTGCGTCCGACTGTTTTACCGACTGAGGAAAGTTTAGCGGGAAATTTTCCGGAAACATTGTAAAGGAGCGCGTGGAACGGATGCCCGTTCCGAATTCAAACTCGCTAAATACTTCGCTCTTCAAAGGGATACTTCGCGCGCGGTCCTTTGAACTTGGAACTTTTGTGACTTGTGGAACATTCGTGAACCTATCGATACTCAATGGTGATAAAAAAAACTAATAAAAACTAAAAAAAAATGATTTAACTAAAATTAAAAATCCACATTTATCAAAAAACACTAAAATATTGAAATAAAAAGATAAAAAATGTATATTAATTCTATACCTAAAAAATATTTAAAACAATAGATATCATCGAATTATGTTCTGATAATTTAGAAATACTGTAATTGATACTTTTTGGTTATTATGATTCGTATTTTTTTCGTTAAAATATAATTTTTTTAGTAACTTTAAGAACATTTGCGAATCCCAAATTAATAATATTATTAAACGTTAATTCACAAAACTCATAATTAAAAAAAATTGATACAAGAGGCGTCCAAAATTTGATTCAGTCATTTCATAACCTCAAAAATGATGCGTAGTGTTGGTATTTTGTCACCCCCAAAATCCCCTGATTGTCGCGTTGGGACTCCGCAAGAAGAAGAGCCAGAGGAAACATTTGCCACCCGAGCCAAGGAGCAGCAGGCGGATGCGAAGGCAGCCAGCAAGTTCGTCAGGGTGTTGACCGTCTTAGCTTACGTCCTCTCCGTGTCCATGGCGGCCATCTTGCTGTCCTTGTACTACGTCCTAGTCTGGGATCCTCCAAAGCCTCCGAAGACAGCCGACCCTGAGAGCCCGATGGCCTTCAAAGATAACAGAGACAACCTGTCGTTTGACAATTCACATCTTTATAACACGGAAACATTTCTTCACAACAATGGTAAGTGTTTAAAATGATGTATTCCTTTAAAGGCGTTTCATTATACCAAGTTTCATTATATCAGAAGAATAAATCAACACTCACTTTTTAAACAAATTAAAATTAAATATCAAACATGTTTCGGACAACCCAGCCCTTCCTCAGTGATATAATATAGATATTTAAAATATTATTATATAAAATTGTTTACAAGTATGGTCAGTTTTGAATGATGTTACATCTGTCAAAAAATACCATATTTGTAAACAATTTCATAATTTTTTAAATATCTTCAGATGAAGATGGAGGTATACTCCGAAACATGTCGTTATTTTTGATAATTTGTGGATAATAAACTACGTTTTTTTCAATTTCCAAAGTTTATTATGCAGTTTTGATCTCCAGAATGTCATTGTTAGCAGTTATATTGTTTTATTTGTCTTTTTCTTTTTTTATGTACTTTGTATATACAACACTAACTTTAAAAAAAAAGATCAGATATGTTTTGGACAACCCGGTCCTTCCTCAGTGATATTATAGACATATTCAAAATATTGACAACCCTCATGTATGGAAGTGAAGGTTGGAGCTGGCAAGAGAAGGATGAAAGAAGGATGAATGCCGTAGAAATGAGATCACTAAGAATAATGTGCGGGAAAACGTTGTATTATAAAATACCAAACGATAAAGTAAGAAAGAAATGTAAGGCAGATGACTGAATCATGGATAAAATTAAAAAAGGATCCCTGATATGGTTTGGACATATGAAACGAATGGATGAGAGTAGAATGGTTAAAAAGTTGTACACAAGCAGCGTGAGTGGAAAAAGAAGCCGAGGACGACCGAGGAAAACATGGCATGACCAAATTAATCAATTACTAAAAGGCGGTCACATTCAAAGTCGAAAAAATCGACGTGCGTGCATGGTACGATGTATGAATGTAGAGGAAGCCCGAGAGGTATGCCAGGACAGAGCATTGTGGCGATCCATCCTCTCTGCCTACCCCTCCGGGGAAATGGCTTGATGGTTAGTTAGTTAGTTAGTTTTTTTTTAAATATTATAAAATTGTTAACAAATATGATCAGTTTTGACAGATGTTATATTATATAATAACATCTGTCAAAACTGCTCATATTTGTAAATAAAAAATTATAATATTTTAAATATCTTTATAATGTCACTGAGGAAGGACCGGGTTTTCCGAAACATGTCTGATATTTAATTTAAATTTTTTAAAAGTTTGTGTTGTATATACAAAGTATATACAAAAGAAAAAGACAAATAAAACATCAACACAAAGTATGGCGAACAAAGAAGAAGTTATATAATTTTTTTTTCAAGCACCACTGAAAGTAGGTTGATAATAGCAGAGTCATTAATATTAACAAGGTAAAAGTTTGAGTGACTTCAAAATATTAAAAAATTGTTATTAGTTTTTCGTTCACTATTGTTTCGTTACTGTTGAAGTATGATGCAACAAAATAAAATGTATTTTTTTTCATAATTACCTAACGTTTTGAGTCCTGTTGTAGAATAATATCATATATATTATTGAAATGCATTGGAAAATGTTGTAAAAAAATAATTTAATCTAGTCTCTCTAATCTTTTAATGTAAAGAAATAACGAATGCATTGATTTTATAATGTCAATGGCGAAGTACAAAAGGAATCTTCTTCATGTACGATATGTTTTTAAGATCGACGAACTTTCGACACCCAATAAAACGAGTGTTTATATTTCACCAGAGAAGATTAACGCCTTCAAAATATTTGGAAATTTCTAACATGTATTATTGCCGATGAGGTAAAAACAATCGATGATGATTGAATATTCTAGATACATTAAATACAAATGGAAACGAAAATGTATAATTTAATAAAGCAAGGCGAAACATGTCATCCTCATAAAATGTATTGTAATAACAACAACAACAACAAACCATCACGCCATTTCCCCATAGGGGTCACACCTCTCTAGCTTCCTCCACATTCATACAGCGAGTCATACACGCACGTCGATTCTTCCGACTTCTAACATGACCAACCTTTAAAATTTGATTAATTTGGTCATGCCATGTTTTCCTCGGTCTGCCTCGACTCCGTACTCCATTTACATTATTAACGAATACTTTCTTAACCATTCTTTCTCCATCCATGCGCTCCATATGTCCGAACCAACGCAGCGATCCTTTCATAATACCTTCTTCCGCTCTACATTCCTTTATTATATCAGCATAATAATATATTGTAATAAAACTTCTTTAAAACAGGAGTAGGCAGAAATAATGGACTGCCACATTTTTTTTTCCTGAGATACTTCTCTCAATTCCTCAACATTCATACATCGTGTCATACAAGTACGTCGATTTTTCCGACACATGGCCGATATTCAATATTTAATTTAATTTGATCGAGCCACGTTTTCCTCGGTCTTCTTCTGTTTCTAGTTCCATTTACATCGTTAACATGTACTTTTTTCCACTCTTTCTTCATTCACTCTTTTCATGTGTACAAAACCATCTTAATGTTGCTTTAATTATTTTGTTCATAACACTTTCATTCGCACCGGATTCACTTCTTATATTTTTATTTGACACTCTATCATACACAGTTTTTCTACTGCATTTATTCTACTTTTATTCGTATTAATTATTTAATATAAAGTTTTACATCATTGTTCAAGAAATGATAAATATTTCAGTCTTTAGCGGTTAATTGCTGTCGTTACATAATACATAACATTGCACAAATTATATTTTACCACAAGTCTGGATTGAAATATTTCCCATTAATTTATGTAGCAATTGATTTTAATTACGGACTTATAAATTATCTGGGTAGTTTAAATTATAAGTTTTCACAGAATATTGAAGGCATGCCCCGAAGAAAATGAACGTTAATTGAAAATGTCATGCGGCAGTCAGAAGGAAATTTCTTTGCGTAGGTAGAAAATCGTGTTTTCATGTATAATTACCGAAATTCAGAAGCCTTACAAAGCTAAAGTAAGGCTGGCCGCGAGATTAATTTCCAGTCTTAACCTATGTATACGGTATATAATAATATTGTAGCTTTAAGTATATGCATTATATAAACTGATACAGCACTCTTAGATGTTTGAGGAAATTAGGTGACGCGTGTATGTAAATGTTTGTAATCAAAGTATTTGCCAAGCATGAATTTCACTGAAAAGTTTATTTTAATGTGGATCTTATACGAGTATGTAAATATCATTATTAAAATTGAAGAAGTTACATAATATGTAGAAAATACTATTTTCCCAAATAAACTTTTAATTGGTTTGGTTCATATGGTGCTCCTGTAAATTTGGAGATATTTCGTGTATAAGTGAATTGTTTTGGTCAATTAAATTTTGCTGCACATTATAATAGTTAATTGTGATACGTAATACGTTTGTACTGTTTTGCTGTGAAAAATTATATTGGTTTTTTCGTTTTTATAAAGAATTTTGACAGGTGTAAAAATAAATTTTTCATTTGTTCCAATGACAATTTGAATAATTTCTTCAATATTACTTTAAAGTTCTTGCTGGTAAAGTGCCTAATTATAGCTAATTTAAAAAACGGTGGATACGTGTAACATAAATTAAATAAACACAAAAGTCCGGATCGTCCATGTGCAACATCGAAAAAAACATTATGTGTTATTACATTATGTGCTAAATAAAAAAAAACGGTGGATACGTGGAACATAAATTAAATAGACAATATGTGCACCATCTAAAAAGAACATTTTGTGTTAAATATATTTTTATTTTTATTTTATTTTATATCATTGTATTTTATATTATTTGTTTTACATTTATTTTGTGGATGTTGGAAGATCGAAGTGTGCGCGGTAGATGCCTATTGGTGGCGATGAGGTTCGCAACCCATCACACCGCGTCTCCCGGCGAGCGAAAAGAGAAGGATGGAGTGCCGCATCGGTTAAAGTGTGACAGTCCATTTTTTCTGCCTACCCTTTCGGGGAGACGGCGTGATGGTTAGTTAGTTAGTTAGTTAACTTTTAAGAAACATCTAGATCAATGATATCATCATCATCATCAGCCGTCTGTCATCCACTGTTGAATGTAGGCCTCCCCCAAAGCACGCCACCGCCCCTTATCCATTGCCGCTCTCATCCATCCATGTCTAGCAATCCTCTTCAGATCGTCGGTCCAGCGGGCAGGGGGACGTCCAACTCTGCGGAATCACTCCACTCCAGAACCCGTCTCCCCCATCGGCCGTCGGTTCTCCAAAAGATATTGCGCTCATCGCCACTTTAGCCCGCCCATACTCAGAGTCACCTCAGTCACATTGGTTTGTTGACGAATAAACGTTTCTAAATCTGTCCCTCAAGGTTATTCCAAGCATGGCTCTTTCCATGGTGCGTTGGGCGACCTTGAATCTGCAGACTAGACCTTTTGGCAGTGTCCACGTCTCGGCTCCGTACGTCATGACTGGCAAGACGCACTGGTTGAAGACTTTAGTCTTGAGGCATTGTGGTATTTTAGAGGTGAGAACATGACGTAATTTTCCAAAGGCCACCCAACCCAACTGAATTCTTCGGTCGGCTTCTTTCTCAAAATTGTTGAACCTAATTGAATGATTTGGCCAAGATATGTGTATTCTTGTACCACATCGACGGTTACTGATTTCGGGATAATATATGACTTTCGTCCTGTCCAAATTCATTCCGAGATAATCGATATACCGATATACCGATAACCGATATACACATTTTTGATACATTTGATAACCTATTTAATTACAACTTTGTGGTTATTGATACTGAAAATGTAACAGCACATTTAAATATCTCTCTGTCTCTCTCTTTCCCTTTGCCATTTCCCATAATTTGGGATCGGCCCTTCTCGTACGAAGACGTAAATCTCTTCTATCATAGCTCATCTCCACTGTAAGGTTCTTGTGTTGCAGCTCCTTTTCCATGTTTTTTAGGGAATGAAACAAAACCAAACAAGTGTAGTTCGAATATTCGGCTTCAAAGTTAATAAAAAAAACAAGAATATTTGAAAAATATTTATCGATTTGGTTTTTCTATCAGGATTTATGTGACACAAACGTGTATATCTTACATAATATCCCATACATCCGGTACATCATACTCAAATTGGATAATCTGGAAAAGCTAGTTGTAAATCGAAGTACGGAAGCCAAAGGAGTGAATGATTTTCAACAGACAGACAGCGTTAGAGACCAAAATGCCTGTCACGCTATGACCACTATTTGAGGTGTGAGCTACAGTGTGACTGAAATATTGCGAGAGTTCTTCTTCTTCTTTTAATATATCTGACGATCTGTGACACAGAATTCATGTCTCTTGGGATAATGAGGTCCAGCTGTCCCTCCATCTCTTATGCGGTCTTTCAGGTAAGCGGTGTCCGGAGGGGATTTCATAAACGGCTGTAATGAAAGTCTGTCACTATCCATTCGGGCTACTTTCCTCCATTATCGTCTTCTGGTTCTAATCCATCGAACGATATTTTCTATTTCGCAAGTTTTTCTTATGTCTGCTGTGAGAGTTTTTCCAGCAATTGATCTTAGGACCTTCATTTAAAATATCTTAGTAGACCCTTTGGTTCGCCCAGTGTCGGCCCGAAATTAAAAATAAATAATTAATATATTAATTTTATAATAACTAATAAATTTTGTGAAATTACGAAAGTCGATTTTTTTAAAAATATTTCTGGATAGTAAAAATATGTATTCTGGTATTTAAATAGAGTCTGAACTTACTTGTAGCGTACTCGGCGGTGAGTAATTCACACCGGAGTTGAAAAAAGACTGTCGGCCATGATCGGATAACTTCGGCTTTGTAGAGCGTCCGCGTCGTCTCCGTCACAAAATGCGCTAACAGTGGAAGCGATGGAATACGTGCATGAATAATAGAGACGATGCTCCATAAATCCGAAGTTAGCCGACCATGCCGACAGTCTCTTTCATAAGCCCGATGTGTATTACTTAATGCCGGGTAATTTAAATGCTTGTACAATCTTATTAAGTTTATTCCTTTGAACTAGTTGATAACTCTTTCAGATTTATTTTTGTACTATAACTTTTTATTTATTACCTCTTGTTACAACCTTTAATGGTCAAAGTGAGCAAAGGGGCTCAAATGTTCAAATAAATGAAAATAAAATACAACAATTTTCAAGTTAGAGAGAGAGAAAGACAATGGACCACCACTTAATTCTTTGAGAACTCCGTTATCTTGGAGGTTATCCATCTTGATGTTCCAGATGGTTATCTTCGACAGCGTCAGGACAAACTGTTTTATCTCCCAGCATGCAGAACCAACCTGCCTCTGGTGATGCTAGTGGGGATAGCAATGAAACTGGTGAACATGATCGCTTCGGAGATCGACGTCTTTCATATTCGTGAAAGTACGTTCAGAAGACAAATACTCTTGACTTTGGAGAGTATTAAGGCAGAAACATACTATTAACACGCGACGTGGCGTGTTTACTCCCACCATCGGCAACACGTCGATCTAGCTCGTCTGGATCGGGTGGCGTGTGCGCGCATGGCGTCGCGTCGGGTGTTCGTAGTGTGATTCTGTCCATAGAAAACAATACAATTTGATTCGACTCAACACGCATCACGTTTCATCGGGTGGCGTGGCGTGTTAATAGTATGTTTCTGCCTTTATGTATTCCTAATGTCGAACCATCTCTCATGCGTTCCTGGTATTATATATTTTATATGTTTTACCTGTTCTAAATAGATGCCTTAAACTATTATATAATTGTTTTTTTGTAATATCTTTTGAGAAAATAAACTAATTTGATTTGATTTGATTTGATTCATTCGAATCCTGGAATCACTGACCGTATCGTGAGAATAATATTGAAAAGAAATACGCTGTCTTTGACTCAACTGAAATAGCCAGATGCAATGCAAACGGAAACCATGTCCATTCCACAAACGTTTCAACAACAAATGAAATGATACACATGTTATAGTACAAATTGGCCATTAGCCCGGAAAAACAAGACAATTTGGTTCATTCAAGATGAAATGTTTAATTATTGTGTTTATAAAATGGATTGGGTACTTTAAAATGATATTTTGTTTTCTGAAATAGTTTGAATATTTCAAATTTTTCAAATGCGCATCAATAAACATACTAAATAATGAAAATATTTTTATTTTTGAAAAATCTTTATAAAATGTATGTATTGTACAATAAAAAATGTATATACAACGTCAATATCATTTGATTTTAACTAAATACGTATACAAAGGACTATTAGACGCACTTTTTTGAGTGAAATGCAAAATGTTGAGTGTTAAATCTAAAATTCCAGTCTAAAAAATGACCATATTATCGATGTCGCGATGATTACAATCACTTCTTATAATTGCATTTGACACACTACCATTTACAGATTTACAACACATTCGTCTTAGAGATCTAATTTATACTGCATTTATTCTATTTTCATCCTTCTTTTGCCAGTTCCATGCTTAGCTTTTATTTCATTTCATTTATTTATTTTAAACATATCTAAAGCATTACAGAATTTTTTCCAATACACTAAAGATACAAGTTAGAGATACACAATAATAAGTAATACATAATAGATTAATAAAAATACCTTCAATACCTAAGCGTCGGCACAAGAACACCATTGTGCACTGCAATCATAGATTTTTTGGATAGGCTTTTGTTTGCGATGACAACTTTAAGTGCACCATTTACTCTGTTGCCTGCCCCAACCCTTCTTTCAATATCCTTCTCCACTTTCCAATCCTTTGTAAACATACTTCCTAAATAAACAAATTCAAACATAATATTATAGTTAGAATAACAACTCATATAAATTAAAGTAACTATCACATTAAAGGCCCAAGTGGCATCTCAAGAACCAGGAAAATGCTTCACTTTGCTGCAAACAATTTTTTAGGATTGAAACTTTAAAAAAGTAATATATGGTGTTTTTTTAGAGGTTTGGTTTTTAAACTGGCAACATTATTTCTACAGACTGTCAATTTGACAGTTGACAGTTGATTTGTAAAAGTCAGTACATTTTGCCATTTCACCATGAATAGACTGACGTCAGAACAGCGCTTGCAAATTGTGCAAATGTATTTTTAAAATCATGGTTAGGTTCGCCAAACTTATCGTGTACGACGTCCATTTTACGGTCGACATCATCGTCCATCCGAGCAAGTTATTCGGAAGACCATGGATCGTTTTCGCATCACGTACATACGAACCACAAAGACGACAATTGTCGAAAATTGGATTTCACGATTGCGCTTCATTCGAGCTAGCCGTGGCGCTCATATGCCCGAAATCATATAAACAATAATGGCATCAAATTATCTACATATGAAATAAAGCCAATATCATAGATATAAACATTATTTTAATGTGTTTTTTTTCATTTTGAATATGTATTGTATACCTCCTATATAAACAATCTAATTTTGTTAAATCAATTATGGTTTAGGGAATCTGCTTTAATTTTGGTTTAAATTGTATTTGAATACGCTTCTCTTTAGTAAAATATACTTGAAGAGCTCTGGCTTCCCTTTTCATTAAAGCACTGCTTCTATATTGCCAGTAGCCCGCATATACTTCAGAATTGGCAATGACGTTGATACTAATATTATGCGACCATGTCTCCGGGGGTGAAGTCACTCTAATCCAATAAATTATCGGGAATCCCCTGAGAATTTTATATAACACACGTTTTGCACGCTGTCCGAAATGTTACCACGAATCTTATGAATACGGAATGTTTTCAAGGTAAAATAAAATATAAAAATCAAATACGGTTATACTTCTGTCTAACTCCAAACATCATTCATTATCATAACACTTAGACGAACGTGATGAAATACGAAGTAGGATTTTTAGAATGAATTCAAAAGGTCATATATTTCACGGGTGTGAATGATACAATATAAAGGTATAGAAGTTTTCTGTTCTTCACATTCAACCGCTATCTTTAAAAAGGTAGTTTATACTGTATTCTTTTTAAGGTATTTTTTTTAGAGGTATACGAGTACAATACGTATTCAAAATGAAGAAAAAAACCACAATAATGTTAATGTCTATGATATTGGCTTTATTTAATAGAAATTTTATGCCATTATTGTTTAAATATGATTTCGGGCATATGAGCGCCACGGCTAGCTCGAATGAAGCGCAATCGTGAAATCCAATTTTCGACAATTGACGTCTTTGTGGATGCGTATTATCCACTAGAGTGTACGTGGTGCGAAAACGATCCATGGTCTTCCGAATAACTTGCTCGGATTGACGATTATGTCGACCGTAAAATGGACGTAGTGCACGATAAGTTTGGCGAGCCGAACCATGATTTTCAAAATAAATTTGCACAATTTGCTAGCGCTTTTCTGACGTCAGTCTATTTATGGTAAAATGGCAAAACGTAATGACTACAAATCAACTGTCAAATTAACAGTCTGTAGAAACAATGTTGCCAGTTTAAAAACCAAACCTTTAATTTTGTGCAGTCCCCCTACTTTCGTAATATTGTTTTTTTTTTTACAAATTTACCTAAAAAAATTGTTACATACGAGTACTCGTATTTAAATTATTGTGGAAGTTACGTAATAAATTATAATGGATATTTTTCGTTGGCAACCTTTTTTTTAGCTCATCAGCGACTTCCGGGCAGTAGAATTCGGCAGCGATTTAGTTCATTCGAAAAATCGGACATGAATTTCCCGAAGGGGATAAAAAATATGGTCGCCGCCGAATTCTACCGACCGGAAGTCGCTGTTGAGCTTAAAAGTAAAGGTCGTCGCCGATTTCGACCGGCCGATTTTCACGAATGAGCTAAAAAAAAAGCGTCCTGATGTTGTTCAGGGACCCCCAAATTAATTTTAACGCGGACCTCCTGAAAGATCCCAGGGACCCCTGGTGGTGCGTACGGACCACTTTGGGAACCACTCACTGCCCTACATAAAATCCCTGGTGAAGGCAAAGAGAATCACTGTGCAAGAAAGCATTCGCCACAGTGATCGCCAACGTCCGCGTGCCCTGTCACGGCACATTAAGAAGAAGAAGATTAATAAAACATTTTGTACAAAAATCATTTTAACAATCTTAACAACTCATGTATTGTAAAATCATTTCTTATGTGTTTCACTAATGATGTTTTGTTGACGTGAAAACAAAAAAGTAATGAAAGAATCAGATTGCTGCCATCAGATTGCTGTCGCATCAGAGTTCAATACAATGGATAGAAAGAAACATTTTGATCTTGTGAGATATTTTACAGAGTGCTAAAAATGATCAGGAATCATATCGTAAACTCGCAAGAAATACGGTTCTTCAAATAAACGTTCTATAGTCTAACAGTTTACATGTGATATGAAAGAGCACGGAATGTGTTTTGCCAAAATATTTTTGGAAGTAGTATCATTTTATCCCAAAATATAATTCCGTTATTTCTAAATTTGAAATAGCGTCAGAAGCAGGCAGATTTTTTTGCTGTGTAATACTACAATACAATAATTAATTTGAGATGAAGAAGTTTTCTAGAAGTTTCATTGTATTTTATGTGAAAGACACGTTTCGCGTGTCTAAAGCATAATCATATATATGCTTCTTCTTCTTCCCTTTTGGTAGACTCAGGAGTCTGTTATTTCAGGCGGGTCCTCTTGAGACGCTGAACTCCAGCTTTCTCTCCACCGTTTCGGGGGTCTTCCTGGTCGGCGTTGTCCGTTTGGCGTTCCATGGAGAGCTATGTGTGGTATCCTATTTGAGCTCATCCTTTCTACGTGTTGATGCCAGTATCGCCGTCTTTGACGTCCCCGTAATCAAATATCATTCACATAAAATATAATAAAACCTATAGAAAACAGACATCTTCTTTCGTATTAATTATATTATATAGTATGGAGTTTTACACCTTTGTTCAAGAAACAATAAATTCTATAATACAAGTGTAAATTTATTGACAAATGTTTTATTTTTTATTTATTTTCTTTCATTTTGTAAAAGACATCGATGAATAAGTAGTATCATAATGGAAAAAAAATGATATTTAAAAAATCAAATTCAAAATCAAATTTATTTATTTATCCAAATAGACATAACGAATATAAAAATATTTAAGTCGCCATTTATGAAGAATGCAACGGCATAGTAACACATGAACAAGTCCGATCCAAATGAGGCTGAATACTTTCCAATATTTGAAGTATTTTTCCTTTGAATATTATTTCATGAACATGAAAAATGACGATCACCAAAGGCAGGTTGGTTCTGCATGTAGGGAGATAAAACAGTCTGTGCTGACACTGTCGTAGACACCGGGAACATAAAGGTGGACACCTTCTCAAAGAATCCAGTAATAAGTCTGAAGAAATGGATTTATCATATTGTGTAATATGATGATTTGTAAAGCGCTGTTTTAAGAATTAATCATCTCAAAGGTGCCCACTATATATTTGAATTTAATGATATTTTAATATGTAACTTATAGCGAACCTTAGCAGTTCAGATACATAAAGCCCAAATGACCTTCTTGGCGATAGTTACACGTGTTATTCGACAAGGTGGAAACTTAAAAACTGACAGTTTTATGACCGCTCTGTGGAGTATCTGCGGTCCATCATCGCCACCAGATACGCATTAAAATATCAAAAATAGCCCCAGAAATAATATCTCATGATTGGTGAATTTATTCGAATATCAGAGATCGCTGGTTTAATGCTTGCCGCACTTACTGCTTTGAGCCGTTTCGCGTAACTTTATGAACTCGCTGCGTGGGCTTTCATCTTGGGTATTAACAATTAATGTCTGAAGAAGGCGATCGCTGTTGTTTGGCCATGTTTGATCACTATATTACTTCGCCGTGAACTGTACTCGTGGTTTCGAACTATACTTGTTACATACGGTAAGCAAACACGTATACTTGTATATTTGCTTAACCCTTACCACTCCATTATTTTTTGAAATTGTTTGTCAGCCAACTCTAATTTAAATAATGTCAAAATATTTTTATTGATAGGTAGTTACAAATAAAAATCGTTAAAAATTCATTTGTAATGATTTATTCTTAAAAAAAAAACAATTTACAAAAAAACATTATGGACTACTTACCTATAGTTTTACATAGTATGGTACTTTTTAAAACAATCTCCAGGATGGAGACCAGGTTTTCTGGAACAGGTCTCACAAAACCACACTGTTTCCCGTCTTCCCCCTGGAATCTTTCTGTTACTGCACACGGTACAGTCTTTAGAACCTTTTTCAAGTTTCGCAATGAAGTGGGGCTTTATCCGCATGACGGCTCTAATCTGCATGACGTATCACGCAAAGTTCCCGCCATTTTAGGTTATGTGAATTTGCAAGGATTATTTTATAGTAAAATGGAAACGGAAAACTGTCAAAATGTTGAACGTGGAATTACATGTTTTTTTAAAACAAATAATCACAAGAAACAACGACACGTGTCAAGTCTTATCTTGTCGGCTGCCAGCCGACAACTGAGTTGTAGCGTACATATAGCGATGTCGGCTGGCATTCGACAAAGGAGTGGTAAGGGTTAAGGACGAGAAAACACACCTAACCTTCTTCGCTATTTTCAATTTAAGGGCAATCCCTTAGATTTTGTATTTGGGCATTTGTATCGCGGTCCCTGTGAACCTCCTCATTTGTAAAAATGTGCGGTTCATCATTTCAGCCTACTTCTTCGGAGAGCGAAGTGATGCTTAATTATTAAGTAAGCACAGACATGTTTCAGATGGTTGTCACCCCTTCTTGATTTTAAAATCTTACCAATCTTCTTCGTCGCAAGGCCATTATTGTGGAATGTTTGGCTGACTTCGTGTCGTTTCTAGAGTCACCGGGTGTTAATTAAAAAAAACACTACACGTTGAGACATCTTATTTCCCACCAATCTTAAAAATAACGATTCATGTACTACATACGTGTAGAAAAACAATGAGAAAAAGTCCTCAAATATTTATTTAAAAAAATATATTTATTTATTTATTGTAGTTTTCCTGAACAAACCCAAAAAACGTTTTCATACGAACGCACGATACACTCACATTGTTGCAAACGCAAAGTTAAACGGAGCACCATGCACGCAGCTGCATAAATAAATTAATGAAAATAAATTTTTATTACCTATACGAAAGCTTTCGTGAATTGATTTAGGAGCGAGCAAGAATGGTGAAATCATCGGTGCTGCGGTTAAGTCTTCAACTAATGGTTTCCACAGCGATCACCAATAAACAACGTTTTATCAAGTAATTACGTTTTAAATGTGAACTTGTATGTGGCTAATGTTGTAATACAGGATGCGGCAGCATAACTTCCTTTTTTAAAATCCGCGCCATTCAGTCGGTTGATGTCGTAGCGGAGCGCTAGTGGTCTCGTTTGAGAAGCGAAACTATAAAGTTTTGTCCCGATATAGTTTAGTCGGCATCGTGCGTTGGAACAGTGAGGAGCGTGCGTTTGCAGTTGAGGCCTACTTTTCGAACTGATGTTCAAGGGTGCGGCAGCATAATTTCCTTTTTTCAAAACTTAATAAGACCCATTGCATGAATCCGAATTTTTTTATTTGTTTTTTTTTATAATGTAGGCACATACCTAATGTTTTGTTTTACCTAGTTTTTGAAGATCAAATCAGGTAGGTGACGTCCCCCATTCTTCATACACTGAGTAAATCCATTTCTGGCGTTTGTCATGACTCTTGCCAGCATGTCAGGCGTTATCTTGGCAATTTCTTCCTGGATGTTGGTCTTCAAATCTTTTAGGGCCCCTAGACGGTTTACATAAACATGGGATTATTAGATGTGTATGTATTAGAAAAAAAAAACAACTTTATTTATTTTTGGTGAACTAAAGGTAATCATAAGGTGGAATTCTAAATAACTGGATTTTTATCAAACCTAAACGTGATTTTTTCAGTGCTTAGTTTTTTCATCTCACAAGTTTAACCTTTCGCAATCCGGGTTGATGCTTGAATAGGGGCTTTTCAAAATATCCAATATTCAGATTAATTAGTATTAGCAAACCATCTGACCATCACGCCGTCTCTCCGAGGGAATAGGAGACAAGCAGAATAATATTTTTTTTCCGGACCTACTACGATTGATTCTTAAATATTCATATACATAATATTTAATAGATTTGATCATGCTACGTTTTCATCGGTCTTCCTCTATTTCTAATTCCATTCAAATCATTAACCTATACTGTTTTTATCAATATTGATTCATATTTTTTTCTTGTGTACAAACCATTTTAAAGAACCTCGTATTATTTTGTTCGTAAACCTTTGACACTGCAATCACTTTTTATATTTGTATTTGGCA
Organism: Lepidostoma basale; assembly: GCA_022606425.2. Lineage (NCBI taxonomy): Eukaryota > Metazoa > Arthropoda > Insecta > Trichoptera > Lepidostomatidae > Lepidostoma > Lepidostoma basale. Next base: position 604,813 of record JAHDVF020000880.1, read on the forward strand.
CAATTATTTGATCCATCTTTTGCCAGTTCCATGCATCGCTCCCACAGATAAGGGTCTGTACAAAAACATCATTATGAGCTACCATCTTAGCTTTTTGGGGTAAACTCCAAGCGCACCATTCATTTTATTCCCTGCCCCAAATTTTTTTTGAATATTCCTCTTCACTCGTCCACCTTTTGTGAACATTTTTCCTAAATATATAACAATATTTGAACAATGTTTCTTTTTATGTTTTAAACTTTGTACACAACACCAACTTTATTAATAAAAAAAATTAAAAAACGAACATGTTTCGGACACAGAAGCCCTTCATCAGTGATATAAATATTATAAAAATGAACTAACTAACTAACTAACCATCACGCCGTCTCCCCGAAGAGGTAGGCAGAAAGAATGGACTGCCACACTTTTCTTTCCTGACATATTTCTCTTAAAAAATAGCGAATGAATTGCTTATAAAAATGAAAAAAAAAAACGTGAATGTGGTCTGTAATAAATGAAATAAATCATTTTAGTATCTGTCTAACAAACCATATTCATGAAATTTTATTAAAAATAGTTGGTGTTGTCTACAAAGATAAAAAAGAAATAATCTTTAATGAATCCGCAACACAAAGTTATGGCGAATATATAATAGATAAAGAGTATATTTTCTATTGTAGTTTCATACGCAGTTTTTTTATTTGTAATATATTATGTTCAATGTTTAATTATTACTAAATATAAAATTTCGTTTGATTGATCACTGATTTATCAAACAAGAAAGTAGTTGGTGAACGTACGTTGTGCTCTTTTAGTGAAAATTTCGTACGTGAAATATGATCCAATAACGACTCCCGCGTAAAAGTATATCGCATTAACAAATTAATTTAACAAAACCTATCGACCTTATGCGGTATAATGTACACACTTTTATAAAATACAAACCTCGACAATCAATCACTTTAATATAATATAGAATCTATTTTTTACTACATTCATCATCTTATTCTTCTTCTCGACGCTACATCCCGGTGTGGAATTTGGCCTCCTCCACTGACACCTGTCCCTGTTCATCTCTCTTCATACTCCAGGTCTTAAAACCTCGTCGTTCGTGATGTGGTCTCTCTAGGCAGTGGCGGTACTCCCATAGAAGTCCAGAAGCCCGGCTTGCGTAAGAAATTTTGAATCAAAACCTCTTCTGGCTTACAGAGGTTCAGCTCTTGTGGCTATTCCTCTTACATCTGATGGGAACATTATTGAAAGGTGATTTGGTGGGTTGTTGGTTATGCGGGGGCATGATTACTTAGATTTTGAGGTTTTGATTCAAAATTTCTTACGCAAGCCGGGATTCTGGGCTTCTATGGGAGTACCGTCACTCTCTCTAGGAAATGACTAAAATTCTCCTGTAGCACCACATCTCAAAGGTCTTCAGTCTTTTTAATGTTTTATGATTAGGCACCATGTTTCGCAGCCGAACTTCAAGATGCTCCATACATACGTTTTAGTAAGTTTTATACAACATGTTGAATGTATACAAATACTTGTAGACGAATACATTGCGGGTTATCAAGTCAAGGATTAATTTTATCTCAATAGAGACGAAGATGCAAACTGTAAACTGAATATGGTGATCGAGGTGTTTACAGGACTTATGACCTGTCATTGGTTGGGTTGAGCGCACGCTTTATGTAATTACAACATTCTCCATTCCACCTTTCTTATGACCACCATGTCTGACAAATTTTTGGAAGTTGTATATATGTCAATATCCGACACCACAATTCACATGTCAGTTTCAATGCGCCATCTATGAAGATTAGATTTAAGCATTGCAGAAGTTCTTTATAACGCAATGTGAAAGGCTACCGCCTATTAACGCACTGCTAGATAACGCCTGGAAATGTCACTCCAATTTATATGCTAACTTTGACCACACCTCGATCGCCATATTCAGTTTCCAGTTTGCATCTTCGTCTCTATTGAGATAAAATTAATCCTTTTAGTAAGTTGTTTTCAGCATAGTAAGTGAGATAATGTTGGGGTTTCTTTGATATATTAACGTAGTGTTAATATGGTACTCTGTGTAAGGGGATACAAAATATTATAGTAGCAACGAGTAATCCTTGTGTACACAGAACCCTGCGTACATCACGTTCATATGTCACCAGGAGCAAACAAAGGCGAGCGAAAGCTCACAAAACATTTGCCCATTAGCGGAAAAGTATTTTTCTAACGAAGTTACAAACGATCCAAATAGTAAGATGACATGTGTATTTTGGAGAAATCCGTGTAGCTCGTCTTTTTGGACCGACGTTTCGGAGATAGCTGCAATCTCCATCTTCAGGGTGGTTATAAATGTCGACCTTCGTAAGAGAGTGGTAAGAGCTCTGACTTCCATACCGAAGGTTCCGGGTTCGATTCCCGGCGATGGCAGTGTGCTTGTCACACTGTCTTTAGTCTGGTGTAGAATTCACATGACAATAAAATGGCGATAGATTGGCTACCTATCACATGTCATAAGAAACAATATAATACCTAAAATAAATTGTATACAGTAATTGGGTTCAAACGACCTGTTGTATACAAGAAAAAAAGTGTGTGATGGGTAATGTATGTTTAACTCATTCTACGCTGTGCCGTGTCGCCGGCAATGTGAGAGCGAATGGGACGTCTCCGAGTTTATTGTCTTTGTCTAAAGTGCTCTCGTAACAAAAAATCGATGTGATATTTTAAGTAAATTAATAGAATATAATGTTAACACAGGTTTATTAGTTTTTTCCATTTTTTTGTTTTGTTAAAACCAACCGGTTTCGCTTCCGTCGGAGCTTCGTCAGGATCAGAAAAGCGATCAGTCTTTTTTGTAAGTGGTATAAGAATTAATAAAACTGTTAATATTATTTTGAATAATGTCACACCACAAATTCAGTGCTTTATACGAAAGTATAAATTTATAGAAGTGTTAAATTAAGTTCATTTATCCAACTTAAATATTTTAATAAGTGTTTGAAGACAACGGTAATTATAGGTAATATTATAAATAATTTACATTTAAAAAAAGTAAATATGCACCATTAAAAAAGTTTAGCAACAATAAATTTTAATGTTGGTGAATGAATTCTTGAAGGAAAGGAAAGTTTATTTCTATTTTTCTTTTTTATACACTTTGTATTTACAACACTTTTATTAAAAAATAAAATTATATAGACATGTTTCGGACAAACAGTCCTTCTTCAGTAAAGACACATATTTATAAAAATATTATAATATTGTTGTTGTTGTTTACATGATCTGACAGATGTTAACATCTGTCAGATCATGTAAACAACAACAATTTTATAATATTTTTACAAATATGTCATCATCATCATCATCGGCTGTCCCTCGTGTCCGAGGAAGACTGTCCTTCATGGTTGTGGGTCCGCATGTGACTGAAGAGCCCGATTCTGGACCCACATATTTTGGGTATAAATATGTATCTTTACTGAAGAAGGACTGTTTGTGCGAAACATGTCTACATAATTTTAAATTTTTTAAATAATATTTGTTATAACAAAAGCATAAACGTTCCAAAATAAATCTTTACAACATCTGTCAGATTATGTAAACAAAAACAATTTTATAATATTTTTATAAATACGTATCTTTACTGAAGAAGGATTGTTTGTCCGAAACATGTCTATATAATTTTATTTTTTAATAAATGTGTTGTAAATACAAAGTGTATAAAAAAGAAAAATATAAATAAACCATCATAACAACACGGCGTATATAGAAGAAAGGAAACTTTTTCAACTTTTCATGAAAGGAAGAAAATATTTATAATTGAGTCTGAGAAATCGTAGGAATTATTGAGCCGTTTCTATAGTCGCGGTAATGAACTTTTAAAACGAAATGAAGCGCTATAAATGCACGAAGTTTCGAGATAAAGTGATTGCGCAACCCGTTTCGTCCATCCCGTTATTGATTTTCCTCCCGGAGTGGAGCTGCGCGCGGGCGGGGCGGCTGTCCGCACGTTTCCCGCGACAAATAAACAAAGTTCCCACTTACAACTCGCATTGACAAGTCCAAATTTACCGAGCTGTCGATAAATCTCGCTTCATTAACCTCCGCACAAATACCGGCAACAGTAAAAGCTCCGTCTGTCTCGTTAAGTGCGGCAAACATTGTACGGCGGGCGAAGTTGCGGAGCGCCACGTGCGAGCCGATAATATTGCGGGCCGGACCGAACCGTTTACCGCGGAATGATTTAATATGCGATTTTCCAGAAAGAATTTCTCCAGGCCTTCCTTAGTTCCGTACGCGTTATTGCGGTGAGAATGTGCTCATTAAAGCGGACTGAAATAGACCTGAGGCGGTCGGTTTGATAAACATCTGACAGTGTAGTTGTTGCCGAGTTGTTAACATTAAATTAATGTACTGCAGTATCGGCGCGGTTGCCTTTTGTATCGTTCGTTTTTATAGCCATAATAATCGGACAGACAGTTTTCCGGATATCAAAGGTGGTTCGGGGAGTTCTCATGAGGATTGCGGCGACTACAGGACCGGTAGCTAATCGGGCGAGCGCCGAGAGGTGCATTCGGGTGGATCGATTTCGTTGAAACTAGAGCAGCCACCGCCTTTGAGCGCAGTCGATGGCGAGTGTTCGAGGGCAGCGCTAGAGCTGAATTGTCCTTTCTGCTGCATAAAAAAATACAAAGATGAGCTGTAAATCCGCGATGAACAACAGCATCCGCTCCGGCGCCGGGTCTTTCCGCCAGAACAGCATCCACGAGAAGCTGTACTCGACCCCGTCCTCGGAGGAGAAGATAAAGTTCGCGGGGGAAGAATCTAAAGACCGGCTGTATGAACCGAAGCAGAACAAAAAGATGGTTCGGGTGGTGACGGTGATAATCTACGTGTTCTCCGTATCGCTGGCGGCCATCATGCTGTCATTGTACTACGGTTTCTTCTGGAAGGCCCCCTCCCACTCCCCTACCAGCTCTCCCCGGCGGGCGCAGATCACCGACAATGTAACTAGTAACAAAACAGCGTGTAGTTGCGTAGATCCTCACGGTAGGTGTCACCTCACGCAGCTTCTGCTCGCCCACTCCCACACACACACATCACTCCGGGATATATTATATTATGATATACTAGGCCTCACGCACACACACATTGTTTATCCTACTTCCTTCTTGCACTCCAGATGCCGCTGGAGAATAGCACAAATATTACAATTTTCATAAAATAACACACTTTGTTCAATATATTACTTTAATACTGCATTTATGAAACAAGTGAGCAATTATTAATAAGATATTTGATGCATCCTTAAACACAAACACAACATAGAAAAGGACACACATTACGTATTAAGGTTACTTCACTCGAACAATATAGTTTGCACTTTTTATATACACAACGAACTTTTTCAAATAAATTTATATGCACTGATTATATATGCAAAAATCACTGTACAAAAACAGGTGTGTGGATTAAAATATTTGCGGTAGGTAAGCTGTGTACTATATATAATGAATTTACACATTAATACATTAACTTTAAAAATTTTATACGTAAGGTTATATCAAACCTACTTAAGCACTGTATACGAAGAAAAAAAACTACCCTTACACGCAACACATTACACATTTTAAAATCCAGATATGAAATAAATAGGAAGTGTTAATTTTTATCACTGAATCTGAATATACGTTTGATTGTTTAACGGAATAGTAAATTAATAAATTACAATTTAAAAGTATCATTTTGACACCTAAATATGCAAACGTTTAGCAAATTTAAATACGAGTATTATATAATACATAATATTTTTAATAAATCTCTTATGATTATAGGAAATTATTGAACAATATTTCCTTTAATTTTAAATAATGTAGGGCCCTATACAGGATAAACAATATTATGTAGTCATTATAGATATGGGGAAGAATACAGATCCTCATATTTATTCTGTAAGTAAAGTTTCTTAGTTATATTCCCATTATTGCTACACGAAAATAATACAACTTCGATTCAAAACGAAAATAATGGTAGTACATAGGTAAAAAGCAAAATAAATAACGATGTTTTCATGTACTTAACGAAAAAATTAAATAAAATTTATGAAAATTACGAAACAAATCTTGGAATATTATTTACAAATACAAACAGCTCTTGTATTTGTAAACAATTATATTTAAATAACAAAACTATTTTTTTTTATTTAGACACTAACAATTGAATAAAAACAATTTAATTATCAGTTATTAAAAAAACAACAATAAATTGTACGTAACAGAAATCATTTAATTAATCCGAAAGAAAACGTCTGTTTTTTAGAAGTTTTTTATATATATTATATGTGAATGACATGTTTCGCCTGTCTAAGACATTATTAAATGTTGAAGGATATTTGATAATGCCTTATACAGGCGAAACATGTCATTCACATTAAATATAATAAAACTTCTAGAAAACAGATGTTCATATTCTTATTAATGATTTAATATGAGGTTTTATACTATAGTTCAAGAAACAATAAATAAATTATTAAGTATATACTGTATACATTTTTACTTCAAGTAAAAGGCGATATTCTTCTTCTTGTCCTGTCGCACCTCCATGGTGCATAGGGCCTCAACCTTCTCCACCTGACTCTATCGCATGACTGATGCCTAACATCATCCCAAGTGAGGCCTGCCGCTTTAACCTCGTCCTGAAGGGTTCTTCTCCAGGTGTCTCTAGGTCTGCCTCGCTTCCTCTTTTCCCCCATATGGGATCAGTCTAGTGTGCCCTGAGAGATGCAGGCTGGGTTCCGTCTTAGGGCGACTTGTTCTTTGATTGGCTTTTCGCCTGCCATGGTCCAGAGAACGGCATTTGACACTGTTTGGGGATAAAAGATCTTGAATAAAGGCGGTAAAATTATTAAGAATTAAAGTACAATAATTTATATTCACTTTTACTCATATATTTTTAAAAATACGTTGTCAAAAATTCGAATTTTTGTTATATGTCAAGTAGTGTTCGTATATTCAGTAAAGTAGGTCAGAGTTCTAGGCATTTGTACTGGATTCGTTCACCTTTAACCTAAATATCAAGTCAAGGCATTCCTTCTGGTACCTTTTGTTATATTCACCCCCCAAGAGATTCCATGTAGCTGTCTTTCTATTTCAAATTAGGTAATAAGGATATTTAGAATGTTAGTTACTCGTAAAAAACAAGTTTAGGCAGTATATATATTTCTAATTTACTAATATTATATGTTGTCAATATTGATTAATTGACAAATTTACAAATACGATTATTTAAAAAAACATTAATTAAAAAAAAAATATTATTTTTTTATTATTATGTAAATTTAAAAAAAGGTGTACATTTTATAAATTTACTATACATACCTACTATGTGTACAATTTATACAGAAATATACCAGCTGTAATAGTTTGAAGTACCTATACGAAAAAAATATCTATTCAATTAAACAAAATCAAATTTAAGAAAAATATTGTAATTAGGTAATACCAATGAAAACGTATGTTTTCTGCATAATCAAATGTTGGAAATAAATATCAAGGACTTGTGATAATGCCTTAAACAGGCGAAACAAGTTATTCACATAAAATATAATAAAACTTCGAAAATTATTCGTATTAATAATTTAATATGGAGTTTGAAATTATTGTTCAAGAAACAATAAATAAAAATATTATCATTTGGCAAAATTATACACATTGATCCCACACTTGTGTGTATACGAAATATTATTTTAGTTAAAATGTAAGTATGTAAATAATTATACCAATAAAAACATTCCTCTTTATGGCCATATACAGGTGTACCTATAATAAGAACATTTCATCAAATTCAATTATTGTGACGGCTAGAAAATTACGTGAAAATTTGGATAGAAAAAATGTGAATTCAAAACCCACTATTTATCGTTTAGTGAATGATCTTGAAGAAAGGGCTTCTGCAGCAGATAAGCACAAGCCTGAGCCACAATGTACGAGAAGATCAGTTGAAAATATTGCTGCTCTTCGAGAAAGTGTTCAAAACACTCCATCAACCTCAATTCCACACCAGGCCCAACAAATTGGACTTAAGACAACAACTTTGTGGAATTAATATTAAAAACAAGTCTTGAGAAAGGTTTCAATAGATAATTCGAGGTTTTAATTAAAATGTTCACAAATACGTTATTATTTTTTAAAATATTGTTTTACATTTTACAGCATTTACACAAGAATTTTATATTGATGGTATTAGAATTTATACAACTTCCAATATGAGCAGAAAATAGCTAATTTTTCTACTTATTCTTCTTCCTTAGCTGTCTCCACTGCTGGATGTAGGCCCCTTTAAACTCCATTTTTCTCTATCCTGTGCGTATCTCATCCATTTTTTTCTTCCCCCGACTGAAATTAGGTCATCAGCCCATATTTTTTGGGGTCGACTGATGCTCCTTTTTTCCTACCATGGCCAGGCTTGAACCCAAATCCTCTGGATCAGGAACCAAGTGTTCTGTCCCCTAGACCACCACCCGGTTAAATGGAATAAATGATTCCCTGATTCACAATTCGACGCAATTGATTCAACAATTTTTCATTTAAGCCTATACAAAAAAAAAAAAAATTATACCTACCCTTTCTTCACAATGGTAGAATCCTTAAACAAAAGATACCCAAAATATTATAATACATAACCCTAATACAACGTAAATTCATTTGTCTTAACATAAATGTAATATTTAAAAGAGGAAAATCAAATTTATGATACGAGGCATATCCAGAAAGTAAGTGTACTGAGGCTCTCACGACCGGGTGGATTTTATTTTCGACATGTTGGCTTCACTTCCGTGTAGCCTAACCCTTCCTCTCCGCAACGAGATCGGTTCGAGGTCAGTACGATGAGAAGTGTCGACGCGACAACGCGTTTCGTGAAAAATGTCAATCCAATCTCCCGCCAAGTGCGAAATACGCGGCGTCATCCGTTATCTCGTTTGGAAGGGAAAACCTCCAAGTTGAGGTTTATAATGAGGTGAAAACTGCATATGGTGATAAAGCTATGAATCGTACGAGTGTGTACAAGTGGTGTCGCGAGTTTAAAAACGGTATATTTTCGTATATTTTTCTAATATCTAGAAATAAGGTTAAATGTGCAATGTCATTAAAAAAATATTACCAAAAAAAGTATGATTTGGGTAAAAATTTATCTGGTTAAACCATTTTAAGAAAATATTACAGATACTTTATAAAACTACTGACATACACAGATATATAGTTAAAATAATATCTTCTCTGGAACAGGCAAAATATTTTACTATTTCTAGTCACAGCCGCAACAGAAATTCGGTCAAGTTGTTTGCTCTATACCAATTTACATACAAAGAAGAAATGCAATAAACAAGCCATTGTATTCCACAACACAAGTACCCCTAGGGGACAAGTGGGTCATCTGTGACTCCTTCAGTTTAGGTTTAAATTGGAGATACGAAGGTGGATGGTACTTGTTATAAATTTAAAGTGACATAACAATATGCAAATGTATATTTTTCACTTGCAACATGCATTCTGAGCATTTCAGGGAAGTCTATTTTGATTTAAAGATTACTGCAGTGATGTTATGTGGAGTAATTTTTTTCTATTTAAGTATCTCATAAAATAATGCATTGTACAAATATTTATATTATGTTAATCAGAATAGATTAATAGAAGTAAAAATAAATAAGAAGCAACATTCCAACTTATTGTTAATGTTTGCTTCATAATATTTACCATCTGTGAAATAGACATTTATTGATTGAAGCAAATATGGCAGGACACGAAGCGTGTAAAAGACATTAAATTAGTAAAATAAATGCTGTAGAAATGAGATTAATTAACTAAAAATGTGTAAAAATTAAATGCATAATTGAATAATGAATGAAGATACATACCAGGAAGGAATGTATGGCAGATGTGTGCGTTCATTATATTATAAAATTAGTAAAGAATAATATGGGTGGTTAACTCATAACTTTAAGTCACATACGAAACAAATTAATATATAAGATGTTGTATCAAAACAGTTTTGATGAAAATAAAAGTCGGAAAAGATCGAGGAGAGTATGAACCAATTAATCAAATTCTAAAAGGCACCTTGTTTGGAGTGGATTTCTTCAAAATTCTATTTATTTTGTGATATGTAGATTAAAATCATAATGGATTATCATTTTCCGAACAGACTGTACTCAGCTAAAACATAAATTTCTTCTATATTCATCATAACTTTGTATTGTGGATTCATTGAACAGTGTTTCTTTTTTAACTTTGTACACATCACCAACTTTATTAAAAAATAAAAATTAAAAAACAAACATGTTTCGGACAGAGAAGCCCTTCATCAGTGATATAAATGTTATAAATATATATGTATTTTTTCATGAATGTGGTCAGTTTTGACAGATTTAAAATAATTTTAATATCTGTCAAAACAGACCACATTCATGAAAATTAAAAATATATATATTTATAAAATTAACATTATTGATGAAGGGATTCCGAAACAAGTTTGTTTTTCAATTTTCATTTTTTTATAAAGTTGGTGTTGTGTACAAAGTTAAAAAATAAACATTCAAAATATAAAGGATTGCCATTTGTATGTGCTTTAGTTAAATTAGTTAAGAATACATTATATGTTCTTACAGATGGACACCGCCATTCTACAGTAACAACAGAAGCGGTTACATTTCCGTTCCAACTGGACTCCTTGAGCACCATGGACGATGACACGAGTACTGCCACAGAGAGCTTCAATGACACAGACCACACATCTACGCCTTCAATCGCTTCCACCCCGGAAGTTAGCACCCTAGAGAATAAGAAAAGTACTAGATTGCTGCTTAAAAAAATTGCTAAAAGTGTTCGTGGCGAGAAAAGTTCAAATGATACGTAAAAAATAATATTATGACAACAGAACAAATTGAATGCAAACATAATATACAGTCGAACTCGGTTATTACGATATCTCGGATGTAATGAGGAAACAGATATTCCACATTTTCATGTGATGAGAATTTTTGTAAGCATTTAAAAATACCTATTCTCTGATAAAACGAGTAATACTTATAACAAGCAAATTTAGTCTGTACCATCTTCTAATAACCAAGTTCAATTGTAAATTTATAGTTTCGTATAAATTTATACTTTTCCTAAACAGAACTAAATATATTTGTTACCAAATGAACAGTGCAGTGATATTGTAAAAATATGTTTAACTAATATTAAAATATAATGGCATTTTATATTTTGTATCCAATAAGGTATTTAAATAAATTGAAATCCTTTGATAGAATTATGATTTCTGTTATACCAAAACTTGATCTTACAAAATTATTAGGACACACCTCCAAGGTTTCAATTATGAAATGTCTACAAGTTTGTTACTACATCATAAATATTTTAATTTAGAGATTTGATGTCCATTTACATCACATAGTAAATAAAATAATGACATTATAAAGAGGAGAACAGTCCAGAATTTAGAAACAATAATAAGGGATTTTTGTGTTTTTAATATGTTGAAATTACACTAACTTAACGTTAATTTTGTCTATTGCAGTTCTCAAAAAATTCATAATTGATACAAGTCGACTTGTACATATACACATTCATAGCAGACCTCCATGTTCTTTGATTAAATTTAAGTGAGAAAAAGTATTAAAAAAATTCATACATAAGCATGATTGGAGTTTTATAGTATCTTATTCAATATTAAAGGGTTACTTACTTCCTATGGCCATAACTCTTGAAGAGTTTTAGCCTCCTTGATGATTTTCCTCCAAGCTCCTTGATCCTGCGCCTTTCGCTCCCAGTTGTCCAACTCACCTAACCTAGCCAGATCAGCCAGAACATTATCCATTAGGCATTGTCTAGGCCTTCCAAGAGGTCTTATTCTGATTGGCCTAGATGCGTACAGGGTCTTAATTGCTATGGTCTCTGGCTTGGTATACACACCCAATCCATGTTAGGCGACCGGCCATATTAAAGAGTTAATCATATTTAAAAAAAAACATGTAATTTTGATTGTTGTAATCTTATTTTGCAGCATGTAAAATATAATAATCAAATACTAGGAGAAAATATGAATAAAAAGTTACTAATTAATTATTATTAACTTAGACACTACTTACAGGTGTTTAAAATAAACCATGGAACCTAATATAACCTGTCATAATATTATTATCTCGATTCTTATAATATTAATTATAAGAATCTGAATGACATGTTTCACCTGTCTAAGGCACCATCAAATGCTAACTCCTAGAAAACAGATTTTTAAATTCGTATTGATATTTAATATGGAGTTTTACATCATTGTTCAAGAAACAGTAAATATTTAGATTTTTATATGTATATGGAATGTTCAACTGTATTTTGTTATTTTATTTTTGTGTTTAAAACAGTTTTTTTAACCAAATTACTGTGTACAAATTGTTTCAACCATAGATAATTTTCATGACATGTAATAGGTACCTGATCTATTGCCATTTTATTGTCACACGAATACACTAGACCAAAGACATTGAAAGATTTTTTTTCTCTCAGTTATAATTAAGTGTATTGTGTTATTGCATTATAATTTATTACTTGCTCATGAGTAACTTAGTTTTTAATTTAATGTGGAGTGTAAGAAACGCATCATCATCAAATTGATTAGAATGAAACAAAAACGGATGCCAAATTATTTACCAGTCTGAGAATACTCCAAAAGATCAAGACTTAAAGTTTACAAATTATTATTCTTTAAAAATGAATGTTGAATCCCTGACATTTGAATATTGTTAATTATTATTATTAAATTTAAATCAGAATCATGGAAAAAGATTATATAAAAATATAAAATAAAAGAAAGTTGAACAATTATAATGTTGTTTTATTGTTATATAAAAATAAATTATACATATATTTATAGCTGTTTTATTCGCCTGTCATAAACATGTGCACATTCCTGTCCGACTGACACATCTTGGCCGTTCTCTCAGAGCCGATAACTGCAGACAACTGTTGTAAATCATATTTTGTATACAGAACTGTAACAGTCATATTGCTTTCGCTGCCGCCGTATTTATTTTGGTTGGCTTCCTGTCAATAAAAGAAACATAAGTTATAACATGTAGACAGAAAAATGGTCTGATGCACATAGAAAGAAAATATTTTGTATTTATTCATGATTGAGGTAAACAAAATGAAATTAATATTATGTATAGTAGCAAAATTTACAAATATACATAAATAAAAAAAATATATAGAAATGAAATAACCAAACATGAATATGCATTTCATAATGGAAGTTCTTTTCTTCTACACTTATAAGATATTTCCATTACAGAGCTGATATAATTTAATAAAAATACTAAATATTAATAAATAAAAAAGTAATTAATACGAATGAAAACGCCTGTTTTCTAGAAGTTTTAATAATGTGTCTCTTATAAATATAGAAGTAGTAAGAGTAAGACAGTTCAATATTATTTACTCTTTACACTTACATATGTGACAATATGACACGCTGGTTTTAGTTTGATTGCATTGGTGATTTATCTCAGATATTTTATAAAATATTTATTTTGTACCCAGGGTGTATCCTTGACCAGTTGAATATCAGGGCAAGACTATCCAGGGTGCACTATCTGAGTGTTAAATTATTTAACAGAAAGTCCAGGACAACCTTGAAAAGGTCATAATAATGGAAAAATAGAGGGAAAACGATTGCAAGGACGACCGCTGGTTCGATCAAATCAGGGCAGTGATTGTCCTCTCAGCGGCTGCAGTTTGGGGACTGATTGGTGACAGGAGTGCATGGTAAGCCATGGTGGATAGTTTATAGGATAGACAAGACCCTTAGCCATGAAGAATGTGAAATAATTCATTTGTAATATTATCAGTAGAAGGTACATGGCGAGAAATACTACTATTAGGGCCAGGACAGGATTGTGTTGAAAGAGTGGCAGCGCTTAAATGGCGCTGGGCAGGCCATATTGCAGCTCTGATGATAGATGGACAAAGCGCCTCTTTTGCTGGTGTCATAAAACTGTTACCCGAAATTCAGGACGTCCTCAACTTCCGTAGAGGGGCGACATTAAAGAGACCGCCGGTACAACATGGATGGGTGTTGCCCAGGATACACAGACAAGGAAGCAGATTGAGGAGGCCTAAGTCCAGGAGTGGATGATTAAAGTTATAAGAAGCAATGTGTACTAACTACACACCATCAGTAAGAGAAGGTTAGATATAATAACGGGCAATTGAACTTACTTGCATGAGGTTACAGACTTCAGAATAAAAATGAGGGAACACGGGTGGTTGATAGAAGATAATATGCCGGATGCCTTTGATGCGCATCCGTCTAAAGAAATGAAATCTCTCAGAATAAAGCAAAAAGTGTCCTTCTGTGTGGAAAAACATATCTCTGGCACGTGCAATTTTTGCATCCTGCAACAAAACAATATTTTATATTAATAAATATTGAAAACACAAATTTTAAACAGATTACCAAATATAAATTTTTAATCACATAATTTTGACCAATTGCCAGCCGGTTTCAACTCAAAGAGTATCATTAAAATAAATTGTACTCAACAATATTAAGTTAGGATAGCACAATGTTGAAGCAATGTACTCGTATGTGTAAATCATCTAAGTATATAAATAAAAGGTAATGTGTGTGTGGCCTATAGATTTAAAAACTACTGGTCAGATTTCCCTCAATAGTTCGTAGTTTGTTCTTATTACTGCCGGAGTGGTTTGAATGAAAATCAAAAATAAAAACATTGGTAAACAAAAAAGTGGCAGAATGTATCATGAAGCTTAATTATTTAAATTTCATTCAAGAGTATTGAATGAAACATTGAGTTCAAATAATATTTATGTATCAATAGTTACATAGACAATATCATCCGTATAATGAAAAAAAAATCATCAAATCAAATCCTGGGGGGTTCAAGTCACTTGCGACAATGTTCTGTCAGTACCAAAAATAACTTAATTGACTTAGATTATTTAGCAAGATGATACAGGACAAGAAATACTATACACAGAAATCACTAGCTCAAAACAGCTTTTGTTTTACTTCATATATTTTTCCAGTATATGGACAATATTTCAGACGGGTTCGATTCTCGGCAATGGCAGTGTGATTGTCACACTGTCTTTGGTCTGGTGTAGAATTCACGTGACAAAAAAATGGCAAGAGATTAGGTACCTATTAAATGTCACCAGAATCAATAGAATAGCTAAAATAAATTGTATACAGTAACTGGGTTCAAACAACCTGTTGTATACAAGGAGAAAAAAATAATTTTTGTGTAGCTATTTTAATTATTTTGTTTTATGCAATCATAATATCTAGTCTAAAAAGGGTTAGAAAATCCCTTCCTCGGAACCAACTTGCTCATCACATACTATGGAAGAAGGAATGACCCGATGCCACTCGCCACCCACTCACAAAATAATATTATGTGCCTTTTAAAACAATTTTACTTACCTACATTGTCAAGATATTCCATTATGTCATTGGATATAAAAAATAAAATAAAACTTCTTAATCATATTTTTCTTGAAATCTCGCCTGAATTGAGGATTTTTTTATTAATAAAAATTACCAAATCAAGGCCTCTAGAATTTTTTATTGTTTCTTGAATAAAGATGTAAAACTCCATATTAAATAATTAATACAAATGAAATTATATGTTTTCTTTCACCTTGCTTAGGCATTATCAAATGTATGATTAACAAAGTAGACGTTGAACGATCGAAGTGTGCGCGGGAGATGCCTTTTGGTGGCGATGAGGTTCGCAACCCATCACACCGCGTCTCTCGCGATGGCGAAAAGAGAAGGATGGAGTGCCGCATCGATTAAAGTGTGGCAGTCCATTCTTTCTGCCTACCCTTTCGGGGAGACGGCGTGATGGTTAGTTAGTTAGTTAGTTTTAATATCTAGTTACTGAATTGATAATCGCAGGGGTAGCTGTGGGATCTCCACTTTCCTGTGGCAGTCAGTTCTTTCTGCCTACCCCTTCGGGAGACACTGTGATGGTTAGTTAGTTACATACAAAGTAATGTTTTAATATTACTGGAAACATAATAAAAAATATATTAAGTACATACCTTGGAATATTCACAAACTTGTACAAAATTGATATCTTCTTTTTTGAAAAAGTTTCTTATTCTTACAAAATCAAAATAGCTCGGCACATAAATCATTGTGTGTGCCATTATACCATCTTTATATTGTGGTAATATTTCTTTCGCAAAGTATTCAAACCGAGATTCTATAGCAGCGAGGGGGTCCTTTGCTTCTATTCTGGAAATGAAAAGTCAAATATTCATTATTCTTATACTCTTCAGTTGCAATTCGATGGTAATATTTGATAATATTTGAAAAATGTGTTACCTTCTAAAGACTTGTGGCACTTGGACAGCCACTTGTCTAATGCTGCCCGATTCAATAGGATTGTGTATTCTTACTTTTCCCGAATAATTAAAACATTTCTTATTGAAAAGAGAATTAATTTCTGGTAAAGATACAGAAGAAAACACAAGAGTTTGCCTGAAACAAAAGGATATTTTTTAATAAAACAACATAGTCCAACAACTCCTAAGAACATTTTAATATGGATTATGAAGAAACTTTAAATGCTAAGTTAGAGGCTACGCTTATGTACTAAATATGTCAATTAATGTGGCGGGAAATGCACAACGTGGCCATTGCTATGGTATAGTGTGTTGGTTAGCTAGGATATGTCACCTAGATGTTAAATATTATAATACAAGGTGTCTAAAACCAAAGTTTATGTTGGAATTCAGAGCATTATGTGGAGATGATAGACGATTTCTTGGTGCATGAATTGCAAAAAAATTCCTGGCTATAACCAAAGAACATGGTTCTACCAATACGTCTCTGCCACGAGTTTGTGAAATTTTCCCTGGCAAATTGATCTGCAAAAGAGGTGACATAAATGGTCTCCACGCAGTCCTGATTTAACCCCTTTGGAATTTTTCCTGTGGGGTTATCTCAAATCTAAAGTTGACACCAATAAACTGACGTCCCTTGTGTATATGAAAGAAAATATTCATCACGAAATGGCAGCTGTCACGGAGTCTACCTGCCAAGCCGTCATAATAAATTTTACTGTTTGTCATTTGTCGAACCGAAAAGTATCAGTTCACGGCACTCATTAGAGTGCCATGATGGACATGATTGGACATTATTTTTATGAAATAAATTCCCAAATTGTGTACTTTAACAATTAATAAACATTTTTTCTAATCGATCCATTAAATATAAACATTCTTTTGAGACACCTTGCATAACACTTTTTTATCAAACAATAAGGTATGTACTTCATTTGTGATTATTTTGAATGTGAAGAATTACTCAGAGATAAAATTTATTTGTGTTACCTGTAATACTTAGTCCAGCCATTCACAGCCCAAGAACGGAGCCTCGAAAAGTCTGTGCCGTGTGTTTTCTTTGGCTGCAGATGGAAGTGATCAAGCACATGAAGCAGGTGATCCCAGTTTTGCATAAGAAATATTTCTGTTTGGTCGAGAATCAAGAGTTCCACGGAAGCCAAGAAGTCAAAGTCTCTCTCTTCTTCCCCTTCGGCACCAACAATTACTCTGAGACCAAGGGGTGATGCTATTATAAGATCTGATGAGTAGAAGTCAGAGTACAGCTGCAAAACAAATTTAAATTAAAATACAAATATAATAAAATCTGTTAAAAATCACAGAAGAATTAGAAGAGAAAATTTATTTAATCTGAAACAAGTTTGTATAAATAAATAAAGTGTAGCTATTGTAATATGAATTTTTAATACAAATTAAAAGGTAAATATAGAAGAGAGAGAGAGAGATATACCTTTAAAGATTTCTTTGTAATAGACAATCCAATCCGAAAGGTATCATCTGTATTTCCAGAGAAGGTCACCTCATAATCCTCAGGTTTTGGATTCTTCTTAGGCATGATAAGCTCGTCTCCGGTAAAATCTTCCTCGAATCTTTTCTTATTGATTACCTGACTAGTGTCATCTGGCACTAGCATGGCGATAAGCATTTTGATTATTCTGTAGGCCGAATCTTTGAAAGGTACCACAATAATTACCTGAAAAAAAAATCTTTGAATTACTTTTAATATATAATACAGTATTTTGCTTGACATTATATAATTAAAAAAAAACATAGGCTAATATAGCAAAGTAATAGATTTTTTAAAGTCATACTTTTTTGGCGCATTTAGTAGAGGGTAAAATTGAGAGCTGCTGGGTCCTGTTACGAAAGTGCGATATGATGAAGTTAGCCATCAATGATAAATAAAGGCCGGACAGTTCATGGGTGCCAAATTACGAAAACATGTCATGAATGAAGTTAGTGATAAAAAGTGTAAAATAGTACCTACACGCTGTCACATTTTGCACAATAATATTTGTAATGAGAAGAAAGAACCTGTACCAAATATTAGTAATGCAAATCACAGTTTTTAAAGTTACACAATGAAGTTAGGCATCAATGTTAAATAATCCATTTTTCAATCATTTATATGTGAAAAATTTAACAGTGACAAAACTTACATTTAAAGTTTTAGCGCTTTTTGTTTTGTTTTGTTACACCAAAGAAGTAAAACTTCTTACATGCATACATGAGTACTAAATATTTCGTATTACTTTTAGGGAATGGTTGATATGGTGAATAATATTATATTGTATTCAGTGGCAGTACTTCCATAGAAGCCCAGAAGCCCGGCTTGCGTAAGAAATTTTGAATCAAACCCACCAAATCTAAGTAATTGTGCCCCTGCATAAACCAAAATCACCTTCCAACAATGTTCCCTTCAGACTTAAGACGAATAGCCACAAGAGCTAAACCTCGTAAACCAGAAGAGGTTTTGATTCAAAATTTCTTACGCAAGCCGGGCTTCCGGGCTTCTATAGGAGTACCGCCACTGATTGTATTATAAGTGAGGTGGAAGACTAGCAATTATGTGGTTTCATTCTTCTTACCTTAGGTCTTACTAATCCTTGATCCCTGAATTCGTCAGGAACATCTGACTTCTTAGATAATTTAGCATTGTGATGAAGAATTTTGGTTCTCGTTTTAATAAGATGGTTCAATGCGTGCAGACAATATACATATCTTATCTCTTCGGCATTCAAAATGGTTCGTTCGGGATAATGGAGGTCTTGGTAATTATTAATAATGCTAAATAATTCCTTTTGTATCGGTGTCAACTTTTCTTCAAGCTCACATTCTCTTTTAAAGAGTAAGGTTTTATTCGCGGATACTAAATTATTCTGAATTTGTTTTTTAATGCAAAGTTTATCCCAATTAACTTCAGACATTCTAGAAGGAGTTTTAGCAGGTTCCGTATAAAACTTTTCTTCCAAAACCGAGAACTTTTTCTTTGATTGTATAATTTCTTCATGTTGATTTGATTTTGGAATTTGCATAATGAATTTACCAAGATGCGGCCATGTCATATGTGTAGTGTCACAGTTTTGTGGCTTTTTAGAAACAGATTGCAGTAGCGATTCGTGGAGGTCATTTTGCAAATGAAGTATAAATGGGTCATCATTTGGCAAGTCCGTGTCGTCTACCTGCTCAGTTTGGATTTTTTCTTCATCCTCTAAATTTTCTTCATTAACCTTAAACAAGCATTAAATTATGCAATATGTAAGATACTCAAAAAATCAATTTTACACGATTTTTGGTTAAACCCACACTAACAGTCAGCACAGACTGTTTTATCTCCCAGCATGCAGAACCAACCTGCCCCTGGTGATAACGGTGGGGAGAGCAATCAAACTGCTGAACATGATCGATTCAGAGATCGACGTCTTTCATATTCATGAAAGTACGTTCAGAAGACAAATACTCTTGACTTTGGAGAGTATCTTGTATTCCTAATGTCGAACCATCTCTCATGGGTTCAGCGTTATATTTTTTATGTTTTACCTGTTCTCAATAGACGCCTTAAACTATAATTGTTGTTTGTAATATCTTTTGAGAAAATGAACTGATTCGATTTGATTTAAAGTGATTATCTACTAGACACATACATACCACATTGCACGCTACGTGCTTCAAACCAAAATCCTTTGGCATTTGGTTGAGTCAATAAACTATGCTACTATCAAAACTAACAAGAAAGCTATTTCTCTCACGGAATTTAAGTTTAAAAATTTGAACATCTCAAATTCGAACTTGTTAGGTACATATATTAATTTATCTAGTATTCATTGAGGAAACATTTTTATGCATTTATCAAAACATACATGTATTTTGTATTTTATATAATTCGTTTTAGATTTATTGGAAGATCAATGTGTGCGCGGCAGATGCCTATTGGTGGCGATGAGGTTCGCAACACATCACACCGCGTCTCTTGCGGGGGCGAAAAGAGAAGGATGAAGTGCCCCGCATCGGTTAAGTGTGACAGTACATTCTTTCTGCCTACCCTTTCGGGGGAGACGGCGTGATGGTTGGTTAGTTCAAAACCAACAAAATAACTTATTTCATTTCCATGACTTTACATAACTGATTAATACAGGGTCTGTCGCAAAAGTATCGAGAAGTTTTTTTTTTCAGGTAATTTATTGCCAATAAACGTACTAACATTTAATATTCTTTAAAATACGCCCCTTGGGCATCAATACACTTTTGGTAGCGTTTCTTCTACTCTTGGAAGGCACCCTGGAAGGTAGAAGACGAAACCCCCTTAAGATTTCCGACGCGACGTCAAAACACACTTTGCGCAGATCACTGTGCTAGCTCTACCGTTGCTCGGAACGGACTGAGCAGCGGCACGTTTGGAAGCTGCGACTCCCCCCTACCATCCCCACCATTCGGCGCATCCCGCTACCCCTTCCAGCGCAGTCAGGAATTTTTTTCTCGATATTTTGCGACAGGCCCTGTATAATATGTGGTTGTTGACTGTGGGCAACCTCAAACATACTCTGAGAGACAGGAGTAAAATGAAGCAAGTGAACAGGAGATATGTTTACCTAGTAATAAAAAAAATAAAAAATGTGAAATAAGATTTTTGAAAAGTAGACATGTATCATCGAAAAACATGTTTATTCTAATTAAATAAAATTACTTCATAAATAAAAATTCAAACCTCATTCCCATCATCATTGTCTTCATCTGCAGAAATATCATCATCTTCACTATTTTCAAATTTCAAACTGACATCGGAATCATCATTTGTTTTTTGATTGTCAATTGTTTCTACATCACTGTCTTCGCTCAAATCTTCACTTGCGGAGTTTTCTTGCCCTTGACTTATTTCCATTTCTTCTTCTTCTTCTTCGAGATCGGATTCATCACTACTCTCAACCGCCTTGGATTTTAAAGATCCTTTACCATCTTTAAATGTTGACAGTAGTTGCTGAACGGGATCAACCTCTTCCTCCTCCGATTCAGAATAATGGTACTCTTTGTCTATTTTTTCTTCCAACATTTTCTTCTTTTTCAGCTCTTCCTCTACCCTTTGTTTATTTCTATATCTGTTAAAACAAAAAGATTTCTTCCCTTCTAATTGAGTGTCTTTCTTTTTTTTAAACGGATCCACACCTTTTCTATTATTTTTCATACCGCGATAATGCCCGCGTTTGCCTTTTTCACCACCATTTTTGCCTTTTCCTTTAAATTTCCGTCCTTTCCCTTTCATGATTATGTTAGATTTATAATTTATCCACAAAGAAGAATTAAGATATGAAGCACGTGTACACCAGGACAAGCGAATATGTTTTGACAGATAACTCACAAAACATAACCTATCATCTGTCATTTAAAATTGTTGCCAGAACTTAAGATGAAGCGAAAAAGGCTTTCATATGAAATTCCGGTCTTAATCCTAATGTATGGAAGCGAAACATGGAAATGTCAGGAAAAGGATGGGAGCAGAATAAATACAGTAGGGATGAAATCCCCAAGATGTATGCGTATTAAATATTATACGACCGAATTTCAAATGCTGATATTAGATAGAAATGTAGAGTGGCAGAAAGTATATGAACAAAATTATGCATGGATCTCTGCGTTGGTTTGGATATATGGAATCCGCGGATGAAGAAAGAATGGTTAAGAAAATATATATAACTATATAAATGGAGTACAGAGTAGAAAGAGAAAGCGAGGCAGACCTAGAGCCATCTGTAGAAGAGCCCTGCAGGACGAGGTTAAGGCAGCAGGCCTCACTTGGGATGATGTTAGGCATCAGGCATGCGATAGAGTCGGGTGGAGAAGGTTCCTTGAGGCCCTATGGACCACGTAGGTGTGACAGGACAAAAAGAAGAAGAAGAAGACAGAGTTGTAGAAGACTGAAAGAAACATGACTGAATTAATAAAATTTTAAAGGTCGGCCATGTTAGAAATCTGAGGAATTGAAGTGGTTGCATGATTCGCCCTATGAATGTGGAGATAGCTATAAAGGATTGTTAGGATAGAGTAGTGTGGCAGTTTATTCTCTCTGCCTACACTTTTGGGGAAACGGCGTGATGGCTTGTTGTTGTATGAATTTATTTTCTTCAAGCTGACTGCTTACAACAGGGCCTCATAGATATAATAAATAGGTGCCGAGGTGAGAGAACTTGCAGATGTATGCGTGTTACCAAGCTGGAAGATGCGGACGTAAGAGAGAGTGAATGCGATTACACATATAATGACAAGCTGACGGGTTCTGAGTCAAAATAGTGAATAACGGTAGGTGTAGTTGCTGATAACAGAACCCCTTACGCTTTAGAGGCAGTTTTTTTTCATACTTCTCTATTATTTATTTATTTTATGGTGATTTATATTCGTGCGCCACTTTGTAAAATTAATTAACCCTAGGGCACACTAGGAAAATATTGAGAGAATATTGCAGTTTTCAGTAGGCTCTTAAATATAACATTGCTATCCTCATACTTAATACTTACAAGAAAGCTATTCAATGCCAATGAATCCGCAATGCTAAAAACGCGAATGTGAAATCTTCCTTTATTAGCTATGTTTTTAGCAATTTGTTTCCACTGATCGGAGTGAGCATTGCTTTTCCGTAGGCATGGGTGTCACGCAGAGGTTCGAAATGTATGCTGGCACTCTTTGGTGTCGAGCCTTAAACAATGTTAAACTCAATTTTATATTTTACTTGCTCTTGGACTCTGAGCCTGTGAAGTTCCTTCAGGAGTGGCGTGATGGAGCGGTATTTTTGTTATTTATTGTTTCTTGAACAATGATGTAAAACTCCATATTGCAAATGCAAATGTCTGTTTTCTAGAAGTTTTATTAAAATTTATGGGAATAATATGTTATGCCTTTTAAGGCATTATCAAATGTTACATTTTATTGAACAGACGTTTTCATTCCTATTAAGTATTTTTGTTGCCTCATAATCAATGTCTTCTACATTAAATCTTTGAAATTTTCCAATGAGAATGTGGTCAACTTAAATTTTTTTTGACTAATCTAATAGGATGTGTTTGGAATAAATAAAACACAATGTGACAATATGGGAAAATTTATTAACATATATCATTTTTATTTAAATGTAAAACAGCTTGGAAACCCTCTCCTTGACCGGCCATTGGCACGCAATACGAAGGGCCCGATCCTTGTCTGTGTCTCCCTCGCATCCGCAGAGGCTGGAGTAGTTCACACCCACTATCTATTCCATCGTCACCTAAATAAAACATTATTGTATTTAATTGAAAAATCATGGAAATATCTTCATATTCATTAATTTAAAGCTAAGTTATTTTGAATATGTATAGTTCACAACTTGGTTGTAATATGAAGCACTTCTATTGCGCCTTTGTGATATTTAATTAAGAAAAATGCTGCAAATTTATTATTTTTATAAGACACATCATCACCGAGAGGCAACTGTCCTTTTTCTTCCATATTTATTACATGCATTTGCATCATGGTTTGAATATAATTTAGAGTTAACCATTTTGTTGGATATTTTAAATATTATAATAAATTAACCTTTTGTATTATCATGTCGATGAGATTTTTGTGGGAAATGTCTTCGACAAGGTGCTTGCAGTGGAGGTGATTCATTTTCCATATGTCCAAAAGTTCTGAATTGTAATGTGTGATCAAGAGTCGATGTTGCGACTGGTCTATGGGGTCCGCCAACTTGAAATGTGGCATATGGACTGATTTCATACATATCTAAAATGAAATAAAAAACATATTAATAAATGATAAATTTCTATGGCATTCCGATTAATATACAAAAAAAAAAAATTGTTTGTAAACTTGAGATGTTCAAATTGTTTTTTTTTGTTTGCAACACTTTCAAATATTCAGATTATTTCAATTTAGAATGTTGAAATGAGGAATAACAAATATATAATAATGGAATGCCTGCAACAAACAACCGAATATTTCTGTCAAAGTAAAATGAGCAATTACTTATTGTTTTACAATTAGCATGATCTGGTTTTTATTAGCAATAGCATTTAAATACAATTTTGATTTTTTCTCTTTAATATTTGAGTTCTGCACTATATTTTACAACACAAGTCTGCATTACAACATGAGAATAGAGATTTGCACAAATGAAACTAGTAAATACTGCTTATTTATTGCATAAGTCACTTTAAATTGAGCTAAGATATGTTGCCACTACCATCATTAAGAAACATAATTGATAAATATTTCAGAGTGAATAAAATATTGTAATTCTAACCTTCCTGTTCCCGTCTCAATTTCTCCGAATGTCCTTTAGGTGGTGACGTGGAATAGTCATGCTGGGAATTACGAAGGTTTTGCTGCTCAGCACATATTGTTTTCTCATCGCTCGCTTGTGACTGACTTCTTTGCCTCTCTACTCCATATTCTGATTCATTGTTGCAATGACAAATTACACTGAAAACATTTTCAAGGTGCTCTAATTATTCTTAGTTTGGAGTGTTTTTTTGTATCATTTAATAATAAAAACATTCAATACAAACCTTCTTTTTCTAATTAATAAGTAGACTACTGAAAGGGTGGAAATTGCTGCTATGGTGGCTAGTATAATGGATATTAAGTTGAATATGTTTTCTTGGGATCCTTCTATTTCATGTGGATGAGCCGGTTGCATCGGATAATAGACTGGTGGTATAGTAGCTGAAAAAAGATAATAATATTAGTAAGGTTAAATGTAAATCATAAAAAAGGAATCTAGGCATTGAGTATGGATGTAAGAATATAATTATAATATATTCTTGAAGACATGTTGGTACTAGATTTAGATGATTAATTATTTAAAAGATAATGGGGTAAAAATGGGAATATGATTTTAAATATTATCTACATATCATAATGAAATCAGTTGGCCCAATTAGTTTCAATAACAATCAATTATCTCCCAGCAGACTCCCCTATATTGCATTGCATAATCAGCCTCATGGGACTCGTCCTCGTGGAAGACCTCTTAAAAGATGGAAGGACAGCTGGGAATCTACCTCACAGGAGTAGCAACACTTTGGAGAACAGACCACATAGGTCAACAACAAGGAAGAAGAAGAAGAAATAGAGATTGTTCTCCTTTTGTTTTCCACACTTCTGTCATACAAGAGAATCAGAACAAAATTAAAAGGAGTATTCCTCTCACGCCCTCTTATATTCAAAATATTCTCGTACTCTCTCTTGATGACATTCAGGTTTTTACTTATTAATATTACATAAGATAAAACCATACCTCCTGAGAGAGTCGTAGTGGCTGCTCTCAGTATAGTCTCACTTCGGCCAGCATGGCTTTCAGCGGCCAGCCTGATCTCAAACCATTGTGCCGGAGATAGGGCTGTGAGCATTAAGGGCTCTGATATAGACACGCTCATCGCTCTCCAGGTTCCGCCTTCCCCCCGCCGCCATTCTGCTCCCAGAGACAGGAGGGGACAGATAGGTCCTTCTGGTCCTCCCAATGCCCTTCTGATCTCAACAACAATGCATGTAGCATTGCTCCATATGAATGGCGTCCAGTCTTCGGGGAATTTAGGTGCTGAAAAAATAGAACAACCATTTTATTGAATTAAATCAATTATTAAAAAATAAAAGACGGTAAACGAACTGTGAAATGTTAATTAAAAGTAATGTTGGATTAAAATTCTTTTAAAATTGTTTGTAATTTTTAACTAACTAACCATCGCGTTGTCTCCTTGAAGGGGTAGGCAGAAAGGATGGGCTGCCCCACATTTCTTTCCTGACATACTTCTCTCGCTTCCTCAACATTCACGCATCATGTCATCAATGCACTTCGATTTCCCTGACTCCTCAAGTGGCCGACATTCAATATTAGAGTTTTTTGATCATGTCACATTTTCCTCGGTCTTCCTCTATTTCTAGTTTCATGTACATCATTAACATATAATTTTTTTAACATTGTTTCCATGCACCTTTTATACCATCTTAATGTTCCTTTCATTATTTTGTTAACAATTTCATTCGCACCGCATGTATTCTATGATATGTAAGAGTTAAATATCACCATTCGAGCCACAAAAATGAACCTTCATAAATAATGTAATAAAGAAAATGAAATGTTTAATCTAAATTAATTCACATGAATTCTATAACGGTGACATTGTCATATTAATAATTGCCCGGCCTCTTGGAAATCGTTATAAAGAGGGAATACTGCATTAGCTTAATAAAAGACCAAATGAATAATATAAAATAATATATGTGGGTTACCTTCGCCTTTTGTATTAACGTTAACTGAAGCACTGGGTTCTCCTTTGCCAACTCGGTTGTGAGAAGACACTTGAATTGAATATTTGGAGCCGCATTTAAGGCCCATTACTTTGTATGATGTTATTTCAGATGATAGATCAATAGTTTGCAAACTTTCATCGTTTCTTCTAAAGCTGAGAGTGTATCCTGTAACAAATAATAATGTTATTTATTACATTTTCTTTATACTTGTGTTGACTTTTACTTCATTGTTTAAGAATTAATAAATTACTTGCAAAACTACAATTTAAAAACTCACATACCTAAAACTGTGGACCCCCCGTCAGATACATTAGGACTCCATTGTAACTGAACACTTGAGGCTGTTGTGTAGAGGAGCTGCAGACTGGGCGGCCCAGGAGGCAGCAGACATATTACACTGTACACTATCTCATCAGAACCAAACAAGTTCTTCGCTGAGCATGTGTAGTTACCGCTCACAGTTTGTTCCATGTCTAAAATTGTTTAGTTTCAATCAGTCAAATAATTATTTTTAGCCAAAAACTGTGTCAAGTGTATAATACAAATTTATGTCATTTTCAATTATGAAAAATGGATTAAGTAGCGTAAAATGAAGAATATTATTTTATTTAATCCCTATAACACAGCTGGCTATATTTGCAGTAAAAATAAAATGGTTTCAAACTGTGACAGACTACATTTGCTGCTCATATTTTAATGTATCTTATAAACTTTAGATTCTTACTATTAAATTGAACATAATATTATGATGAACTGGGACAATCTGTCTGAGCTGCAAATGTAATTAGCTATGGTTAATGACCATTTTTTTATACTGCAAATGAAGCCAGCCGCAAAATGGGGTTTTGGGTTATTATGTTAAAATCAATTAAGAAATCTACTGTGATTTCCATATAATAAAAATTAGAATTTTTTTTCATAAACCTGTATAAATAACTGAGTTTATATATTATAAGTTCCATTTTTGAACTGTTGACAAAGAGAACAATTATTTAAAAATGAACTCGTCTTTACTGTGAATAAGAAGGTTTCCTTCTACTGTGACTTGGTAAAGATGGCTGTGTGTGATAGGTCTCTGCGAGTGCAACCAGCGAGCTCTGGGGGTTGGATTGCCAACAGCGAGGCAACCGAGGAGTAAAGATCTTCCAACTCCACTTGGTATGATACCACCGAATGATGCGATACGAGCTCCAGCTGAAAACACCATAAATTAGTATTTATTAAACTAGTAAAATCATACATTTTCATCATCATCATCAACCGCCTGTCATCCACTGCTGAATGTAGGCCTCTCCCAAAGCACGCCACCGTCTCTTATCCATTTTGTATTACTTGAAATAATGTGCAAATTATTTCCTTCTGTTCACAAGATTATTACACTGTTGGATTGTTGTTTTCCTTATACAATCATGCCGAGTCTTTCCAACCATAACAGTATGCTGTCCTCAGCATACTTTTAGTCTTGACAGTGTTTTCCCTCACCTCAATGACATGTATGAAGATAGGTCGAACGCAGGTCTTATATATGCGTACTTTGCTATTTGTTCTCATATTTTTATTACTCCACATGACATCTCTCAGGCAACTGCAGCTTTGTCTAATGTTAAGCATGCTCTACAGTTATATATGTTCTATTTGAATGAACCTTGAGATAAGTGAGAAAAATGAACATTATAAGAAAATATAGTTATGGTTTATGATACCTCTGGCTGAAGTGACTTGTGTGACTGGTGAAATAGCAGCCCCCTCACCAGCTCCAGTGCTTGCTGAGAGCCAGAATTCATATCTTTTCTTTTCCACAAGTCCTTTCACCTCCACTGCCCCGCCAAGCCCAGTTCCACTCAAGGCACTTGCTTCTGCTGCGCTTACTTGTCGACTTGTTGGCTGACCACTGTTGTGAAATAAGGTTTGTTGTTTGATAAGTGAATTATAATTTAATATATAAATCACCATACAGTAACTAAAGTACATATTATTATTTTGATGACTTATATTTTAAGTGCGCCGTTTTGTAAAATCAATTACTCCAAGGGTGCACTAGGAAAAGACTGACGGAACAACAGTGCAGTCTTTAGAAGTTTCTTAAATTTAAGGTCACTATCCTCATACTTAATACTAACATGGAGGTTATTCCACGCCAACGGACCCGCAACGCTGAAAGCACGATCATAGAAACTTGCTTTATTGGCTCTGACTGGAATTGTCAGGTTGTTTGCACTTGTTTCTACTGATCGGAGTGAATGTTGCCTTTCCGTTGGCATGGGTGTCATGAAGAGGACCGATATATACGCTGGCGCTCTCTGTTACTGTAACACTGTCAAACACAATTTGTATTTTACTCGCTCTCGGATTTTAAGCCAGGGAAGTTCCTTCACGAGCGGCATGATATTACTGTATTTTTGTTGCCCTATAATCAATCGGGCAGCAGCATTGAATACGCTTTGTATTCTGCTTAATTGATTATTTAACAATCCAGCGTACATTTCATTGTAATAATCTAAACGTGACACTACAAAAGAATTTACGAGGGTCCTAGCTTCATCAATAGGTAAATATCCCCTTATATTATATGTTTCAGCTGTCTCAGTTGGAAGAAACCAGACTTAACAAGGCCTGATATGTGCGTATTGTAAGACAAGAATTCCACTATGCTGAAGCATAAGTCAAATTATCACCAAAATTTACAACAAGTTAACAATAAAAATAGGCTAGAGTAGAGCAAAAGGACATTTAAAAGAATCTCAGAATAAAATTTTGTTCATATATTTAATATGAATGAAACAATCAGATTTCTTCCATATTAAATACAGTCAAACTTGATTATTACGAGGAAGGTATTGCTTGTTATAATAGGCATTACTCGTTATATCAGATAATAGGTATTTTTAAATGCTTACAAATATTACCATCACATGAAGACATGAAGTATATGGAGCGGTCACATAGCACAAAAAGTTACAATTCAAACAAAAATACACAATTAGAGAAGCTCTTTATAAAAGTGAATAAATATAAGTATGGAGAAAGGCATAACCTAAATTTCGATGAATGTTTCCTCGTTACATCTGAGATCTTGCTATTTCCGTGATCACTATTACCGAGTTCGACTGTATATGAAAATGATGTAATGACTTATTATAGATTTAAATTTGTATGAAAGATTTAACTTACCCTCCAACCTCTCTGTAGTACAATGTGAAGAAAATTATCTTTCCATTAGGTTTTTTAGGTGGTAGCCAGCTAACAAGCATCGAGTCCGCTGTAAGAGCCATTGCCTTCATATCTGCAGGTTGGCCTGGTACTATAATAATAACAAATAGTAAATTAATGGATTAAAACTCATTAAAAATAATATTATATCATTTTAAGTAATTTAAGATGCATATTGTGTGATTTATTTATAAGATACTACTGTGATAAAAAATAAAGTGAATTTTTTATTTAAACTTCGGGGGTACTATGAAATCATGAAAATTGTTAACAAGGAATATTATTTGAATGTTATGAGTTATTTGCGTGAAGCTATATGTATCAAGAGGACAGAGAATTCTTGGTATTTGCACCATGATAATGCACCATCCCACACTGAATGGGTTCTTCGAGAACATTATGCCAAAAAGTCGACCCATATCGTTCCACAACCACTGTATTCATCTGATTTAGCACCGTGTGACTTCTGGCTGTTCAACAAACTCAAAAGACTGCTCCGGGAACACCGTTTCGACTCAATTGAGGAGATAAAAGCTGAATCGAAGAAAGTATTGAAGGCCAGCTGCAAAAATACTTCTCTGACTGCAAGAATGAATAAAGATTTTTCATTTTATATGTTACTAACTATCTTCCTCGGTGGTGCAAAACACAGCTGGACTGAGAATGCCATCCCCCGCCCCAGTGTAGGCCAGCACCTGTATGGAGTAGTTGGTGTACTTCAGTAGGGCGTGGAGGTATGTCTCGCTGCTGCTTGTTCTCTTCACTTCTGCCGCCATTCCACTTTCTTCCACTGGAAAGGAAAATGTCATTAGAGTTGGTGTAATTACAGTTATTAGACATATAAGGACTAGGTTTACATAGAAAGGTTTTAGGTGGATAGTTTGTGTACATTGGAAGTAAGATCACCTGTAATGGAAGAACATGAAGTTAAGTCAACAACTGCATATATACGGAAAGGCATACGTTTAATATAAAAATCGAACATTTCGAGTCAAATAATGTAGATCTGAATCCCCAAAAGCAACTTAGTAAAACATATGTAATGAGCATCTTGATGTATGGCTGTGAGACATGGTGCTTAACCAAAAGAGATAAAAACAGACTAAAAGATGAGATGTGGGACTACAGAAAACTTAACGAATTTCCTGGAGAAAGGCCACATCATGAATGATGAGGTTCTCAGTGGAATCGAAGGAAGGAGGCAAAATTTCAAATCCATTTCAGAGAGGCGAGCCCAATGGTACCGCCAGATTGTACGCCATGAAGGTCTCCTATATGATATAATGGAGGTGATGTTGGATGAGAATATCTGAAACAGGTGTGCGATGATATGAACTGCGTCTCATGTGTTTAGTTGAAGAAGGCTGCAGAAGACTTTGCTGCTAACCAATCCTTATGATTGAAACTAAGAAAGAAAAGGTTTACAAAATAGTTCATAGGTAGACTGAACTAACTAACTAACCATCATGCCATCTCTCCGTAGGTGTGGACAGAAAGAATGAACTTTTACAATTTTCTTTCCTGACATACTTCTCTCGTTCCTCAACATTCATACATTGTGTCATGCACAAACGTCGATTTCTCCAACTCCTCTCGTGACCGACATTCAATATTTGATTCATTTGATCATGCCACATTTTCCTCAGTCTTCCTCTATTTCTAGTTCCATTTACGACATTACCATAACTTTTTTTTACCATTCTTTCCATGCGAAAAAAACATCTTAATGTTCCTTTAATTATTTTGTTCATAACTCTTTCATTTGCACCGCATTAACTTCTTATATATTCATTCGACACTCTATTACACACAGTTTTTCGATGCATTCATCTAAGAGATCTCATTTCTACTGCATTGCAACACCACTGCAACACCATTGTGCACTGCCATTTTATCTGTTATGGATAGGCTTTTGTTTGCGATGCCAATTTTAAGTGCACCTTTCACTTTGTGCCTGCCCCAACACTTCTTTCAATATCCCTCTCCACTCGCCCACTTTTTGTATACCTACTACCTAAATATACAAACTCATCTACTTGTTTCAGATTTTCACCATTCGCGTTAATGTTGCAGACTATCATGATATCTTCTTAGAATGATAGGCAGACTATACGGTAAACAATACTTACTGTAAACGTCAGTGAGAGGTTTGTATAGGATTTTATATCCAAGCAAGTTGCCTCCAAGACGTGAACGCGGGGGAGCCGCCCATTCAATCTTTAGGCTCTGTGAGGAGAGGGCGGAACATCGAACCGACTGGGGTGGCGCTGATGGAACTAAAATCACCAAGAAATTAAATTTGAAAGACTTAATTTTTAAAAAACAAACAATTTTTCATCTTCTTGCAAAAGAAATCCACAGGATACGATGCTGTGTAATCACTATTTTAATATGAGATATTTTATGGGATTGTAACGGGAAGATATGAGGAGAAAGAAGAGTAATACTTTTATGATAATATATCCAAATTAAATTCTACTGCCTTAAAAAACGATTACATTATTAGAAATATTTATACAAATCACTTTATTCAAATGTGAAAAACTGAAAAATGTGAAGCGGTGAAATCTCTACTAGATCTTCTTCTTCTCTGGTTTCAATCCTGGGATTGGTTTGCAGCAATTTCCTCCATTATTCTCTTCCATTTTTCCCTGTCTTGTGCGGCTCTTTTGAGATCTGCATATGATGAGCAGCGTACGTCCACCTCTCGGGTACTCTCGGCGTGGGCGTCCCCTAGAGTTTGTCCCCTCGATCATACCTTCCATTATGGCATGCAAGAGACCTTCTTGACGTATTACATGGCCGATCCATCTTGCACGCCTTTCGGACAAGGTCCTGAGCAGGTGCCTTCCTCCTTCGATTCCTTGAAGAACTTCCTCATTCGTGATGTGGTCTCTCCAGGAAATTCCAAAGAGTCTTCTATAGGACCACATCTCAAAAGCCTCTAGTCTCCGCTTATCCCTTTCGGATAGGCACCATGTCTCGCAGCCGTACATCAAGACACTCCATACATAGGTCTTGATGAGGAGTATTCTCAGTTTTAGGTCTATATTATTTGATTCTATTATTTTCGACCTTTTATTTTATTTCGACCTACTGATGTATACGGCTGTCGACCTCGCTCTTAGACCGACCGTCCCATGTTATTTTGCTCCCGAGGTAGACAAACTCCTTGGTGTTCTTTAGTGGAACTCCTGACATCACTACTACTAGATAACAGTTGTATATTAGCCGTTTGAGTGCTTATTGCTTATTAAAATTTCAAGTTATCGAAGAGAAATGTTTCTTCTTCACATATTTGTAATCAATCCAATCAAATCAAATTAGTTTATTTCTTAAATTTTTTAGTTTAAGGTATCAGGTAAAAGATCAGCAACGCATGAGAGTCTTTGAATTTAGGAAGACAAGAATACTCTCTAAAGTCAATAGAGTCTTCTGAATGTACTTTCACTAATATAAAAGGTAAAATACCAGGAGCCCATGAGAAATGGTTCAAATTTACGAAGACAAGAATACTCTCTAATTACAAGAGCATTAATTTGACTTCTGAGTGTACTTTCATGAATATCAGGAACACACGAGAGATGAATATTCAACCCACCTCCTTCTTTTGTAGTCCCAAGGATGGGAATGCTGGCGGGACCGCTGCCTGCACGGTTTGCCGCTGTGACGGTGATGCGGTACTTGGTGAACTGCCCAAGGCCGCTGATGGCGAACCGTGAGGCGGACGTGCCCTTCACTGTGGCCGAGCTGGTCAGAGGTGTCTGCTGGCCGGAGGAGTCCGCTTCTGTCACCTCGGCCCAGTGGACCGTATAGCCCAGGAGTGGACCGTGCCAGGAGCTCATTGGAGGGGGCTGTTAATGATGAAATGAAATAATAAAATAATGATATTTAATAGAGTTTTCCAAATAGATACAATTATGTAATTATAGTCTTCAGTGTGGTGCAAATAGACCTTTTATAACTTAAATGTAAAGAAAGATTTATTTTTTCTCTTACTATTTAGCCACTCAATATTTCCCTAAAATTGTCTTAATTGCGTTAATAAATATGTTCATTTCAGAAAACCCAAGTTCAATTGTTTCTTAATTATATTTTGTATTTCAAATCAAATCAAACCAGTTTATTATCTCAACAGACATCACAAACAATATTAATGTATAGGTGTTAGTATAGGTAAAACACAATATAATATATAACCAGGAACGCATGAAAGAAGGTTCGACAGTAGGAAGACAAGATACTCTCAGAAAGTATTTCACTTATATGAAAGACGTCGATCTCCGAGGAGACTGCGTTCAGCAGACTAGATGCTCTTCCCGCCAGTATCACCAGAGGCAGGATAGTTCTGGCGGCCGGTAGATAAAACAATCTATGCTGTCGCTGTTGGAGATATCTATCAGGGACAAAAAGACCGAACTCCTGCATGGCCGAGTTCTCGAAATATTCCCCGATTAATCTAAAGAAATGTGTTATGAGATGGCCATCTTTTCAATTCTGCAGAGAGTTGGTCCCTAGCATTCCCAAAAGTATTCTAATGAACTTTAATATTAATAATATGAAAAATTGGGATTGATATTAAGGTTCATATCTACATAATTTTACATAATGGATTGTTTGAGCAGGTTTACATTTGATTTGACTGAATTCTTACCTGCCAGGAAACAATTAGTTCTCCGCTTTCTCCAGCCTGGACTTGAACACTTTGTGGTGGTTCCGTG
This sequence comes from Lepidostoma basale, assembly GCA_022606425.2. Taxonomy (NCBI): domain Eukaryota; kingdom Metazoa; phylum Arthropoda; class Insecta; order Trichoptera; family Lepidostomatidae; genus Lepidostoma; species Lepidostoma basale. The sequence goes on from JAHDVF020000880.1 coordinate 639,434, forward strand.
GGAGCTTGTTGTATGAGAAAATATTTTATGGTACAAAATTGAGAAAATAATTGTTCAATTTATTGGTCAAGAAATTGTCATAAAGCTCATTTGACTACAATTCTTTGAACTAACTAACTAACTAACCATCACGCAGTTTCACACAGAGACGATGGACTGCCATACTGCTCTGTCCTGACATACCTCTCTAGCTTCTTTTACATTCATACATCGTAATATGCACACTCGTCGATTTTTCCAACTTAAACAAGTGGCCACCTTTTAGTATTTGATTAATTTGGTCATGCCATGCTATCGATGGTCTTCCACGATTTCTCTTTTCACTCACTCTGCTTATATACAACATTTTAACCATTCTTCTCTCGTCCATTCGTTTTATATGTCCAAACCATCTAAGGGATCCTTTTTTAATTTTACTTATGATACAATCATCTGCCTTACATTTCTTCCTTATTTCGTCGTTTGGTATTCTATCATGTATCGTTTTCCAGTACATTCTTCTCAGTGATATATTTCTATGGCATTTATCCTACTTACGTACATCCTTTTTTTGCCAGCTTCAAGCTTAACTTCATCTTAGATTTTTAAAACCAATTTTCATGTATGTATATCTAAAATGCTATTATAATGATATGATATATTATTGTCTTAATATATATTTTTATATTGTTATTGAAATCAAACCTTCTTCCTGAGTCTTAGCCATGATGGTGTCACTGTAGGGGCTGCTTTCGATTTGGTTAACTGCCAACATTCTCATGGAGTAAGTCGTGTCCGGGAGCAGCCCATTCACCACACCTTGCTCCATAGTTTCACCCGCATCGCTAGAAAATAAAACATGTTTGTGTTATTTAAGTGATATCAATTAAATAGTCCATTGTTTATTATAATTATTATTACAGTTATTTTGTTGAAACTTTGAAGCTTGGAGCTGGCAAAAAAGGATAAAAGTAGGATAAATGCCGAAGAAATGAGATATAATTTGTTTATAAGTATTAATTGTATCTCAATAGAGATGAAGATGTAAATTGTTTTCTGGAAACAGAATATGGTGGCCGAGGCGCTTACAGGACTTATGACTTGTCATTGGTTGGGTTGAGCGATCGCTTTACGTTTAACAACATTCCCCATTCCGTCCTTCTTACGACCACCACGTCTGTCAAATTTTTGTAAGATGTATATATGCTAGAATTCTGCACTTATCTTCACATTTTTTTTAGTTCTCTCTACACTAGCTTCATCTATTAAGATTGGGTAGCATTAAGCAGAAAATCTTTGTTCATGCACTGTGAAAGGCTCTGCAAATCATACAGTACTAGATAACGCCTGGAGATGTCTCTCCATTTTTTATGCCTTTAACTTGGACCAGTTATTTTTACACAACATTTTGAATGTATACAAATTCTTGTAGACAAATACTGGATTTTACCCATTGCGGATAAATTATTTTTTTATAAGGATTAATTGTATCTCAATAGAGACGAAGATGTAAATTGTTTTTTGGGAACAGAATATTTTCACAGTGCATTAATAAAGATTTTCTGCTTAATGCTTCCCAATCTTAATAGATGACGTGAACAAAAAAAAATGTGAAGATATGTGCAGAATTCTAGCATATATACATTTTCCAAAAATTTGTCAGACGTGGTGGTCGTAAGAAAGGCGTAATGGGGATGTTGTTAAACATAAAGCGATCGCTCAACCCAACTAATGATAGGTCATAAGCCCTGTAAGCGCCTCGGCCACCATATTCTGTTCCCAGAAAACAATTTACATCTTCGTCTCTATTGAGATACAATTCAATTGAGATTAATCCTTATAAAATAATAATTTATCCGCAATGGGTACAATCCAGCATTTGTCTCCAAGAATTTGTATACATTCAAAATGTTGAGATATCATTTGATTGAAACTATAATTATTATTACTATTATTTTGTTTAGACCGGTAGTCACCTACAGCAGTGAGACATGGTCTCTAACGCAGAGAGAGAAAGGCAGGCTGGCAGTTTTTTAGAGGAAAATTCTGAGAATTTTTTTTGGACCCACTGTAAGTCTTAACGCCTACGGTGGGCTGGCCATCTAGAAAGAATGCCAGAGGGTAGAACACCAAAAATTATATCCAGATGGGTGCCCTGCGAAAAGAGACCAAGAGGCAGACCGAGGAAAAGATGGGCAGAAGTGGAAGAAGATTGGGAGAACATGAAAAGAGCTGGGGAATGGAGAGAGATGGCCAGGGACAGAAGTCAGTGGAGGACCGTTGTGGAGGAGGCCAAGTCCCACACCGGGATGTAGCGCCGAGAATTGAATGAATGATTATTTTGTTGAAAAATTCTTTACATCATTACAGCATTAGCTAGATCAATGTAAAGGGTGAAAAAAAAGAACACGAAAAGAAATATACATAGAACCATGTGAATAGAATTATGTAAGGGTATTCACGAATTCGCTATAATTGCATCCAAAGAGGTTTATCTCCTTTGTCACAGGATTTAAAAGATGAATCGCTTTCAATACAGGAGAACTTCGAAGTGCCTCTGTGTGACAATTTGGGACATAAAATAAGATATGCCCCCTTGCCCTGCTTTAGCTGTAGGGAACGTATAGATTTCGTTGTCTCAGTATTCTTGGATTGTAAATACACCCGGATAATAGTTTAAGAATGCTTACCTAGAAAGATCCAACATTCAAGAGTGTTAAAATCCAATAGTCCTGGCCGAAACACTATGATACTTCAACATTATAAACTGTTAAAATTTACAACAATGTTATTATATCACAATTTTTTATTATACACTTTTTGAGAGGAACGTGAGAGCTGTTTTGTCAACCGATGTTAGCATTTGTAACACCTGGTGATGCCAACATCAGTTAGCGAAACAGCTGTTGCGATATTATCAAAAAGTGTACAATAATAAACTGTGATGTTATAACAGTGTTGTAAATTTTAACAGAGTATGATTTTTACTAACATAGAAAATACATTCCTGTAGAAAGGAATGTATGGTGACAAATTTCGAAAATAAAAACATAATTTTAAGTGTTTTTTTTAAAATCAAAATGTTTCTGGCGAGAGGTGTTATGACATATATAGATATTAAAAAATATAATATATATATTTGTACTGACCTAACTGACGTTTGTTTAGAAGCCACAGCTATTGTGACGTTCACAACATTTGGGGCGTCCCAGGAATTCGAACCTCCAGCCTTGAGGATCTGGTACTGCAGAAGGTACCCTAAAACTGGACTATTTCCATCAAATGGACGCTGCCAAGACAGTCTCACTGATCGACTTCCGACCTGAATCACTTCCATTTGGCGAGGAGGATCTGGTCGCTCTGGAAAATTAAAGAACCTAAAATTAATAACATTTCTCATACAGGTGCATTTTGTGAAATATGCAACGTCAAAATGAAGTCATTTTTCAAGTCGTAAAATACACAACATATGAAATGTATACAATGAAGAAAAACTTCACGAAAATACCATTAAAATAGTGATATGATAACGGTGTTTTAAATTTTAACGGTTAATAATGTTGAAGTATCATAGTGTTTCGGCCAAAACAATGGACTATTTAGTCAGTATGTCTTCTTCTTCTTCCTTCTTCCTCAGCCTATTCCCGTCCACTCCCGAACAAAGGCCTCCTCCATTCGCTTCCATGTCACTCTGTCCTGTGCAGACTGCATCCAGGTTATTCCGACGTGTCTGTTCAGATCATCCTTCCACCGTAGTTGCGGTCGCCCTGCACTTCTCTTTGCCGTCCGCGGTCTTCAATTAAGCAGTCTTCTTATCCACTATTCATCTGAGCTTCTGGCTACATGACCTGCCCACTGCCATTTCAGAGTCGCCACCCGGTCGATGATGTCAGTGGCTTTTGTTTTCTCTCTCACCTTATCGTTTCTGACTCTGTCTCTCTTTTGGGCTTATTCCTAACATGGCTCTTTCCATGGCTCTTTCAGTATGTCTATTATAGTCACTATATATTATTTTATGATATCTACACTTTTATAAAAATAAATTTCAAACCACTGATTATTTTTTTCTTTCGACTGGCTTAGATATTTTTATCTTTGCCTATGTGATAACTCGAATAACTGTCGTTTTCGTTGAGCCTTTCTTGTTTATATATGTATGTTTAGTATTGCGAGAAGTGGGTGAACGACTTCAAGGGCTTGTTAGCTCTATAGAGACAAAGAAAGCTACATGGATTAATCACTTAAGTCCTTAAATCGTTTTTTTCAGCTCTTAAAATACACAATATATAATATATAAAGAAGAATACCTTTACGAAGTGTGTCCATGACAAAGATACATTTGGAATCGAAAACTGTCAGTATTCAAAAGTGAATAGTTGTTGAATAAAATAAAATATTTACACACAAAAGTGTCTCTCTATTTCTTTTTTTTGTCCTGTCACCTCTGTGGTGCATAGGGCCTCAAGGAACCTTTTCCACCCGACTCTATCGCATGCCTGATGCCTAACATCATCCCAAGTGAGGCCTGCTGCTTTAACCTCGTCCTGCAGGGCTCTTCTCCAGATGGCTCTAGGTCTGCCTCGCTTCCTCTTTACATAGGGGACCAGACTAGTGCGCCCTGAGCGATGCAGGCTGGGTTCCGTCTCAGAGTGTAACTGATCCACTGCCATTTGCGCCTAGCGACTTGTTCTCTAATTGGCTTTTCGCCTGTCGTGGTCCAGAGAACGGCATTTGACACTATTTGGGGCCAATATTGAGCGCAAGCACCTATTCATAAACACCTGGAGTTTTCTAATAACATCCGCGGTAGATTTCCAAGTCTCACATCTGTACAGCAGTACACTTTTAACGCTACTGCTGAATATTTGGAGCATGAATTTTCTTAAAATTAATTTCTTAAAAATTGTATTTTCAGCATATAAATAATACAATAATTGAGACATTAACAATGACCGATGGCTTTTCGTAACTTATAGCATGTATGGGAAACATTCCACTGTTTTAATATGCTTGTGTTTATAGACATAGCGTTCGTTAAGACTGAATTAATTTGTATATACATTTTAGAACACGTACCTTGGACTGCCAAGTGAATAAAGTGCTCACTCCTTCCAAAGGAATTGCTCGCTTGACACCGGTAGAGCCCAGAATCTTGTCTGTCAGATCTCTCTATATTCAATTGCGATCTGAGCCCTTTGTCTTTCTTCAATTCAGATATGCTTAATCTGAAACAGTGAAAACGTTTAACATACCTGTTTTACTGCATTTCTAAAATGAAAATGTTATCCATAGATAACAGATATTTGTTTTCATTAATAGTAAAACATTGTACTGACCTGTAGCTATTTTTATCTATTGGGCTGGTGTTGTGAGTCCAAACATTCTTAATTGGATTATCTCCTTGTATATCACAGACTAAAGTTATTGGATCATTTCTTCTCACTGAAATATTCTGAGAAGCCACTTCAAAACGGGCTGGTTCTAAAATAACCAAATTTTGTTACATTATATTATATTACCAACCAATAGAAGCATGTAGAAATTTGATGAATAATGACGCCAATTTAATACTGTACATTAAAACAAATAGGCAAATCGTACGATACTTAGTAAGGCTATTAAGGAGAATACTCGGTCGTGAAGTATGCCTTTATAAAATGTCGTAATGCGCCATGTTGTAATGACACTAGTAACACCCCTGCCATATCCAACTCTCTAGCGTCCTTGAGTGGTCGCTTGGACATTGCCAATGTCATGGCAAACAGAAAGTGGTCAGATGGCAAATATCCAGTGCTATGAAACTAGATTCACGTAACCAAGTGACAGTGATAAGCAAAATACTCTGGTATTCTCCAGATAATTACTATGAGGTGAATATTCTTAATTGATAGTTGAAATCGAGGTAACCTGAGATGACATGGGGAGAATAATGCATTAAAAAAAATCTATGCAATATTATAATTTCTACTGCAAGTATTATAAATAGATAAATAATATACCAAAATGCATAATAATGATGGGGTAAAAAAACTTTGGTTGGCATTATAATGATAATAACACTAGGCATGATATTATGTCTGAACTATTTCAATAAAATTTTATTTTGAAAATATTATAATATGATTTTATTAATAATCAATAAACATTAAAATACAAGGTTTATTTGTGTAACCTCGGTTTCGAAACCAGCAGTTCATTCTCCATTATCAGGGTCAGTGAAACGATGATGCATCAATGTTGTAAACACAGGTCACACAAGGAAATCAGTGATATGGATACATAAAAAAGATTGACAATGATAGTTGAAATAATTTAAGAACGTATTTTATATAATTTTGTTCACAGAAATTTTACGACAAACTCTAAAAGTTTTCAAGTTTTAATGTGAAACAATAATAATAGAAAATCTGCTATATTTTTCTTAAAAATTAATGAACTTGAGCTAGTGTTTCTTTTTTTTATATACTTTGTATACAACACTCACATTTATTAAAAAATAAAATATCAAACATGTTTTGGACTAACCAGCCCTTCATCAGTGATATTATATAAATATTTAAAATATTATAAAATTGTTTAAAAATATGGTCAGTTTTGACAGATGTTCTCTGTCAAAACTGACAATCAAAACATATTTAGCATCAATCTGTCAAAAATGACCATATTTGTAAACAATTATATAATATTTTAAATATTCATATAATATCACTGATGAAGAGCTGATTAGTCCGAAACATTTTGGATATAATTTTTATTTATATAATATATTTTAAAATAAATATGATTGTTTTGTACACAAAGTATATAAAAAAAGAAACATTATACATCTACAACATAAAGTTATGACGAACATAAAAGAAACTTGAGGTAAGTTTACTATTGTAATATACTCGTAAAAACAACAAAAGTGACTATTTTAAGGGGTCATACCATTTACATCCAGGATGATGGTCTTGAAAAGGCTGTTCCCTACCCCATTTTCCGCTGTGCATTTGTATTTTCCCTTGTCTTGAGATGAGACTGTGTTGATTAAGACCGATCCATTGTTGAACACAATTATATGCTCGCTAATAGAAGAGAGCGAATCGTATTCCTCCCTTGCTCTATCTAAAATAATAAACAAAAATGATTGCACCAAAATCTTTTTTAAGGTTTTGTGTTAATATTTCTATGATCTTGTGTGTAGTATATACATACATATAACATAATTATATTTAATACGTACATAAAAATAGAATATTTATTGTTTTTTGAACAATGCAATTAAACTTCATATTAAATATTGATGAAATTGTCCGTTTTATACAAGTTTTATTATATTTTATGGGAGCCATTTGTACTAGATCTAGAGAATTATCAAATATGGCAATAATCAATCCTGTATTCGTTTTAAAACTCAAGATAATTAAATAGAATTAAGTAGTGAAAGTAATTAATGTAAGTTGAAACCGGTTAAACCCATAAGCTTAAGTGGAATTGAACAAAATATACAGTTAAAAATATTTTTAATTCGTTTATTTTATTTGATTTAATAAAATTGTTAACAATAATTACGGAGCAAGAGACAACCCAACAAATTAGACAGTGTTTATAGGAAAATATAGTTTCTCTATTCTAGACAAAATAAAGTAGTTAAAGAATTATAATCATTTATGTTACATAGTAGAATAATTTCTTGAAAATATATGGTTTCAACAAAATGAAATTCAATGTTGAATATTTTTTCTAATATTATATTATATTAGCACAGAAAAAATACAAATAAATAAGTTGCCATAACAAAATGTATGAAATCTCTTAAATTACTAGTTATTCGCTGGTCACCATGCTTTAGCAATAATCTAGAAGTATCCTGATGAATAATTTTAGATTTTTGACACATATTTTTTGGTTGCATTTTAAGAAAAAAAAAAATTGATATATTTTTTAATACTGATTAATTTCAAGTTTATTTCATTTCACGAAGAAGGATGAGGAAGATTATAGGAAATGCATTTTAATAGTTGTTTTCACATTAACCAAGTATTAACATAATATGATTAGTTTATATTACGAGGTTACTCGAGCGGATGAAAAAAATACGTTGTCAGTTAATGTATGGAATAAAATCTATGGGATAGTGTTTTTTACTGTTAAATAAACTTCACTAATACGATAAATATGTATTTTTGGACACCAAAATAAATTCGCAGGTTTTATCATCTTGAAATATTAAATAACTATCAAATGTTCTCTTGGTTTACGAGCCTATAAGGGTTCATGAAATACTTACTATATTGTTTAGACCAGTAGGTCCTCGGTTCAGGGTGCCCTTTCGCCTCGCAGTTCATCATTACTGAGCTGCCGAGGAGTGTGGAGAGGTCCTGTGGTTCGTTACTCCAATATGGAGGAACTGTAATATAAATTAAATTAAATTCGATAAGATTGTCTGCAAACTCCTTGGAGTAAAACAATAGGCAATCGTAATAACAATAAATATTATATAGGTATAGTCCAATATTTTGGCCGAAACACTATGATACTTCAACATTATTACAGTTAAAATTAAAAACCTTGTTATAATATCACAATTTCTTTTTATTCACTGAGAGTGTCGCGACAGCTGATTCGCCAACCGTTGTTGGCGAATCAGGTGTTACAATAAACAGTGTGTTACCTCTCAGTGAATAAAAAGTAATTGTGATATTATAACAGTGTTTTAAATTTTGACAGTAATATATTATATATCGTAATTTAATTTCGCATGAAGCACTGAATTTTTGGTGTGTTTTTTTTTAATCAATAAAACTTAATAGAGATAACTTTATTTTAATTTCAGAGTGAAAGAGCATTAAAACAAACTGTTTATGTAACCCTGACAAAGATCTCTCGTTTGCAAAACCAGTTGGTTCTATAAAACAAAATGAAGTGATATAAAAACAACACAAAATTATATTTAATAATCCCACTCCAGAAATAAAGTGTTTCATATTAAAGCAATTTTTTTTGGACGCCACAAATTTTAAATATTTCAAACTTTTTGGTTAGTGTCATAATTTTGAATTTAATTGAGATCAATTGCTGTTTGTTACGAAATAAAACACAGCGTTATTTTTAGTGTGAAATATCAGTAGAATGAAATGCATTTTTGATTACGACCAACAATATTACGTTTGGTATATAAAACTGACCCTTGATAATAAATTCAGTAGATTTATTAGTTTTCCCAGCGGAATTGGATGATGTGCATGTATAGGTGCCGCTGTGTTCCGCTGACAGACTCTTGAACAGCAGATAACTAAAGAATTCGGTACTTCGTTCTTCTATCTGAAACGCAAGTAAAACAAGTTCTTATTTAATCCATTGAAAAATAATTATAACAATTCTTGTGTGATTGCAACATTTATGATGCAATAGCAAATTTGATATAAATAGAATGTATTTTCTACTCGAAAACATCAAACAAAAAGCCTTCTGTTTAATTCTGCCGTATTGTAATATCGGAAAAATGTCTAACACCATTATAAGAACCATGAATAATAAATAAATAATGCAAAACCGGTCGAAGCCATAAACATAATTGGAATTATTTCTCTTCTTCTTTTTTATATTCTTTGTATATACAATACTTATATTAAAACAATAATAGTAATACATATTATAAGTCCTTCTTCAGTAATACATATTATAAGGATACATTTTTAGAATATTATAAAATTGTTTACATGATCTGACAGATGTTATATTATTATATATAAAGATATATTTAAAAAATGTGTCTTTAAAATATGTATCACTGAAGAAGGATTGGTTGTCCGAAACGTGTCCATGTTATATTATTTTTTAAATATAAGTATTGTATATACAAAGTACTCGTATATCTCGTATATAAAAAAGGAAAGTATGGCGAATATAGAAGAAATAATTGGAATTATCTAAATACACATTATAAAAAAATACAAGTTTTTTTATTTGTTTTATTACTAACAATGAACTTCTACCATGAAATTTCAAATAACAAAATTGATATTTTAAGAAATTTTAGTTTTTTTACACTGAACCTAAAATTTCAATCGGTAACTTAAGTAAGTTCTATTTTTAAATCATTTTAAAAATACCTGCAGTATCGAAGAAAGCGGCAATCCATCTTTCTGCCACGAGAAGTAGACCGGCATGTCTCCCGACACGACCGTGCATGAGAGTTGGGCCCTTTCCCCCGACTTAAGGTCCGGCGGGAAGGAGAGCGGAGATAGAACTGGAGGGCTGCTGATGACGAGCTGAATTTCTCTTTTGGCGAGTTCGCCCCCCGGACTACCCACGGAACACGTGAGGGACCCGGCGTCCACAGTCGGGTCCAGGCGGGATATCTTTAGCGCCCCCGAACCTTGGATGTATCTCGATTCTGTAGCGATGTCAAAACGCGTTGTTTCCCATTTTACAAAACTGAAAAATTAATTTGAGTTTAAACATCAAATCAAATCAAATCAGTTTATTTACTCAAAAGACATTACAAACAGCATAAATGTTTAAGGCATCTATTGAGTACAGGCAAGATATTATACACATACAACATAATACCAGGAACGCATTAGTGATGGTTCGACATTAGGAAGACAAGATACTTTCCAAAGTCAAGAGTATTGGTCCCCTGAACGTACTTTCACTAACATGAAAGACGTCGATCTCCGAGGAGACCGCGTTCAGCAGACTACTTGCTCTTCCCACCGGTGTCACCAGAGGCAGATTGGTTCTGGAGGCCTGTAGGTAAAATAATCTGTGCTGTCGCTGTCGGAGATATCTATCGGGGACAAAAATACCAACATCCTCCAGTACGGCCGAGTTCTTGAAGTATCCCCTAATTAATCTGAAGAAATGGGTTATTAGATGTCCATCTCTTCGAAGCTGTAGAGAATTGGTTCCAAGCATTCCCTGAAGAAATACCGTGGGATAGAGCCACGGATAACTACCATACTCCCTCATGTACTCAAGCATGCTAATTGCCAGCTCCTAGCTTCACTTTCATACATGAAATTAGGATAAATGCCGTAGAAATGAGATCACCGAAAATAATATGCGGGAAAACGACATGTGATATGATATCGAACGGTGAAATAAGGAAGAAATGTAAGGTAGATGATTGCATCATATGTAAAGTAAAAAAAATAGCTGTCACATATTTGGTACGTTGAGCGTAGTTGGTGCGATAATATGACCTTCGTGGTTGAGTGGTAAGTGCTTTGCCTGCCACACTGAAGGTTCCGGGTTCGATTACCGGCGATGACGGTGTAATTATCACATTGTCTTTGGTCTGGTAAAGAATTCATGTGACATGATGAAAATGGCGAAAAAATAAGCTACCTAACACATGTCACAAGAATCACTATGATAGCTATACCCTTTACATCGATTTGGCTCGCGCTGTAATGATTGTAAAGAGTGATTCAATAAAATAATAATAATAAGTATGAAGTAGAAAAACTGGGCTCATGATATTGGGTGTTTTTTTAGAGGTTTGGTTTTTAAACTGACAAAATTGTTTCTGCAGACTGTAAATTTAACAGTTGATAGTTGATTTGTAATAAATACATATTGTCATTTTACCATAAAAAGACTGACGTCAGAACAGCGCTTGTAAATTGTGCAAATTTATTTTGAATATCATGGTTCGGTTCGCCAAACTTATCGTGCACTATGACCATTTTACGGTCGACATAATCGTTCATCCAAGCAAGTTATTCGGTAGACAACGGATCGTTTTCACACCACGTACACTCTAGTGGATAATACGCATCCACAAAGATGACAATTGTCGAAAATTGGACTTCACGATTGCGCTTCATTCGAGCTAGACGTGGCGCTCATATGCCCGAAATCATATATGAACAATAATGGCATAAAATTAACTAACTTACTAACCATCACGCCGTCTCCCCGAAGGGGTTGGCAGAAATAATGGACTGCCACACTTTTCTTTCCTGACATATTTCACTCGGTTCCTCAACATTCATACATCGTGTCATGCACGTTTTTCTGACTCCTCACATGGCCGACATTCAATATTTGATTTATTTGATCTTGTCACGTTTTCCTCGGCCTTCCTCTATTTTTGGTTCCATTTACATCGTTAACATATAATTTTTTTTACCATTCTTTCTTCATTCATTCTTTCCATATGTCCAAACCATCTTAATGATCCTTTCATTATTTTGTTCATAACACCATCATTCGCACCGCATTCACTTATTATATTTTCATCCGACACTCTATCATACACAGAGTATTCACACATTCGTCTAAGAGATCTCATTTCTACTGCATTTATTCTACTTTCATCCTTCTTTTGCCAGTTCCATGCTTCGTTTCCATACATAAGGGTCGGTAGAAGAACACCACTGTGCACTGCCATTCTAGCTTTTTTGGATAGGTTTTTGTTTGCGATAACAACTTTAAGTGCACCATTAACATTGTTGCCTGCCCCAACCCTTCTTTCAATATCCCTCTCAACTCGCCAATCTCTTGTAAACATACTACCTAAATACACGAACTCATCTACTGGCTCCAAATTTTCACCATTCACGCTAATGTTGCAGACTGTCATGATTTCTTCTTTTTCAAAAATTTTGGACTTGGACTTATTAACATTCATCATCAGATCATTTCGCATGCATACCTCATACATACTATTCACCAGGACTTGAAGTTCATGCTCGTTGTCTGCAAGTAGGACAGCGTCATCCGCATACAAGAGACAGCTTACTGACACTCCGCTCATTTTGGCACCTACATCCAACCCTTTCAGCTCTTTCATACACTTGTCCATATATAGATTAAATAATAATAACACTAATAACAATACTACTACTAATAATAATAAAAATAATAATAAGCAGGAAAGTGAAATTTTGTACTTAGCTCATGATATAATATGTTTTGTGCGAAACACGGAGGTATTAAGTGTCGATTTAATAAGAGTTGTCTATTTTGAAGTGTATAATTTTGTGAAGCAACGTGCTAACATTAAATGTTTGCTTGTATTCTAGAGGGTGTAATAAGTAAAGCATGTTACCTTATTGGGTATCCGTAGTATGGACACAGGATAACAACTTCGCTCCCAGTAATCCCTCGGATGGAAGTTATTGACCGGATGTACGGCGGGCCTGTAAAAATGTTATTATTTTTGATTTTCATATCCTCATGCCCGAGCCGTACGCGGTAACCACACGGACATATCGACCGGGCGACGTATATAGCAGGATACTAAATTGAAATAACAAAATTGATATAACGACAACTTGGAATTCGATAAAGGTATACCGGATATTGCCGGCAAGCTGCCAGAACCGCGTATCTTCGCAAATGGTAATTTCGGTTGACACGAAAAATTTTACAAAACTTTTAGCGGTTTAAGGTAAGCAATCGAAATTCTATCAAAATATTGAATATATCATGCATTTAACATAGAATAAGCTATTCCCTCTATCATCTGACTATTTTATAGTCTTCTTCTTCTTCTTTGCTAGCCTTCTTCCCTCCACTGCTGGATATAGGCCTCTTCCAATTTCTTCCACTCGTCTCTATCCTGCCCCCTTTGTATCCAAGATTTTCCGACCCTTTTGATAATATCATCTCATCGATGGCCTTCCGACACTTCGCCTATTTTCCCATGGTCTCCAACTGAGTATCCTGGGTGCCCATCTGTTACCACCCTATCTAGCCAAGTGTCCAGCCCATTGCCATTTCAATTTTGCCACTCGGTCCATGACGTCAGCAACCCTGGTGCAGCGTCTGATTTCTTCATTTCTTATGCGGTCACGCAAGCTCACACCACGTATCTGTCTTTCCATGGACCTCTGTGTACACTTGAGCCTGTGGACACTTTTTGCTGTAAGAGTTGTCGTCTTTTATAGTATTTAACCACAAATACAAAATTCCATAACATAATGAAAACAAAAAATAATTTAATGAATTTGTTAGTTAAGGGGTGTTGACAGTCAGTCGATAGGAGTAATGGTTTTATAAAAATGTAGGTTGAAATCTGTCAGATTGGAAGAAAATATTGATTTTTATTTAATAAGCATAAGCCTCCGGAGACCGTATCATTAGTATACTTGGGTACTTGTTAGCTTTCTCATTTTGAAAACAAGTTAAAAGTAATAAATAATAAATGTTTATGTTTTCTTGATAATGTACGCAGTGATAACAATATAAAATCGTAATAAAGAGATTTAACCTGAAGATAGTTACTGCAACAATGTCCGAAACTTCGGTCAAAGAGGATACCAAGAGATGCAAATGTAGGGTTTATTGTTTTTTGAAGAATGGCATATTATTGAAATTCGCAATATATTTGTCGGGGTTAAATGCATAACCCATATAAGCGGACTTCGACTGCTGAATCAGCATATTTCATGATGAAATATATTACACGAATAACCGAAAACGCCTGACTTAGGACCTACTTATCAAAAGTGATGAATCGGGGCCCAGATTTTATTCACACAGGTCACTAGAACAGAGCATCGTGTGAAAATGGAAGCAAAGCATATAAAAGCGGTACATCCGACCACCATGGACAGTATTCCTTCTTGCGACCTCTAACCGACACGAGTTTACGCCGTCAAGTCTACGTACGAGAAACTTCTGACCCTCCTACCGAGCTACGCAACTGTCTACACTGCTACGCCATGTAACTTCCGACGAGTCTTCGCTCCCGCCGACCGACGCTACTGCCCAGTGAGCCATCAGCCCCAGCTGCTATCGACGTCCAGGCGCACGCTCCATCACGAGTACATAATACTGTTAACGTATGATTACTTGTGATCTGCAATAAACGCTGAAACCTCCACTGCTTTTATCTCTCACCACATCCCCCAAATATTAAATAATTTATATGAATGAAAACGCCTGCTTTAAAGAAATCTTCTATTATTTTACTAAGGCAATATAATAATATTTGCAAAGGTCATACAATCTTGGAAATAGGGTCTAAATGTTATTCGAATCAATCATCAGCATGAAATTAAACAGATTTTAGTAGAATTTGCTCTTTCGAATGAACACTTGTTTGACTTACACTAAGTGCTACTGCGAGACTTAAAAAGGTATTATATGTTAATTTCGTATGAAGCACTTAATTTGTGGTGTGAAATTATTAAATCCAATAATAATATAATTTCAGTTTTGTATTTAAACGACTTTATTTGTTAAGACCAACCACTTTCGCTCCCAACGGAGCTTCGTCAGGGTGAGAGAATAAACTAAACATAGAATCAGAGAACAACAGGTTTAGATGCAAATATGAAAGCGTATTATTATTTTATATTATATGTTAGTTTTAAAGCGTTTTTTAATTTTATTTTTGTTGGTACACATGTTATGTACCTAACCACCCGTTCACACGAATCGTTTCCTGCGTCTATATTTTGAATCAAAACTTGTTTTATTTTTCCCAAGAGATGGCGTTGATTACGTATATTAAGTAAACATTTGGGGATTCACGAGATGTATTAATTGACCTGTTCCCACGTCTTTGTCCGACTTATTGAAGGTTTGTTTATATTATTATAATAATATTTTTGTAAACATAAGGGCTCGAACGCGAGAATGTTTTTATTGATCTGTTCCCACAGGTACATGTGTCATCGAACAAATAAATGCACACTATTTAAGCTGAAGCGCATCATGTCTAGATACAATTGCAACTCCTTAATAGTAACAAGTCTAGATATAATTGCAACTCCTTACTTGTAACAAATCTTTTTATCATTGTAATTTCTTGCCTGTAACATCGTCTTAAATAAAGTTCTCTACTTAAAAATTTAATCGCATTGGAAGTTATTCCATCTCAAAAATCCTTACACGAAGGATATAAAATTGGTGGCAAAGTGGCGAGACTATTTAAAAACATAAAACACAAACAAACCATCTATTGCATAATAGTTATACGTTAAATAATCAAATAAGATACTTATCTTAGATGTGCACACCACGTTCGTAATTTTGGCAGTGCAAATGTTGTATGTAATTGATTTGTATTTAACTGGTTTGCATTTATTGTGATTGGTTTGTACAGAATTGGTTTAAATGTAATTGGTTTGTATGTAAATGGTTTGTATGCAATTGGTTTGTATTATTTGGTTTGTATGTAATTGGTTTGTATGTAATTGGTTTGTATATAATATGTTTGTGTGTAATTGCTTTGTATGTAAGAGGTGAACTTTATAATAATCGTTGCACTGGAGAGTTTCCGATTGTTTTCCCGTTAAATGACATATCGGGATTGTGATAGTTGGAGTTAAACTTACCGTAAACGTTCAGTCTGGCCACGTGGGAAGAATGGCCTCTTGCATTGCTCGATTTGCATTCGTACTGACCACCATCATCCACTCGTACACCGGTGATATTCAGGTGAGATATGACGAGTCCAGCGTGGTCCACGTACTGCCCAATCATATACCTAAAGCAAATTAAACAAGAAAAATAGATATAATGTACGTAATCATTGATATGAAATGTACCAATTGATACACTTTAATTGGTATTTTTATAACTCTATTCTATGGATGAAACTACAGCATTATTCGATTTAACGGAATTAGAAAACGTAATTCTAAAAGAAAAAACGTTTTGAGTGAGAGATGACATACAATCATAAAATTAATTTTATTCAATAGTATATATTTTATATCCTCCAATTTTTACAAGTGCCTGAAAACGTTTCAGCATGAAACAAAATAATTTTTCAATTTTCATATGTTGTATTCTGTCATCCCAAAACCATACCTGATTTACAATTTCCATCACCTCTCTCTTGATGGCGATGAGAAATGTTTGTTTCCTAAATTTACAAAATTTTCTATTAGGTGAATTATTAGGGTTCTATTTTTATATTTGGCTTATTAAGACATATTCTTCGATTCGTGACACGGAGTAACGTCGTGTTGAAACATAGCTTCACCATTTAGACCATAGGTTCCAAAAAATGGTCCCCCTGGCCCCCCAGCGGCCCTGGAGGGAGCTGAGGGAGTTATTCTGGCCCTGGGGGAGTAAGGGAGCTACTATCATTAAAACACTGTCATTTTATTATACATATATATAATAGTAAGTTTGTGAATTAAATTGAAATTATAAGCATAATTTATAAGTTGATTCACAAAAATAAAATATCAACACCGAAACAATTGCACAAATGAGTCTATGGAAATAAAACAGGGACGAGAAGTGAAAATAAATAGGTAAACGTGTTGAAATTATAGTAATTATGTATTATACTTTCAGTACGAGTACAGTTTTTTTAACAAACACTACGAAGGCTACGATAAAAGGGTCCAAGTGATTAAAGAAAAGGATTTCACAATTTTTAACACAATTTCAAGCGAGCGGCTTTTCAAGTTTTTAAAAAAAAAAGACTAATATCAAGGATTTACATCAATGATATTAGAATTTATTTTTACAATCTTCAATGTGAGCAGAAAATAGCTCATTATTATGAAGAAGGAATCTGGTCGTGTCCAGGCTTGAACCCATGTCCCCTGGATCAGGGGCCAAGCGCTCTATCCCCTGGACCACCAGTTAATAGTAAAGTAACGTATTTTAATACATTTAACATGTGAGGATATATTTTAATAACTTTTTTGTAAATATTACTCGTTGCTATTTATATACCCCAGACAAATGAAAAGAATGTGGAACTTAGATAATTGACATATGACCATTTTTTACACAAAGAAAACAAAACTCGGGGAATTTAGTACGGAGTGATACTGAAGGTGGAGTTTGCAACAATCTCCAAAATGTCTATCGATTCCAAGAATTATAAAAATTCATCCATTTTATTTATGTTATTCAAAAAGTAACTAACTAACTAACCATCACGCCGTCTCCCCGAAAGGGTAGGCAGAAAGAATGGACTGTCACATTTTAACCGATGCGGCACTCCATCCTTCTCTTTTCGCCCCGCGGGAGACGCGGTGTGATGGGTTGCGAACCTCATCGCCACCAATAGGCATCTCCCACGCACACTTCGATCGTCCAACATCCACAAAATAAATCTAAAACAAATCATATAAAATACAAGGATATAAAATAACAAAATTTTTTTTTTAAACACGTAATGTTATTCAAAATATTTGTATTTTCTCACTTTGTGGTGAAGCTCTCACTTTGTGGTGAGACCATTCAAATTATTAAATAAACAAAATAAAATAACACTATGCATAAAACTACGGAATTTTCATGTTATGCCAACTAGTTTCGGTTATTTCCAATATACGCTGTAAGTGTAAATGGAAAAAGAAGTTGTGGAAGGCCAAGGAAGACATGTCATGACTAAATTAATCGATTACTGAAAGGCAGTCATGTTCGAAGTATGAAACATCGACGAGCGTGCATGTCACGATGCGTGAACGTAGAAGAAGCATTGACTGCCACCCCGAAGGTTTCGGGTTCGATTCCCGGCGAGGGCAGTGTGATTGTCACACTGTCTTTGGTCTGGTGTAGAGTTCACATGATAATTAAATGGCTATAGATTAGCTACCTATCACATGTCACGAGAATCGCTATGATAGCTATAAATACCCTTAACATCGATTTGGCTCATGCTTTCATGATGTAAAGAGCGATTAAAAAAAAGCACGAGAGCTATGTCAGGATGGAACAGTGTGGCGGTTTATCCTCTCTGCCTACTAACGGCGTGATGGTTAGTTAGTTAAAATAAATCTTTTTACGGTGATCCTGAAATGAAAATGAACAAAGTTTCAAACAGAGTGAACATTATAGAGTAAATGGAGCCAAGCATCCCGTTGTGTTTGCGTACTATATTAAATGTAAGTCCCGAATGGATGGGGGACTGGCTAGGAAGTGGAAGAGTGTGATTGACGAAAGGGGGCCGCTGCGCCCTATAACAGCCTCGTGGTGGAAACCCTTCTGTGTTCCCGTTTCTTTGTTTATAGAGTTGCGTACCTGTGAGACGTCGGAGTCAGAAGTTGGTTGTCTAGCATCCACTCGAACCTGGGGGGAGGGTCCCCCGAAGCGGAGCACTTCAGGGAGATGTGTCCCCCCGGCTGGACCGCTTGCTCCAGAAAGGTGTAGATCATTTGAGGGGGCAATCCTAAAATATTATTTTCACATAAATATAAAAATATTAAAACTTAAATTTATTATTTTGCTATTTCTGCCCGGTTTCGACAACTGCCATCCGAATTAATCTGATTAGATGATCGGAATTCGAAGAAGTGGAATAAAACTAAGAATAGATAAGATAAATTTATGTTAGTAAGTTAGAAAGTTTCAATCCTGGGATTGGTTTGCAGCAATTTCTTCTATGCTTCTCTTCCATTCTTCCCTGTCTTGTGCGGCTCTTTTGAAATCTGCATATGATGAGCAGCGTACGTCCACCAACAGGTCCTCCAGGTACTCTCGGGGTGGGCGTCCCCTAGAGTTACCCTCCATTATGGCATGCAAGAGACCTTCTTGACGTATTACATGGCCGATCCATCTTGCACTCCTTTCGGACAAGGTCCTGAGCAGGCGTCTTCCTCCTTCGGTTCCTTGAAGAACTTCCTCATTCGTGATGTGATCTCTCCAGGAAATTCCTAATAGTCTTCTCAATAGGACCACATCTCAAAAGCCTCTAATTTTAAATATTGTGAGCTTATATAAAATACACAAGAGCGTGGTGGTCCATCATTTTTGTCACCTTTTCGACAAAACGGCAGTTAGTTGAGTGTTTTTTTTAGTAAATACGTAGTTAATTTACATACAAAGTAGGGTAATATCGTTTGTCTAAATTCGTACTGTAAGCCCGTATGGTGTGACTTATGTTTTAACGATGAAGTAGATTTATTCACGCAATTCTTTAGAAGAATTTCCCATTACATTCGTTAGAAGAAAAAAACATTTGAATTAATTAAAAATCAAACATTTTATACGCATAGAAAGGAAGCAATGATTATTGATATTGTTGGTTAAATATTCATACTTATTATTGATTTTATCAAAACTTAGTTATTACAAAAAATATAATCTACTTTTACACACACGAGAAAACTGTGTTGTATTGAATATATAGTGTGTTTTTTTTAAGGGTTTGGTTTTTAAACTGGCAACATTGTTTTTACAGACTGTGAATTTGACAGTTGACAGTTGATTTTGTAATTAGTATATTTTGCCATTTTACCATGAATAGACTGACATCAGAAAAGCACTTGCAAATTGTGGAAATTTATTTTGAAAATCACGGTTCGGTTCGCCAAACTTTTTGTGCACTACGTCCATTTTACGGTCGACATAATCGTCCATCCGAGTAAGTTATTCGGAAGACCATGGATTGTTTTCACACTACGTACACTTTAGTGGATAATACGCATCCACAAAACGACAATTGTTGAATATTGGATTTCACGATTGCGCTTCATTCGAGTTAGCCGTGGCGCTCATATACCAGAAATCATATTTAAACATTAATGGCATAAAATTATCTATTAAATAATGCCAATATCATAGACATTAACATTATTTTAAAGTGTTTTTATTTTTTCATTTTCAATATGTATTGTATACCTCTAAAATACACCCTATACCTATTTCCGTCCATTCTTTTCACGCGTGCATAATGATATTTCTTATTTGCCTCCCCTATCTAACATATTCCATCTCGTACATTTCTCATATCTTTGAGTTCAGAGACATTAACAATATTTTAATGTGTTTTTTTTTTCTATTTGAATATGTATTGTATACCTCTAAAAAAACACTCTATACTAGAGTCGCAAACATAGTTAAAATAATCTATCATTTGATAATTAAAATATGTATTATATATAACAGTATACAAACCTTTAAGACTTCGTTTACTCCTTGATTTCACTGGAGTGAAATGACTTTTAAAATGATGGCATATGTAATCGGTTCTTCTATCCTTGAAGCTTATCATCTTGAAATATTTCCAATTAGTGGAGCGAGATTTTTTCTTCTTGCTTATTATATTCATCTGAGAATGCCACCTGAAATAATTGAAACGATTAATATGCAAATTGTCAATAAAATATTGTACTTATTGTTAGTATAAATGTTCGTCGTGAATATTTTTATCTTACAAGGAGAGGGCACGACATATGAAACTGACTTCGGGATGGGATTTTGCAGGGTTGTATTATCCCTCAAGAGTCGTCCATAGTCAAATTAAGAAAGCGCAATAGCCACCCAATATCTACAAAAAAAGTCTTTAAATTTTTCACCGTTGCTTATGATGTATATATTATAAATTTCGCTACTGATATGGTATCCATATACCATGAACTACGAGCCCTGGTGTCTAGTATGTATGAGGTATGCAAGCGATACGATTTGATGATGAATGTGAATATGTCCAAGGTAATGATTTTCAAAAAAGAAGGAAGCATGACGGTCTGAAACATTAGTGTAAACGGTGAAAATCTGGAACAAGTGGATGGATTTGTTTATTTAGGAAGTATGTTTACAAACGATGGGAGGGTGGCGAAGGATATTGAAAGAAGGGTTGGGGCAGGCAACAGAGTAAATGGTGCACTTAAAGTTGTCATCACAAACAAAAGCCTATCCAAAAAAGCTAAAATGGCAGTGCACAATGGTGTTCTTATGTATGAAAGCGAATCATGGAACTGCCAAAAAAGGTTGAAAGTAGAATAAATGCAACAGAAATGAGATCTCCTTGACGAATGTGTATATACTATGTGTATGATAGAGTGTCGAATAGAAATATAAGAAGTGATTAATGAAAGGATCATTAAGATGGTTTGGACACATTGAAAGAATGAATGAAGAAAGAAAGGTAAAAAAGTATATGTTAACGATGTAAATGGAACTAGAAATGGAAGGCCTAGGAAAACGTGGCACGATCAAATAAATCAAATATTGAATGTCGGCCACGTGAGGAGTCAGAGAAATCGACGCAAGTGCATGACACGATGTATGAATGTGGCAGTCCGTTTTTTTTGCCTACCTTTTCTAGGAGACGGCGTGATGGTAAGTTAGTTAATTTTTAGTTAAAAACAATATAAAAATGTTATAAATTATTTTTAATAATGGCACACAACAAATTAAGTGCTTTATACGAAAGCAAATAAATAATATTATATTGCATTTTTACGAGTACATGGTAAAATACTAGAATCCATAATAAAAACATATATGCAAATTATTATAAAATTAAGGTGTGGGTAAAAAACATGTTTTAATCTTATTAAGCATACAAGGGTTTTTAACATACATTTCTTCATAACCAAATTGCTTTGATGGACAGAGATACATCGTAGTCTGGCGTTTGGAGATTTTACTTTGAGTACTTGCATATTCTGAAACAAAAACAAACAAGATTATTAAATTTAAGGTTGGAACGAATAAAATAGTTGAAAACTACACATGCTTTGCGGAGATGTCATGATTCAAAATGAGAAAACTTCTCATATTCGGAGCTAAATAAATATTATAAACTTATCCAAGGAACGACGATATTATAATTAGAATCAAGAATGTCAATATGCGAATATGAATAGACCTATAAATTAATGGGTAAAATCCAGTATTCGCCAACAAGTATTTGTATACATTAAAATATGTTCAAAAAACAAAAACTGGTCCAAGTTAGCATATAAATTGGAGTGACATCTCCAGGCGTTATCTAGCAATACGTTAATGGCTGTAGCCTTTCACATTGCGTTAATTAAAAGATCTTCTGCTTAGTGCTTAAATCCTATCTTCATAGATGGCGCTAGTGTGTAGATTGAAACTTACACGTGAAGTTTGATGTTACATATTAACATATATACAACTTCCAAAAATTTGTCAGACATGGTGGTCGTAAGAAGGTTGGAATGGGGAATGTTGTATTACATAAAGCGTGCGCTAAACCCAACCAATGACAGGTCATAAGTCCTGTAAACACCTCGATCACCATATTCTGTTTCCAATTTGCATCTTCGTCTCTATTGAGATACAATTGATTCTCTTAATTAATACTCATAAAATATATCTTTTGGGCTCATTTTACGTTATACAGAGAACAGGTAAAATAATATATTGTACCCCGTGTTTATGTGAACCGTCCAGGGACCCTAAAAGATTTAAAAACCAACATCCAGGAAGAAATTGCCAAGATAACGCCAGATATACTGGCAAGAGTCATGACAAATGCCAGAAATTGGTTTACTCAGTGTATGAAGAATGGGGGACTGTCAATTTGGCAGTTGATAGTTTGTTTGTAGTCAATACGTTTTGCCATTTTACCATGAATAGATTGATGTCAGAACAGTCCTTGTGAATTGTGCAAAATTATTTTGAAAATCATGGTTCGGTTCGCCAAACTTATCGTGCACTACGTCCATTTTACGCTCGATATAATCGTCAATCCGAGCAAGTTATTCGGAAGACTATGGATCGTTTTCGCACCACGTACACCCTAGTGGA
The DNA here is from genome assembly GCA_022606425.2 of Lepidostoma basale. Lineage (NCBI taxonomy): Eukaryota > Metazoa > Arthropoda > Insecta > Trichoptera > Lepidostomatidae > Lepidostoma > Lepidostoma basale. The sequence continues at coordinate 662,834 of JAHDVF020000880.1, forward strand.
TAATACGCATCCACAAAGACGACAATTGTCTTTTTAAAATTATTTTGAATATGTATTGTATACCTCTAAAAAAACACCCTATAAAATAAACAAAATCTGTATTTAATTTTTTTTTCTCATATTCTATTTTGCAATTGATAATTGAAATACTATGATATTTTTTGTAAAAATTAAAAATAACATGTAATGAAGGGTTAAAGCATGAAGTTTTCTTGTGTTCGTATCTACCTCTGGTTTTAAGAGTATGCATTTTATGAACTAGCGAATAACATCCAATTGGATTTTAAACTAGAATCCTGCGGGAACCGGGTTTCCGTTCCTTATTCCGACCTTATTAAATTCCTGATATATCCTAGCTACCTAATCCTGGCCGCACACGCGACGAGATCCAACAGAGGCGGTCAAACTAGGCAAGTACTTTGGAATTCAATTACTTCCAGACACTAGCAAGATAAACAGACGTGATGTAAATTCTATTATTTTTATATGAGTACCTAAAAACTGACAACATTTAATTACAATACTTTTTATAACGGTAAATAAAAATTAAATGTATCATTTTATAATACTTCTCTCAGAAGGATACTTTATATTTATTTATTGAAGTATTTGTATTTTTATTATATATAAATAAGCTTTTATATTATACATATACGTAGTATTATTAACTAACATTATTAGTTCTTGTTTTGTGTAAGAAATAAGGTTTATTTATAAAGTTCACTTTATGCGAAATACTATGTTTTATGAATTAAAACACTGTTTTATTCAACTTTAAAGATTTTTTCTCGATACGTTTCGAAGGATCTACACCTTTATCATCCAAAGAACTATATTAACTAAAAAATAATAGAGTTTATATCGTTCTCCCGATGGATAAGGTGTAAAGCCTTCGAAACATATTGAGAAAAATAAACTCTAACTAACTAACTAACTAACCATCACGCCGTTTCCCCGAAGGGGTAGGCAGAGAGGATGGATCACCACATTATTCTATCCTGAGATAACTCTCACGCCTCATCTACATTCACACATCGTGACATGCACGCTCGTCGATTGTTCCTACTTCGTACATGGCCGCCTTTCAGTTATTGATTTATTTGGTCATGCCCTGTCTTTCTTGGTCTTCCTCGACTTTTTTTCCATTCACACTACTTGTATATATCTGTTTAACCATTCTTCCCTCATCCATTCGTTCCATATGTCCAAACCGTCTGAGTGACCCTTTCTTGATTTTATTTATCACGCATCCATCCGCTTTACATTCCTTTCTGACTTCATCATTAGATATTCTATCATACATTGTTTTTCCGCACATCCTTCTTAGTGACCTCATTTCTACGGCATTTATCCTACTTTCATCCTTCTTTTGCCAACTCCAAGCTTCACTTTCATAAATAAGGGTCGGCACTAGAACTAACGTATATTTAAATATCAATCCCGCGCCCCAGATAGACAAGATGTGCCTGCATAAAGATAAATATATACTATCATATCTGCATTATAATATAGGCAATAGTCCTGCTATGCGCCTCACTTTGGCCTCGGACATCCTTGCGCGCGCACGTCTCTGTGCGCTCGTTTTTTTGTCTCAGACACGCGCTCACAATCACGTCTACAACCGCGTCAGTTCTCTCTACATTTTAACGCTTGTATATTTGATTATCAAAATGAAAATGTACTACAACAACCTGTGATATTTACTGATAACACAAATAGGGTGGGCTAGCCATGTAGATAGAATGTCAGAGGGCAGAACATCGAATATTATGTTTAGAAGAGACTAAAAGGTAGATCAAGAAAATGATGGGAAAACTGTGCGTAGGACAACGAAAAGGACTGGCGGATACGGGAAAAACTTGGGGAATGGAGATAAATGGCCAGAAACAGGAGCCAGTGGAGGAATGCTATGGAAGAGGCCAAATCCCACACCGGGATGTAGCACCGAAAAGAAGAAGATTGGTATACTAGACTTTTTAGACTAGGATTTTAAAATTACAATAACATCCCATTTCTTATATATTATAATAAAATGGTATTTATTTTTCTTGGTTTTCTAATTGTTCTACATTGTTTCTTTATATTTCTTCCTTCTTTTCAATTGTTCTGAAATTCTTTAATTGTCTTATGTTTTATCTTACTCTACTGTTCTTTTGCATTCTTTAATTTTTTAAAAATTGTTATTAATTATATAAATTTTAAAATTGTAATATTTGTACATATACACAAATAGACATAACAAACGAAAAACATTTAGGCGACTCATTTGGACACAAAACGGTGTTACAAAGATAAGATATAACAACATGAAACTAAAAAATCATACATATCAGAAGGAATCCAAATATGTCGACGTCAGTGAGGCAGTACTCTTTCCAGAATTTGTAATATTTTTTTAATGAATACTGCCTCACTGACACTAAATCACATTAGATTTAACGTCCGAATCGCTCTTCCTACTGGCATCACCAAAGGCAGGTTGGTTCTGCGTAACGGAGCAAAGAACGAACGCCTTGGAAACTATATATATAATGTATATGATTTGTTTAATAAATTGAATTTGAAATTAATAAAACGTCCATGAAAAAGTTTTTAAAACATAGTCTAGAGTGTATAGAAAGAAAAAGTAATGCCATAGAGGAAATATATCATAAAGCTTTTAGTGCAATGATCAAGCCCTAGAAAACGACAAAAGAATTGAATCTATAAATCCACGGGATAAACCTATTAATCATAAATATATGGTATTGAGTTTTTAGACATTTTCTTTATATCTTATTTATAACTGGTGCTGAACAGTAACATGTTCAAATTTGTTCTATTAGAATCAATAAATTTCAATCCCTACCATCTTCTTCTTCAAGTGCCCTGTCGGGTCCCCCCAACATTGGCGATCACCTCGGCGAACCTGTCCCTGTCCTGCTCCGCTCGGAACAGCTCCTCAACACTTCGGATGCCGGTCCACTCCCTCACGTTTCGCAGCCAGGACATTTGTCTCCTTCCGGGCCCTCGGCGTCCCTCAATTTTTCCCTCCAATATCAGTTGGAGAAGGTGGTACTTTTCCCAACGCAGTATATGACACATATATGAGATCTTTCGAACCTTGATAGTTGATAACAATTCCCTGTCAACTCTAGCTCGCCTCAGGACTTCGGTATTGGTAACCATGTCTGTCCAGGGAACTCTGAGCATTCGGCAATGGAGCCACATTTCAAATGCTTCCAGTCTTTTCATTGAGTTACCTTTAAGGGTCCAAGTTTCACACCCGTACAATAAAACAGACCACACATAGCCTTTGATCATTCTCTGGCTGAGTTTCAAGTAATCCCTACCATAAACAAGCCCAATAAACTTTGATGTAGGTACCAGAAACTGATCGATCGAAACGAAAAAATCGATTAAAAACAATTGAAATAATCTTCTTATTCTTCTTCTTCAGCCTGTATTGACCGTCCACTCCTGGACGTAGGCCTCCTCTCGCATTTTTCCATTCTCTTCTATTCTGAGCGATCCGCATCCAGGCACTTCCCGCACTTCTCCGGACATCGTCGCGCCAACGTAACTGTGGGCGCCCAACTCCACGCTTTGCCGTCCTTGGACACCAGCACAGCAGTCGCCTTGTCCACTTTTCAGCTGGATCGCGAACGACATGTCCCACCCATCGCCACTTGAGGGTTGCGGCCATCTTGATAACATCGGAAACCTTTGTCCTGACTCTTATGTCCTCATTTCTGAGTGAAATATTACTAAATACATATTATAATATATTTTTTGATTTATAAACAACTTTTTTCTTCAAAATAACCGAAAAATTTACGTTTTTATCTCAATAATGCAATCAGATGAAAATGCTGAAAGATTTTCATGTAAGATGATTATTTTGATTCTCAGATGACTTCCGCGGGCTGACTTATATGTTGAGTGCCCCTGGGATAGCGTCGGGACGCCACTGCGTCCGCAAAAGGCCGGATTAAATATTATTAAAGAAAATATTACTGGAGCGCAATATATCATGTACTTCCTATGGGTTCTTATATGAAACTGAACACTCCTGGTAAACACAATATCGCCTCATATTGCAAGGCGGACTGGCGTGAACCTGTATGTTTACTAAAGTGAATTTGTGTAAGAATGTTACATATTATATGAGCACGTATCTAGCAAGTGTAATGCACATGTATTACACGTTTTCATTTTATACAAATATTTCACAATATAAGACAGAATGGTAAAGAAGGTATATGTAAACTGCGTGAACGGAGCTAGAAATAGAGGAAGGCTGAAGAAAACGTGGCACGATCAAATAAATCAAATATTGAATGTCGGTCACGTGAGGAGTCGGAGAAATCGACGTGCGTGCATGACAAGATGTATGAATGTAGAGGAATCGAGAGAAGTATCTCAGTACAGAATGAATGGCGAGAAAGAAATGGCGTTCCATTCTTTCTGCCTACCCCTCCGGGGAGACGGCGTGATGGTTAGTTAGTTTCACAATATAAACAAATTAAACGAACGTAGGTATACTATAAAGGTGTTTTATAGGGGTTTAGTTTTTCCTGGTTCTGATTTTAAAAAATGGTTTGATTCATGTGGTGCTCCTGTCAATTCGGAGATATTGCTTGTATAAGTGAATTGTTTTGATCAATTTGATTGTTGCCGCACTTTGTGATAGTTATTTGTGACACAAAATACGTTTTCACTCTTCTGATGTTAAAATAATACAAGTTTTTTCGTTTATAAAAATAATTTTGACAGGTGTCAAAATAAATTTTTCGTTTGTTCCAATGACAATTTGAATAAATTCTTCAATCAAATTTTCAAGTTTTTGCTGGTGTTGGATTGTGATAAGTGCCTAATTAAAATGAAAAAAGTGGAATAAAAAATTAAATAAACACAAATTAATGTCCGGATCGTCCAGCTGACGACAAGTGCACCATCTAAAAGAACATTATGTGTTAAATTATTTTTATGTGTTATTTTATTTTATATCATTGTATTTTGTATAATTTGTTTTAGATTTATTATAAGACGTTGAATGATTGAAGTGTGCGCGGGAGATGCCTATTGGTGGCGATGAGGTTCGCAACCCATCACACCGCGTCTCTCGCGTTGGCGAAAAGAGAAGAATGGAGTGCAGCATCGATTAAAGTGTTGCAGTTCATTCTTTCTGTCTACCCTTTCGGGGAAACGGCGTGATGGTTAGTTAGTTAGTTAGTTTTTACTGGCAACATTGTTTCTACAGACTGTCAATTTGTCAATAAAAAAAATAGCTATCACATATTTGGTATATTGAGCGTAGTTGGTGCGTAAGTGCTTTGCCTGCCACACCGAAGGTTCCGGGTTCGATTCCCGGCGATGATGGTGTAATTATCACACTGTCTTTAGTCTGCTAAAGAATTCACGTGACAAGATGAAAATGGCGATAAATTAGTTTCTTATCACATGTCACGAGATACTATGATAGCTATACCATTTAGATCGATTTGGTTCACGCTGTAATAATGTAAAGAGCGATTCAACAAATTAATAATAATAATTATGATAATAATAATAAGCATGAAGGCGAAAAACTGGGCTCATGATATTGGGTGTTTTTTTTAAATGTTTGGTTTTTAAACTGGTAACCTATTTTTTACAAACTACCAATTTGATAGTAGACAGTTGATTTGTAATAACTACGTTTTGCCATTTTACCATGAATAGACTGACGTCAGAAAAGCGCCTGTAAATTGTGCAAATTTATTTTGAAAATCATGGTTTGGTTTGCCAAACTTATCGTGTACTACGTCCATTTTACGGTCGACATTATCGTCCACCCGAGTAAATTATTTGGAAGACCATGAATCGTTTTCGCACTACGTACACTCTAGTGGATAATAAGCATCGACAAATACGACAATTGACGAAAATTGGATTTCACGATTGCGCGCTAGCCGTGGCGCTCATATGCCCGAAATCATATTTTAATAATAATGACATAAAATTGATCTATTAAATAAAGCCAATATCATAGAAATTAGCATTATTTTAATGTGTTTCGAGATGAAGACACCGAGGACGATAGCTGGTAAGACACTGAGAGATCGCGTGAGAAACACCAGAATTAGAGAGATATGTAAGGTTGAGGATATTTTACGATGGAGTAGACAGCGAAGAAGGGACTGGAACGGTCATGTCGAAAAAATTAACACCACCAGACTCCCCTATATTGCACTACACAAACAGCCTCATGGGACTCGTCCTCGTAGAAGACCTCCTAAAAGATGGAAGGACACCAAGTTTAGGAATTTCCTCGCAAGGCGAAACAATTTTGTCACTACTATTTATATAATTTATTATATAAATTAAATACAAGAAAAACAATTAAACAATCGTGTTTCCTATTATAAATTAATGATGGAGTTATACAAAACAAATACCTCAACCATTATTAATGTTCTTGAAAACAGACCATATAGGTTTACCAACAAGGAAGAAGAAGAAAAATATTATACTATAAAACCGTATTGGAGATAATGCATTTATCAAAATACTGTCATATATTGGTTCACGAACTTTCATGCATTCATTCCGAAACTCTGTTCGCAAATTAATACACTTGCGAACCGAAGGAATTTTCCGTATTTAAATCAAGTCCTAAATCACGCATCTCCTAAACCAAGTCATTTTTACGTTGTTCTCATTTTAAATTTTAGCTTTGAATGACTTGAAAAATAAAAACACAATAACTAAGAATTGCATTTTATCCATGTAGCGCATGATTTTACAAACTTTTTTTGCATTGGAACTTCGCAAACCCGGAAATTTTAATGGAATACTTTTTAGTTCAAAATCGAGAAGCATAAGGTTAAAAAAACAACACGGACATATTTGTAAAACTTCCCGCAGACTTCGGTCCAGCGGAACACTGTTTTTGTGCATATAAAATTAACAATTATTTGGGGTTGTGAGCGAACACAATTGAGCTTGTCTTGTGAACTGTGCGCGAACCGAAGCAAGATTTATCTAAAATTTTTATTTGTAAATCGATTTTTTCTTGTAACCCATTTATTTAGGTACCGAGGTTTGACGAAAATTTATTTGAAAATAAAATCTATATAATTTAATGTATGTTTTTATGGTTACGACTTAAAAGCAGTGATTTACTTATATAGCACACAAATAGTTTATTAGTTATATAATTATACAACATTATAAGAGTGACTTTATCAAACTTTCATGTACTGAATTCTCAAGAATTCAAGAATTTTGAAAAGTTTTTAAAATAAGCACAGCGACTTGAGCGGGACTTGAATCTGCGACCTATTTCTCTTTCCATGCGAGTATTATCTCCAACTACGTTATACGGTTTCTATTGCGTCAAGTTATTCGGTAGTTAAAGAAGTATCAGAATATTAATATTTATGAATTTAAAATTATAGTAAGATCTAGTTTCGTAAAACGTATTCACGATAGAATCGAGAAGTGAGTTAAGAAAACATAAATATTTAGATTTTTTGAATGTACACAAATACTTGTAAACAAATACTGGATTTTACCCATTGCGGGTTACTCATTTTAAGGATTCATTTTATCTCAATAGAGACGAAGATGTAAAAAGTTTTTTTTTGGAAACAGAATATGGTGGTCGAGGCGTTTACAGGACTTATGACCTGTCACTAGCCATCGGAATGGATTACACCTCCATTCCGATGGCTAGTGTAGATTGAACAAAAAAATGTGAAGGGTTTCTCAAAATAGTACCATATATTAAAAAAATTGTCAGACGTGGTGGTCGTAAGAAGAGCGGAATGGGGAATGTTGTATTACATAAAGCGATCGCTTAACCCAACCAATGACAGGTCATAAATCCTGTAAACGGTTCGACCACCATATTCTGTTTAAAAAAAAAACAATTTACATCTTCGTCTCTATTGAGATACAATTAATCCTTAAAAATAGATATTTAAATACTTATGTACTTAATAAAAATAAAATAAATGATTATAAAATGTAGACATTTGATAATGTACTTGCAAGACGAAACATGTCATTTCTATAAAATAAAACAAAGTTTCTAGAAAACGGAAGTTTTCATTCGTATTAATAATGAATTTCTTATTATTTAAAATTCATTTTTCGACTATCAAGCGTGCTTTTTATATATTTTTTAAAAACAGATATAATTCTTAGTTAAGGGGAGGTTTTCAGCAGGGTCGAAGAAGGGAGACAGCTTGTCAAATCTATGCACTATGAGGGTCTCCTTCTTGACGCAATGAAGGGGATGGTTCAGGAAACAAATTATAGAGGGCACCCCCGACGGGAATATCTGAAATAGATGTGCGAGGCCGTGAATTGCGTCTCATATGTTGAGTGGAAGAGGGTTCTAAAAGACCGAGCATGGTGGAAGACGAGATTGAAGACATTGCTGCAATCGCTAGGATTGAATCCGAGAAGAAAAAGGATTATGTCTTCCAAACATTATTATTATTATTATTATTATTATTATTATTATTATTATTGTTGAATCGCTCTTTACATCTTGACAGCATGAGCCATATCGATGTAAAGGGTATTATAGCTATCATAGTGATTCTCGTGACATGTGATAGGTAGCTAATCTATCGCCATTTTATTGTCACGTGAATTCTACACCAGATCAAAGACAGTGTGACAATCACAGAACAAACCCGGAACCTTCGGGGTGGAAGTCAATGCACTTACCACTCGGCCACGAAGGTCGGACATGTAGAGAATATAATATTTTTATACTTTCGTTCGAAGCACTTGATTTGTGGTGTAATAATATTAAATATAATAATAATACATTTGTAAAATTTGTATATAAACCACCTTATTCAATAAAAACACCAACCGGTTTCGCTTCCACCGGAGCTTCGCCAGGGTTACAAAATGTACCTACTGAGTATAAATAAGTAAAAGTGGCGATGAGGTTCGCATCACACCGCGTCTCTCGCGGGGGCGTAAAGAGAAGGATTGAGCACCGCAACGATTAATGTGTGGCAGCCCATTCTTTCTGCCTACCCTTTCGGGGAGACGGCGTGATGGTTAGTTAGTTAGTTAGTTAGAGTATAAATTCTGTTATCCTGACGAAGCTCCGGCGGGAGCGAAACCGGTTGGTGTTAATAACGAATAAAGTGGCTTATTTACCAATTTTACAAGTATATATTTATTATATAATATTTAATAAACTCGGAAAGCGGTTGAAAAACGAATGCATAGATAAAAAATCTATCTATGAAGAATTTTATATGTCATTATAAGAGTACCTGTCGACCCTACTTCTAGACTTACATAATATTATGGCATTTTAAGCGTTTTCTGACAACTCATTGAGCAACCGATATCGAAGTGTAATATTTGGACACATCACCCGGATTCTGAAAAGAAATATTTTTTCAGTGCCATTCCAGCGAAACTGAGCACAAAAGATTCACAATAAGTACTGTCAATTTGTTGATAGGGGTAAATGTTCTTTCAAAAGTGTTTTTCGTTGTGGATCAAGTAAAAAATAACATTTTCCCGATGGATATAATGCGAAAATAACCCGACGGAAAATTCTTGCTTTCTCAATTTCAGCAAAAATATAGATTGGTTGAGTCTGAAAGAAGGCGTTCGAAAATGATTATGTTGCTTATATTTTAAGCCTTCAAAGTTTTCACTGTTTTTTCAATCGGGATTGTAATACAAATTTGTCTGCCAAGTTATTTTAAGCTGTCAATACCGGGCTCAAATAAGCTACCAAATGTATTTTTTGCATTATCCTAATGAGAAAAAATATGAGCCACGTAAAAAACTTGTGGTTAATTATGTTTTGATGTTTTTTCTAAGAATTATAATCTAAATATTTTTTAATAACATTGCGAACGTCGCTATTTTTGTTGACGCAATTTCAAGTAAAAATAAGAGAATTACCAGAAAAAATATAGAAATGAAAAAAATAAAGATTGTTTTTTAATATTTGCACGTCATTAAAATAATTTTTTCTGTACACAATTATGAAAAATAAAAAAAACATTTTTTTTAATGTAAATTTCGTTTTTTTTAAATGAGGTAAATCTTTCTACTCATAAAATATTATAAAATTAACTATTATTAAATGTTAATCGGGTTATTTAACATATTGTATGAGGGAAACATTATTACTAGTTTTTCGTCTAATGTTACCTAAACACGAAAAACGCGAAAATTAGCAATAATAACAAGAATATTTCTGTTCTGAAAACTATAGTGGTATAGTTTAATTCTAGATGTTTTATAGAATACTAAAATAATTAGTTTTTTTGGTCAAATTGTAATATGGTACACAGAGTCCTCTCACGTTTCTCACATATTAAATCGAATAAATAAGAATTAAAAATTTAATATTTTCGATTATTACATAACATACCATAACTCTTGGTCTAATTAGAGCGAGGCCAATCTCGGATAAACTTGAGAAGAACTGTCTGAGATGGTACGGCCACCTCATTTATTTATTTATTTATACATCACACACAAATGAGACATAACAAACGAAAAACATTTAAGGCAGAAACATACTATTAACACACCACGCCACCCAATGCCACGTGATACGTGTTGAGTCGAATCAAATTGTATTGTTTTCTATGGACAGAATCACACTACGAACACCCGACGCGACGCCATGCGCGCACACGCCACCCGATCCAGACGAGCTAGATCGACGTGTTGCCGATGGTGGGAGTAAACACGCCACGTCGCGTGTTAATGGTATGTTTCTGCCTTTAGGCGACTCATTTGGACACAAAACGGTGTTACAAAGATAAGATAAAACAAAATGAAACCAAAAAATCATACATATCAGAAGGAACCCAAATATGTCGACGTCAGTGAGGCAGTACTCTTTCCAGAATTTGTATTTTTTTTTATGAATACTGCCTCACTGACACTGAAAATGTCTTAATTAGAGACGATTAGATTCATTGCTCTTCCTACTGGCATCACAAAAGGCTGGTTGGTTCTGCGTGACGTAGCAAATGTCGGCGCTGTCGATCTGAGCACGAAATGTCAATCGACTTAAATTGTCCCAAGATCTCTGACAGTAGATACACGTTTGAGGCTTTCATTACTTATGAGCATGTGTAATGAAATGCGTCATGCGGCGCCTAGCTGAACATGCTACAATGAGGGTAATGGTAGTGGACCAGCGACCCAGGGTACATAGTAGGCACAAGCTGACATGGATGGGGCTTATTCAATGGAAGAGATCGGATCCAACCAGATGCCACCCAGGACAGACAGTTCTTGAGACGCCATACGAGAAGAGCCGATCCCAAGTAAATGGGACAAGACTAGGAAGAAGAAGAAAAAAGTCTCTCTCTAAAATACGAATGAAATGGTCGGTTTTCTAGAAGTTTAATTATGATATATTTTATGGGAATGACATATTTCGCCATGCTAAGACATTATAAAAATGTTGATATTTGATATTGCTTTAGCAAGGTGAAACATATCGTTCCCACGAAAATTAGTAACACTTCTAGGAAATAAACATTTTTATTCGTATTAGTTATTTAATATAGATTTTACACCATTGTTTAAGAAACAAACAAACTTGCCTTAACGCCCCCTATATTTGTTTCTGGATCATCTTAGAAAAATGTAGTAGAAATGAGATCTCTAAGACGAATGTGTGTTAAATCTGGATAACGAATTTTTATGAATTTGAATACTGTTTTTACCACTTTTGAGTTTATTTTTCTCGACATGTTTCGAAAGCTTACACCTTCATCATCGGGAGAACGATTTGTTTGTATCGTTATGGAAGTTTGTATCGCTCTCCCGATGATGAAGGTGTAAGCCTTCGAAACATGTCGAGAAAAACAAACTCAAAAGTGAAAAAACAGTGTTTATTCATAAAAATTCGTCATAATGGAATTCTACAGTATCAACGCCTTAAGTTTATCTAAAATCAAATTTGTATATGAAATAGTTTCTAATCCAAATATAAGAAGTGAATGCTGTGCGTATGAAAGTGTTATAAATAAAATAACGAAAGGATCCTTAAGATGGTTTGGACACATGAAAAGAATGAATAAAGAAAGAATGGTAAAAAAGTATATTTTAACGATGTAAATGAAACAAGAAATAGAGAAAAGCGTGGCACAATAAAATAAATCAAACATCGAATGTCGGCCACGTCGGAGAAATAGACGCGCGTGCATGATACGATGCATGAATGTTGAGGAACGAGAGAAATATGACAGGAAAGAAATGCGTGGCAGTCCATTTTTTCTGCCTATCCCTTCGGGAGACGGTGTGATGGTTAGTTAGTAAGTTAGTTTTTTTTATTGTGTTTCAGTCAAATTATTAAACTATAGAAAACAGACGTTTTTATTCGTATGCGTTATTATAATAAATACAGAGTTTGACATAATTGTTTAAGACACAATAAATGCTCATGGTCTTTCTTTGAGACTTGCCTTAACGCCCCCTATTTGCTTCTGGACCCCCTGTCGCCCCATTGGGATGGTATGTTAAAGGTAAATTCCAAAACTTTAAAAAGTTTTCCACTTAAATACGATTTTATAAGCTGGTTTTTTGTGTGTGAAATGTACGTTTTGAAAGCTTAAGGTTTATTCGTAAGTCTAGATGTAACTCATTCAAAAGTCTGCAATTACCGTGGTACATGGTAACATCACAAAAGACCGGTACGGGAAAAGAAATATTGCATTGAAGTGCAACCTAAATACGGGAGCACAACTGCAGCTCGGAGCCGGCTGCTCGTTTGAACGGAAAATCGTTTTTCTCGGTAAAATAAATAACAAGCGAAGCTCGGCTCAAACGAGTAACAATATCCGCTACCATTGGGAATAGTAATAAAAGCTCATATAACAATTTTCCAGCGTCGGCAAAATACTGCGACCCAATAAATCTGTAAGCTGAACACAAATAAAACATATTAAAAAAAATCTATTAAATTTATAATTGGTAAATATATAATTAGCTAACGGGGCATAAATAATACACCACCATACTGTTCTTTCATAACATACTTCTCTCGTTTCCTCAACATTCATAAATCGTGTCATGTACGCACGCCGGCTTTTTGTCCCCGATAGATATCTCCGACAGCGACAGCATAAATTGTTTTACCTAACGGCCGCCAGAACCAACCTGCCTCTGGTGACACCGGTGGGAAGAGCAATTAATCCGCTGAACGCGGTCTCCTCGGAGATTAACGTCTTTTATATAAGTGAAAGTACGTTCAGAAGGCAAATGCTCTTAATTCTGGAGAGTATCCTGTCTTCCTAATGTTGAACCATCTCTCATGCGTTTATTGTAGTATACAATACACAATATATTATTTTACCTGTTCTCAATAGATGTCTTCAAAATTAATTTTGTAATGTTTGTTTTGTTTCAATATTTGATTTATTTTATTGTGCCATGTTTTCCTCGGTCTTCCTCTATTTCTAGTTTCATTTATATGGTTAAAAAATTGTTTTTATGATTTTTTCTTAATTTATTTATTTCATGTGTCCAAACCATCTTTGACGTAGTATTTCTTCTATATTCACTTTCATACATATGACATTCGATGCATTGATTAAGGTTTTGTATCACAACCGAAATATGTCTGTAAAAAGAAAAAGAAAACTTGGAAATATAAGTGAAATATTATTTATTTTAATTAACGTAGTATCTTTATTACACAACCGAGACACCAGAAGGCCGTCGAATACCACACTATTTGAAAGAGATGGAAAGAAATTTGGACGTCTTCATAAAAGGAAGAAATTTGATATCGTATATAAACAGTGAATGCGGTGCGAATGATGGTGTCATGAACAAAATAATGAAAGGATCATTAAGATGGTTTGGACATTTGGAAAAAAATGAATGAAGAAAGATTGGTAAAAAATTATATGTTAACGATGTAAATGTAACCAGAAATAGAGGAAGACCGAGGAAAACGTGGCACGATAAAATAAATCAAGTATTGAATATCGGCCATGTGAGGAGTCAGAGATATCGACGTGCGTGCATGACACGATGCATGAATGTTGAGGAATCGAGAGAAATATGTCAGGAAAGAAAAGTGTGGCAGTCCATTCTTTCTGCCTACCCCTTCGGGGAGACGGCGTGATGGTTAGTTAGTTAGTTAAACTTCGTTTTGTTTATTTTAATCTCTTCAACTAAGCTGCACATTTTCTTTAAAGTAGTATCATTTGAAAGATAAAAAGATTACCTAGCTTAGAAAAAAAAATAAACCTGACAATATCGAACAGAAACTTAGTAAAAAAAATTCTTAGAAATTGTATTTTTTAAATAAAAAAAATTAGACCTGTAATTTAAAACTGGGTGATAAAATTAGTGTTTATTCATAAAAAAATATTTATTTGTATCGATGATAACTGAAGATAAAGAATAAGTAATTAATAATAACTAAAAGTAATATGTAATAATTATGATATTGAATAAATCACAAATGTTAAATTTGCATTGAAACTTATTAAACATGTTAAAAACTTTCAAAGTTTGTATTAATGAAGTGAAGATACTCAATTTTACAATTCAAACTTTTCTCATCAGAAGATATTTCATTTGAACGGGACAGAATTCCAAATAAATAAAAAAACATGAAATTTACTTTTCAAGTTATCGCGGAAGTTCTTTTTAAATAGTTGGAAAATGTGAATGTTGATGACGGCAACTTGGTAATATCTTTGTGAAGCTTCAGGCTAAAAACACAAATATTTCACTGTTAACTCGAATCACGAACTTGGGATATTATAGAAGGAAATATATACGTTAAATATTCATCGGCTTGACTTGCAGGAGAACAAAAGTCATAAGTTTGAGTTTTGTTTTTTTCTAAATTTTGTCACAAAAATATGAACTTTTTTTGATTAAAACGAAAGATCCATTTTGTGCGATTTGAAAAATATGTCTTATTACCACTCTTTTGATGAAATATAAAATAAAATGTATTAAATGATATGGTAATCGTACCAGTATAAACGTAAGGATAAACAACGTTTTCGACTAGTATCACTTTTGAAATACTAATATGAAATATTAATCAATTTATTTATCGATGACGTATTATAAATTACATTTATTGATGTGAATAAAATCCACAATAAACTTGAAAAATAGTGTGATGAACATATCAGAGTAGTATTTCTTTAGTGACACAAGACAAAAATTAAATTTCGACTATTATCTTAATAAATTTTAAAATGTGCAAGTCATTCTCGGATTACAAATCTGCCCTTATATTTTACTCCTTGGACTCTCTTGAAAATAGACGAACTCTTAATGATATGACGTTGCTTCATAAAATTGGTTGCTTTAAAAATGATAACTCTGAACTTCTTTGCAAATTGATATTCAATACCCCTATGACACTCAATGTCTTGTACGAGAACACACCTTATCGTAAGCCAAGTTTTCCATCTTACTGTTTATCGCACTAACTACGCTCAAAGGGCGGCAACGTATCGAATTTATGGCAACTACAATAAGCATTTTGGAGACATTGATGTTTTCCATTTGAACGAGTGAAATTAAAAAAAAAAAAGATCGGTGATACGGTGTGGATGAGACCACAATGTTACATAATACAAATACAGATAAGTTGTAATATATTACTTTTTTTTTTTCCACTATTATTTTTGAGTCTTAAATATTTTGTTTAGTCTCATTTTGCCTTAGTTTAAGTTTAATCTCGTTCCACACTTTCATCTGTTAACAGGTAACTATTATTTTATATTTGTGGTAGCGAGTAATTGGCCTTACTTTATTTTTCTAATATATGTTATTGATATCGCTGTATGTTAGCCTTAATAAATAAATAAATGAAAAATAATCATTTCATAAGATACATTATCTAGTTTGTTGAAAGCAAATTTGAACAACATTTCAAAAGAGGTAAAAAAAATGGATTCATATTTAAACCATTTACGCAGTACGCACACTGAAGAGTATCTTTAATGAAAAATTTCAAAGAATGTGAAAATGTTGAATTGTAAAACATATTTTTATTCATACAAAACGTTTTATTTTATCATTGTTAAGATTGCAAAGCCATCAATATTTTGATTGATTGAGGACATAATGCTTTTGCATTGATTGGATATATTCTAAGTACATATTGGGAATTACGTTGAAATATGATTTCCTATTTAAGGCCCACATCTCGTGACTTGGAGACATTTGACGCTTGATCATATCGTCACCGATGCAATAAAAATATCCTGCCTCCAGATAATAACGGAAACTTTTTCTAGAAATACAATCACTATTAAACAGCGCAAAACATTATTATGCTCTTACATGGAATATCAAAAATGTGTAAAGTAAGCACTAATATAAAATTTGTTTTATATATATTTTTTGTTCATTAAACCCACTGACCACTTTTACTGCTAACTGGTTTCTTTACGCTAAAGTGATAATAATAAAAATAGTAATTATACAGTAACAACAACAACAAAAAATCATCACGCCGTTTACCCGAAAGGGTAGGCAGAAAGAATGGACCGCCACACTACTTTATCTTGACACACCTCTTTAGTTTTCTCCACATTCATACACGCAACGAGTCATACATGCACGTCGATTCTTCCCACTTCTAACATGACCAACCTTTAAAATTTGATTAATTTGGTCATGCCATGTTTTCCTCGGTCTGCCTTGACTCCGTACTCCATTTACATCATTAACGTATACTTTCTTAACCATTTTTTCTCCCTCCATGCGTTTCATATGTCCGAACCATCGCAGCGATCCTTTCATAATTTTGTTCATAATACCTTCTTCCGCTCTACATTCCTTTCTTATATCAGCATTTGAGATTCTGTCGTATATTGTTCTATCACACATACGTCTTAGCGACCTCATCTCTACCGCATTTATTCTGCTTTCATCCTTCTTCTGCCAGTTCCATGCTTCGCTTCCATACATTAGGGATGGGACCAGAACTCCATTGTGAGCGGCCGTCTTCGCTTTCATTGATAGATTCTTGTTTCCAATAACTATTCTTAAAGCTCTATTCACTTTGTTACCCGCACCAACCATTTGGGTTTTAATTAAATATTTAATGCCGTTCCATGAAGAGCTTTCATATTTATTTATTTAATTTCTATGAAATTGTCGCTACAGTATTTTTGCCAATCAATGTTGGAATCATCAGGTGTTTTTTTAATTTTTTTTATATGACGATCATCTTCAACAGATTTTGTAAAATGGAAAAAGTTTACTTTTATTTTTTTCGAAAAGATTTTCGTACAATACAATTATCTCAAAATATCATGCGTCACATATTCTAATATTCCGTGGCTGTCTTAACTCTTTACCTAAAACATTTGCGTACTTATTTATCTCCTTGCTTTTAACGTAGTGGCCTGAATCTTTCCACTTTTGAATTGTAACCTTTTTGAAGAGCTACTTTTGTTTGTTGCCGTATTCAAGCATTTGTTTTCCATACCTTTATGTCACACAGAGAACTACGAAAATGAAATTTCTTTTCGCGATGGAATTCGTAGCGACTGTGTGAAACGAATAAGTAAACTGATGCTTTGAAATTATTATAATAGAGTCGATGTAAGATAAGATGAAATGTCATAAAAAACGAATAGTCCATGTAGAATGGATAGATTAAATCCACCAAGGTGTATGTAAAAAATAGACAATGAAGAAGGAAATGTGAATAAGCAGAGTAAAGATTATTTATTTAACATTGATGAAAACATCAATTTATAAACATACTAAGCCTTGCTAAGGCATTATCACATGTCATGCCGACAATACTTTTAAAAATGCACTTGCATGAAAAGCAGGAGATCGTCATCTTCAGCCGTCTGTCATCCACTGCTGAATGTATAGAAAAGCAGGACGATACATGTCATTCTATGATATATATTAAAACAATTTTTTTTTTTCGTTAGTATTAAACATTTAATTTAGTTGTTCAAGAAAAAGAAATAAAAATGAGGATAATTAATGCAAACGTCAGTTTTCTAGAAGTTTTATTATATTTTATGGGAATGACATGTTTCGTCCTTCTAAGGTTTTATCAAATATTTGATAATGCCACATTTGATAATGCCTTAGAAGGGCGAAACATGTCATTCCCATAAAATATTTTTTATTTTTTGTTTTTTATGTATACAACAGGTCGTTTGAACCCAATTACTGTATACAATTTTTTTTTAGCTATTATATTGATTCTCGTGACATGTTATAGGTAGCCAATCTATCGCCATTTTATTGTCACGTGAATTCTACACCAGACCAAAGACAGTGTGACAATCACACTGCCATCGCCGGGAATCGAACCCGGGACCTACGGTTTGGAAGCCAGAGCTCTTACCACTCTGCCACGAAGGTCGTCTTCTTATATATAATAATACTTCTAGAAAACTGACATTTTCATTCGTGTTAATTATTTAATATTAAGTTTCACATCATTGTTCAAGAAACAATAAATAGGAAATAAGGAAATAATAATAATAAAGAAAAAAATACTGCGTATCAATTTACCATATTCTTTGAAATCTATAATACTGGAATATGCTTTATATACGAGTACTACTCCATTGGGTAATGTCTTCTACAATAGAACATTACTTCTCTGCGATATGCACATCAAATACTGCTTTTTATAATAATTAGAATTCATTTATATATCATCATAAATGTTTAGGTATAAGTTTAAAAACAGGTAAAATTAATGGAAGGCTAATTGATAAAAATGAATATATACTATATATCATATGTAAAATTGAAGGACCGGCGGTGACTCTCCAAAGATATACCAGGTTTGAAGGACTGCGACCGATTCCAAGTCGATAGTGTTTCGGCCAAAACAATGGACTATTTTATATAATATATTTTATATAACTTAACTTTTATTTAAACCGCGCTATAGCTGGCAAGACCCTACGTGATCGAGTTAGGAATACTTCAATCCGAGAAATCTGCGAGGTCGAAGATGTGGTCAGATGGGGACGTCAAAGACGCCGATACTGGCATCAACATGTAGAAAGGATGAGCTCAAATAGGATACCACACATAGCTCTCCATGGGACCCCAAACGGACAACACCGACCAGGAAGACTCCCGAAACGATGGGGAGAAAGCTGGGGTTCAGCGTCTCAAGAGGACCCGCCTGAAATAACAGACTCCTGAGTCTACCAAAAGCGAAGAAGAAGAAGAAGAATTATAAAACTTGTATAAAACAGAGGTTCATTCGTATTGATTACTTTCATTATCATTGTGTTTACTTCAGATATTTGTTTTGAAAACAAGCAAATAGAGTTTAAATATTGATAACTAACTAACTAACTAACCATCACGCCGTCTCCCCGAAGGGGTAGGCAGAAAGAATGGACTGCCATACTTTTCTTTCCTGACATATTTCTCTTGCTTCCTCAACATTCATACATCGTGTTATGCACGCGCGTCGATTTCTCTGACTCCTCACATGGCCGACATTCAATATTTGATTTATTCGATCGTGCCACGTTTTCCTCGGTCTTCCTCTATTTCTGGTTCCATTTACATCATTAGCATATAATTTTTTTACCATTCTTTCTTCATTCATTCTTTCAACATGTCCAAACCATCTTAATGATCCTTTCATTATTTTGTTCATGACACCATCATTCGCACCGCATTCACTTCTTATATTTTCATTCGGCACTCTATCATACACAGAGTATCCACACATTCTTCTAAGAGATCTCATTTCAACTGCATTTATTCTACTTTCATCCTTCTTTTACCAGTTCCATGCTTCGCTTCCATACATAAGGGTCGGTGGAAGAACACCATTGTGCACTGCCATTCTAGCTTTTTTGATAGGTTTTTGTTTGCGATGACAACTTTAAGTGCACCATTCACTTTGTTGCCTGCCCCAACCCTTCTTTCAATATCCCTCTCCACTCGTCCATCTCTTGTAAATATACTACCTAAATACACGAACTTAACTACTTGCTCCAAATTTTCACCATTCACACCAATGTTGCAGACTGTCGTGGTTTCTTCCTTTTAAAAAATCATTACCTTGGACTTATTTACATTCATCATCAGATCATTTCGCATGTATACCTCATACATACAATTCACCAGGACTTGTAGTTCATGCTCGTTGTCTGCAAGAAAAGCAGCGTCATCCGCATACAAGAGACAGCTTACTGACACTCCGCTCATTTTGGCACCTACATCCAACCCTTTCAGCTCAATATTGATTCAAATTGTTCAATTCAGTGTTAACCAATTGATCAAAGTCATGAGGTGAATGAACCTTTGATATATGTCATTTAAGCACTATACATACTAACGTGTTATTATACATGAGCTTTCGGGCGAGATGACGTCTCCAAAGCATGATATTCGAATCAGCTATAACGTTTAAGTCACACAAATGTACGTTCTGTTGCTACACCTACTCATTGTTATGTAAATGTAAGACTATTAATACTAAATCAGCAGAACAATAGCAATAGATCTCTTGCTCTAATATCCAGTGATTACACAATAATGCACGGATACATGTAACACGTATTATAAAAGCGTTAACATATAATGTATTCATGTGTGTATCAAAGACGAAGTAAGACATTCCGTAGCATTGGTAATCTTAGAAGTCTAATAAATTAATACTTGAGTTATTAATTTTTTCTTGAACAATGATGTATAACTCCATTTAAAATCTTCACTTATGCAGCCCCAATCTGGGGCTATGCAGCTTCGAGTCACATACAAAAACTCCAAATCCTGCAAAATAAGGCTATCCGTTTATCGCTTGGTGCGCCTTCATGGACCAGGATTACACAACTGCACCTAGAATCGGGAATCCCGATGATAGATGAATTCATTCTGAAACTTGCCGAACGTTTTTACAAAGGACTCCCTTCACATCCCAACCCCACAATAAAAGACCTCTCTAATTACGACCCAAACACTTCCAGCCGCCACAAGCGCCCAAAATCGATTCTCCTTCAGAGGAACACTCCGGGCCACACAAATCATGCCCCCGAATAAACTAACAACCCACCAAATCACCTTCCAACAATGTTCCCATCAGACGTAAGAGGAATAGCCACATGAGCTGAACCTCTGTAAGCCAGAAGATCCAAGTCCAAGTCCAAGTCCATTTAAAAGAATGAATTCGAATGAAAATCAAATCAAAACAGTTTATTTCATCATTAGACATTACAAAAATCTGAGGCATCTATTGAGAACAAGTAAAATAATATATTGTGTATAGTATACAACTAGAAACGCATGAGAGATGGTTCGATATTAGGAACACAGGATAATCTCTAGAATCAAGAGTATTTGCCTTCTTAACGTACTTTCAATAATATGAAAGACGTCGATCTCCGAGGAGACCGCGTTCAGCAGGTAAATAGCTCTTCCCACCGGTGTCATCAGAGGCAGGTTGGTTCTGGCGGCCAGTAGGTAAAACAATCTTTGCTCTCGCTGTCGGAGATATCTATCAGGGACAAAAAGCCGTACACCCTCCTGCACAGCCGAGTTCTCGAAATATCCCCTGAGTAATCTAAAGAAATGGGTTATGAGATGCCCATATCTTCGAAGCTGCAGATAGTTGGCCCCAAGCATTCCCAAAAGAAATGCTGTGGGATAGAGCCACGGATAGCTACCATACTTCCTCATGTAGATATACCTCAGAATTTTTTTCTAAACCCTCTCCAGCATAGCGGAATATCTCGCCTCGTGAGGACACCATATCACATAACCACTTTCGAGTCTGCTCCGAACCAATCTGTTGTATAGGACTCTGAACACATGAGGATCCCTGAAAACTCTGCCGGTCCGGACGATGAAGCCCAACATCCTCAATGCAGTGCCATCCAAGATGGGAATAAATGGAAAAATATGGGAGAGGCCTATGTCCAACAGTGGATGACATCGTTTGTATTAGTAAGTAAATAAATAAGATTTATCTTGACAAGCTTCTATTTACATCGTTTCACGGACTCTCGTTGATTGTTTAGAAATAATTTTATTCCTTTGGTCATAGTGTGTGATATGCCTAGGTCTTATTTAGTTCATTTTCAAATTTATTACAAGTAATAACGACGGCCTTCGTGACAGAGTGGCAACAGCTATAACTGCCACACCGAAGGTCATGGGTTAGATTTTTGGCGATGACAGTAGAAAAAAACATAGATTCTCACACTGTTTTTAGTCTGGAAGAATTCACGTGACTATATTAACGGTGATAGATTAGCTGCTTACCACATGACAAGATCATCAATAGGTAGCTAAAAAAATTAATTAATTAGGGTAAAATAATCTGTTGTATACAAACATGTGGAAAGCAACGGGAAACTATCACTTTAGAATGCCCCAAGAGGCATCCCAAGAATACGCAAAAATATTTGACTGCTGAATACCAATCCCTATAATTGTTACTTAAAAATATATTTTTTATCACTATTTATTGTAAATTATTTTATATATTATAATGTATTGACTAGGGCTCTTAATTAAATTATTAGTTCAAGAGTAATTAAAAAATACAATACGTTTTTTTATGGATGAGTATACAACAGGTCGTTTGAACCCAATTACTATATACAATTTATTTAATTGTATCTCAATAGAGACGAAGACGCAAACTGGAAACTGAATATGGATGATCAAGGTGTTTACAGGACTTATGACCTGTCATTGGTTTGGTGAAGCGGATTTGAAGTATATATACATCTTCCAAAAATTTGTCATGCATGATCATAATAACAAAGGTGGAATGGGGAATGTTGTAATTACATAAAGCGTGCGCTTAACCCAACCAATGCCAGGTCATAAGTCCTGTAAACACCTTGATCATCCATATTCAGTTTCCAGTTTGCGTCTTCGTCTCTATTGAGATACAATTAAATTTGAATTAACCACCCTTTGGTGAAAATCCAGGATTTCCTATACAAGTATAAGTATACATTCACAAATATTTACAATTTATTTTTTAGCTATTATATTGATTCTCGTGACATGTGATAGGTAGCCAATCTATCGCCATTTTATTGTCACGTGAATTTTACACCAAACCAAAGACAGTGTGGCAATCACACTGCCATCGCCGGGAATCGAACCCGGGACCTTCGGTATGGAAGTCAGAGCTCTTACCACTCTGCCACGAAGGTCGTTTTTCAAAAACCTAAGGCGAAAACATTCTTAAATACCATAATGTTGATCTATATATATTAAATACAAAGTTATATTTTAACTGTTAAGATGTAATTTATTCTTGTAAGTTGACATAAAATATTTATAAATTTTTCTTTCGTTACTTTCAGCTCCTAGTATTATGTCTTATTTTATTTTGGTAAGTTTATTTAGTTCCCTCGACGAAAATTAACTTCTTAAAGTTGTATATATGCTACCATGTTGAGAAACATTTCACTTATGTTAGTTTAATCTACATTAGCGCCATCTATTGAGACTAGAGATTTAAAAAAAAATATTGATACAAAATATATTTTCTTATACCATAAAGTAAACGGTTAATTCTAAAGTAAAATAAAATGCAAATTGAAACATAATACCTCGCATTCAAAATGAACAAACTCCGAATTGCAGCGTTGTCAACTATGATCAATTTAGAAAAGTAATATCTACTTACTTGACTTTTGGAACTGTATTATGGCAAGTCAGATAATTTAAAGTTTTCATTTCGTGCTGCAAAACGCGCGGGAAAGCGAAAACAATAACTCCTTATTCTTTTGTTTATTCTAACTCGGCTCACGCGCTGTTATGTGTTTTGAATTTCAAATAGGATGTGGCTTTGGAAATGTATCCCTAGGCCAAGAGAAAGATACGAGATAATAATGTATGCAGCGGTGTAATGAAACCGCAGAATAATACAAACCCACCAACTAGATTGAAATGTATATGTTCTCGGTATTTAAACCTAAAACTCATATTTTTGTGATAAACGTAAAGAGAATATTTACTTGGTTCTATTAATCCGTTTCTCCTTCATTGGCTCATTGTTATGTAAATGTTCTCGATTTTTGTCATTTCTAACCCCATTCATTTAAAGAATATGAGTCTAGACGCAAATGGCAGTGGATCGGTTACACTCTGAAACGGAACCCAGCCTGCATCACTCAGGGTGCACTAGATTGGTCCCCTATGGGGGGAAAGAGAAAGCGAGGCAGACCTAGAGCCACCTGGAGAAGAACCCTGCAGGATGAGGTTAAGGCAGCAGGCCTCACTTGGGATGATGTTAGGCATCAGGCATGCGATAGAGTCGGGTGGAGAAGATTCCTTGAGGCCCTATGCACCACGGAGGTGTGACAGGACAAAAAGAAGAAGAAAAGAAGATGAGTCTAAAAAATATTTTAAATTGTATTAAAAAGATTAAGAAACAGATATTGAATTTTATTAGATACATTTAATGTTATTTAATCTTCTTCCTTAGCCATCTTTCGAATGCTGGATCTACATTTTCCTCTACCGCGTGGACTCTCTTCCATATTCTTTCCCCGACTGGATATAGGTCGTCAGCCCATTTTTTCTGGAGTCGACCAATGCTCCCATTTAGTCTACTCGTCAAGACTCTGGGTGATATTTGTTTTTGTTGTTTATTTTAGCAACAATATTATTTAAATTTTAAAAATATATGATTGATAATCATGATTCGTTGAGTTAAATCGTTGTATTGAGTTTCTTTATAATTTCGACAGATTTAACTCATTTCAATATTTACATGCTTGATAATGGCAAAGGACGTAATCTAGTGTCCCTGATTTTATATAATGTAGATAATTAAACCGTTGCTTTTGTATAAATCTCTTCAAACTAAATTGGTTAGTCAGGATAGAGAGGACCACGTTGTCCTTCCATCACACCCATTAATATCAAATCAAATCAAATCAAATCATATTTATTGTTTCATGAACAATGATGTAAAACTCCATATTAAATAATTAATACTAATGAATACGTCAGTTTTCTATAAGTTTTATTATATTTTATGGGAATGAGATGTTTTGCCCTTCTAAAGCTTCTAAGGCACATTTGTTAATGTCTAAGACATTAACAAATGTGCAACAAATGTGACGAAAGAAAAGACATTAAACTGATATGTAATGTTTTATTTTTAAATAGTTAGTGATGTATATACAAAGTACATAAAAAATAAAAAGTATGGCGAACATAGAAGAAATAAACATTGTTCAAATCACGTTTGTTTTCAATTTCTTTTTAATGATGTCCATCTCAAAATTATACCCTGTTGCTATTGTATTTTAAAAACAATGTATTTAACTTTGTAGATAATATTTGCAAAAGGATTACATGTTTGCTAGGACAATATACTCGGCTAGACTGTTCTCGAGCTTTAGAATCTCGACGAATCAGTTTTGTGAAAGCATTTTTCTACAGAGATTTTTTGTTTATCCCGTCGCTTACCCAGTCTTTCCACTGATCTCTTTTCACACGGATGCTCATAGTAAAGTTTATTCAGCGAGATACTCCCAAGTTTTCTTTAAGAAGTGACAAAGTTACCACAACGCTGAAATTAACCCTCTCGGATCAATAAAATTTCGCCCTCATTTCTAAAAAAATACTATTTTGAGATAATGTCTTTGAAAAACTTTAATGTAGAGAAAAATATTATACAATTTTATTTAGAAGATTTATGGTATTATAAAGGAGTTATATTTTTCAAATAGTTCATTGTTTTGGCCGAAACACTATGATAATTCAACATTATTACTGTTAACATTTAAAACACTGCTATAATATCACAATTTCGTTTATTCAGTGTCGCTACAGCTGTTTCGCCAACCGATGTTGGCATCATCAGGTGTTACAATAAACTAAAGTAATAAATAAAAGGACTTATTATTTATAGGGCAAAATACTCATTAGTGTGGGTTAGTCGTAGTAAAAATTAAGCATGCGAAATCTGTTGACAATTTTACAAACAAATATAACAAAGGTGGAAAGTTTTCCGCAGTCTCCCACGATTTTGTATTCCATTTAAACCGTTAACGTATACATTCTTAACAATTCTTCCTTCATTCGCAGTAATCCTTTCATAATACTTTCTCCCGCAATACATTCCTTCCTTATATCAGAATTTGAAATTATATCGTACTTTTTTTTTTTTTTTTTAATTGTATCTCAATAGAGACGAAGACGCAAACTGGAAACTGAATATGAATGATCGAGGTGTTTACAGGACTTATGACCTGTCATTGGTTGGGTTAAGCGCACGCTTTATGTAATTACAACATTCCCCATTCCACCTTTGTTATTATGATCATGTATGACAAATTTTTGGAAGATGTATATATACTTGAAATCCATAACTATCTTCACGTGTCAGTTTTAATTGTCCATCTATGTAGATTTGGTTGCACTTGTGAATCTTTTTAAGATTAACTTATACAACCGACCCACCCATCTATGGAAAATGATTTTCAGCATTTAGCAAACTACTTATTAAGACAATGCGAAGGCTGTAGCCTATAAACGTATTGTTAGAAGCCGCCAGGAGTATTATTCCATTCTATATGCCAAAGACTTGACCAGAATAATTACTTCGTCTCTATTGAGATACAATTAAATTTCAATTAACCACCCTTTGGTGAAAATCCAGGATTTCGTATACAAGTATAAGTATACATTCACAAAAATATTGTACTTGTTTTACCACACATATGTCTTGGGTATCTCATCTCTTTCGAATTGATTATGCTCTTACACATCTTCAGAAAGTTCCATGCTGCACTTATATATATCAGGGTTGGTACTAATACTCCATTCGAGCACACATTTTCGCTTTCATAATAATTGTAAGATATTTAATAATATAACTTAGATGATTGAGTACTTCAAGAATTAATTCACTTTAGTTTTGCGCTTCATTCGTATTAAATAACATATAAAGAAAATAATATATTTGTATCGTAAAGTATTTTGCGAACGTTTGGTATTTCCGATGAATGAGAAGCATGGGTATAATATCATAGAAAAGTACGAGGGATAACCGTCGTAGGCGCCTAGAAAAATGCTGACAGGGCGAAATGGATCAAAAGTCTAAGTGGCAGAATGGCCGGAGGGCTTAATATCCGACGAACGTGTGAAGGATCACGGTAGTTGAATGAGCAGAAATTCTGTTCATTCAAAAAAATAAGATGAATCAATTTAGGTGAATATGAGATCGTTATTGAATCTAACTCTGAAACCTATTGGTAAATACCAATAGGTTTGAGATTGAGATTCTCTTTCAATGAGGGGAATGTAATAATCTTTTATATACAAAATAATGTAATGTTTATTTTGTGAAATTGACAAAAATATTTCGGTACAGTTGTAATGGTACCATTACGATTTCTTCGGCCGCTATATTAAAAATTTCCACACCTAACTCTGTAGCTCGCCATTAAGGTAATCTTTCCAACTATCTCCTGTCAGCGCAACTACGGCATCGCCGCTATGTATTGTTGTTCTTCTTATTCTTTCTGTGTCCTGTCAGGTCTCCCCAACGTTGACTATCACCTCATAGTGTTGACCTGGGGAAAAATATCCAAAGTGGTATCCCCTTGCCTTCTCTGGAGGATTTTCTGTCGGGGAAACCTTCCCTTAGCTTGGTGTGTCCAGTTTTATGGCGCTGGAAGCTCGTCATTTGTCCTCTCTCTATCTGCTATGGCACTAAGTAATATGTGGCGCATTGTCCGGGGTTCACAGGGTCTTAAAAAGACATCTCGTGGACGCTAGAGAGTTGGACTTGATAGTAGTGTTGCTGTTATAAATGCAACATGGCGCGTTACGACATTTTATAGAGGCATACTTTCCAGCAAAACATACCCCATCGTAGCCCTATTACCCTTTTGTATTTTTCTTAACCGCCATCAACTGGTCAGCGGTTACCTGATGTCCTGAGGAGCATACCACATTGAAATCGCCACAACCAGTCTTTTCACGCGTTTCCCGGTCCCGTGGCAGCGAATAAAATTACATTTTATATTATATCATAATTAAACGACATCTTGAGCCTCTAGAATACTTTATAATTTAAGGTGTGCCAATAAACCACCATGTATTCCATAACCATTGTTCATATTTACACCCGTCCCTAATCGAATGACCAAGCCAGAAAGAATTCTGCATGAAAACCTGGGGAATTAAAAGTCCGCTCTCTGCGTCTAGCCGAGGTAAGGAAAGAGCTTTTACAGAGTAGAACGTCATTTATCCGGACTAATTGAGACCGGAGGTGTTCCGGATAACCGATTTTCCGGATAATCAAACAAGCGCTAATTCTTTAAGCAAAATTAAATCGATTTTTTCCTCAGCTCATTTATTGAAAAACAAGTATGTATGTAATACATGTATATAAAAAAGGCTTACATTATTGTACAGAACTGGAAAAATAATCAGAGATTTTTTTTTAACAAGATTTCCTCGAATTTTTTTGCAGCTAAATCGCGGATTCCTTTTCAAAAAACCAATTGAGTTAAGCTGCTTTCCTTTTGCTCTTCAAACCATGATAGCGTAGGTCACAGTACAGAATGCTTCAACATCTCGGCTTGTCCGGATAATTGACGTTCCAGTTAACTGACATCCTACTGTTATTGAAAAGACAACGAACTTTGATGTGCTAAATAACTAACTAACCATCACGCTGTCTCTCCAAATGAGTAGGCAAAAATAATGGACTGCCACATTTTTTTCCTGACATATTTCTCTAGGTTCTTTTGTTTTGGCCGTAATACTGTGATATTCAACATTGTTTAAATTTTGTATTACTTTTGTTTTCATTTTGAAACCCTATTGTATTCGTATCGCAATTTACTTATTTCATTTATAAAATTGTCGTGACAGCTGTTTCACCAAATCACGTTGGCATCATCATGTGTTACAAACAAAATGCAAATATATCATAAAGTGTTACAAACAAAATAATAATAGGGTCATTACGATGGTTTGGACACATGAAAAAATCAATGAAGAAATAATGGTAACGAAAGTATAAGTAAACAACGTAAACGGAACTAAACATAACGGAAGAAAGAGGAAAACGTGGCATGATCAAATCAATAAAATATCAAATGTATAACACGCGAGGAATCGAAGAAATCGACGTGCATGCATGCACGTTGTATGAATGTCAAGTATGCGAGAGAAGTATAACGGTGTTGTGTTCCATTATTTCTACCTATATATTCGCGAAGAGTTAAAGTGTAAGATTCTGAACCTTTGAGGGTGCAGGAAAACCTTGAATTTGTTAAATGATAAAGCAATAAAAACTTATCTAAATATAATATTTTTTTGTAACCGAATCATTTTGTTAACTTATTGTACGAGGGTCATCCGGAAAGAATTACCCGTTTGGGAATATGAAAAAATCTACATAGTTTATATAAACAAATATGAAAGTTTTATTTGTAAAGAACACACCTTAAACTACTTCTCTACATAGTCACCTAGCAAATTTAAGCATTTGTCGTAACGTGTGACGAGTTTTTGTATCCCAGCGTCATATTCCTCCGCAGCCAGTGTATTGAGATACGTAGTCACATCATTTTCGCATAATGCAGGTGGTGTTTAACAACTTCATGAATAACTGCTCGTGAAACATTACAAAAATGTTCACAGATCTCATCAATTGTAACGCACTGATCTTAATGAATTTGCCAATTGAACTCAGCAGCTCGTCCGCAATAACTGACGGCCGTCCCGAACGCTCGTCATCACGGGTGTTCTCTCTTTCCAAGTTGAAATTATAACACCAACGCCAAACAGGGGCCATACATTTAGCCCCTCACTACCAAATCACATTCCAACAATGCTTTCTACAGACGTTAGAGGAATAGCCCTTAGAGCTGAACCTCTGTAAGCCAGAAGATCCAAGTCTAAGTCCACGACTCATCCATAACATTGTCTCTATATACCTCCTTCAATTGCCTATAAATATCGCAAGGTCCAACATTATTAAACATTCACAGAAAGAACACAGTCGTTGCACATAGATAGCTGAAATACAACTGAATGTGTTAGTACTTGTCCGGCGGCTACTCTATTCGCCAGCGCTGCGCACGGCGTAAACGGGTACTACTTTACGGATGACCCTCGTAGTATGTTTGAAATATTTTTTTTAGTTGCGTTTAAACAAACAAACAAACCATCACACCGTTTCCCCGCAGGGGTAGGCAGAGAGAATAGACCGCCACACTACTCTATCCTGGTGAACCTCTCTAGCTTCCTCCACATTCATACAACGAGTCATACACGCACGTCGATTCCTCCGACTTCTAACATGACCAACCTTTAAAATTTGATTAATTTGGTCGTGCCATGTTTTCCTCAGTCTGCCTCGACTCCGTACCTATTACCATCATTAACGTATACTTTCTTAACCATTCTTTCTCCATCGCGTTGCGTTTAAATGAATTAATTTTTGGAAGTGTTGATGATTGGGAAAAAAGTTTGAAAAACTATGGGTAAGCTTTTATTTTCTTTAAATATCCGTTTGACTGAACACGGAACAGTCCACTGGAGAAATACATATATTGATTTCACGTGCGCTTGGATATGGATCAATTCTTAAACGTAAACAGAAAATTATTCAACGACTCAATATTCAAAGTAAGTGGGAAAAAATAAATAAAAGTTTTAGGTACGCAGACTCGACCCTAGTAGTTTAACCAGAAACTTTTTATATGGGGCTGTTGAAGTTGGGAAGAATAAGTGTATAACTAGATACAAAGGGAATGATACCGAACTAGGTACACTGTTTTATTAAACGAGAATTTTTTACTACGGAAGGAAGAAAGGAACCGCTATAAAAATAGGGATATTCATGAACTTGTGTTACAGAATATGACATAAATATTTTACAGTTACTTCATAAAAGAATGTACCTACGTTTTGATCTCAACATTAATACATATTTGACATATTATATATTAAAATAATGAATTTTTACTTGTTGTATGTTGTCATTGGTATTATGGTATCCCATAATATGTAATCTACTCATGAGAGTACAATAAAATTTTGTATGTTTGTAAAAAAAAATGTTTTACGAATCATAACCCTAAGTATAAAGATACTTCTTCCTCTTCTTCGAGTGCCTGTCAGGTCTTCCCGACGTCGGCTATATCCTTGGTGTAGGCCTCTCTGTTCTGTGATAGACGGAACAACTTCCCCACTCCCCAACTCCGGTTCATTCCTTGATATTCTCGATCCAGGACATCTGGGGTCTTCCCACACCGCGCCTACCCTCGATCTTCCCTTTTATGATGAGGTATAGCAGATCGTATTTCTCGTTGCAGAGAATGTGTCCTAAATATGCCATCTTTCTAGACTTCACATCAGAAAACAATTCTCCTCCAACTCTGGCTCTATGTAGCCCTCATTGTTGGTGACCACATCAGTCCATGAAATACGCAACATTCTGCGATGGAGCCACATTTCAAGTGCTTCTATACGGTTTATTGAAAAAAATACGAATAAAATATTAAAGATACTCATAAAACTATATTATAAACATCCACAGTGTTATTTTTCTTATCCACATGAATTTTTACTTGTTGTATGCTGACATTGGTATTATGGTATCCCATAATATGTAATCTACTCATGAGAGCACAATAAAATGTTGTATGTTTGTAAAAAAAAAATGTTTTATGTATCATAACCCTAAGTATAAATATACTTCTTCCTCTTCTTCACCTGGCTAATTACAGCAATGATAGCCCTAATACGTAATGTCGAAACCGGTAAACTAACTAACTAACTGTATAACATTGATAAACATAAAGGTATAACCGAAAAATAGTCGCGATTTTATTGTACATTTCATAATGGAGTTTTACTAAATTAACCCTCACCACTCCAATGTCAAGTGTGACACGACATAGTATTTTTTATACCAACTCCTAGGTTGACCTAGACGCGATATTAAACGAACCAATCAAAAAAAAAAAACAACAATAATTATATCATACTTTACACCTTCCTTATACGGCTTTTAATGGAAAATATTTATGTATGTATTTTTTTTGGAAATTAATTAGCAGTTGGTGGCACGTAAAACGACAATGATTGAATAGTGCAAAGCGTTAAGACCGCATCCATCAATTGCCCTTTAATATAGATTATTAATTAATAGTATAGATTATTTAAAATATATTAATTTGACCGCTGGAGTGAAAAAAAAACGGAGTGAAATAAAAAAACGAGTTTAGGATTTTGGAGTATTTTTTAAGTACAAACTTTCAGAGTATAATGATGACAACTCGTAAAACTGAGATCCAAGAAATTAAACTGCAGCTCTGTCTTTCGGAATACAAGGCGACATTTGTTCACAGATCCTTTGTGAGCTGGCTATTTGTTTGTTTTCAATGCAATGCAAAGTAAAATAGTTTCCCGTTGTTTCTTTCCGGCTCAGTCCGTAAGCCCCTCTCGCGACTGCCTTTCAAACTAAATTGAATCTTCAAGAAGATGGATGCGAGCGGTTTCCTTTGTTCGGAAGAAAAAGCAGTCAAATAAGGCGGGCTATTCCGTAACGTGTGTCCCCTTTGTCGTTCCCCGTAATTGGAGAATAACATCCGGCCTTATAAAGAAACGCAGGACGTTTAATCTGTTTCTCGCAAATAGAAAACGGGAATTATTGTACAATTACGCTAAGAAATAAAATATACTCATTCACTATAAAATCCCCAGACTATGACAAGTGTGAAGTTTTTACAAATATGTTTTTTTTTACAAGGATCCCTTATTGTATTATATCTACAACTCAGATTATTTTAGATTTTGCACTTCTTCTTCTTCAAGTGCCCTGTCGGGTCCCCCCAACGTTGTGAAATCTTCCGAACCTTGATAGTTGATAACAGTTCCCTGTCAACTCTAGTTCGCCTCAGGTTTGGTATTGGTACCCACGTTTGTCCAGGGGATTCTAAGCATTCGGCGATAGAGCCACATTTCAAATTCCAGTCTGTTCATTGAGTTGACTTTTAAGGTCCACGTATCACATCCATCTCAGCGCGCCATAGAAAGAGCCATGCTTGGAATAACCTCGACGGTGTTAAATGTTATTGAATGCAATGTATTATTTAAAAAAATAATACAAAATTATTTATTGTAAATGAATATTTTAATAATTTATTTACTGTATACAGGGAATTAATCAGCGAGATTCACAGTTGACCTTGCATTACAGTACGTATGGCTGAATACTGTGCGCTCTCCGTCCTCTATCTCAAAAACGGTTGAGCTCATGAAAAAATATTTCAAACAAAATTTGTCGTAAATTTTATGGTCTACAATTTTTGCATAAATATTAACAACATTGGAGCTACGAAAACCTAGATAATCGCGAAAAAACGATATTTGTGACCTATGACCTTGAATAACTCACGACCCAGATACTAAATTTTATGTTGAGACAACTTTTAGAACGCCAAAATGAAGGTGTACACGAGTTTCCAGCTTTTATTTTATCTTGCAATTCGAGATGGACCCCTTTTTCTGCTAATTCGATAATAAACCAAGGTGACTGAGGTACCTCTGAAGATACGCGGGCTGAATTGGCAGTAGATAGGCCATATCTGTTAGAAAACTGATAGCCGATGGGGAAAACGGGTTCAGGAGTGGAGACCGCGCACAAGATTCCGTAGAGTTGGACGTCCCCCTGCCCGCTGGATCGACGATATTATAAGGATTGCTGGATGTAGATAAATGGGAGTGGTGATGGATAGGGGTCAAAATGGCTTGCTTTGGAAGAGGCCTATGTTCAACTCTAGACGAGAGACGGCTGATAAGTTTGTAAGTGTTCGTGGATAAATTAAATAAAAGATACAATAGTAATTATTAATACGAATACGTATACGTATTCGTCTACAAGTATTTGTATACATTCAAAATGTTGTATAAAACAAAAACTGGTCCAAGTTAGCATATAAATTAGAGTGACATTTCCAGGCGTTATCTAGCAGTGCGTTAATGGCGGTAGCCTTTCACATTGCGTTATAAAAAATCTTCTGCTTAATGCTTAAATCAAATCTTCATAGATGGCGCTGGTCTGTAAATTGAAACTGACATGTGAATTGTGGTGTTGGATATTAACATATATACAACTTCCAAAAATTTGTGGACTTCTTCCAAAAAGAAAGGTGGAATGGGGAATGCTGGAATTACATAAAGCGTGCGCTTAACCCAACCAATGACAGGTCATAAGTCCTGTAAACACCTCGATCACCATATTCAGTTTCCAGTTTGCATCTTCGTCTCTATTGAGATGAAATTAATCTTTCGTATAATTTTTTTTTGTTTTCATTATTTGCAATGAACTTCTACCAAGAAATTTCAATTGATAACTTTAATTATTTGTAGGTAGTATTTCGATATAAATATACTGTGATGTTAGTGAGAAAAAAATATGTTTAAGAAGAAAATATAAATATGTTGATTGTATCTAATATTAATTCAAATCCGGTGGCTTCTGTTACTACTAAACATTTGAAGATAGGAATAAACAGAGATAATTTAATTAAACCACTTTAGGAAATATGAACGCTTAATTAATTTTAATTTATGTATCCTTCGTGGCGTACAATTAATTAGACCGGAGTGCTCCTACAAGGCAGAAGAATGAGTTAATTTGATAATTTTAATTACTTTGACTCTCTGATACTTCGCGCTTTCTTCAGAAAGCCAGGAATTTTACTCCACTCAACTGTACACTGTTTTCCATACAACACAATACAGTTAATTAAATTGCCCAGCCAAGTACAGCGCTATACTCCGTGGATGGCTTAATCTCGAAGGCGCGAGATTGCTCATTCGTTCTTTGGATGCACGTTCATTGTGCAGTACATTTTAACTTTATAATATATTATAAATATTCCACGCATTAATTTCAACGATAAAATTAAACTAAATCTCCATAAAACTCTAATTAACCAACTAAGAATTTTGAAATGTCTCTCATATCATTTATACGTCGGTATAACCTGTTTTTTTAGAAAGAAAAAAAAACTATCAGAGACGCCAGAATTGAGACCATAGATATAATACAATATTACGAAATCTTGCCAGATACTTGCTTATGCCGATGATCTTGATATAATTTCAAGAACGTCCAATGATGTCAAACAAGGGTTTAGAGACCAGGAAAACGCTTCTAATAGAATAGGACTTCAAGTAAATGCCACAAAACAAAATATATGATCGCATCCAAAATACCTGCAAACATCACAAATGGTCCAGGATCATTATTCAGAGCAGGTAATGTAAGTATAACATTCCATTAAATGACTTAGATCGCGCGAAACTCGACTCCAAACTATAAACATGGTTTTCCAAAAACTGACTTTTTTCGGTACGGTTGACATGATATCTCAAGTTTTAATTTACCGATTTACTTGAAAATTTGCACAAAGCTCTTTTATATATCTAAAAAAACATTTTTTTTATTTAAAAATAAAAATTTAAAGTTGAAAAAATAGGTCAAAAATGATTTTTTTTTCAAATCACCGTCACTTTGCGAATTTATTTTTTTCAAAATTTTCCTATCATGATATAACTACATCCTTCTTCAAGAAATTAATTTTCTTTTTCTCAAATCACTGGAAGGAATCGTATCAACCAGGACGTATTATTTTTTTGTGAGCTCACACTTTGCACGTCTGCACCTTTCTGTATTATTGTTTTTTATTTATTTTTATAATTGTATTTTGATGAAATATCAATAAATAATTATTGAAAAAATGCACGTTAATATTTACTGTTTTTTTATTGCGCCTGAAAAAGCACACAAAATTCAAGCGTCTAGACTAGAAAACCCCTTTAATGCATTTTATAATGTGACATGGTTGTAAACAGTAACAACTTTATCAAAGTTATTTGAAAACGTGAATTGCAATGCGATAATTTCACTTTAGCATCGCGTGTTTATCATTTAGGGAAGTTCTCCCGGGAACCCAGCTTTATAACACGTCATTTGTCTCTACGACAAACAGTGACAGCAATATGCGGAGGAGTGCTTTGTGCACGAGTTGATTGCAAGACTTTCTGTAGTTTCCATGTCCCTTGTGTCATAATTGCGGAGCAAGCGCATCCAATACTGAGCGTGAAGGCAATAATTGAAAACCGCTTTAAGCGTGGTGCATATAAGGATGATACTTTAAATTACATCTGTATAGGATTAAGACATTTAATAAATTATTCGTGAAACTATTTTATTAATAAAAATTTGCTGAGAATTTTCCATGTTTATTAAAAAAAATATATATAATCGCTAAAATTAAAAATTACGAGCTGTCAATAATTTTGTTTTCATAAAAAAAAATATACAGGTAATTATGCAAACATTTCTAAACGCTTTTAATAAATTAGCTTTAGTGATAAGTATCTGGCATAAAATATTTTTTTATACCTGATTTAACACACATTCGCATTAGAGATCTCATTTCTACTGCATTTATTAAAAGACAATAAATTTCTAAAAAACTTTTTTATTCGAATTTAATATTTTATCTCAAGTTTTATTTCACTGAACAATATTTAATTAACTTTTTGACACATCATTTTATTATAAAGTAAATATATATTTTTTCAATTGTGAACACACATCACAACACAATGGTGAATATAGAAGAAATTTTATATCTTTGTTCAAGAAATAACGAATAAAAATAATTGCAGTTTTTATCTTTTAATATTGTAAATGTATTTTATGGACAAATTGATTTAAATAGCGCTAAAAGCATATATTTTTAATTGAGTTCCCTTTATTAATGAAACAAAGTATTTTACTATGTGACATATTTTGCGTTGAAATTGACAATGCACCCTAAGGGCGAATTTAGCTATTCATTAAATATAGGATTTTAGTTACATAATTTTAAATTCAAATAACTTAAGTAGACAATTTGAGAATTATTTAGAAAAAAAAACCAAAATATAAAAAATTAATTCAAACACTGTTTTTTCCTCTTTTGCGATTATTTTTCTCGACATATTTCGAAAGCTTTACACCTTCATCATCGGGAAAATGATATAAAACCTAGGTTCTTAAAGTGAGCGATAATGCACCCTTGTGGGCGTTTGAGACTTTCAGGGGGGCAAAAGAAGACCCAGAAAAAATAGAGAACGTGGGCAGATAAAAAAATATAGTCTAAAAATACAACAAAAAATACGCTTTTCACGTAGGTACTAATAAAGCAAATTAAACGTAAATATTGGTTTATTTTGTTATTGTATGTATTGTCATAATTTTCCCATATTTCGAATAACTTTTATGGGAGGGGGGCGTTGAACGTTTATTTTTCCTGTAAAGGGGGCGGTGGCCCAGAAAAGATTTATCCTACAGACTGCTCTAAAAAATGCAACCACAGTTGTAGACAACGACATATACAGACCAAATCTACCTGCCGATATCCAACAGCTAATACGCCACAAAAATACCATTAGAAAAATATGGCAAAAATATCGACAACCTCAGGATAAAACACTTCTCAACAAACTAAACATTGACGTCAAAAAAGCCATCACCGACTTACGCAATGACCGCTGGATGGATTATCTAGAGTCATTAAACGATGACGACAAGACAGCCTTCTGGAAATTATCCAAAAATCTTCGCAAACCCCACTCGAGAATCACACCGTTACAAGGTCCAAATGGATTAGTGTACTCCGACGCCGACAGGGCAGAAACATTTGCATCGAACCTAGAAGATCAATTCACGACAAATAACGAACATGACAATCCATTATTCGTGGCCTCGATCGAATCTCACGTTTCACAACTATTAGCCAAAACTCCTTCATCCCCACCGATCCCATTCACCTCACCGAGAGAGGTGAAACAACAAATAAAATATCTTAATACCCGCAAATCACCAGGTCCTGACTCAATATCTAACAAAACCCTCAAATCTCTCCCTCTCAAAGGCATCTGCGCCCTGACAGCGATCTTCAACGCATCCCTTAGACTCCGATACTTCCCGAAACCCTACAAAATCGCAGACGTTATCCTTCTTCCCAAGCCAGGCAAGGACCCAACAGCTCCTTCAAATCATAGACCAATTAGTCTTCTTCCTTGCACTGGTAAATTGTTGGAAAAACTCATACAATCAAGACTCAAAACAACACTTTTCACGAACAGAGTACCATTCCAGATTTTCAACACGGTTTCCGTGCCCAACACTCCACACAACATCAGCTACTTCATGTAGTTGAACTTATTGCCACAAACTTTAACACGCGCAAATTCACCACTTTCTTTTCCCTAGATGTCAGTAAAGCATTCGACCGCGTCTGGCACACCGGCCTGTTATACAAAATGGGAAAAGCAAACATCCCACTGCCTATGATTCAACTCATAGCCAGCTTTCTGTCCGATCGCCTTTTCAGCGTCAAAATCAACAAGGCCAAATCCCTTGTACGCCCTATCAGAGCAGGAGTTCCCCAAGGTTCAGTAATGGCTCCTACTCTGTTCAACATCTACTGCAGTGATATCCCTCTTCCCCGAGATCAGAACACCCACATTGCCCAATTCGCTGACGATACGGGCATCATCTCCAGTGCTAAAAGGCCGCTTCTCGCGACCCGCAGGGTGCAAAAACAGGCCGATGTGCTAGAGGTGTGGTGCAGAAACTGGCGCATTACCATCAATCCGAGTAAAAGCGCAGCGACCCTTTTCAGTAAAAGACACATTCCTCCAAACATTACCAACATAAAAATGTTCGGCCAAACGTTCCTTGGACCAAAACAATCAAATACCTTGGGGTTACCTTGGATTCTAAGCTGACATGGAGGCCACACATTACAAATAAAGTCAAAGCCGTGTCAAAAGCAATCTCAGCCCTCTACCCAATGTTAGCTAGAAACAGTAAACTAAGCATCGACAATAAACTCCTGATATACAAAACGGTTATAAGGCCGATCTTCACTTATGCAGCCCCAATCTGGGGCTATGCAGCTTCGAGTCACATACAAAAACTCCAAATCCTGCAAAATAAGGCTATCCGTTTATCGCTTGGTGCGCCTTTATGGATCAGGATTACACAACTGCACCTAGAATCGGGAATCCCGATGGTAGATGAATTCATTCTGAAACTTGCCGAACTTTTTTACAAAGGACTCCCTTCACATCCCAACCCCACAATAAAAGACCTCTCTAATTACGACCCAAACACTTCCAGCCGCCACAAGCGCCCAAAATCGATTCTCCTTCAGAGGAACACTCCGGGCCACACAAATCATGCCCCCGAATAAACTAACAACCCACCAAATCACCTTCCAACAATGTTCCCATCAGACGTAAGAGGAATAGCCACACGAGCTGAACCTCTGTAAGCCAGAAGATCCAAGTCCAAGTCCAAGTCCCAGAAAAGATTGGAAACCTAAATGATAAGTTTTGTGTCGTTCTTCCGATGATGAAGGTGTAGTCTTCGAAAAATGTCGAGATAAATAAACTCAATATTGAAAAAAAAACTGTTTTAATTCATTAAAAATCGTCATTGTAGATTTCCGCAGTGCTTAACGCCTTAAATTTAATATAAATAAGGTATTGAAAGTAGGATTTTTTAAAAACGTATTTTATAAAATATCGATTCTCATTCGTGATCACATCCCAAGCCCTCGACACACACGCACATTTACTCGAACTGAGAATCAGATTAAAATAATTATATTTCACAATGAAACAATCTGAATTTGCCGTTTCTACACGAATATTAAACAATTCAATTTTTTCACTTAACGTTGGACACATTTTTATCTCTTCAGTACAGGTACAATTTTTGAATAACATAAAAGTGATATCACACACGCGGTGTATTATTTCGTTTTAGAATTTCTCGGGTACAATGACGATCTAAATTATTATTACACTTGCGTCTCTTGGTGAATACAACAATGTTTTTTTACATATGAAAAATAAAACAGCATTTTAAAACGAACAATTCATACATTGAAATGTTTCAGTGTGCCAATTTCGAATTTAAGTCATTGAAGCCGTAGTCGGCATGATTAAAATTTTTATAATAAATTGACCCAATGTTTAAAAGATATTAATTTTATTGTATACTTATCCTTATAGGAGGATGAAGTTGGGAGATATGGGGCAAGATTGTTACGAGTGTCAGATTGGAGGGTCGAAGCGGAGGACAGGAGGAGATGGAGGCGAAGAAGACTGGAGGCTAAGGCTTGATATGGGCTATAGGGCCATCAAAGAAGAAGAAGAAGTATACTTAGCATTCTAATGAATACAGGGGACGTTTAATTACGATTTCGTTATGGCCACCATTTTGATTTCAATAACATTTATCTGATAATTCAAAATGGTAACAAAACACAATTGGTCTGGAAGATAAAATGCACCGGTGTAATGAATTGACTGTGGGATCGCGTAGGAGCTATTTTAAACGAAGAATTAATAAGAATTTATAATGTGATAAATTAGGTCTAACAAAAATATCAATGGCAAGCGTCTGCCCCATCATGACGTTTGGAATAGAAGTCAGAGCTGATACCAATAGGACTAAGAACCTTCTTAGTGTACCAGAAATGCGAACCCTACGCTCCACCGCAGGCAAAACCCTCAGAGATCGGATCAGAAATGAAACTTTAAGGCCTGCACGTGTTTTGTTGAGGACGGTAAGATGGGGAAGAAGCAGGATGCGCTTTTGGAGAGACCACGTGGACCGCATGGAGAATACACGAATTGCACAAATCGTTAAATATGAAAACCCAAGCAGCAAGAGGAAGCACCAGGCAGGCCGCAAAAAAGATGAAGAGATGGCTGGACGTCATCATCCCAGGACAGTTCACCGTCACAAACAGGTCATACGACATAAACTAAGAGGAAGAAGAAGAAAAAGAAGAAAAAGATGAAAAAATAGTGAATTGCTTTGATCATTATGGCTAAATAGGAAAAAATGTAATATATCTGATCTAAAAATTAATAAAATTGTACCAATTAATCTCCCGCCAGGGCATGGCAAAACATGTAATTCTCCTTAAATATAGTGAGATTTTTGGAAGAAAGATGGTTTCATTTATATCAATAACTTCTTATTTCATTTATATCAAAGTTCTTTAATTGCGCATCGATAGGTGGTGTAATTTAATTTGGGAAACTCTTGTATAAAGGTATTAGTAACCGAAATCAATAATCGCAAAACTAGTTATTATATTTATCTTTAAGTTATACCGAAAAATTGATATGAGTAACTGATGCATCTACACAAGTGCTTCCTAAATGATGATTCCAAAATTGTAATTTAATGAAAGCGGTCCAGTTTAATTAAAAAATATAATGCGATAAAAAAACAGGATACACATTTTTGAACGCAGGTGTAACCCGGCTGAACATACCCACGCAAAGTGCGATATGCAGTATATTTTACTGCTTACACATACCGGTACATTAATGGCCCAGTCGGCAGATAGCTGAAATAAATTCAGCTGAAAACTAGGACACGAAAACGCGACGTCCGGCGGAGCGGGAAAAATGAGTTTTACCAACAGAAAAAATGCTGCAATATAAAATTCAGAATGCGGACTTACAGCAGTAAATATCATTTAATGCATAGATTTATAGAACAAAATTTAACATTTTAAGCTTAAGGATAACGCCCGAGCATACTCGAGTGATTTGTACACCCGAGATAACTCGGGCAAACCGATTACCTCCAGAAAAGATCACTCTCGAATATACTCGGAAGAAAATAAATACGATTTATGGTATGTGGAAGCTGCGATGATTCAAACGTCATCATCAATCATCAAAAATTTTTTTGACGATATACCAAATATTTTTTTAAAGTTAAAGGTTTAATTATTATTATTATTTTTAAATAAAAAAATACTTATATCAAGGATTTTAAATCAATGATATTAGAATTTATTTTACAATATTCAATGTGAGCAGAAAATAGCTCATTATTATGAAGAAGGAATCTGGTCGTGTCCAGGCTTAAACCCATGTCCCCTGGATCAGGAGCCAAGCGTTCTATCCCCTAGACCACCACCCGAATTACTACAATAATTACTAAAAATATGATGTTAACGCAATTGTTTAATTGGTTTTAAAGAGATTTTTATTAATATAATATTACAATTTTGTGTCGCTTTGCGAGGGCATTCTCAAACAGAAGCCCCTTAAACGACATAAAAAACAGAGTTTAAGAATGCTTTTGCAAGACGAAACAAATTTTTAACTTATATTTATATTTTAATACTAATAATATTTCTGTCTAAACAATTAATCGCGTAGAAATAGTACTTCAATTTATTTTTTATAAATTGAACTTTTCATATAATTTCTCTTGAGGTGATTTATAAGTATTATAAAATAATCATCGGGCAATCTACAGAAACAGTTTATATCGCTCTCCCGATGAAGAAGGTAAACAAATTCACAAGCGGAATAGAAAAAAAGTGTTAAATATTTTATGAAGGATTTCCACCTTGATATTTAAGTATTATTCGGTGTGCTGGTACTCTGGTATTGACTAATAATTGGATTAAGGAATATTTTTCTTAAGTTGTGCAAAACCCACTTAAAACATTTAAAAAGTCGTATCTAGAGTTATTCAATAGGAGAATCTAAATATAAGTTTGAATTTAATTCTGCTCGCTTTCAATGCAAGAACATTATTTAATAAATTTCATATCATTTCATTTAATATATGTATATATTACATTCATATGTAAATAACACATACATGTGTACGTGAATAAAAACTCTCGTGTATGAAATCTAACTTTAAGTTCGCAAAGCGATAAGGTTCAAAGCAATTATTAAGCCCTTATTCCGAACAGAAATTTAGTTCGGCGAAACTTTTCAGGCAACGAATTCCTTTAAAACTACATAAATATCTTGACTTACCCCGAATATTAATGTTGATTGGTGTTCCGGAATTGCAAAGTGGCTTTCCTTGCGGAAGACTGATTGCTGGAGTGGGAGTCGTCTCAAAGCTTTTTCGTAATATTTCGAATCTGCAAACAAACAATTAAAATTGTAAATACTTAATTAAGAGAATCATGAATTGATAGAGTGTCGCCTGAAATACAATGAAGATTTTTTTCTAATAATAATTTTAAATAGTGGGTTATTCAGATAGAGAATCGAGAGATTCTACAAATTCCTATATTTAAAAAAAAAAAAACAATTTTCTTCTTCTTCTTCTTCTTCCTGGCGCTATCCTAATTCATTGTCTGTGTTGACTGTTTGGGTCGACTCTTCTCGATCTCAGGCTGTACCTCTTACGGTTCTGAGTATCGCCTTCACTTAATCCATTTCTCTGAAAGATGCTATTGCACTGACTCATCCACGTATTCCTAGGTCTTCCTCTGAATGGTTGACGAGGAAGATTCACAGACAAAGTTCTATTTACTCTATTTACTGTGTGGTCTGGTGGTCTTACTCTCTTAGGGTATACAAGGCGGCTGTTCAACCAGCCATGTTAGGCCATAGGTCAACCATAGGTGGTTCGGAGTGTTCGCCACTCAAAGAATTGCTGCATAGTACCGAAATGAGGATGCTGAGGTGGGTGGACGGAGTATCGTTGCTCGATCGCATCAGGAACATACACATTCGCGACAGTTTTAGGAGTGAGGACAATCTCGGATAAACTTTAAGAGAACAGTCTGAGATGGTACGGCCACGCCATACGGCGTCCAGCTACCCGGAGGAGGCAGTAGACCCAAGCTTTCATGGATGAGACTCATTCAAAGGACTCTCAAAAGACATCGAATCCCACCAGATGCCACCCAAGATAGACAGTCCCGGAGACGCCATAGAAGAAGAGCCAACCCCAAGTTAATGGGACAAGGCTAGAAATAAGAAAAAGAAAGCACGTTTTCTAACTAATTAACTAACTAACCATTACGCCGCTACTCGAAAGAGTAGGCAGAAAGAATGGACTGTCACACATTAACCGATGCGGCACTCCATCCTTCTCTTTTCGCCCCGCGGGAGACGCGGTGTAATGGGCGAACCTCATCGCCACCAAAAGGCATCTCCCGCGCACACTTCGATCGTAAAACATTCCCAAAAAAAATAAAACAATATAAAAATATATATAAAATAAAATAACAAAATAAAAATAATTTAACACAAAATGTTCATTTTAGATGGTGCACATATTGTCTACTTAATTTATGTTTCACGTATCCACAGTTTTTTTTAAAATAAGCATTAATTAGGCACTGAAAACAAACCAACACCAGCAAGAACTTAAAAATAATTTTGAAGAAATTATTTAAATTTGTCATTGGAACGTTTTCTAGAAGTACCAAATATGTGTTTAAAATTAACTATCATGTCTTAACCATATTATATACTATGTTACTACGTAAAATAGTAACAACAAATATTATGGAGTGAAACATTATTGTTAAAAAATAAGAAATAAAAAAAAAATTCTTAAAATTAATTTCTAAGCATAAAAATTATGACGGCTTTCCCAAACCAACTGTAGAAATAAAAGCGAATCAGTATTTTAAAGAATTCCTTTAAGAAAACAAAAGAAACCCGCGCG
The DNA here is from genome assembly GCA_022606425.2 of Lepidostoma basale. Lineage (NCBI taxonomy): Eukaryota > Metazoa > Arthropoda > Insecta > Trichoptera > Lepidostomatidae > Lepidostoma > Lepidostoma basale. The sequence goes on from JAHDVF020000880.1 coordinate 707,349, forward strand.
TTTTTGTTTCTCATGGATATGATTATTTCTATTAGGTACGTGTCAAAGTATATGAAATGGATTTGGATTTTGTGACCATTTTTTCCATTATATTCGGATAAATGGAATATAATGTGACACGACCGCATTGCGGGAGGACTTTCTGATTTTGGGATTCAGAACAGAGGGCGGATGCCAGAAAAGGGGATAAGAAATTTTCCCGAATCACGAAAAGGTATCTCATTTAATTACAAAGTTTCTTGTATCGGAGTTTTCGTAATTAAAATACTTATCGGACGATTCCGCTGTCTGAATTAATTAATGAACTATTTTGGTGCGCATTTCATTGTGTATTTGTGAATCAAAAACATATTAGTAGTGTGTTATCAAGTCGGACAGAAAGAATCACGAACGAAGAAGTATTGCGGCGAATGAAGAAAAAAAAAATAACCATAAAGTGAAGGAGTGAAAATGAATTGTTACATTGTATACTTCGATCCAAAACATTCAATCCATGGAAAAAGTAGTGATTTTAAAATAATATTAAAGAAACCCGTGTTGCTGAATGATAATACGAATTCTCGTGGCTCAATTGACATATCCTATTCAAAAATAATGCGTTTGGTGATTGATGGAACAACAGGCTCCTGTTACTAATGATATGTGTTTGATCTTATAAATAATCTGGTGTTTCTTGTTAACGATGTGTTCTGATTTCATCTCACAATACAAAGTAATATGATATTATAAACTGTTTAATTTGGTTTACTGTTATAATATTTATAAATTGCGTTATTTAATAATATTATTTAAAAATGTAAAAATGCTGATGCTAAGATGAGTGATCTGTCTGTAAATTGTCTGCTTTACGCGGACGATGCGGTCCTCATTGCGGATAGTGCGGACGAATTACAAGTCTTGGTATCGAGAATGTATGAGGTATGCAAGTCAAATGATTTATTGATGAATGTTGGAAAGTCAAAGGTGTAAGTTTTTGAAAGGGAAGAGCAAATGACAGTTTGTAATATAAGTGTGAACGAAGAGAACTTGGAACAGGTGAGGGAATTTGTGTATTTAGGTAGCATGTTCACAGCAGATGACCGAACGGATAGGGACGTCGAAATAAGGGTTCATGCGGGTAACAAAGTGAATGGAGCTTTAAAAATAGTTATTGGAAACAAGAATTTATCAATGAAAGCGAAAACGGCCATTCACAATGGAGTTCTGGTCCCAACCCTAATGTATGTAAGCGAAGCATGGAACTGGCAGAAGAAGGATGCGAGCAGAATAAATGCGGTAGAGATGAGGTCCCTAAGACGTATGTGTGGTAGAACGATATACGACAGAATCTCAAATGCTGATATAAGAAAGGAATGTAGAGCGGAAGAAGGTATTACAAACAAAATTATGAAAGGATCGCTGCGTTGGTTCGGACATATAGAACGCATGGATGGAGAAAGAATGGTTAAGAAAGTATACGTTAATGATGTAAATGGGGTACGGAGTCGAGGCAGACCGAGTAAAACAAGGCATGACCAATCAAATTATAAAGGTTGGTCATGTTAGAAGTCGGACGAATCGACGTGCGTGTATGACTCGTTGTATGAATATGGAGGAACCTAGAGGAAGCTAAACTGTTATATATGTTGAAATATCAGAGTTCCGCCAAAACAATTAAAAATTATATAACTAACTAACTAACCATCACGCCGTCTCCCCGAAGGGGTAGGCAGAAAGAATGGACTGCCACACCTTTCTTTCCTGACATATTTCTCTCGCTTCCTCAACATTCATACATCGTGTCATGCACGCGCGTCGATTTCTCTGACTCTTCACATGGCCGACATTCAATATTTGATTTATTTGATCGACCCACGTTTTCCTCGGTCTTCCTCCATTTCTGGTTCCATTTACATCATTAACATATATTTTTTTTACCATTCTTTCCATATGTCCAAACCATCTTAATGATCCTTTCATTATTTTGTTCATGACACCATCATTCGCACCGCATTCACTTCTTATATTTTCATTCGACACTCTATCATACACAGAATATCCACACATTCGTCTAAGAGATCTCATTTCTACGATTATATTATATTATATTATATTTTACGATTTATCATAAATTTAGCAGTTGTATGGTCTTTAGAAAAATACCATTTAAATATCTTGGCTTTAAATTCATTATTATAATTATGAAGTATTACATAAAATGATTTTTTTAAATATCTCTTTACATCAAATAGTCCATTGTTTTGGCCGAAGCACTATGATACTTCAACATTATTACCTGTACAACAAAATTGATAACCCTGTTAAAATATAATTTATTTTTATTCACTGAGAGTATCGCGACAGCTGTTTCGCCAACCGATGTTGGCATCAGGTGTAATAATAAACTGCAATCATCAGGTGTAACAATAAAATTCTCTTTACATCAATTTGTTTTTTTTGAATGTATACAAATATTTGTAGACAATCATTTTAAAGGATTAATTGTATCTCAATAGAGACGAAGATGTAAATTGTTATTTTTTTTGGAAACAGAATATGGTAATCGAGGGGTTTACAGGACTTATGACCTGTCATTGGTTGGGTTAAGCGATCACTTTATGTTAACAACATTCCCCATTCCGCCCTTCTTACTTTCTGTTTCCAAAATCAAACAATTTACATCTTCGTCTCTATTGAGATACAATTAATCTCTTTACATCATCAAAGTGCCATCGATGTAATGGGTATATGTACCTATTATATTGATTCTCGTGACATTTAATGGCATGTAGTGGTAGCTAATATTTTACAATTTTACTGTCACGTAAATTTTACACCAGAATTAAGACAGCCTGAGAATTCCACTGTTATCGCCGGGAATCGAACCCGGGACTTTCGGTATGACAGTCATAGCTGTTGCCAATGCCTGGAAGGTCGTCGTTATTTCCGTTTGAATAAGAACTAACTAACTAACTAACCATCACACACAAAGAATGGACTGCCACACTTTTCTTTCCTGGCATATTTCTCTACCTTCCTCAACATTCACACATCGTGTCATGCACGTATATTTTTTACCATTCTTTCTTCATTCATTCTTTCCATATGTGCAAACCATCTTAATGATCCTTTCATTATTTTGTTCATAACACCATCATTCGCACCGCATTCACTTTTTATATTTTCATTCGACACTCATACACAGAGTATCCGCGCATTCGTCTAAGAGATCTCATTTCTACTGCATTTATTCTACTTTTATATTTTTTTTGCCAGTTTCATGTTTCGCTTCCATACATAAGGGTCGGTAGAAGAACACCATCGTGCACTGCCATTCTAGCTTTTTTGGATAGGTTTTTGTTTGCGATGACAACTTTAAGTGCACCATTCACTTTGTTGCCTGCCCCAACCCTTCTTTCAATAACCCTCTCCACTCCTACTCATCTACTTGCTCCAAATTTTTACCATTCACGCTAATGTTGCAGACTGTCATGATTTCTTCTTTTTCAAAAATCATAACCTTGGAATTATTTACATTCATCATCAGATCATTTCGCATGCATACCTCATACATACAATTCACCAGGACTTGTAGTTCATGCTCGTTGTCTGCAAGTAGGACAGCGTCATCCGCATACAAGAGACAGCTTACTGACACTCCGCTCATTTTGGCACCTACATCCAACCCTTTCAGCTCTTTCATACACTTGTCCATATATAGATTGAATAAGTGATTGCGAAAAAATGTTACTATTCAGCCGTAAACATTTTGATATGACAGGCTTATAGTACGACCAGTATTAGTTGCTGAAACATGCAAAATCCGGGTCAGATTGGCTGTTCCGTATTTACGGGCAGACGCGGCGTAAATTCGGTGGACACCGAAATCGCGGGAAGTGGGGGAAAAAAAGCGAAACACGAAATGGCGCCCGATACAATAAAAAATGGACGTGCTAACAAATTCTGTGTACGTCGGCGGACTAAGCAGAGTGGAACTACCGACGTATGAATTATTGGGCACCCCATTCGAATCTTCGATCCTTATACGTGTGGAAACGGTGGTCCATTTTTCGCCGCCGATCTTTCCCGCGCGAAATTTTCGGATGTAGAGTGTCCCTGCAATAAATCGCTCAAATATCGCAAATACGTATGATCTTAAATTTTTTTGGTTTGTTGAAAGAAAAATCTCTGGAAAGACTTTAAGCTCGAGATAAAAAAATATAAATGTGTACGACATTTTATGAAATATACGAATATATGCATTTTGTGGTCACACGTTACAATATCAGTATTTTAAAACGAACAAACCAACTAATAATAATAATTAGAATTAGGTTAACATGTTTAGCGCTGTTATCGTGAATAACTCACTTCAAGCGCGCTTTGACAATGTTTTTAGTCATGAGAGCTGCATCTGACACTAGCAATCATATAATTGTGGGTTTTTAAGTTAGATTTATCTTATCATCACGTTGTTTCCCCAAACAAGTACTTAGAAAGAATGGACCGCCACGCTGTTCTTACTTTTATCTCTCTTTTTTTGAATACTCATAAAAACGTATTATGCCTGCACTACGATTTCTTCGACTCTTGGTTTTCCTCAGACTTTCTCTATTTATGGTACTGCGCCCTTGAGATGAGTTATTCATAAAATGGCGCTCTATAAATTATCCCATTTATTTTTATAATTATTTTATATTACTAAAATCCACAATATGGAAAAACAAAGACATGGCCATTAAGAGTAAGATGAGAATCTATAAAGCATGCGTAAGACCAATAATAACATATGACGTCGAAGCAAGGGCAGACACAGTAAGGACCAAACAAGTTTTGAGGACTTCCGAAATGAAATCTCTGAGGACGATAGCAGGCAAGACACTGATAGATCGCGTGAGGAACACCAGAATAAGAGAGATATGTGAGATTGAAGATATTATAAGATGGAGCAGATAGCGAAAAAGTGACTGGTACGGTCACGTTTAAAGAATGGACACCACCAGACTACCCTATATTGCATTGCATAATCAGCCTCATAGGACTCGTCCTCGTGGAAGACCACCTAAAAGATGAAAGGACAGCTGGGAATCTACCTCACTGGAGGAGCAACACTCTGGAGAACTCACCGCATAGGTCTACAACAAGGAAGAAGAAGAAGAAAAAATATATTATAATACTATTTGCATAGTTTATTTTAAACTTATGGTCCATTATACTATCGATCGTTTTCAACATGAAATAATGTAAATTTAATTGTATCTCAATAGAGACAAAGACGCAAACTTGAAATTGAATATGGATGATCAAGGTGTTTACAGGACTTATGACCTGTCATTGGTTGGGTTAAGCGCACGCTTTATGTAATTACAACATTCCCCATTCCACTTTTTGTTTTTATGATCATGCATGATAAATTTTGGAAGTTGTATATATACTCCAAATCCATACTCATCTTCACGTGTCAGTTTCAGCTGGCCATCTATGTAAATTTGATCATTCATGTCAATCTTTTTAAGATTAACCTATATAATCCACCCACTAACGCCATCTATGGAGAATGATTTTTAGCATTTAGCAAACAACTTTATTAACACAATGCAAAGGCTATCGCCTATTAGCGTATTGTTAGAAGCCGCCTGGAGTATTATTCCTATCTTATATGCCAAAGAATTGACCAGAATGATTACAAATATTTTTGTGAATGTATACTTATACTTGTATACGAATCCTGGATTTTCACCCATGGGTGGTTAATTCAAATTTAATTGTATCTCAATAGAGACGAAGACGTAAACTGGAAACTGAATATATTGGAAACTGAATACATTACATATTCAGTTTCCAGTTTGCGTCTTCGTCTCTATTGAGATACAATTAAATTTGAATTAACCACCCATGGGTGAAAATCCAGGATTCGTATACAAGTATAAGTATACATTCACAAAAATATATGAAATAATGTTTTTATGTAAGGTCGCTTTCACAAATATTTTTATTACTGAAAAACCATTGCGATGGGTAAGGAACATTGCAGATTTTTTCCATTGGTAATACTTTTCAGATTAAGTATTGCTTATATAATATAGGCATCAAAGCAACGGAACAAGATATACCCAGTAGGAATTGCTCTTACCGCTGCAGCGCGCTGACGGAAATGGAAAATGCAATTCGCTGATTGCGTGGCGGGTGACGGTTACGTCACCACTAAAAGTAATTTATTTCCTATGCTTATCCTTAGTATTGCAAGTTCCAAGGGTGTTATTAAAGATTTTCTGACTGATGTTATAATTACGGTTTCTAAGTTTTGTATTTGAAGAGAGATTTATAGTAACATAAAAGTGTATGGCAAAAGAAGGATGAAAGTAGAATAAATGCAGTAGAAATGAGATCTCCTAGACGAATGTGTGGATACTCTGTGTATGCTAGAGTGTCGAATGAAAATATAAGAAGTGAATGCGGTGCGAATGATGGTGTCATGAACAAAATAATGAAAGGATCATTAAGATGGTTTGGACATATGGAAAGAATGAATGAAGAAAGAATGGTAAAAAAATTATATATTAATGATGTAAATGGAACCAGAAATAGAGGAAGACCGAGGAAAACGTGGCACGATCAAAAATCAAATATTGAATGTCGGCCATGTGAGGAGTCAGAGAAATCGACGCGCGTGCATGACACGATGTATGAATGTTAAGGAAGCGAGAGAAATATGTCAGGAAAGAAAAGTGTGGCAGTCCATTATTTCTGCCTACCCCTTCGGGGAGACGGCGTGATGGTTAGTTAGTTAGTTAGTTAGTATAATAAAAGTGTATGCAGTTTTGATATATTAATTATGTAAAAAAAATCCTATCAAAGAGCTTTCTAACAATTATTACTTATATTTAGAAACATTAAAAACTGTACTAAAGAAAGATCGTTTACAATTCATCTGTTTATTATAATACAAAATCAAACCGGATGTTGGTTTTATATTATTTTGTTTATAAATAGTCCATTGTTTGGGCGAAACACTATGATACCTTAACATTAAAAAACTGTTAAATTAAATAACTTTGTTTTTGTATCACAATTGTATTTTATTTTACGCGACAGCTGTTTCATCAACCTATGTTGACATCATCAGGTGTTACAAATATATTCTTCTTTTTCTTCTTACTCAGCCTATTCCCGTCCACTCCTGGACAAAGGCCTCCTCCATTTGCTTCCATGTCATTCTGTCCTGTGCAGACTGCATCCAGGTTATTCCGACGTGTCTGTTTAGATCATCCTTCCACCGTAATTGCGGTCGGTCCACGGTCTCCAAGTCAGCAGTCTTCCTGTCCATTTTTCATCTGAGCTTCTGGCTACGTGACCCGCCCATTGCCATTTTAGAGTCGATGTCAGTGACCTTTGTTTTTTCTCTCACCGTATCGTTTCTGTCTCTGTCTCTTAGGCTTATTCCTAACATGGCTCTTTTCATGGCTCTTTGGGTCACTCGCAGTTTCTCGGCACTTTTTTTGGAAAATGTAACAGTCACAAGACCATAAGGACCAACTGGCAGAATATACCATACAGTAATATACCAACTGGCAGAATATACAATAATATACCAAATGTCAACATTGGTTGATGAAACAGCTGTTGCGTAAAATAAAATACAATTGTGATACAAAAACAAAGTTATTTAATTTAACAGTTATTATTTTGTTTTTAAATAGTGTAACGCTTTACGAGCAGAATACAAATAATTTGAATTTGAATTTGAGAAAAAAAGATAGAATGATACGGATAAGGCCTTGTTATTAACGTGAAGAAGAAGATATTAATCTAAATTTTATTCTGCATTCTAAAGGTTTAATTATTATATAATTCATGAGAATGAAATGATTCGAAGCCATTAATTATTATATGTTTTGTTAAACGAATGTGATGTCTCTTGATACATTTAATGTATCTTGATACATTACGACGATTATATAATGCCTTAGCAAGATGAAACATGTCATTACCATTAAATGGATTAAAACTTGTTAAAAAACAGATGTTTTCATTCGTATTTATAATTTATCATGAAGTTTTATACCATTGTTTAAGAAACAAAAAAAAACATTCAAGCATATCTTTGATACAAAGCCATTACTTGGTGTTTCGACATATTTAAAAATAATATGAATCACTTTTTTTACTCAGTAAAAACCACTTTATTTGAGTAAGTAGCGTCAACCGGTTTCACTTTGTGTGAAACCGGTTGGCGCTATATACTCAAATAAAGTGATTTACATTAGAACTAACTAACAAACCATCACGCCGTCTCCCCGAAGGGGTAGGCAGAAAGAATGGACTGCAACAATTTTCTTTCCTGACATATTTCTATCGCTTCCCCAATATTCATACATCGTGTCATACGATTTCTCTGACTCCTTACGTGGCCGACATTCAAAATTTGATTTATTTGATCGTGCCACGTTTTCTTCGGTCTCACTCTATTTTTAGTTCCATTTACATCGTTGACATATAATTTTTTGACCATTCTTTCTTCATTCCTTCTTTCCATGTGTCCAAACCATCTTAATGATCCTTTCATTATTTTGTTCATATCACCATCATTTGCACCGCATTCACTTCTTTTATTTTCATTCGACACATTATCATATACCTACAGATCATATAGTGTGTTTTTTTTAAAGGTTTCGTTTTAAAACTAGCAACATTGTTTCCACTAACTGTCAATTTGACAGTTGATAGTTGATTTGTACTCAATACGTTTTGCCATTTTACACTAATAGACTGTGCAAATTTATTTTGAAAATCCTGGTTCGGTTCGCCAAACTTATCGTGCACTACATCCATTTTACGGTCGACATAATCGTCCATCCGAGCAAGTTATTCGGAAGCCCATGGATTGTTTTCGCACCACGTACACTCTAGTGGATAATACGCACCCACAAAAACGACAATTGTCGAATATTGGATTTCACGATTGCGCTTCATTCGAGCTAGCCGTGGCACTCATATGCCCGAAATCCAAAATATAAAATTATCCATTTAATAAAGCCAATATCATAGACATTAACATTATTTTAATGTGTTTTTTTTTCTTTTTGAATATGTTTTGTATACCTCTTAAAAAAAACAACCTGTATTATACTAAAATATATTGTACTAAGTTAAAAGTGTTAAATTTTTTTTAAAATAATTTAGGTCACTTACACAATTGTATTAACATGAATAACTTATTGTATTAATATCTTGGAACGTAGATACATTCAGCAAAAGCAACGTGTAAAACTTCACACGTGTTTAGTGTTGTGTACTGTTGTGTGAGAATTACGATGAAATGCATTGTGAGTGAATTATAAATACTCGGCAGAAGTGGATAGCGAATTCCGAGTACAGCTCTCTTGGGGTATGTAAATAGGAGGGAACAGATTTCAGTAGCTAAAGTGAAACAGAGTTCCTAAACGAAAGCCCCCAAGTACGAGAACATCAATAAAACTAAAGCACCTGTTTCTGAATACAGAAAAGCTATGAAAAGCTTATTATTCAGTGTTTTTTTTTAGTTTTATTTGAACAAAGGTAACTGTTTTGTTTTCGCAAAGAACATATGTAGTCAAACACAAGTAAAAACAAATATGCTTTTGAGAATAATGTACTCAATTTTATATTCATACACTGTAAAGTTAATTTATCTTGACAAACGTAAAATATCAGGTTTTTAAATTTTATTTAAACAAACTTACATTTAACATAATACAATATATAATGATATAAGTATGTATTATACAATCTCTGATATGAACAAAGAGTAACCAATTAAAATAATACAAATGAAACGACTGTTTTCTAGAAGTTTCATTATATTTTATATGAATGACATGTTTCGTCAGTCTAATGCATTATCAAATGTTGGGCAAAGGCAAATCAACCACTACAATGCTTTAGATATTTACATTAAATACGAGTAAAATAAATTTTCTAGAAAACAGACGTTTTCGTTCAGAATTCCCTGGACAGACATGGTTATCAATATCGAAGTCCTGAGGCAAGCTAGAGTTGACAGGAGGCTTTTGTCAACTATCAAGGATCGGGTCAAATATGCGGGGGAAAAGTACCACGTACTCCAACTGATATTGGAAGGGAAAATTGAGGGACGCCGAGGGTCCGGTAGGAGACAAATGTCCTGGCTGCGAAACGTGAGGGCGTGGACCGGCATTCGAAGTGTGTAGAAGCTGTTGACGCAGGGCAGGGACAGGTTCGCCCAGGTGATCGCCAACGTTGGCGGGGACCCGACACGGCACTTGAAGAAAGATTGACTAAGACATTTCAAATATCTACCTTTTTTAAACTTTTTAATCCATTTTTATTAATCAAATGTTTTAACAGAATAAAAATATTAATCATATTCCAATGTTGGAGGTCCGTAAAATAATTTTTTATTATTTTGTTGTTTGCGAATGTACCTGTCTAACAGTTAAGTAAGTATGCTTTTGATGATGCTGACATACGAGTATATGATTAAAAATCCATGTGAGCCGGTTGGAGGGCTTTAGCCAAATATTTTCAAGAAAATGTTTATTACTGTTTTGGAACGATAAAAAATAGCGAAACGAAATTTTACGCTTTAGAAAACTTTTCCAAACATTTTCCAATCAATTAAGTTCCGGATTTATTCGCTTGATTTAAAAGTGCAATTTATTGTTCTAGATAAATCAGTGAGGATGAAATAGCGACCCCTTCCCCCTATTGCTTGATTTATGGAATACCGCTTACCGCGTGACAAACTTGAAACCCTCTGCGAATATCAACACTTGTAATAATTTTTCTTGATAAAACGTATACAATATGTTCGTGGCAGATTTATAGAAGGGTTCACGATTTCCAGACCAGGTGGGGGAAATTTTAGCATGGAAATTGAATTCAGGCACTGACGTATTACAGGTAAAGACTATTGTTATGCCCGTGTCATAGGTTTCAATATTCAAATATTTTCGCGTATAAAATTCTTTGTTACATGACAAATGTGTTCTGCATAGATTTACGAAAACTATATATCAGTTTTGATACGCACACCGCACCATGAATACGAAATCATAACGTAATTTTATTGAATAATTCTTTATCAGTGGGGAGAGTTACCACACTACAGAACATGATCGCTTCGAAGATCGGCGTATTTCTTCTTCTTCTTCTTAACTTTTGGTAGACTCAAGAGTCTGTTATTTTAGGCGGGTCCTCTTGAGACGCTCAATTCCAGCTTTCTCTCCACCGTTTCGGGGGTCTTCTTGGTCGGCGTTGTTCGTTTGGCGTTCCATGGAGAGTTATGTGTGGTATCCTATTTGAGCTCATCCTTTCTACATTTTGATGCCAGTATCGCCGTCTTTGACGTCTCCATCTGACCACATCTTCTACCTCGCAGATTTCTCGGATTGCTGTATTCCTAACTCGATCACATAGGGTTTTGCCAGCTATAGCACGGAGTGTTTTCATCTCGGTTGTCCTGAGCATGCTCTTTGTCTTGACAGTGTCTGCCCTCGATTTAATGCCATATGTGAGGATTGGTCGCACACAGGTCTTATAAATGCGTACCTTGCTGTCAGTCCTCATGTCCTTGTTTCCCCATATGACATCTTTCAGGCAGCCTGCAACCGCTGCAGCCTTATCTACCTATGACCTTACTTCTCTGGGGAGGTAATTAGAGCTGGTTACTTCGCTTCCAAGATATCTGAGTTGTCTTTCATATTAGTGAAATTATATAATTTCAGAAGACAGATACTCTTGATTTTAGAAAATATCTTGTATTGGCAGTGAGATTGTTACACTGATTTTGGTCTTGTGTATAATTCTCGTGACAATGTGGCGATATATTAACTATATATATTTAGCGATATATAGCTATATAGCTATATAGCTATATGGCTTTTCATCAATTAGGCTCGCGCTCTAAATATGTAAAGAGCGATTCTACTGAAAAAAATAATTCTATGTTGTTCTCAAGCCTTTTGAGAAAATAAACTGATTTGATTTGATTATTCTTTTTAAGCCGTTGCCGTCCACTCCTGAACGAATGTCTCATTTCGTATTTTTCATTCTGTTCGATTTTGAGCGATCTGCATCTAGACACATTTCTGAAAGTTTTAATACATTGAATTGCCTGGAAGTTAGTATCAAAAGTAGCGAGTATCAAACGCGAAGTTATTTATATTCAACCGAACAAATGGAGCAGAATAAAGTTCTTTTTACCCAAAATTTATTACACAAGAATTTGGAAAAGCATTAATTTAATAATTATTAAAAACATTATTTTTTAAATTACTTGCGTTGGGTAGTCTTATCAAAAAGAATTGATTTAGGAATGAAATAAAAAGACCTGTATTTTGTCAATTATACAGTTGTCAATTACAGTTAAAAAAATATTAAAATGCCATGAATTGCTGATTTGTTAAAACACCCTTATACGAGTATTTCATTAGTCCAAGATGGTGGCATTTTTTTCGATTTTGTTAAATTATTGTTTGTTTATTATTTTGGCTTGTTTTGCTTATTGACTTCGTAGACGGTTTGAGAACGAGCTTACAAATACCCTTAGTGCTTCTAAGTAAACACTGTGAATATAATTTAAGTGAAAAAGTAGGAGAATTCATTTTAAGATATATTTTTAGAGTAAATAACAAATTGTACTTAAGGATAATATAAAATGAAACAATGTTTATTGAGTTACTAATATAAATTAGATAATTAATACGAGATGATATAAATTGAGGCAATATTTGACATCTAATAATGCCTTTACAAAGCGAAACACGTCATAAAATTTAATAAAACAATAAATAAAAAATATTTTTTTATTGTTTCTTGTGAAATAATATTTAAACTCCATATTAAATATTTATACAAATAAAAACAGCTGTTTTCTGGAAGTTTTATAACATGTTTCGCCTGTATAAAGCATTATCTAATAACATTTGACAAAAACTTAGACAGGCGAAACATGTTAATCATATAAAATATAATAAAACCTCTAAAAAACAGGCGTTTTCATTCTTATGAATAAAAATTAGTTACCCAATAAATATGAACAATGAAGTACTGCAGCGAATGAAGGAAGAAAGATAATTTATTATGACCATGAAGCGCAGGAATCTTGTACTATATACTTCGGGTGTGTTATGAGAAGCGAGAACATTTGGTGCATTTTTTTTATATATTACTTATAATGTATTTATACCTTGTTGCCATATTCTCGTGAACCTGAAAATGATAGCGAACTGCCGAAAAAAAAAATACTCGCATAACATACATTGGAAAATAATTATATTGCTATTTTTATTTTCATTATTTACAATGAATTTCTGCCGAGAAATTTCTATTATTTCTGCTGAAAAACCTTAAATTGTGGTTCACTTACAATACAACAGAGTTGCAAATATCCATCAGAGTTAAAAAAGTCATAATATAGTCCAACCTTCGATTGGAGTGGAACAAGAAGAATCAATAAAATTTAATAGGGTCATCATATAAATGAACAGTAATATCTGATGTGAAATAAAAGGTGAACGGGGAATTTCTATTCTAGTTTGTTAAAACTAATTTAAAAATTAAACTCGAGAGATAGAACTGTGTATCGTTTAGAGGCATTCGAGATGTGGATTTAACGAATAATACTTCAAATACTTTGTACAATCTTGGTAAGTAATTCTGAGGTATGAAAGGCCAGCAAATGGCTTTAAATTATTATATTAAAAACTTAAACATATGATTTTATTGTTCTATTAAATATGATTTAAAACTCAATATTAAAGATTTATACGAATAAAACCGTGATTTTAAAGAGTTTAATTTTAATTTGTTAGTTTATTGAATGTTAAGGCATTAACACTATGGAATTCCATAGCAATATACTTTGGGAATTAAAAAAATTGTTTAAACCACTTTTTAATAAAAAATATTAAAATACAAGACATGTATAATATAAATTTACAATAATTCTTTCAGGTTAATTTTTAACTTTGAATTATTGAATCGAATTTTAAATGCGTTTTTTATTAGTCTTTCTTTGTTTAGTTTTTGTTATATTTTTACACCTGAATATGGAGGTATCCTCCAAAAATGTCGTGTATTTTAATTTTTTTAAATAAAAAGTTGTTTAAACAAAAAATTTTTAACTCCTAAAGTTTATTATTTTGTTAGAATGACATGTTTTGCATTGCTAAGTGATTATCTAAATATTTGGTAATGCCTTAGCAAGGCGAAATATGTTATTCCCATAACTTATAATTTAACTAACTTATTGAACGCTAAGGCATTAACACTGGAATTCCATAGGAAAATGAAAATAACTTTGTTTAATCCACAAAATATTAAAAAACACGACATGCTTCGGAGGATACCTCCATCTTCAGATGTATAAATAAAAAAAAAACTAAAAAAAAATAAAGATTTTTAGTACTTATAACAAATAGCCCAGGTTAATTTTTAAATTTGAATTATTGTATCGAATTTTAAATGCGTTTTTTTATTAGTTTTCTTTGTTTAGTTTTTATTATATTTTTACACCTGAAGGTGGAAGGTGTCCTCAGAAACATGTCGTGTTTTTTAATATTTTTTAAAATAATTAGTGGGTCGGTTCTCCGACAGATATGGCCAGCCCATCGCCACTCCAGCCCGCCCATCCGTAATACTATTAATGATTATAAATTATAATTGGTCAAATTTGTAATATATTGATATTTAACATATGCGTGTTCGACATTGCGAGAATTAAAAAAAACTAACTAACCATCACGCCGTCTCCCCGAAAGGGTAGGCAGAAAGAATGAACTGTCACAATTTAACTGATGCGGCACTCCATCCTTCTCTTTTCGCCCCGCGGGAGACGCGGTGTGATGGGTTGCGAACCTCATCGCCACCAATAGGCATCTCCCGCGCATACTTCGATCGTCCAACACCCACAAAATAAATCTAAAACAAATAATATAAAATAAAATAACAAAATAAAAATAATTAAGCAGAAAATGTTCTTTTTAGATGGTGCACATATTGACTATTTAATTTATGTTCCACGAATCCACCGTTTTTTAATTTGGCACATAATGTTTTTTTCGATGTTGCACATGTTGACATGGACGATCTGGACTTTTGGGTATATTTAATTTATGTTACACGTATCCACCGTTTTTTAAATTAGCTGTAATTAGGCACTTAACCAGCAAGAACTTAAAAATAATATTGAAGAAATTATTCAAATTGTCATTGGAACAAATGAAAAGAATTATGTATCTTTGAAAACAGATGCCAGTCCCAAAGCGATTGACCGTAAAACGCTACTTCAATTAAAACAACATGAAGCGTATTTCTCATTATGTTTAATGTACAAGAAGGCCATAGGCGTATATTAGAGCGATCTCCTCCAATCCGGATTGATTTTCCATTAGTACCTTCATCAACCCTCAGGACGTAGGACGCCGAAGGGCGGGGACGGGTCTCGCGGGATCCCGATAGAATCACGATTCCTACTTCGACAATAGACAGTCGCTAACGAAGTAAACAAGAGAAAAATATCCCAGAGTTAAGTAGATTAAATTGTGCTTAGACATTCTCGTTCCGTTACGGTACAGTGGGAGATTCTACAGGGTGGACGAATACGGAAACAAAAAGTATTTTGACTCATTAAAGTTAATTATATATAAGGATTAATTGTATCTCAACAGAGACGAAGATGTTAATTGTTTTGGAAACAGAATGTGGTGGTCGAGGCGTTTACAAGACTTAAGATCTGTCATTGGTTGGGTTAACCGATCGCTTTATGTAATACAACATTCCCCATTCCGCCCTTCATAATCATAATATTACCTACAATTTAGAAGTAAGGAAGCAAAATTAAATGGTGTATAAGATTCATTAAAAAATGAGCGGCAAATGTAGTCGGTCGCAGTTCGATTTTTTTAAACTGCAAATATAGTTAGTAGAACAAGGGTTAATACCCACAGTAGGTTATGGTTTTAAATTATTTTTAATTTAATTTAGAAGCAAGGAAGTAAAAATAAAATTGTTTACAAGATTCACTCAAATATGAGCTGCAAATGAAGTCTGTCGGAGTAAGATTTTTTTAAACTGCAAATATAGTCAGTAGAACAAGGGTTAATACCTATAGTAGGTTATGGTTTTAAATTATTTTAAATTTAATTTAGAAGTAAGGAAGCAAAATAAAATTGTTTATTAGATTCACTCAAATATTAAGCTGCAAATGTAGTCTGTCGCAGTTTAAAAAAAAGCTGCAAATTTAGTCAGTAGTACAAGGGTTAATAACTATAGTAGGTTATAGTTTTAAATTATTTGTAATTTAATTTAGAAGTAAGGATAAATAGAAGCTGCAAATGTAGTCTGTTGTAGTTCGAAAAAAAAATTAACTGCAAATATAGTCAGTAGAACAAGGGTTAATACCTACATTTGGTTATAGTTTTAAATTATTTTTAATTTTATTTAAAAGCAAGGAAGCAAAATAAAATTGTTTTCAAGATTCACTCAAATATGAGCTGCAAATGTAGTCTGTCAAATCTCGAAGAAAAAAATAGCTGCAAATGTTGTCAGTAGAACAAGGGTACTTACAGTAGGTTATAGTTTTAAATTATTTGTAATTTAATTTAAAAGCAACGAAGCAAAAAATAAAATTGTTTACAAGATTCACACAAATATGAGCTGCAAATGTAGTCTGTCGCAGTTCGATTTTTTTTTAACTGCAAATATAGTCAGTAACACAAGGGTTAATACCTACAGTAGGTTATGGTTTTAAATTATTTTTAATTTAATAAAGTTAATGAAAATACCATAAAGCAGAAGATATTAAAGCCGCTGCGGCCATTACCGGATCGATTTATTTTTAAACGGCGGAACCCGGACATAAAATAATATTAAATTGCATAAATTCACATTCGAGTCAATTGAGAAGCTGCGGCAGATGTGCCGAATGTCCGGATCGCCGAATGTTCGAAAGCACCTAAAATATAGAGGAACTTCGATAATCTAATGCGAGGAATTCTTCACGGGAGACCACTCACGATTTACTACCACTCCGAGGTATTTCAAATCCAAAATCACCCAACCTTTTGGCGGGCTATGATAGATGGCTGGCGAAGGCGTGACTGCCTTCCCTCTACCCCATTTTTTCGTTATATGAAAAGCTTTCATGAAAAATTAGGAACCAATGACCCCTCATGATTTGTAGTATGGAGCGAGAACATTTTGAATACATTTTAGCTATATTGAATCATAACTTACTCTAATATTTATAGATTCTAAGTAAAAAACCTTGTTTGATATATACCATTGGAATGGAACAATTCCGCCATTTGAAGATGAATTTAAGAGTTATTGAAGAGGTTAAAACAATTGAATTTTTCAGTAATTTATCATTTGTCAATATTATAACAATATTTCAGACCGCTTAACCTTAAATTTTAAAATTGGAATATTAAATAAGAATGAGCTTTAACAAACTCCTGTCAAAATAGTTCCATAATACGTAGAAAAAAAAAGTGTTGCAATGAAACAGAAAAAGTTTAACGATTTCGATAAGAACTTTAAATTATGTTTTTAAATTTTAAATTGATTAAAAATATTTGTTATAACAAAAGCATAAACGTTCCAAAATAAATCATTATAAAATCTGTCAAAACTATTCATATTTGTAAACAATTTTATAATAATTTAAATATGTATCTTTATAATATCACCGAGGAAGGACCGGTTGTCCGAAAAATGTCTAATATGTAATTTAAATTTTTTAAAAGTTAGTATTGTATATACAAAGTATACAAAAAAGAAAAAGACAAATAAAACATCTACAACACAAAGTATGGCTTACATAGAAGAGATTTCGATATAACTAACTAACTAACTAACTAAGCATCACGCCGACTCCCCGAAGGCGTAGGCAGAAATAATGGACTGCCACACTTTTCTTTCCTGACATATTTCTCTCGGTTCCTCAACATTCATACATCTTGTCATACACGCGCGTCGATTTCTCTGACTCCTCACATGGCCGACATTGAATATTTGATTTATTTGATCGTGCCACGTTTTCCACGGTCTTCCGCTATTTCTAGTTCCATTAACATCGTTAACATATAATTTTTTTACCATTCTTTCTTCATTCATTCTTTCCATATGTTCAAACCATCTTAATGATCCATTCATTATTTTTTTCATAACACCATCATTCGCACCGCATTCACTTCTCATATTTTCATTCGACACTATCATACAGAGAATATTCACACATTCGTCTAAGAGATCTCATTTCTACTGCATTTATTCTACTTTCATCCTTCTTTTTCCAGTTCCATGCTTCGCTTCCATACATAAGGAGATTTCGATATAACACGATTTATTAGCGCAATTGTTAAATATGGCCTATTATTTGAATTGAGTAATTGTAACAATCGAAGAAATCTATATTAAATAAATAATTCGAATAGAAACATCTTCTTTTAAGAAGATAACTTTTATTTTACGGGAATGAGCCGTGTCGCCTTGCTAAGGCATTTGATATATCCTTATCAATGAGAAATGGGTAATATAAATACAATTAAATAAAATTTTAGAAATCAGACAGTTTTGTTCATATTCACTAATTTATCATTACTTTTACAATCAAATCATTATTGCAATAATGGATTATTTCAGCATCTAACTCGAATATTAAAGAATCAATAAATACACGTTCGAGTTCCTGATTTGCACGACTTATTAACTATCTGACTAAAGTCGAAGGATAAATGCAATTCAATGTATTCACAATATAATAAGAACATATTTTTTTAATATTGATAAAATACAGCGATACTCTTGTTGGGCAAAACATGACGGTATCATTGGTGTACTTCCTAGGTCAGTTGTAAATGATTGAGCACTGAGCAACAAAAAAAGCACCAAAATTCGCCAACGAATTCGGCACTTTTATCGAATAATTTATTGCATTGCTTAAAGACGTTATATTTGTTTACTTAATATTTATTAATAGACAATGACAGTTTTTTTAATAGTAAACGCACTTCTAATATTTTATAGTATCATAGGTGTACTTCCTAGGTCAGTTGTAAGCGATTGGGCACTGAGAAAAAAAAAACGCCAAAATTCGATAACGAATTTGGCGCATTTATCGAACAGTTAATTGCATTTCTTAAAGACGTAATATTTGTTAACTTAATATTAATTAATAGACAAACACAGTTTATAAATAGTAAACCCACTCCTAATATTTTATAGACTTTTTTTATAAAAATGTATCTATAAGTACAGGGGTCGGCAGGCTTTGTTCAGAAGTATCACTGTCACATATATCTATATCACATTTGCTTAAACTTATACTCGCATATACGTAGGTAAATTTAAAATTCGCATGTATTTTTAAAATATAAAACTTCTGTGTTAAAAAAATATAATCTACGTGTAAATCCAAACTCAAGTGGATTTTCATTTTATTTGTACATATTAAAGTAATGTTTTGCCCTCCTCTCAAAAGCAGGGGTCAAGGATTAGTAAATAAAATAAGCGAATAGAAAAATAAATTCTGTCAAAAACAGAAACGGTAAACGGATATCAGAGATTATACTTTACCTTTTGTTTTCCTGTTCCCACACATTCTGTAGTTGTCTTTTCTTTCGGATTGGAGATGATCCGGGAGGTAGCGGAGCGCATGCCACCCTGTAGGAGGTGGATTTCCGGTCAGTGGGATGGTTCTTTGCTTCCGGTATCAATCGTTTGTCTTTTCGTTTCCGGTAACCTTTCCCGTACTTTTGTAAGGCTGACACGTAGAAGGATGATATAACTGGAAAAAAAAATTCATTACATTTAAGTAAACTTGGAAGTTCTCTAATAGAGTAAGGGCAAGTCATGGTTGAATTTCATGCTGGGCTTCGTACATTGTCTGTCCCAAAAAATATTTAATGTTATTTGCAATTGAGAGATGAATTTAGTAGATTTAGAATTTCATTTGTATAATTAAAACATATTAAATAATTAATGTAGTTTGTTTTACAGGGATACTCATTTGGTGTCCTTGAAAAGAGTAAAAGTTTAAAGTGTGTCATTGTAATGTGCGAAATACATTTTTTCACATTTATGAATTGGTTTTATATTGATATATTTTATTTATTATCAGAGGAACTATTATATAGATACTCTTATATAATTCATTTACTCCCTTAAATTGTATATATCATTTCTCCCCGATGAAAGTTATCATGATGTTTATAAGGAACAGAAAACTATGAAAATAAGGGGTTGTTGCCGGAAAAAAAAATCACTTAAAATCGTCACTGCCAATATAAATTATAATATCTAATGAAATAAATCTGGTAGTACACAAAGTAATTCTAGTATCTACTCTCATGTATGGAGGTGTTGAGATTGGAGATGAAGGGTGTAAGAAGGGTATATGTTGTTGAAAAGAGATAGCTAAGCGAGTAGGGAAATAGGTTGTTCGATAGAATACTGAACGAAGGTATAAAGATGGATTATGAGGCAATTGAATGTATTCTTAGTAAAATAAATATATGATTAAAAAATTAAAAAAAATTGTATTTAACAACTGTATGTTGATAATAATTGATGCTTACTAGTTTCGCTTATACCCAAGGATCGCCAGAGCAATACAAGAATTTGTATTATTGCCCAGATGAACCTTGGGTACAAGCGAAACTGGTTGACACCAATTTTAATAACTTATAACCATATCGTGGTTAAATGCAATGGTGTTTCATACAACACCATAATTATACAATACTTTTTTTAAACAGGATTAATTTTACACATATTCACATAGTAATACTATGGTGATGTTGAAATACTTAAAACATTGTCAATTTATTATAATACAATGTTACATATGAATTTTAAAACTTTTTTATTGGCTATAAAAAAAATTAATTCCCACTTCCGCAATTTTTCCGGAGAATTTGGGAAGAGTAATACTGTATGCAAAGCACTTGTATTTTGGTTGAAAGTTTGTATAATGTATGTTTTCCATTTGGATGAGTAGGAGAGTTAATATTTAATTGAGAGTACCCTTAGCGTCTTAAACCTGGAAATAAGGAGTGTAGAAAAAATCACACGAGAATGTTTTGGGCGCCAGAGTACCTTTATTATTCACGTTTATTCTTACCAGCACTTTGCTAACCCGGGATAAAAGCTGGGAAAAGAAAGATTGAGGGAATGAGAAAAGAAATTGTTGCACGTATATATATTTCTCGGTACAAACACGTGTTTTCCATCTTATTATTAAATTTTCCACAGTGAATGCCGCACTTTATTTTCATAATAAAGATTGACTTTCTCGTTTTTTTATTCATCTCAGTGTAACATCATTAATTGCCTAGTATCTTAAAAAGCTTCTAGATGTGACACATCTACACATAATATAGACCATACATACGAGATAAACATTCTTATTTTTCAAATCTCATTTAATAAAATGAAATCACTCTTCTGCAATGATAACATTAATTTGAAACTCCGCCAAAGAATGATTAAATGATATGTGTGGTCTGTTTTATTGTATGGATGTGAAACGTGGAACTTAAAAGTAAACTTAATGAACAGACTGGAAGCATTTGAAATGTGGCTCTATCGTCGAATGCTCAGAATTCCCTGGAGAGACATGGTTATCAATACTGAAGTCCTCAGGCAAGCTAGGTTAACAGTGCACTGTTGTCAACTATCAAGAATCGGAAAATTTCACATCTGGGTCATGTACTGCGTGGGGAAAAGTACCACCTTCTACATATGATATTGGAGGGGAACATTGAGGGACGCCGAGGGCCCGGAAGGAGACGAATGTCCTGGATGCGAAACATGAGGGAGTGGACCGGCATCCGAAAGTGAAAGAGCTATTCCGAGCGGCGCAGAACAGGGGCAGGTTCGCCGAGGTGATCGCCAACGTTGCAAATACCCGACAGGGCACTTTAAGAAGAGGGAGTGTATATATAGGAATTTGAGTGTAAAATAATAGCCATTTACTATAAAAATAATAAATAAATACAACTTTTGTCGATGTCACCCAATATGGCGAAACCGGTTGATACTGACAAAAGTGGAAGTGGTTATTAGAAACATTGTTTTATTTAATTATTATTTAAAGAACCTCCATCAAGAGATTTCATCAAAATCTTAGAAATAAATATTATAAATGTTTATTTTTCAAACCTCTATGTTCGTTTCTCTTAAATGAGTGTATAATAATATACATAAATGATATATGTATATAGATATACGTTTATCGAAAAAGTAAATGGAAAAATAAGTTCTGAAAGACCGAGGAAATCATGGCATTACCACATTATGATACGTTCTTTTAAAAAACTTTGTATCACAACACTTCATTATAAATTCAACACAAATATGTTTCGGGACGCAGGAACCCTTCATCCATTGACAAAATCGTTACATGCTTGTATATACTAAATATTTAATATTTAAAAAAAAAATCATAAATATAAGGTTAGTTTTGACAGATGTTAAAATGAAATTTTCAAACGTTTTATGCACTTGTTGTAATTTTTTTTTTATAAACTGTTAAATTAAAAAAAACTTTGTTTTATGTATCACGATTGTATTTTTATTTTTCGTGACAGCTGTTTGTTGACATCATTATTGTAACACATGATGATGTCAGCATAGGTTGACGAAACAGCTGTCGCGAAAAATAAAAATACAATTGTGATGGTTTGGCCGAAACACTATGAAGTATCATAAATCTTTCGGCCAAAACAATGAACTATTTAACATTTCTAAAAATAAATGTAACACAAAATTTGAATGTTCTTGTTGGGGTCCGCCAAATATACCATATATATTATATATATTTTTTCAATTCTATATCATTGTTTAAGAAACACTGAATATTCTGAAAGGGGTTGTGTATAAATAATTAATCTATTTAATTTATTTATCTGTTAGAGATTATTGTCTCCTGTGAGCGTGGGCGTCGCTTGAGACATTAGCACTAAGCCTGTGTTTTGCATATCATTATCGAAAACAGGCCGTCCTTAATCATAAGAATTAGACCGGGTCTTGTTAACGATTATGCGAATCCTATCAGAGACATACGTTTAAAGCGGATCTCACCTTGGTGATATTACCTAACCCGACTTACCCCGGTCTAACCTTACTTACAGATACCTTACCCAACCCGATTGGTTGATCAGCGGTCGTTAAGCCGGTTCATATGATGTAAACACAGAATTATATTGAAAGTTTACTGGAATTTGCTTGATTCTCTATAGGTTTGATTAAGTAAGAAATATAATATAAATAAACACATAGTAATACAATGGTGATGATGACATTTCTTGACCCAGATGCAGAGATAAAATGCAGAATTATGGCAATAAGAGCTACGTTTAATAAAATGAAATCACTCTTCTGCAATGATAACATAAACTTGAAACTCCGACAGAGAATGATCAAATGCTATGTTTGGTCTGTTTCATTGTATCGATGTGAAACGTGGACCATAAAAGTCGACTCAATGAACAGATTGGAAACATTTGAAATGTGGCTCTATCGCTAAATGCTGAGAATTCCATGGACATACATGGTTACCAATACCGAAGTCCTTGAAGCAAGCTACAGTTGAAAGAGAACTGTTGTCAACTATCAAGGTTCGGAAGATTTCACATCTGGGTCATATACTGCGTAGGGAAAAGTACCACCTTCTCCAACTGATATTAGAGGGGAAAGTTGAGGGACGCCGAGGGCCCGGTAGGAGACAGATGTCCTAGCTGCGAAACGTGAGGGAGTGGACCGGCATCCGAAGCGTGGAGAAGTTGTTCCGAGCGAAGCAGGACAAGGATAGGTTCGCCGAGGTATTCTCCAACGTTGGAGGGACCAGACAGGGCACTTGAAGAAGAAGAAGAGGATCCAGAATTTAAATTAATAATTCCGACTCCAATTAGAATACGAAATGATTACGCCAATTTATATACTAATTCGATATATTGTAGATGATTTGAGGTTCAAGTTGAGGTCAAATGGGGATGACAAAGTCGATAGTACTGGTACCAACATGTCTAGATAATGAATCCCTAACATGGCTCTGCATGGAATACTAAATGGACGGCGTCCACTAGAGTGATCCCCAAAACGATGGAGAGATAGCTGGAGTTCAGCATCACAGGTAGAGGATATTGTAGAAATAGACTCTTAAGTATAACAAAAGGCAAAAGAAGCAGAAGTTTGTGTTAATGAATAATCAGAATATTTATTGTTTCTTGAACAATGTAAAATATTTTTCTTTTTTATATACTTTGTATACACAACACAAACTTTTTAAACTGATTAAAATTAAATATCAAACATGTTTCGGTTAACCCGGTCCTTCCTCAGTGATATTATTAAAATATTATAAAATTGTTTACAAATATGATCAGTTTTGACAGATGTTATAAAGATTATTTTTTTTTTAAATAAATCTTTATTTAATAATCTTCGTCTTGTCAGCAGTATTAAAATCTATTTCGTTTTCTGTTTTGTCATCTGGACTTAACAAAGTCCACCGTCTTTGTAGTTGTTTTTCGGAAGAAGGTATTCATGAGGTAAAATATGTTTTTGAGGAGATAGATAAAATATCCGAATACGTGTATTTTACGAAGTTTATAACGTAAAAATGTCATTAAATATATTAGTTATCACATCTTAAATATCTCTATGGAAGTAAAATGTTAAATTTAAATGTATGCTGTTTACAAAATACAGAGTTCATAAATGTTTTTATTCTGATAAGAATAATCTTCAAAACACCGAATTATGGAATCTTTATCGTTGGTGGTAATTATCCAGTCTACACTACTTGTTATGTCAGATCTTATTGAAGCAGGGCTGGACTGGAGTATCTACTTGCTAAGGGTTGAAGAATGCAGTTATCACTATTTATAAACCATGTTAAGAACTATTGGTATAATTCCAAAATATTGTAAAGTGATTGAAAAAGTTGTTTTGATTTAATTAAATTAATTATCTAAACCAAAGTTTATCAAACTTATTTGCCCCTTGATCCTCTTTTATGAAAAAAATCACAAGGTCTTCTATTAATTTGTATTTTTAATTTAATTAACTAAATAATGACTTCAAAATTATATTTGTTCTTAAGGCGAATTTATGGTAAATAAAATATATATTTTAAGTATAATTAAATATAATAAGTCAGTAAACATTAACAACACGCGGCCCCCTAATATTTTAAAAACTTTAAAGGGGCCTTGCCCTATAGATAGGCTTCCCTATGGTGACGAAAAGTTTTCTTTTCCTTCTTACAGAGCCTGCGTTGCCCCCTTTGTTCCCTCCAATGCCCTAAGGGAAGTCGATGGGCAAGTTTTGGGAACCATAGTTTCTAACTACTGACTAAAGTACCAAAATCACTTTTTATGGTGTACAGATTTGATAATGCCTTAGCAAAGCGAAACATGTCATTTCCATAAAATATAATAAAACGTCTAAAAAACCGACTTGATATTTAATATTAATTATTAAATATTTAGGTATTGTATTTTTTATACGTAATTCTCAAAATAACAAGATTTTTGAAATTCAGTATTAAAAACAAAATATATTTAATAATTATGGGGTATATGTATATGAATTAATAAAATAAGTCATTATCAAATGTTAGCAAGTCGTAACATATCATCCGAAACAATACAATAAAACTTCTACAAAACAGATATTTTTATTTTTGTTAATTATTTAATATAAGGTTTTATATCATTGTATAAAAAAATATATTAAAATACAACAAACTTTAATAAAAAAAGATTTAACAGTGTATTCAATCAATGGAACACAATAATTGGAAATTGTCTTAACTTATATTTATTTTGCATCCAAACACTTGTTTCCATCTTCTATTTAAATAAAACTGAAAGTGTGTTATTGTGTGTCCCTTTTACTATGTAAATACGTAGCAGATCGAGCTGAAAATTTCAACTTTTATTGATTCTACACCGGCGGTTGTTATAGGAACACTTTTGTTACGAATCGAGCTCCAATTAAATTTATAAATTAATTGATAAATTTTGAAGTGGAAGCGATTATAGACCTTAATATTCCGACTCTGAGTAGAATTTTTAGAGTTTATATTCGCTTGGCATAGCCAGGTCACGTTTTAGCCGTCCTTTTCGTTAAGTCGCATTATTTTTCCGTCATGTGATCTCCGATCTGTCAAAACTAGGGATGGGCAAAACGACTCATATTAGGTATCTGATCTGAACGGATCGCTCAGCAGAGTAAGTAACCTCTTTTTTATAACTCATGACTCACTAAAATTAGATTAGTAATTCTTAACTCCAATGCCGCCTCGAAAATGACGTTATAACAAGCCAACGTATGCAATTATATATTTACTTAGTCGTATTTTTAATACAGATTTGTGATTAACTAGACTGAGCCATAGAAATGCGTGGCCGGGTACAGCTAGTACTTGATTTAAAAGGTGTGTATTGCAACAACTGGTTTAAGGTAGCAATAATCGTAACAAATGTATATCCTATGACGACCTTCGTGGCAGAGTGGTTAAAGCTCCGACTTCCATACCGAAGGTTCCGGGTTCGATTCCCGGCGATGGCAGTGTGATTGTCACACTGTCTTTGGTCTGGTGTTGAATTCACGTGACAATAAAATGGCGATAGATTGGCTACTATCACATGTCAGGAAAATCAATATAAAAGCTAAAAAAATAAATTGCATACAGTAATAGGGTTCAAACGACCTGTTGTATACTTAAAAAAAATGTGATAAGTTATAAAGCAAAAAAAAAATACTAAATATTGTATATAACACAATGTGTGCATAAATAAAACCTAGTGAAACAGAAAACATTTTACAGAGTCTACTATCAAACAAATAAAATACTGTTGTCACGCTTTTTACAATGCGTTAACTAAAACTTTTAGATATTAGGCGTAAAACGTTTGTGTTTTCCCTGAATGCAGCACTGCAGTTTGTGTCCACGCAATTTCAAGTGTTATATCATTTGCGACACTGTGTGCTCTTGGGTTCGGTTCTTCGTCTTGTACTCACTTCCGCCTGTTGTCTGCTGCAGTCATGGAAAGTGCAAATATCATCAACGGTCCTCCGGAGATCGAGGGACCCCTCCACCTCTCATTTAGTGAATACCTCTTCCAGAAACTGAGAACCGGTGGGGATAACATTGCTCAGGTACTTTTTTTTCAACTCATCAAAACAACTTATAGGCGCCTTATCTGCTTATGAATTTATTACGTTTGCACGATTTTTAATTATAAACTATACACTCGTACGTACTTAATATAATAAAATATATGCTACTCGAATATAAATAAATAATTTTGGTTTTCTATTCGATTCACTCCAAAATGGTTATATTATTCGATGTGTATCCAATTCATCTTTTGTACGTACTTTATTTCTTCTATATTCGTCATCACTTTGTGTTGTGGATTCACATTTGAATATTTTTTTGTAAGCATTGTATTATCACAACATCTTTTGGCATTTTTCAGAAACATGTTTCGGGACATAAACTTCCCTTGTTCAGTGAATGAATAAAATAAAAACAGTGGTTAAAATTCACACACTGAAGAAGGGAAGTTTGTGTCGCGAAACAAGTTTTTGAAAAGCGCATAAAAGTTATTCGAACATACTTTATTTTAAAAGGCCAAATAATAGAATACATATTCCAAATTAAAACAAAAATTGTAAGTCAATGTATGTTTTTTTACTTAGTTCATTTATATCAATGTATAGTTGTAAGTAGAGTATTTTAATTGAACCAAGTTTAAAATTTTTAATTACGTATTGTAATTGACAAAGTCTTATAAATTCATGACGTATTTTTTCAATATTTATATTTAATCACATAAAATCATTACAGCTAATTATTAACATATATGTAGAAGTTAATTTGGAAAGCAACGGGAAACTACCAAAAGCCCAAAGTGACATTCCAAGAACCAGCAAAAATGTTTAAAGACTTTGCTGCAAACCAACCCCTAGGATTAAAAAATAAAATAAAATGTGGTGTCTGATTTTAGATATATTAAAAATAGTATTTAGTTCCTATGCGAAAAGTAAAATAACGAAATATAATTAGTTTGTTTGAACATTAATACATGTATTTAGATCACATATATTACCCACCACACATTTATGACCACCCTGAAGATGGAGACTGCAACAATCTCCGAAACGTCGGTCCAGAAAGATGAGCTACACGGATTTTCCCAAAATACTCGTACATAAACAGCGATGTTTTTCAATTCCAATGTTATTAGAATGGAATTCCACAATGTTAACGCCTTAATCTTCAATAAAAAAATGTTTTCCTTATTATTCATTAACGTAATGGTGATATTGAGATTACTAAAGAAATCTGATTAAACTCACGTAAACTGGGATCTTATGAGTTTTTTTTTATGTTCCAGATTCATGGCATCACGGGAGAAACCATTACCTATTCCGAAATCTTACAGAAGAGTATTAACTTAGCCGAGAGTCTGAGGAGACTGGGTGTTAAGAAAGGAGATGTCGTCTCCCTCTCCTGTGAGAACAGATTTGAGTTTACAATATGTGCCATCGGAATTATGTTTGCTGGAGGTGTCAATGCTACACTCAACACAATGTACACCAAAGGTATACTATTACTAAATAGTTATTGCAAAGCATGGTATCTCTACATGAAGGAGTATGGTAGCTATCCGTGGCTCTATCCCACGGCATTTCTTTTGGGAATACTAGAAGACCAACTAGGGGGGCATCTCATAACTAATTTCTTTAGATTATTCAGGGAATATTAAGAGAACTCGGCAGTGCTGGAGGATGTTGGTATTTTTGTCCCCGATAGATATCTCTGACAGCGACAGCATAGATTGTTTTCCTACCGGCCGCCAGAACCAATCTGCCTGTGGTGACACCGGTTAGAATATCAATTAGTGTGCTGAACGCGGTCTTCTCGGATATGGACGTCTTTCATATCAGTGAAAGTACGTTCAGAAGACAAATACTCTTTACGTTAAAGAGTATCTTGTTTTTCTTGTGTCGTACCATCTCCCATGCATTCCTGGTATTATATTGTAATCGTATATATTATATTTTACCTGTATTCAATAGATGACTTAAACATTAATATTATTTGTAATATCTGTTGAGATAATAAACTAATTTGATTTGATTTGATTTCATAATATGGAACAAAATGTAACTCATTCATATAGTTCTCATTTCTATTCAGTATCTTTCTTACGATACCTAAATACGAGTATATAGCCACAATTAAGCTCGAACTAAATTAAAATTACTTACCAGGACTAAATGTCCAAAAAATTGAATATCCACAAAAATGTCCACGGAATCGTAATTATTTTGATACCATCTAGATTTGCTTTTACCCAAGCTTCATCTATTTTTATATTATCCTGATGAAGCTTGGAAACAAGCAAAACTAGTTGGCTTCAAATAGAATAACGATAATGTGAATAATATATGAACAAAGATTATTTTGTTGTTATCCCGTATTTACATAATAAAAAAATAATTACGGTTTATTCTTTATTATTTTAGATGAATTATTACATACTATGGGCATATCAAAACCGAAGATGGTGTTCTGTTCTGCACCAGGTATCAAAAAAATTCAGAACGTCCAAAAGTTAATTCCTTCATTGGAAAAAGTTATTCTAATCGGCAATGATAGAAGTGACCCGAGCCTTCTCCTCTACGATGACTTCGTGAAGAACAATGTTGACGTCAGAACTTATCATCCAGTCTCCGTGGATATTCACGACCCGTTTGCGATTCTGTGCTCGTCCGGAACAACTGGGATGCCGAAGGGAGTTGTTCTAACCCATCATAACATGTCAATTTGTAACGGACACGTCAAGTACGTATTAATCTCCTTTACGGGTTCTATTTGAAATATACACTTTGCTTCTAATATCTTAAATATTTATTTGTATACGAGATTGCAGTGCTACCTACCGAGTAAAATTGTGAATCTCAACCATAGGTTCCCATACTTTTTTGACCCATGGCCCCCTTTTCAGACACAAAATTACACAAGGCCCCCTGGATTAACCTTTTTCATTTTGAGATGACATTTTTTTAGCTCATTGGGGAAAGTTGGCATTGACTCATCGGCGACTTCCAGTCAGTAGAATTTCGTGGCAACCTTTCCATTTTTTTAGCGCATCAGAGACTTTCGGTTAGTAGAATTCGAATGCCCAAATTTTCCCGAATGAGCTAAAAAAAAGGTTGCCACCGATTTCCACCGTTCAAAAACCTCGTTGATTCACAAAACAGTCGACTCTTTGCGATAATTTTTTTAATTTCAGAAAGGTGTTTAGGAAATAATACTTTTTAGCACCTCCTTTTTGTTTCCTAGGGCTCCCCTGTTCTCTACACGACCAGAATTACCCCCTCTGCTCCCTCCAGAGCCCACTTTGGGAACCTATTATCTAAAATATCTAGGGATCCACTCAATTATGTACAATTTTTTTTTTTTATCAAAATCGGTCCAGGCGCTTGGGAGGAGTGACATACACACGTACAGAAGAATTATATTTAAAGATAATAAATACTGTGATATGATTTTCTGTGTTTCTTTGTTATAAACACGATTGATATAATAATATTATTACACAATGAATACTTATTCGGCACATAATAACATTTAATTGAAAATCGGAGATATACATTGTATTAAATATGACCAATTAAAAAAACAGTATACCACTGTGTCAAAAATTTACTGATTGAAATGTTAAGATCTGCGACTGTCTCATTCACGCACTTTTTGCGTCTCACTCTTACTACTTGTATATTTGCGTGTGTGAATGGGGCAAGTATGTCGTGCGCCGCGAAATTGAATATTTCCGGTTTCAGTCCATTCATGGTACATGCTTGGTCGTCCGGTTCGATATTTTTTCAAACGTTGCGATCGTTTCGCTTGAGCGTAAAATTTTATATTTAAATCGAAATTATGTTTTGATACTAAGGAAAAATATGACCTTTTATAACCCCAACCGTTTTATTTATAAAATTGCGTCATACATTATATACTAGCTGACCCGGCGAATTTTGTACCGCCTCAGAATCAATAAATGTTAACTATTTAGTTTTTTTATTAAGTCTAAATGAATATTAAAAAAAAATGAAGTTCAATAAATGTGCAAAAATCGAAATGAAAAATGTTTTAATTACATTGAAATCAGTGTAATTCATCTGGCGGCAAGACATTTGGTTTATTGAAGCGAATCTAAATGATTCGCGTAGCATTGTTTCACTTCTTCCAGTTAAGCTATTTGCTGGATGGGTGCACTCGGGTCGATTCCCTTCATTGAAACACCTTGTGATGTACGCCATTTTTCGTTTTGTTGTCAGGTGCAAGAATGAATACATATACAGCCGTATGATTGATAGCGGCGTCCACGCGTCCGAGTACTTTACTGAAAAATTGCATCATCTAACAACTGGTCACACAACTTCCCACTGTACGAGTATTACAAAAACAACAACAAAAAACATAGCACCGTTTCCCCTCAGGGGTAGGCAGAGAGAATGGACCGCCACACTACTTTATCATCGGATGGTTTGCCGACACGTGAACATGCTACGTACAATAAGTTTAAAATTTCGGTTGGATTGTTGGTTGCTTGGTCTTCGTTTGTTACACAGTGGATAGATTTGAAGGAATGCAGTGGGCCAACGATTTGATTTTTAATTGTGGAGTTCAAGTGATCCACAACTTTGTTCTTTGGCGCAAGAATTACTTGTTCACTGAACCAATTGCGATTTTTGTGGTTAGAAATAATGTTCGGGAACACTTTGTTGATGAATTCGATACAGTTGATAAGCATTGTTGCCAGTGATAGTTTCCGCCGTCAAATTTGATAGATAACGCTTGGAACACTTGCCGTGGACCATGCAAAGTGATTTGGGGGTTGATGACCCCTCACGGCTTGTGATCTTGTTTGTAATTACAACATCATGCAGGTCTGGATCGGTTTCGGGATCAGGAATCTGGGCACATATAATGTCATGATATTGCGTTGTATACAGATTTCCTTTTAGTGATTTTCTTATTTTTCCAATCAGTTGTCGGGATACCATAAAAAAACCGTTCCATACAAAATGTATGAGAAAATGAATTTTCTTCATAATTATTTTTTGTAATTTTTTCTTATTATAATCTAATAAAATATTGTATTATATAATCTAAGTTATTTTGCTATTCGGGACGGAGACAAATCCAACAAATCAAAGATCATCAAAATCAGTCCAGCCGTTCTAATGGTGTAACTAACACGATTTTGTTTTATATGGTATACTCGTATATAGTTTATTTTTTGAAATAATAGCATTTGCCGAGCAATAATGATTCTATATCATTTATTGAACTGAAAAGGTTTTTCTACTATATATATTTTTTCCAACAGGTACATTTTAGAACAGACTCAACCCATATCACAGCGGAGCCTCTTGTCTATCACCCCATGGTTCCATGCCTATGGATTTGTGACACATATTATTTCACTGAATATCCATTTGAAATATGCCTTCTTAGTGAAGTTCTCGGAAGAAGCTTTCCTCAAAGCTATCCAAAACTTCAAGGTATCTATGAAATTCATTCACTAATCGTATTTATTTTATAAAATGCAATGAAATCAAACTAGAAAAATACAAAAATTAAAAACGTTTTAGAAATCTCTGAAAACAGTCACCCAAATCTCAATACTTAACTTTGCAGCCATCCTATTGTAACTATGTAAGCATTTAATAATCCTCAAACAAGGCGAAACATGTCATTCTCGTAAAATGTATTTAATCTTACAGAAAACGGATGTTTTCACCAATATTTAATATAGACTGTTACTTTATTGTTCAATAAACAATTACCAATGGTAGCCATTTATAGTTGATATTATTATATGGAATACTTGTGAGCAACATAAGAAAACCAATTAATATGATAGTTTGCTTATCGGAATCTTTACAAAATGGCCATATTCAAATAGTTCTGCAGTTCTGATCAATCGTCTGAAAATATCAAATACGCACAAACAACGTCTATGTCTGCGTTCATAAATTTGAAAAATATCTGTCCTTGCTGTTTATCTAAGACTTAATTTAGTCTTATTCTTATTATTCCACACCTCCGTGGTACAGAGGGCCTCAAGGAACCTTCTCCACCCGACTCTATCCCAAGCCTGATGCCAAATATCATACCAATAACTGATGGTGAAGTGGGTCTCAAAATAACTTGCCCAAGACAGTAGACCTACGAGTGTCCACAATTGACTCAACACCAATCTTGCTTGACGGTGCCCCCATTATGACCACGATCAGATTTTGTTACCTCAGTTTTATGATTGCGCTCTCGGAGGCACGGAAGAGGATGTAGCCAGCAGACTTTATTCAATAGGTTTATTAAAATAATTAATTCTAATTAGCTTATATCACGATGACTATCGAAAACGTTATTATTACATTAAATCATAATTACTTATTAAATTAAATATGCATAATAAAAGTATACTTTTAGTTGACACTACTATTCATGGTACCGCCACTGATGGTTTTTCTATCCAAACATCCCCTTGTGGATAAATACGATCTCTCGAGTATAGCCGAGATTTGGTGCGGAGCAGCTCCACTTTCCAAGGCTACTGAAATGGCTGTAACTAAAAGGATAGGAGTCAAACTGATAATGCAGGGATACGGACTCACTGAGACTACTTTAGTTGTCAGTCATGCTATTATGGGTTCGAAAAACAAAGTCGGATCCAGTGGAAAATGTATACCTGGATGCAAATTAAAGGTAAAACAAAATAATGAATCAAATCAATCTCAGGTTTATTTTCAATTACCAATCAATTCTAAATTTGATCGATGTGAAAACACTATAAAAAATCAGTAGTAATAGAGTTAAATATTGAAATATTTATTCCAATCGTCTATCAAATCACCCGTCATAATTAATATCCTAGAGTTCTCCCTTCAAGTACAAAATTGATCAAGAAGCACCTACTTAAAGTCATAAACAACATTCTAACGTAGCAGTTTTCAAGTAATCAGAAGTAGGGTGTATTAATAAATTAAAAACTTAATAAAATATAACTCTGTGGTGGTTACAGATCGTTGACCTAAGTACTGGAGAAGCACTTGGTCCTAATAAAGAGGGTGAAATATGTGTGAAGTCTCCTCTAATAATGAAAGGATATCTTGGAGACTCCACCTCCACCATGGCTACTATTGACTCAGAAGGATGGCTGCACAGCGGCGATATTGGATATTATGATGAAGAACATTACTTCTACGTTGTAGACAGACTCAAAGAACTAATTAAATACAAAGCTTTTCAGGTATGGGGAAACTTTTATGTTAAAATAGTTGTAATAATTATTTCAAAATGTATTTTTATTGTGTTTATAAATATTCAAATTTTAATTACAAAAATCGATGTATAAGATCTTATCCCTAGATAAGGTATTAAGATAAAAAAAAAATACCAAATTTTAAGATAAGATATGATTTTTTAATTTTAATTTCATTTTAAAGTTCACAGTATCAAAAATTCTTAGTTCCTAATAATGCAAACGTTTTCCCGCGAGTGTCACAATTATGTACGAATAATACTTTTGTAAGAACACTCGTAATCGATGAACAATATCTTATTCGAGTATATATGAAAATATGTATACGTAATTGTTTTTATTTCAGGTTCCTCCAGCCGAACTGGAAGCCGTCTTGTTACAAAACCCTCATATCCGAGATGCCGGGGTAGTTGGTCTCCCGGACGAGGCATGCGGGGAGCTGACCGTAGCCTTCGTCGTCCGCCAGCCAGGTGCGGAGACCCTCACAGAAAAAGACGTCCAGGACTTTGTCGCGCAAAGGGTATCTTACCACAAGCGGCTACACGGAGGTGTCATCTTCCTCGATCTAATACCCAAGAACCCCAGTGGAAAAATTCTAAGGAGAGAACTAAGAAAATTGTTAAAAATAACAAAAAAATCTAAACTTTAAAATTATTTTTATCACAATTTCATTACATAGAATTTAAATATATATAGTCAATAACCTATCTAGGGATAAGCTATAATCATAGCTGAAAACAATAACGCCCTACAAAAAATGCTAGACAGACTACATCACGCCTGTAAGAAATACAACATGACGATCTCTATCGAAAAAACAAAATGTATGACCTTTTCCAAAACACCCAAAACATGTAACCTGGTTATAGAAAATCAAATCATAGAACAGGTCAGGTCCTTCAAGAATCTAGGCATAAACCTGCTGGGGGGAGCTGATCTGCGGGAAGAAATACAAGCCCAATTAAACAAGGCAGTGCAATCTCTGGGGCTCTAAAATCCACAATATTGAAAAACAAGGACATGGCCATTAAGAGTAAGATGAGAATCTTTAAAGCATGCGTAAGACCAATAATAATATATGGCGTCGAAGCAAGGGCAGCCACAGTAAAGACCAAATAAGTTTTGAGGACTTCCGAAATTAAGATACTGAGGACGATAGCAGGCAAGAAACTGAGAGATCGCCTGAGGAACTTCAGAAAAAGAGAGATATGTGAGGTTGAAGATATTATAAGATGGAGCAGACAACAAAAAAGGGACTGGTACAGTCATGTTCAAAGAATGGACACCACCAAACTCCCTATATTGCATTGCATAATCAGCATCATGGGACTCGTCCTCGTGGAAGACCTCCTAAAAGATGGAAGGACAGCTGGGAATCTACCTCACAGGTGGAGCAATACTCTCGAGAACAGACCACATAGGTCTACAATAAGGAAGAAGGAGAAGAAGAATCATTTTAATTGAATTCTCAATTTATTTGACTTCATTTTAAATTGATTTTGATATTTTAACGAATTTGCATACTTTTGTTTTCAAATTTTCTGTAGTGATCGGGCGGGATATATAAAATAATTCATTTTAATGAATTTACCTAAAAATATTCATTATGCAAATAGCTATTATATAACTTGAAAATTTTATCTTAGATGATACAAATAAATTTCTAATTACTAATTTTGAAGTTTAGTAGTAGATACAAATAAATTTCTAATTACTCATTTCTTATTACTAATTATAGTTCTGTGTTGTTGTATAAATGCCTATTAAACTGGATACTTCTTTTATTCTTCTAAAAAAATTAATGCGTGTTTGAATTCATATGTTACATATCAAATTTATTCCTCACATCAGTTTGATCGGTGTGAAATTGTAATAAAACAAATAGAAGTGATGGTGATTTGAATTTCGATACGGGATAGCAAGACAAACAATTAAATAAAGTGGTAAACACAGGTCGCCATCATGGTCAAAAGGGTCATTACAAAGATAATGGAAACACATATGTGGTAAATAAAGGAGAAAATAATCGTAATTGAATGGAATGACTAATAGAAGTCGAAAGGCTTTATTTACTGCCATTACAAACAAATTCAGAAAAATTCATATGTGTTAGTTACTAAATATGTTTCTTTTATATACGCCATACTTAGTGTTGTTATGATGGTTTATTTCTCTTTTTCATTTTTATAACTAACTAACTAACCATCACGCCATCTCGCCGAAGGGGTAGGCAGAAAGAATGGACTGCCACACCTTTCTTTCCTGACATATTTCTCTCGCTTCCTCAACATTCATACATCGTGTCATGAACGCGCGTCGATTTCTCTGACTCCTCACATGGCCGACATTCAATATTTGATTTATTTGATCGTACCACGTTTTCCTTGGTCTTCCTCTATTTCTGGTACCATTTACATCATTAACATATAATTTTTTACCATTCTTTCTTCATTCATTCTTTCCATATGTCCAAAACCATCTTAATGATCCTTTCATTATTTTGTTCATGACACCATCATTCGCACCGCATTCACTTCTTATATTTTCATTCGACACTCTATCATACACAGAATATCCACACATTCGTCTAAGAGATCTCATTTCTACTGCATTTATTCTACTTTCATCCTTCCTTTGCCAGTTCCATGCTTCGCTTCCATACATAAGGGTCGGTAGAAGAACACCATTGTGCACTGCCATTCTAGATTTTTGGATAGGTTTTTGTTTGCGATGACAACTTTAAGTGCACCATTCACTTTGTTGCCTGCCCCAACCCTTCTTTCAATATCTCTCTCCACTCTCCCATCTCTTGTAAACATACTACCTAAATACACAAACTCAACTACTTGCTCCAAGTTTTTACCATTCACGCTAATGTCGCAGACTGTCATGGTTCATTTTTATATACTTTGTATATACAACACTTATATTAATTTTTTTTTAATTATTATACATAGACATGTTTCGGATAAACAGTCCTTCAGTGATACATATTATAAAGATAAATTAAAAAAAATATTCTCAAATTGTTTACATGATCTGACAGTTGTTATAAATATTTATTTATAACATAAGGATATATTTATTATAAATCTTTATAACATCTGCAGATCACGTAAACAATTTTATAACATATTTTAAAATGTATCTTTATAATATGTATTAATGAAGAAGGACTGTTGTTCCGAAACATGTCTTTGTATTTTTTTTAAATGTAAGTGTTGTATATACAAAGTATATAAAAAAGAAAAAGAGAAGTAAACTAAAAATGTTATTTGTATTCTAAAAAATCCAAAAACTTAGCCAATATAAATCTATTGAAATATAACACAAACACATTTTTAGTATGTACGTATTAAACGGTTTTCGCAACAGCTATGACTGTCACACCAAAGGTCCCCGGGTTCGATCCGGGCGACGATAGTGAGAAAATAAATCTCTGGTCTGGTAGAATTCATGTGAGAATTAAAGTGGCGATAGACTAGCTATCTATTATATGTTATGAGAATC
The DNA here is from genome assembly GCA_022606425.2 of Lepidostoma basale. NCBI lineage: Eukaryota > Metazoa > Arthropoda > Insecta > Trichoptera > Lepidostomatidae > Lepidostoma > Lepidostoma basale. The sequence continues at coordinate 745,220 of JAHDVF020000880.1, forward strand.
TATAACTAAAAAAAATATGTACTGTAACTGGGTTCAAATATTTGTTGTATTCAAAAATGTGGAAAGCAACGGGATTCTATTACATTAAAAAAGGGGCAAGTTGCATCTCAAGAACCAGCAAAAAATATATATTTTGCTGCAAATCAATCCCTAGGATTGAAATTAAAAAATAATGTAAGAGGATTGTATCACAAAACCAAAATTGATATTCTGAAAAAGAAGTATTAGATTCAGAAACATATTTCCAAATGTTTAAAGCGAAAGTATTTCTGTCGCGGATATTTATAATAAAAACTAACTAACTAACTAACCATCACGCCGTCTCCCCGAAAGGGTAGGCAGAAAGAATGGACCGTCACATTTTAACCGATGCGGCACTCCATCCTTCTCTTTTCGCCCCGCTGGAGACGTGGTGTGATGGGTTGCGAACCTCATCGCCACAATATTTATAATATTTATAATAATAACAATAATATGCTAACTTTTAAAGCGCTGTTTTTGTGATGTAATCACCTGAAGGGCGCATTAAGACGTGTTTTAAATTTAAATGTAAAAGATGCATCTGATTGATATTCGGGATCGATTAGAAAGTATAATAGAACAAAATATGCAGGTTTTAAATTGGGTATGAAATATGAAAAATATGGGTTTTCAGCTTAGATTTCAGCTTTCAGCTTAATGAAATAGTTATTATACCAATCAATGTTTGATATATAAAAAGGCCAAAGTGTCCTTCTAAGAATCAGTAAATAATGATACACTTTGCTGCAAACCAATCCTTAGGATTGAATATTGGAAATTGGAGATCTTAAAAAAAAGTTTTATAATTGTTAATGCAAAAACTTTGTTTTATATCACATTTATTTTACTTTACGACAGCTGTTTCATCAACCAATGTTGACATCATCAGCAGTGGCGGTACACCCATAGAAGCCCAGAAGCTCGGCTTGCGTAAGAAATTTTGAATCAAAACCTCTTCGGGTTCAGCTCTTGTGGCTATTCCTCTTACATCTGATGGGAACATTGGTGGAAGGTGATTTGGTGGATAACTGGTTTATGCGGGGGCATTATTACTTAGATTTGGGGGTTTTGATACAATCAAATTTGTAACACCTGATGAATCATTAGGTGTTACAAATTTGGTTGATGAAACAGCTGTCGTAAAGTAAAATAAATGTGATATAAAACAAAGTTTTTGCGTTAACAATTATAAAATGTTAAAATATCAAAGTGTTTCGGCCAAAACAATGGACTATTTAAAAAAATGTTTATTGAAGAGTTAATTGAATATTTAATTTGTTCGGGACCATGCTTCACCAATAGCAAATAATTACATCTTTACATTTTAACATTATTCAATCGGACGGTTGCCGGAAATTTTAGGAAATATTGTAAAACGATTTTTTGATACATTTTTATTTTCCAGTCCATTGCCCGAGACGTTTGATGTCCACTAGCGAATTGAAAAATCTGCGGAATCTCATTAAACTGTCGATTTACTTGAATATCCAGGCTCACCGAAGCGTATCAGATTTTTATGATAGAAAACGCTTTTCCGATAAATTTTATGATTTCCTTCATTCGTTTTAACTGTTTTTAATTTAATCGGAAGACTGTCTCAATGATAGCAGTAAGGTTTTATTGAATATGCAGATAAGAATACAAAGACTGTGGATTTAAAGGGTTCGTTTTTTATAATGAAATATACACTTGTAATGATAATGTTACACCGAATCGATTAATTAAGAATAATGCGCCAAATATTCATAAACTAACTATTATAACTAACTAACTAACCATCACGCCGTCTTCCCGAAAGGGTAGGTAGAAATAATGGACTGTCATACTTTAACCGATGCGGCATTCCATCCTTAATTCTTCGCCCCGCGGGAGACGCGGTGTGATGGGTTGCGAACCTCATCGCCACCAATAGGCACCTTCCGCGCACACTCCGATCGTAAGACATTCACAAAATAAATCCAAAACAAATAATATAAAATACAATGATATAAAATAAAATAACACAATTAAAATAATTTAAGAAGGGCGGAATGGGGATGTTGTATTACATAAAGCAATCGCCTAACCCAACCAACGACAGTTCATAAGTCCTGTAAACGCCTCGACCACCATATTCTGTTCCCAAAAAAACAATTTAAATCTTCGTCTCTATTGAGATAAAATTAATCCTTGAAAATTATTTAACACAAAATGTTCTTTTTAGATGGTGCACATACTTACTATTATATTGTTGTTCCACGTATCCTCCATTTTTTTAATGAGCTGTAATTAAGCACTTAAAACAAACGAACACCAGCAATAACTTTAAAATGATATTGAAGAAATTATTTAAATTGTCATTAGAACAAATGAAACATTTATTTTTACACCTGTCAAAATTCTTTATATAAACGAAAAAACTTGTATAACTTTAACATCAAAACAGTACAAACGTATAAAGTGTCACAATTAACTATTATAAAGTGCGGCAACAATCAAATTGACCAAAACAATTCACTTATTCACGAAATATCTCCAAATTTACGGAAGAACCACATGAACCAAACTAAATTTTCAAAATCAGAACCAGTATATCATAACACGTACAAAATATGTACTGTCAACTGATATAAATATATAGCAAAATTATAAAAGATAAAACGAATGCGTTAGAAAAAGACCGACAGATACAACCCTTGGCGATCTCATGCTTAAACAAAACATTTATATACGAATTTCAGATAAATTTTCTTCTTCTTCGTGTCAATGGCAATTCTTGTAAGGATAGTCTAAATGGGGTCTCATCTTTTAAATTAAATTAAAACTCTTATTTTTTCATTTTTGAGTTAATTTTTCTCGACATGTTTCGAAGGCTCAAGCTTTCGTCGTCAGGAGAACGATATTAACGCATTTGAAAAATAAACTCAACAGTGGAAAAAACAGTGTTTCAATTTACAAAAAAATGGTCATTATGGAATTCTACAGTATAAACGTCTTCAGTTTATCTTAAATCTTCTAAATAATAATTAAATAAATCGATAATTAATACGAATGAAAACGTCAGTTTTCTAAAAGTTTTATTTTATTTTAAAGGAATGTCATGTTTCGCCTTTCTAAGGCATTATCAAACATTTGATAATGCCTTAGAAGGGCGAAACATATCCCCATAAAATATAATAAAACCAAAAAACATGTTATTCCCGTAAAATAAAATAAAACTAAATAATAAATCTTCTAGAAAACGAACGTTTTCATTCGTATATATTATTTAATATGGAGTTTTATATAATTGTTCAAGAAACAATAAATATAACGATGTTTTTTTTTACTACTTCCACTTTTGTCTTTATTTCGACAGCGACCGGTTTCACCAAGCTCGCTGTCGAAATAAACACAAAAGTGGAAGTAGTTAAAAAAATCATCGTTTTATTTCAATATTATTTAAAATAAACTTCCACCAAGAGATTTCATTAAAATAATTTGATTATCTTAAATCTTCTATTTCTCTTGCTATTGTGGTGAAAGGTTTGGCCGACTCAACGTCGTTTCCAAAGGCACCAGGTGTTATATTGACATCACACTTGGAGACAGATTCCTAGCATAGTAACCCATAGATAAATATATAAATAAGATAACAATTTTTATATAAAAAAACAAGAATATGTAACAAAAATAAAATTAAAGTAAAAACAGAAACCGATACTTTTTCAGAAAAACAACGTTTTTATTCGTAAACATTTCTGATTAGAATCATCCTACAAAGGTATTATGATTGTGTTACCCCTACCGCATTCTCAGTGGATAAGGGTGATGTTCACATACGTATAGGGTATAGGGGATGGAGATTTAACGTGCCATTTCACCCCTACCCTTCCTAGCGGTGTAGGGGACCTGAGCCGAGATTTCAGGCGCAATCTGACTAGAATTACGAGAAAAAACTACCGTTGGCTTGAAAGTGAATATCAAATTTCAATCTTTTTCAGTTCATCGAGTTTTAAATGCAATATTTGGTATCTGAAATAAGTTTATTTTAAATAGGAATTTCCTCTTTAATACTGATTTATACATTGCATTTTAAATTTATGACTAGGGGATAGAACGCTTGGCTCCTTACTCAGGGGACTTGGGTTTAAGCCTGAATACTACCCAATGTCTTCTTTATAATAATCAAATCAAATCAAATTAGTTTCTCAAAATATACAATATTACAAATAAAATTAAATATGAATGCATGAGATATGGTTTGACTTTAGAAAGATAAGATACTTTCTATTATAAATTTATTAGATTAATCAGAGGATATTTCGAGAACTCGGTCGTGCTGGAGCATGTTGGTTATTTTGTCCCTGATAGATATCTCCGACAGCGACAGCACAAATTGTTATACCTACCGGCCGCCAGAACCAATTTGTTTCTAGTGACATCGGTAGTTAGAGCAATAAGTCTGCTGAACGTGGTCTACTCGGAGATTGACATCTTTCATATTAGTGAATGTACGTTCAGAAGGATTTGATTTGATTAAAGTTAATAGTATTTGTCCTCTGAACGCAACAACAAGTACAAACCATCACGCCATTTCCCCGCAGGGGTAGGCAGAGAGAATGGACCGCCACACTATTCTATTCTCCAGCTTCCTCCACCTTCATACAGCGAGTCATACACGCACGTCGATTCTTCCGGCTTCTAACATGACCAACCTTTAAATTTTGATTAATTTGGTCGTGCCATGTTTTTCTCGGTCTACCTCGACTTCGTACTCCATTTACATCGTTAACATATACTTTTTTAAAACCATTCTTTCTTCACCCATGCGCTCCATATGCCCGAACCAACGCAGCGATCCTTTCATAATTTTGTTCATAATACCTTCTTTCGCTCTACATTCCTTTCTAAAATCAGCATTTGAGATTCTGTCGTACATTTTTCTTCTGCCAGTTCCATGCTTCATTCCATACATAAGGGTTCGGACCAGAACTCCAATGTAAACGGCCATTTTCGCTTTCATAAATTCTTGTTTCCAATAACTATTTTTAAAGCTCCATTCGCTTTGTTACCCGCACCAATACTTTTTTCAATATCACTGTCCGTTCGGCCATCCGCTGTGAACACGCTACCTAATTAACAAACAAATTTCTCTGAACGCAATTTCACTAATATAAAATACGTCAATTACCGAGGTGATTATATTCAGCAGACTTATTGCTCTTCCCACAGGTATTATCAGAAGTAAATTAGTTCTTATAAACCGGATCTCAAATGCTGATATAAGAAAGGAATGTAGAGCGGAAGTAGGTATTATGGACAAAATTATGAAAGGATCGCTGCGTTGGTTCGGACATATGGAGCGCATGGGTGGAGAAAGAATGGTTAAGAAAGTATACGTTAATTAATGATGTAAATGGAGTACGGAGTCGAGGCAGATCGAGGAAAACATGTCATGACCAAATTAATCAAATTTTAAAGGTTGGACACGTTAGAATTCGGAAGAATCAACGTGCGTGTATGACTCGCTATATGAATGTGGAGGAAGCTAGAGAGGTGTGCCAGGATAGAGTAGTGTGGCGGTCAATTCTCTCTGCCTATTCCTACGGGGAAACGGCGTGATGGTTTGTTGTTGTTGTTGATACAATAATATTAAAAAAAACACATAAACAATAATATTTAAAATAATTGTTGAAAAAGAAATTTATTAAAAAAGTAAAAACAACGCTCGGTAAAATATAAGTTAACGAAACATAAATAAGAAAAATCGTACTCACATTTCATAATCTTAGAATTCAACGGAAAATTTACACTTGAATGAATAAAAATCTGATGAACAATCGAATTTTCAGTTAATGTTATTGCTATTGATTTCGTTTAAAGAACTATGGATATTGATATTGAAGATACTTGTATTATAAACTCTCAAGCTTCTGTTCAAATCAAACTTGAAATGTATAGAATTTGAAACATTGTTTTCTTGGTGAACTTTGAGAAGCATAAAGCGAAAACTCAGTTCGAGAAAATATTGAGATTTTCTCCGTTTGAGGTCAAAACCCTTCAAATTTAAATAAATTTTCAACTTTTATCAAGTTTTCGTTGAATTTATAAATTTTCAAATACGCATTGGATTTCTTAGATAGGGGGCGACCATCGTTTTATATTACTTTGAAAAGGTTCTAATGTTATTTTTTGCAATTTAATAATATGTAAAAAAAATGTTTTGTTATTTCAAATTTCATGGTAGCATTTCATTGTAAATAATGATAATTGAAATAGTAAAGAGTCTTTTTAAAATATAAATTTAGTTACAATCCACTAATATTTGTGTCACCGGCCAGTTTTGGCAGTTCGCTGCTATCTTCTACCATATACCATATACCACCATCTACCATGTATACAATTTTAACATCGTGTACATTGCTAGGGTTACTTGTAACCGAAACATGTCTGAGTTCAGTAAAAATAAAAAGTGTGTAATACAAAGCATAACTATATTTATTCAAATACTAATCCACAATACAAAGTGAAGTCTAATATAGAATAAATTCAAATATTCCAATTGTCTTATGTCCCGGCTAATGGTTTCTGGGACATTTTCATTATCAATATTTTGTAAAATAAAATCTTATTCGATTTTTTTATTTTCTTCAAATACATTCAAATACATTCAATTGATACTAAATGTAAATATATTTTTACAATCATTACAAAATTTTATAATAAAAAACACGTCTGCCTATGGCTAACTCGCATAGCGAGTGATAAGGGTACACATATTTTTTATAAATGTAAATGGAATAAGAAATTCTGAAATAAGAAAGATCTGCAATGTGGAAGACGTCGTGCGATGGGGAAGACTGAGAAGACCCTACAGGACAGACCATATGAAAATAGCATTATTTAAAAAAATGATAAATATAGCCGTAATAAAGTACCAACAGGAAATCGACCTCCAGGAAGACCACCCAAAAGATGGCGAGACACTTGGACATCTACATCCCAGGAACAGGCTCCGAGAAATAACAGGACGCAGGGCTATATAAAGCAGAATAACAAGAAGAATTGGTGATAAACTAATGGAACTTGGTTCATAATGAAGAGGACATGGTTTAACCAAAATGAGCTTCTTCATAATAATGAGGTATTTCTGCTTATGTTAAAGATTATATAATTAATTCTAAAACAATTGATTTAAATTTTTTGCTGTAATCTCTACTTACTTATATTAAAAAAAAGAAAATACGTTTAAGGAATGAAGTGAAACGAAGAGTTAATAGAAATATTAACAATTTCTTTCTAGTTCCGTTTATGTCGTTTACATATATTTTCTTTACCGTTCTTTCTTCATCCAGTCTTTCTAGGCAGACCGAGGAAAACGTGGTACGATCAAATTAATCAAGTATTGAAATCGCTGTCTGTTAACCTTAATGAAATAATAAATTAAATGCCGGCCGCATGGAGATTCGGAGAAAGCGACGCGCGTGCATGACAGGATGTATGAATGATGAGGAAGCGAGAGAAGTATGTCGGGAATGAACAGTGAGACAGTTCATTCTTTCTGCCAACATGGCGTATTGGTTAGGTAAGGTTAGTTGAATTATGTATTTATTAAATTTGATTACACCTTTTTATATTTCACAAGCATTTTATTGCATACTGCATGTTTTTTCGTACGTTTTCATATTTTGTTTGTTTTAAATATAAAAAAAATCCTATCGTTTGTTTCGTTCATTGCAAATGCAGATGGAACGTTTTCAAAGCAAGTCAGGGTTCAAAGGAAGTTTAGAACGGAACTGTTGCGGATTTGAAAATATTCGAGGAGTTTATTTATTCCGGGGTTAGTTTACAGGCGATGGGTTCGCACCGTCAATTTGTTTATTCGGCAGGAAACCCTAAGTCCGACTCGGCAAATTGAATTGAACGGAATTGTGCCTAAACGAATGTGTGCGTTTGGAATGTGAAATCTTCTACCAGAAGCATGAAATCTAGGTCACATGCCTAATGTGTTTCAGAAACCCGATATTACAGTTAATTTATTCAAAACAAATAAACCGAAACGCCGTTTTCCCGGAGGGGATGGATGAGAGAATGAACTGCCACTCTCTATCACTGAAAAACCTTTTTGAATTCCTTTTTCATTCAAACACGCAAAGTCGATTCTTCTAACTTCTTATATGGCAGACCTTTAACTAACTAACTAACTAACCATCATGTAGTCTCTCCGTAGGAGTAGACAGAAAAATTGGACCGCCATACTCTTCTTTCCTGGCATACTTCCCCAACATTTATTATTATTATTTTGTTGAATCGCTCTTTACATCATGACAACAAAAGCCAAATCGATTTAAAGGGTATTATAGCTATCATAGTGATTCTCGTGACATGTGATAGGTAGCTAATCTATCGCCATTTTATTGTCACGTGAATTCTACACCAGACCAAAGACAGAGTGACAATCACACTGCTCCCACCGGGAATCGGACCCGGAACCTTCGGGGTGGCGGTCAATGCACTTACCACTCGGCCACAAAGGTCGTCAATTTATTTGTCGTGTTATGCACCCCCATTGATTTCTCCGACTCTTCACGCGGTTGACATTAAAGATTTTATCTTACAATGTTTTCCTCGGTCTTTCTCTACTTCTGTTCCAATTACATCATAAACACGTATTTTCTACGTCATTCATTCCTTCCATGTGTCTAAACCATCTTAATGACCCATTTATTATTTTGTTCAAATCATTTTCATTCCCACTGCATTCACTATTTATACTTGCATTTTACACTATCATATACAAATTTATGATACACCCGTCTAAGAGATCTTATTTTTACACCTTTACACTTGTAATAATTTGGCCATACCATGTTTTCCACGTTTTTCCATGACTTCGTTCTTCGTTAACATCGTTAACATTTACTTTTCGATAATTATTTTTTTATCCATTCTTTTATATGTCTAAACTAACTAAGTGATCCTGTCATGATTTGGTTCATAATACTTTCTTCTGCTCTATATTTTTTCCTTATATCAGCAAATGAAATTCTGTCAAACATTGTTTTAACATACATCCGTCTAAGGAATAAGTTCGCAAAGTGGGCCCCCTGGCCCCCCAGGAGGCTCTGGAGGGCGCTGAGGGGGTAATTCTGACCCTGAGGAAGTAGGGGAGCCCAAGGGAGCAAAAATGGGGTTATGAGGTGCTAATATGTATAACCTTATAGAATTAACCGTTATTACGCGATGTACATATCTATATAATTTGTTACATACAAAAAGTTTTTGATGAAATCACCTTAAAATTAAAGATCATCTATGATTTTGTGAAGTTTTAAATAAAACATATATTAGTTTAACATTTTCTCCGATATTATTTATTAAAATAATTGTTTTATTTCAAAAATACCTTTCTAAAATTAAAAAAAAAATACTCTTGTAGTTGAATATATTTTTTGATAATTTCCCACCAGGTTCGTTATTGATAGTACATCAGGTTCGTCTTTCGCGCTATAATTATTATTTAATACATATTATTTACTCAACAATTCAAGGTTCGGCGTATCTTATTTATAGCATTATAAGTAGGTATATAAAAAGAGGTTCATCGAATTATTCTGTTTTGTTTAATTTGAAAAAGGTAAACTTCCAGGGGGGCCTTTTGTAATTTTGAGTATGAAAGGGAGCCATGGGTCAAAAAAGTTTGGGAACCTATGGTCTAAGAGATCTCATCTCTGCCTCATTTATTCTAAGCTCGCCTTTCTTCTACCAGTTTCATGCAATGGTTCTTTACAATTTTATTGAAATAATAATTATAAAACCGATACGTACGCGTAGTCGGCAGGATCGGTTCTATGGTAACCAACGTTTCTGAAAAATATATCAGTTTTTTTCCAACTTCGGTAATATGCGAAACTGTTGGAAAATATTATATTAGATAAAACGCAATGTTTCTTCTTTATTTGCCATTACTTTGGGTGATCATAAAAATATCAAAAAATAATTGGCAATGCATACGGAAAAAACAATGTCTGATAGAATATCTAATGATGAAGTAAGAAAGAAATCTAAGGCGGATGAATGCGTGATAAATAAAATTAAAAAGGGGTCACTAAGATAGTTTGGACATATGGAACGAATGGATGACGAAAGGATGGTTTAAAAGATAAGATATACGAGTATGTGTGAAGGGGGAAAAGAAGTCGAGGAAGGCCAAGGAAAACATGGCATGATCAAATTAATCAATTACTGAAAGGCGGCCATGTTCAAAGTAGGAACAATCGACGAGCGTGCATCTCACGATGTGTGAATGTACATAGAAGATGCACGAGAATTATGCCAGGATAGAACAATGTGGCGATCCATCCTCTATGCCTACACCTTCGGGGAAACGGCGTGACGGTTAGTTAGTTTTATATGACATGTAAGATAATAAATTGACCAACAAAAAACGTTATCTTATTTTTTCATTATTTATATATATTTTTTATTTACAAAAAAAAAATCGATGTTAAAGTGCCGCAACGAAAAAGTTATTTCTTTCAGTTTTACTAATATATTCTCTAGAACAAAGCAAACTTAAAAAATATAGCGTTCACGTGATATTTATTAATTAAGTTTAAAAATTACTCAAATACTATAAAAACCTTTATCTTTGTAGCTATTTTTGTGGAAAAAAAAGATTTTCAAGAGCAAAAAAATCTATTAGAATATCATAGTTCACAAAGTAAGAACCTACCTTAGATAAATTTTGTATTTTTATCCGAATATTAGGCATGCCTCATAGTTTTCTTTTATCTCTAAATCTTCCAAAATGTTATTCCAACCAGACGTGTGGATACGGAAGCCATTAGAGGAGAGTGGCAATATGCGCGAGGTGCGAGAGGAAGGGGGAAAGAGGTAGAGGATACCACGACACGGCGCGATTGAGTTTAAGTTCCGCGATGAGCTAGGAGCCATTTCTGATTTATATTTTATTTTATGATAGAACAAGCACATATGGGGTACCTACTCCATCCTTTATATACCCAAGTAAATTCCCGCATATACCTAATAATAGTAATTTTCATAGTCATATATTTTTAAACCAATGTTTGAAATTTATTAGCGCTTAAGAGTGGACGTATATAATATTTAATATTAATCAATTCGTCTAATTTCAAGTTTTACAAAACATTTAATCGAAATGACATGTTTATAAAACAATCTATGCTGTCGTCGGATATATCTATCAGGGACAAAAATCCGAACACCCTCCAGCACGACCGAGTTCTCGAAATATCCCCTGAGTAATCTAAAGAAATGGGTTATGAATGCCCATCTCTTCGAAGCTGCAGAGAGTTGGCCCCAAGCATTCCAAAAAAAAAATTCCGTGGGATAGAGCCATGGATAGCTACCATACTCCCTTATGTAGAGATACCTCAGAATTTTTTTCTGAACCCTCACCAGCATAACGGAATATCTCGCTTCGTGAGGACTCTATAACACAGAACCACTTTCGAGTCTGCTCCGAACCAATGCGTTGTATAGGACTCTGAGCACATGAGGATCCCTGAAAACTCTTCCAGTCCGGACGATGAAGCCCAACATCCTCAGTGCAGTGCCACAAATCGTCTCGATATGTGCCCGAAAAGTCAGCCTACTCTCATAGATGATCCCGTTTTCATATGATCGAGGGGACAGAACGCCTGGCTTTTGATTGGGACTTGAGTTCAAATCTAGACACGACCCGATTCCTTCATCATAATAATAAACTATTTTATGCGCATATAGAGATTTTACAATAATTTCTAATACCATTAATTGAACTTTATTATGATAGTCCTTAAACAAAACAAATAATGCTTTCGCAAAGCGAAACATGTTATTCCTAAAAAATGTAATAAAACTTTCGAATAAGACTTTTTAATTGATATTAAATATGTAGTTTTACATCATTGTTCAACAATCTATACGCTTAAGAATCTATTTGTCATCAACAATCATATGTTCATAATTAATATACGGCTTATATATGAAGCCAAAGCCTATTCAAAAAAGCTAAGATGGCAGTGCAATATGGTTTTCTTGTGCCGACCCTTATGTATGGAAGTTAAGCATGGAACTGGCAAAATAAGGATGAAAGTAGAATAAATACAGTAGAAATGAGATCTCTAAGACGAATGTGTGATAAATCTGTAGATGATAGGGTGTCAAATTCAAATATAAGAAGAGCTAAAAATAGAGGAAGGCCGAGGAAAACGTGGCACGATCAAATCAACCAAATATAAAATGTCGGTCACATGACGTGTCGGATCGACGTGCGCGCATGACAATATGTATGAATGTAAAGGAATCATGAGAAGTTTGTCAGGACAGAACAGTGTGGCGGTCCATTCTTTCTGCCTATCCCTCCGGGGAGACGGCGTGATGGATAGTTAGTTAGTTAGTTAGTTCATAAATAATATGTATGAGGAGGAAGAAAAAAATATAGAAGAAAAAAAATATTTGAAGCCTATCAGACCTTTTTTTGTACTATATGTTCAAATTTATATACATTTTTGATAGCATGTTGCATGTTTTTGTATTAAAAAAAATAATTATACGTTAAATTATTTTGTTGCTGAAACCTTTAGTGATATTGAGAAATACTAGATTATTACTTATGTGACAAAAACACAGTTATTTCTTTAGTAGTTAAATGTCAAATAATCTAATGATTTTACAAAATCTCTTGATGCAAGTTTAAAATAAGAATGAAATAAAACTACCGTATTCAATAACTTAGATACTGGTCTGTCGAAGACCAGTCTGCCGATGTTTGTCGAGAAAAAAGTGGAATTTTTTATTAAAAACATCGTTTTATTTAATTACTTTTCAATGTAAGAGTAAAACAAGCTATATCAGCGAAGCTCTGTGATTCTGTTGAGTTTAAGATGAAAAAACTTCATTAATCATTGAAAAAAACAAAATTGAACAAATATTAATCAAAACTCCACTAAATTGTATTGGTCTAATCTAACTTTATATCATGAAAATTCACATTTTCACGAAACAGATTACTTTGTAATTTATTCCTCTGATCACCCTATATCTAAATATTGAAACAGGATCAATACACAATTACTCCTAATCTATCTAGGATAGTTTTTAATAGATATTTTATTTTCATTAACTTATATATAGTATTTAATATTTTAATTAGTCCATTGTTTTGGCCGAAACACTATGATACTTCAACATTATTACTCTTAAAATTTAAAACATTGTTATATATCACAATTTCTTTTTGTTTACTGAGTGTCGCGACAGCTGTTTCGCCAACCGATGTTGGCATCATCAGGTGTTACAATAAACTAAAGAGTTTATTGTAACACCTGATGATGCCTACATCGGTTGGTGAAACAGCTGTCGCGACACTCAGTTAATAAATATAAATTGTGATATATAACAGTGTTTTAAATTTAACAGTAGGTATAAAATATTTTAATAATAATGATATCTTTCTATTCTCTGTTTTAAACAATGTTATATCACATAACTGCACAACAATACAAATTTGATAATGCCCGAGGAAGGCGAAACATGTGATTCCATCTTATATTATTTCATTCATATTAATTAGGAAAAAGAAGACTTTAAGAAGACCAAGGACATTAGAGTTGTACATACACCACCGCCAATAAGTTGAAAGAAGTGAGCCTCTTAAGGCAGTGATTACCAAAGTGGTCTATATAGATCCCAGGGGTCCACGACAACTTGCAAGGAGTCTACGATAATTGCAAAAAATTGAGGGTCCATGAGATGTAAATAGGGGTCCACGAGATAGTTTAACTAAATTGAAGCTGAATATTGAAATGCAATACGAATATCGAAATCGTTGGCGACCCTTTTTTTTTAGCTCGACAGCGACTTCCGGCCAGTAGAATTCGTTTTAGCAACCAATTTTTTTAAGCAATCAATTCGAAAAATCAACTAGGAAAGCAGGGGGTCTACACGAAATAGAAAAAATCAGCAAGAGGTCTACGGCACAAAAAGTTTAGGAACCTCTGCCATAAGGGAATATTCTATCCTTTTACCCAATGATTGGTTACTTAGCGTGCTTAGCAAGAAGGCTTATTTAAAATATATGTATATAGTTTTCTTGAGGGACTTCTAAAATTGAGGGACGCCGAGGGTCCGGAAGGAGACAAATATCCTGGCTGCGAAACGTGAGGGAGTGGACCGGCATCCAAAGTGTGGGGAAGCTGTTCCGAGCGGCGCAGGACAGAGACAGGTTCGCCGAGGTGATCGCCAACGTTGGGGGGACCCGACAGGGCACTTGAAGAAGAAGATATAGTTTTCTTAATAAAATCGTGGGGAGACAGAACTAACTTAAAATGTTTTTAGTTATATGGACTGTCGATTTCGTCAGCATTTATGGACGAAGCTCAATATAAAAATAGTAAACACGTAAAATTGAAGAAATAACCATTTGAATACAGAGAATATTCAATGCGCATTTTGATATAACAAAAGTCCAAAGACAAACAATAAAAATTTAATAAAAGCGAAGATTTGATCACCGAAGAATCACGTGCCGCCAATGAAGCGGAAAATTCAAATTCGGATGAGAACTAAAGGATACGAAAAGAGTCAATATCGGTCCGGATCCGTTCTATCTTTAGCTATCGGGTGAATTTTTATGACCCCGGAACGAATAATGTTAGAGTGATTTTATATCGAACTCATAAGCCGGGCATACGCTTAGAGAGAAGGTTAATGGAGGATTGCCTGAACAATGGAGTACCCGAGGAGGGCAATATAATATTACACATTTCTGGCGTAGTTCAATACCGTTACACTCATTCGTGTATGCATGCCGTGTGCAATGCGCGAAGCGAGAAAATTCTGAGTGGGTTATATGTACGTATAAGGTTAATATAATATACATAGTACGGGTTATCCTCTAGGGAAATTGTTTGATGGTCAGTTAGTTGCATTATATAAATAGTATATGTGGAAAGTTGCGTTTATTTTATGCGTCATGGTTATGACCATGTGGCCGATCACCAAAAATTTGGCAAGATATTTGGTGGCCCACTTCCCAAGAGTGATGCAACCAATAACAAGTCATCAGACCTATAAGAATAAGAAGATGAACAAAAATAATATTAAATCAAATCAAATCAGATTATTTCATCAACAGATATTACAAAATTAATTTTTAAGGCATCTATTGAGAACAGGTAAAATAATATATTGTGTATAGTATACGAGTACTACCAGAAACGCATGAGAGATGGTTCAACATTAGGAAGACTGGATACTCTCCAGAATTAAGAGTATTTGCCTTCTGAACGTACTTTCACTAATATGAAAGACGTCGATCTCCGAGGAGACCGCGTTCAGCAGATTAATTGCTCTTCCAACCGGTGTCACCAGAGGGAGGTTGGATCTGGCGACCGGTAGGTAAAACAATCTCTGCTGTCGCTGTCGGAGATATCTATAAGAGACAAAAAGCCGAACACCCTTCAGCACGGCCAAGTTCTCGAAATAATAAGGTCAATACCATTATATAAACACAGAAAATAACGTTTATTATATCCTATTTCTAGACGTACTACAGAGAGCCAGAGCCAATAGATAGTTGTTATCGAGTGTGGAAGTTAGAAAGGTCTCATATTTGGGTCATGTGCTAAGTGGAGAAAAATACCACCTCTTTCGATTGATATTAATGGCTAAAGTGGAGGGACGTCGGGAAGTTGGTAGAAGGCAGTTATCCTGGCTGCGGAACATAAAATAATAGACAGAAATGAAAAGACTACATAACCTGTTCCAAGTTGCGCAGGACAGAGCAGATTTTACTGCTGTGATCGCCATCGTTGGGGGGACCTGACACGGCACCGAAAGAAGAAGAAGATATTTTATTTAAAAAAAGTCTTACCCCAAGAATTTAAATCAATGGTATTAGAATTCAGTTTACAATCTTCAATATTAGCAGAAAATAGCTGAATTATGAAGAAGGAATCTGGTCGTGTCCAGGCTTGATCCCCATCAGGAGCCAAGCGTTCTATACCTTGATCCACCGAAGGATACGAAGGAAAAATGGACCGCCGCACTGTTCTTTTTTGACAACCATTTATCGTGTCATGCATACACGTCAAAAAAACATTTAATATTTGTTTGAATTGATCGTGTCATGAATTCCTCGGTTTACCTTTTTTTTTGTTCTGTAAATATAATACATATTATGTAAAAAAAATACATATTATGTAAAAAAAAATATTGACATGTTTCGAAGGCTTTATGGTATATACGAGTATAACGACACTAATGAGTTATTTGCTCTCTAAATAGTAAGTCTTTTCATTTGTTACTAACTAACTAACTAACCATCACGCCGTCTCCCCGAAGGGGTAAGCAGAAAGAATGGACTGCCACACTTTTCTTTCCTGACATATTTCTCTCGCTTCCTCAACATACATACATCGTGTCATGCACGCGCGTCGATTTCTCTGACTCCTCACATGGCCGACATTCAATATTTGATTTATTTGATCGTGCCACGTTTTCCTCGGTCTTCCTATATTTCTGGTTCCATTTACATCATTAACATATAATTTTTTTACCATTCTTTCTTCATTCATTCTTTCAATGTGTCCAAACCATCTTAATGATCCTTTCATTATTTTGTTCATGACACCATCATTCGCACCGCATTCACTTCTTATGTTTCATTCGGCACTCTATCATACACAGAGTATCCACACATTCTTCTAAGAGATCTCATTTCAACTGCATTTATTCTACTTTCATCCTTCTTTTGCCAGTTCCATGCTTCGCTTCCGTACATAAGGGTCGGTAGAAGAACACCATTGTGCACTGCCATTCTAGCTTTTTTTGATAGGTTTTTGTTTGCGATGACAACTTTAAGTGCACCATTCACTTTGTTGCCTGCCCCAACCCTTCTTTCAATATCCCTCTCCACTCGCCCATCTCTTGTAAACATACTACCTAAAAACACGATCTCAACTACTTGCTCCAAATTTTCACCATTCACGCTAATGTTGCAGACTGTCGTGGTTTCTTCCTTTTCAAAAATCATTACCTTGGACTTATTAACATTCATCATCAGATCATTTCGCATGCATACCTCTTACATACAATTCACCAGGACTTGTAGTTCATGGTCGTTTTTTCATGTTCTTTTCATTTGTTACTTTAGTTTATTGTAACACCTGATGATGCCAACATCGGATGGCGAAACAGCTGTCGCGACAGTCTCAGTGAATAAAAAGAAATTGTGATATTATAACAGCGTTTTAATTTTAACAGTAATAACGTTGAAGTATTTAAAAATATTATTGAATATTATCCTTATGACAGTATGGAACTAGCGCAGCAATTTGTATGAGTATGGAGTAGAGACCAATATAATGGGTTTGGGTCTGCTGGAACAAAGGATGTGAAATAAAAAAGAAACCGATTCGGAGAGAACGAGAAACAGAATGGCCAATTTTAAACTACGCAACGAATACGGTTTAAGTGTGATAGAATTTTGTAGAATACGTTATTTGCTCCCTTTTCCAGTCTTATTGCGGTTTAGGACTTAAATTTCCCTGACATCGGATTGAATTACACAGGAGCATAGTCGATTTTCCTAAATTTACGTTTTAATTTTACAAAAATCAAAACCTTTCGAAAGTAAATTTTAAACTTTGATAAATAGCCATTACTTGGTGGTTGGGCATATTTAACACTTAATTAAACACTTTTTGTACTTGGAATATAACCACTTTATTTGTAAGGATGAGGGCCTATCGGTTTCGCTCTATTCGAGCATCCTCAGGGCTTTATCCTCACAAATAAAGTGGTTGTATGCCAAGTACAAAAAGTGTAGAATTAAGTGTTAAATTTAAAACATATATTTAATTAATGAAAAATTATAATATGTGTGGGGGTTTGGTGGTGACGAGTAGGAAGACGGCGGAGGTTTCAGCGTTTATTGCGGATCACAAGTAATTACACGTAACTGTATGATATACTCGTGATGGAGCATGGCTGGATGTCGATGGCCGCGGGGCGGAGTCCGGTGGTGAGTCGTAGAGGATGAGGGCTCGCTGGGCGGTATCGTCGAGTGGCTGGAGCGAGGAGTCGTCGGAGGTTTCTCGTACGTAGACTGGGTAGTGGAGACTCGTGTCTCTTCGAGATCGCGATACTGGCTGACGTTTAGAGTGGACTGACTTAGCTTCGTAGCGCGGCGTCGGAAGGAATCCGATATCCCTCGTGGCGTAGACTCGCGTCTGTTAGAAGTCGTAAGAGTAACTGATGCTATTGGGTGCTCGGAAGTACTGCTTTTATATGCTTTGCTTTCATCATCGACGATGCCCGACCTGATGATCAAACCTGAACGAATCTAGGCCTCCGTGTCATCAAATTTGATAAGTAGGTCTCGGGTCAGCGTTTTTGTGTTTATTCGTGTCATGTATTTCTTCATGAAATATGTTTATCTGGGTTATGCATTTAACCCCGACATATGTGTTTAAAAATAATTTAATAAAACGAAAATATAACGATTTCATTGATATCTCTTGATGGAAAGCATGGTATGACCAAATTAATGAAATAATGAAAAACTGAAATCATCTCTGCCTACCTCCCCGGAGAAACGGCGTGGTGGTTGGTTAGTTGGTTAGTTTTCTCTTGGTGGAAGTTCTATCTTTTAAATGATATCTGATCATAATTAAATAAAATGATATTTTGCTGGTATCGACAGATGCCAGACAGCCTGGCGAAACCGGTCGCTGTCGAAATAAAGGCAAAAGTAGAAGTAGTTACTAAAAAAACATCGCTCAATATAATTATGAAATAAGATGATGTTTTAAACAACTACTTTCGGTTTTGCCTTTATTTCGACAGCGTCTTTCGCCAAGCTCGCTAGAGTGGTGATACTGTTACGAGTATTAATAAGCTTATAACAGTATAACTAGTCTATCGTAATTGAAATTAAATGACTCTATATAATCCATTAGTTTTTTGTGATTCTGGGTGTTTTTTTTTGCAAGTGAAATTATTGTTAGTTTCTATGTAATGAAAAAAATTCAAAGGGATTGTTGATTTTAGGTGAAATCAATAACTGTTTCTTGAACAAAAACTTTATATGAAATAATCTTGCCCGTTTTCTAGAAGTTTTATTATATTTTATGGGAATGACATATTTCAGCTAACCAAGGAATTATAAAACACATTTGATAATTCTTTAAGGATTTTGGTCCGAAAATGGTGTCTGAAAGTACCCCACCCCCTATATCAATGAATAATATTTATATTTTATTTATGTTATTTGTTTAAACACAATTTTTGAAACCAATCTGTTTCGTTTCCAACGGAGCTTCGCCAGACTAACAAAATAAATTAATAATTCACAGAAAAAATATAAAATTCTAAACATGAAAAATTGTAAAGCATTTATTTACTTGATACGTTTTAATTTTTATTAATGAAAAACGCAATTTTCTTTACTAACAAACCAATTTTAAATACTGTCACAATATCAAATTGCGTTTACTAAAAAACAATAAGAATAAATTTAATAGTGAAAAGGCTAATTAAAAATGATTGAAAATGACAGTTATAATTATACATTTTAATATTATATTATAATAGAATATTGTATTTTCTCGATTCCTGATGTAATTTCCAAGTAAATAAAATACTTAGGGTCTATGTTTTCTATATATTTATTTAAATCAGAAAAATTACCTAGCGCGATCGCTCCAAGAGGATTAAATTAAAAAATCACCAGGTTAAAAAAAACAACCCGATTTTTATTAATTGATAACTCAGTTTGTTATATTACCATCGTAAAGCTATACTTGGAGAGTAACCGGTCGATAGTTTGAAAAAAAGTTCTCCAAATAAAATATTCACGGGTGTCTTTTATTTAAAAATAAATGTAACACTACAAAATAAGTAATTTATAGTAAGGTATGAATCTTATTGGCATTTTAAAAGTACACAAATAAAAATGTTGAAAAACACATTGTAATAAGTAAAACATTAATTTACCTAACAAACGTATGTAAAACGTGAATAATTTGATTTTTAAATTCGGCTATTGCCAGCCAAAAATGAGATGTCAAAAACATTCTCGCAGGCTTGATTGATATTCAATATTTTGTATGGGCTGTATTAATGGAGAGCATTAATTTGATTTTTTTCCTATATAAAAAATATACGTTACTAAGTGCTTGTATCGAAAATTTCAATATTTTTTAACTCAATTACTTTATTTCTTCTATGTTCGCCATACATTTGTGTTGTAGATGTTTCATGTTTACTTTTTATATACTTTGTTAACAACACTCAGATTTATTAAAAAATAAAAATTAAATATAATTAAATATCAAACATGTTTTGGACTAACCAGCCTAATATAAATATAACATCTGTCAAAACTGACCATATTTATAAACAATTTTATAATATTTTAAATATTTATATAATTTCGCTGATGAAGGGCTGGTTAGTCCGAAACATGTTTGATATTTAATTTTTATGTTTTAATAAATGTGTGTGTTGTATACAAAGTATATAAATAATAAATATCCATTACTTATATAGAATAAATAAGATTTATTTGAATATTTTGAATAAATAAGATTTATGTGTTAGTTTTATTATTAATTTTATTTTCTGTTTAAATTTTATGATGATCTATTCTTTTGTCAAAATTCAAAATTTTTAAACAAATAAAGTAATTTGAAAAAAAAATATCAATTCTTGTTTTACTGTTGAGCAAGAGCTGGTGGTTTTTTATATTTTCTTGAACGATGATGTAAAACTCGATATTGAGTATTGATGAAAACGTTTCATAGAAGTTTTATAATATTAAACTTTATACGAGTGCCATGTTTCACTTTACTAGAGTATTATTAAATGTAAACTGATAATGCCCTAGAGAAATCATGTCATTCACATAAAATTTATAAAAAGTTCTTGCTTCAAGGATTTCTTCTATAATATAGGATGTTTTTTTAGAGGTATACAATATATATTCAAAATGAATTAAAAAAACACATTAAAATAATGTTAATGTCTCTGATATTGGCTTGATTTATTAATTTTTTATGCCATTATTGTTTAAATATGATTTCGGGCATATGTGCACCACAGCTAGCTCGAATGAAGCGCAATCGTGATATCCAATTTTCGACAATTGTCGTCTTTGTGGATGCGTATTATCCACTAGAGTGTACGTGGTGCGAAAACAATCCATGGTCTTCCGAATAACTTGCTCGGAAGGACGATTTTGCCGACCGTAAAATGGACGTAGTGCACGAAAAGTTGCGCAAACCGAACCATGATTTCCAAAATAAATTTGCACAATTTGCAAGCGCTGTTCTGACGTCAATCTATTTATGATAAAATGGCAAAATGTGACAAAATGAACATGTGTGTGTGAAACTGACCACAAATCAACTATCAGCTATCAAATTGACAATCTGTAGAAACAATTTTGTCAATTTAAAAACCAAACCTTTAAAAAAAATTCTATATATTCGCCTTCACTTTGTTCTGTGGATTCACATTTGAATAAATAGAAAAGCACTTTTTATTCATTCAAATGCTTCAAGAACTCCCTAAAAGCGAACCTCCAAAGGACTGCAATCCTGGGACTGTAGAAGACAGACCTATATAAAGAATAACAATACATAAAGGGACGCAGGACTTTAAAGCACCGCGCAGAGATGACGTCGCAGAGAGGAAGAGAAGGAGGAGCAAGGAGAGACTTCTGCCCTAGATACCCTAGAGTGTGTGAGTTTAGGATTGGACTCTTAAGCCACATGCTGATCCACAACTGTGAAATACAGTCTTCCTTGGATACGAGGGTGAATGAAGACGAAAAAATATTCTAGAAAAAACATGTTTTTATTCGTATTAATTATTAGAGCTGTACGCCATTGTTCAAGAAACAATATTGTGATTTAGTAACAAGAAAGCGTTTGATATTAAAACCACAAGTCCAGCATCTCAGCACAGATACAGCCAGAAGTCGATCAATACCATTTACATTATCAATTAGTTCTGCATTAAGGTTAAACGCGCCAGTTCCGGGTCACGGATCTCGTATTGGCTAGATTCGGATTTAATTGCTTGCTTCCCAACCGAGTTGACAATGATTAATTAAATGGCCGATCGGAGATGTATTGTGGAAAAATTTACGGTCATTGGTTATTAATTATTCAAAATTTGTCTACGGATTATAGGATTACCCTGCAAAACGTTAACAAAGGAAAATTATTGAAATGCGTAATTTGAATTTAAAGAAAATACACGGTTTTTCCAAAAATAAATTAAATTCTGTAAAAAAAAATATTTCCCGTATATAAGAATTATATTTTTTCTAATTGTTATTAGAATATATCATAAATATATAAAATAAAAGAAACAGTCAAGAACGTACACGTTAACGATGTGAATGGAGTCCGGAATCAGGTAAGACCGAACAAAATGTGTCAAATCAAATTAATCAAATTTTAAAGATCGGCTATTTAAGTGGTTGAAAGAATCGACGTGCGTGTATAAATGAGGATGAAGCTAGAAATATGTTTAAGGGTAGAGTAGTGTGGCGGTTCATAATATTTGCCTACCATTCCGGGGGAAACCGTGTGATAGTTTGTTTATTTAAGATGATGTTGACGATTAATGTTGTTATTTGAAATAAAAAGGGTATATATAATTAATTAAATTTCTGGCTTCGACCGGTTTCAGCAGCTCACTGCCATCCTCTGATCCCATGCCATGCCTGGTTATTATCTCTTCCACCAGATGGCACTGAGCTGCCTAACTCGGTAGGAGCTATAAACACAAGTGGAATTTAAGTAAATATACAATTAAAAAAAATGTAAATTTAATTTGTGTTGACTTATGACAAGAAGGCCTCTTGCATGCCATAATGGAGCGTATGATCGAGGGGACAAACTCTAGGGGACGCCCACACCGCGAGTACCTGGAGGACCTGTTGGTGGACGTGCGCTGCTCATCATATGCAGATTTCAAAAGAGCCGCACAAGACAGGGAAGAATGGAAGAGAAGAATAGAGGAAATTGCTGCAAACCAATCCCAGGATTGAAACCAGAGAGAGAGAATAAAAAGATTGAACACATGTAGCCAGTCCAAGAGTTATATTTATCCAAGAGTTCTTTCTCAATACCACCACCGGCTAGAAGAAAGAAATAATTGAACCAAGTTGTTTTATTATATCTTAGCACGATTTTGCAAAAGAAAAGGGAGGCAAAGACAACCGCAAAATATTATTGAAAAAAAATACGAACCTATTACGAGTAAACAATAAAACTAATATTATACGGAAAAAAAAAGTTCTTGAAACGAAAGGTTTGTGTTATGAACAAAATGGCAATATGATATTGAAAGTAGTTTATGAGCAATGTCGGACAATGAAAATAAGAAGACTTTTATGTGTAGATGGATTGTAGAGTGTAGCGTACAAGATAAGGTATGAAATTCAAATATTCTTTTCACACATTTGTAGATTTTTTCGTTATAAAAAAATATTTACACCACGAAATGAAAGGTTACATCTTAATCGTTTAATTAATCAGGATATTAAAAACACGAATACGTGATTCATTAAAAGAGATATTTTCAATTCGAAATCAACACGCACCTTCAGGACGAAAACGACTCAACTCGAAAAATCATATTGTTGGGAGATCGCAAAAGAAGAATGTAAATTGTGACACTTTCGTATAATTTCTACGATTTCTATTTCTTTAAAGAAAGTACACTGCGATTACCTTAAAGAAATCGAAGCAATCGAAGAAATAATACGAAAGTGTCACAATTCTTTTGCGATTTCCCAACAATATGATTTTTCGAGTTGAGTCGTTTTCGTCCTAAAGGTGCGAATATATGATTATTTAAAATGTAAATGGGGAAACAAATACAATCGGTAAATGTTAAACAATTTTCTCAAACGGCAATTCCACAATCTTATATAAATTTGATTTACATTCAACGTTTTACAATACAATCAACAGATTTAATGTAAACATTTAAATTACCGTTTGATTACAAAACTCATCAGGAATACAAAATGTCTATTATTATGTTATAATATTTATTAAATATGAATACCATGAATTTTGTATACACAAAATGAAGTTGACTCATATCATCTTAGAAATTTTCAAAGGGACGTTTCATCTTTGAGTATGAACATATTGACAAACGAGTCTCGCGTTTTAAATTAGATTTTCATGGAAAAAAGCTTGTTTTTCGAAACACGTACAAGTGGCAGATTACTGGAAAATCTATTTGATTTGTCTCTGATGTTATACCCTACTTGTTTACGAACAAATTTGATTTACTGTTTGCCGGCTTAAATTAGACGTTTTCTAGGTAAAGGAATGCTTTTCTGTTTATGAGAAATATTGTAAAACAGCTTAAATTTTGCTACAAATTAAATCATAAAAATTAAAAATCGTTATGGTTTTTCAAAACTGAATACTGATTTATGAATGAGTGTCGTATTTTTCCTTGCTAAGGCATATCAATGTAACAATTTATAATGTATCAACACGTGAAACATGTTACTCAAATAAACTATAATTAAACTCCTACAAAACACACGTTTTAATATTTATATAGACAAGTGTATAAATAAACTGAAAGGGTTGAATGTGGGTGCCAAAATGAGCGGAGCGCTACGTTTAAATTAAATATTTAAAACGGAAAAATAAATGAGACACTTACATCAAATGTGCATATATGATTTTATTAATAAGTGCTTATTTATTTATTTTGTTGTTGAATGTTTGACTACAGTTTATGTAACAACACTTTAAGTAAATAAATATGTTAGAATATGATATTAGCTGTTAAATTTGAATCATTGGTCCAATAACTGAAACTGGCATCATAAGGTGTTTCAATCAACATCAAAACAGCCGTCACGATAATAACATATCTTACACTGTATTTTTTCAAAAGAAAACACTGTTGAGTATTCTACTATACTATATTTATAGACTACACAACATATTTCGGAGTTACCTCCATCTTCAGGTGTAAATATACGACTGATACCGACTATACCAGTCGTATATTTACCCGTGAAGATGGAGGTAACTCCGAAACATGTTGTGTAGTCTATAAATATAGTATAGTAGAATATTAAACAGAGTTTTCTTTTGAAACAAATTCAGTGTAATTACAATGGAATTCCACAGTGTTAACGCCTTAAATTTCAAAAAATTAATAACATATATCTGTATTTAATAAATATTATAGTAAATAGTGGTAAAATATCAAAGTGTTGTATTTAAACAATGTATTATCTATCATATATCATAATAATAAAGATAAAATAAATAACAAAAATAAATATAAGTTATTTTTCAAGTTAATTGTATACAAGGTTATTAAAGAACGAATACCGCAAACAAGCAGTATTTTTTCTATAGAAATGCAAATAACCGTTATTGTGGATATTTGAGCGGTAAAATATATAAACCAACGTTTTTATATTAAGTGCAAATAGGTACTTTATTAAAAAGTCACCTAAACTATTCTCTGTATTTGATATCAATATTGATTCAAATTTATGATTAATTCAATATTGATTCAAAGAGGTTGTACGAGAATAAATAAAATTTTGTTTTAAAATATACGCCCAAAATGAAAATCTAGCAGGATATAGGTAAAACTGATTTTTCTCGGCTATACATCTGCGGCATGGTATAAACTTTTTAATGTTTCATAGCCATAAAATTATTCCAACGATGGTAATAAAAACTCTCCAGAGACCTTATCAGAAAAAAGTTTTAAGAAAGTTGAATCGTTTCGGCTATGTGCCTACTTCAAATGTTTAAACTAAGTACTCTCACGATCAAAATATTTATTTTTACGGAAAGTAACTGTCAAGATTTTTGAAGTAGGTATATGGAAGTGTCTTTTAAACCTTTGAAGGAGGCACCTCGGCGAAATGTTGTAACTAAATGTACAGGATGATTTTTTTAGAGTTTTGGTTTTTAAACTGGTAATATTGTTTTTACAGACTGTTAATTTGACAGTGGTAAAAATAAAGTGATTTATTATTTTATATCTGTAAATTTAAAATGTCTAACCACAAAGTGAGTGTTTCTTATGAAAACGTATTACATACTTCTTAGTGATCTTATTTCTATTGCAAATATTCTTCTCTTGTTCTAACATACATAATCTTTGCTTAAATCGATCATATTTGAGTGCATAATGAACAGGGTGTTTTTTTAGAGGTTTGGTTTTTAAACTGGCGATATTGTTTTTACAGACCGTTAATTTGACAGTTAACAGTTGATTTGTAGTCAGTACGTTCTGCCATTTTACCAAAAAAAAAACTGACGTCAGAACAGAGCTTGTAAATTGTTTTAATTTATTTTGAAAATCGTGGTTCAGTCCGCCAAACTTATCGTGCACTACGTCCATTTTACGGTCAACATAATCGTCCATCCGAATAAGTTATTTGGAAGACCATAGATGGTTATCGCACCACGTACACTCTAGTGGATAATATGCATTCACAAAGATTGTCGACAATTGGATTTCACGATTGCGCTTCATTCGAGTTAGCCGTGGCGCTCATATGCTCGAAATCATATTTGAACAATAATGGCATAACAATACCTACTAAATAAAGCCAATATCATAGACATTAACATTACTTTAATGTGTTTTTTTTTCATTTTGAATATGTATTGTATACCTCTAAAAACACCCTACACCATGAGGTGAAACTGGATTTAAAATAAAAATAATTTTAAAATAATAAGTTTGTTTTTGTGATTCTGAAGAAGCTCCGGCAGGAGCAAAACATTCGTAGCGCTGAGTGCGCGACACTATATTCGCATCTCACACTTGCATACAACACTGTGGAAGCGAGAGGAGCTCAATGTTCTCACTGCCCGGCAGTAGCTCTCGGGCTTGCAACCAGAGTGGGCCTATGCCCGCTCCGTGAGCGTTGCCAGATGTTTTTTTAAAATGTTTTTAGCATATAAATCTCAATTATTATAATGTTTGACTTAAATTTATTTAAAATCGCTAATTTTTGATTGGGTACTGACTACCCAACACCGGAACGCGCGTTTTTATTTTAGCACCGTAAGGGAAAGGTTAAAACTTTATTATTACTTTAAAACGAAAAAAATGTTTTTTGTACCGTACGAAACTAATATTTAAATGAAAATCTGAAATTCAAGGAGTTCTGTCCCATCTTCTTGAACATTATCAAGTAATTACTTTTTTGTTGGGGTCTCCTATCCGAATGCAAAACATTTTTTTGTTTCTTCAGAATTTTAATTTAAAATGTTAAAAGGCTACACCGTCAGCACTCTTCAATTCAGAATTTAATTTCATTTGGAGAACATCAAAGAATCAACAGGAAACACGAGAACTCGAAAGAATTTAACGATTGGAAGAATCCTTAGAACTAAACTAGGTACCTAACTAAGAATTGCGTTTCAATTGGCGAAACGTGAATTAAAATTAAAAGAAAATTTAAATTAAAAGGAATGAACGTTTTTTGTGGTTGTAATAAAGAACAAAAAAAATAATATTGGTGGGTCTGAAAAAAAAGGACATTCGACTTACCCTTAAATTTACCAAATGTCATTCAAAACAGTAATCATGAAAAGTATTGTGTACGCTGTGTAAATTTTTTATAATTAAAAGATACCAAATATCATTTATTAAATGAATTTTGACAATAAAAATTCAATAGTCCATTGTTTTGGCCGAAACACTATGATACTTCAACATTATTATTGTTAAAATTTAAAGCACTATTATAATATCACTTTTGGAAATTTTTGGACCCACGCTGGAGGATGGGACTTACAGAATTAAAATAAACCTTGAACTTGAAGAACTAATTAACCAGGAAACAGTAGTGAGATTGAAGTCTCAACGCCTACGATGGGCTGGCCATGTGGAAAGAATGCCAGAGGGTAGAACACCACAAATTATATCCAGATGGGTGGCTCACGAAAAGAGGCAGACCGAGGAAAAGATAGGCGGATTGCGTGGAACAAGATTGGAAGAAAATGGAAGGAGCTGGAGAATGGAGAGAGATGGCCAGAGACAGAAGTCAGTGGAGGACCGTTGTGGAGGAGGCCAAGTCCCACACCGGGATGTAGCGCCGAGAAATGGTGAATGAATTAATAATATCACAATTATTGTAACACCTGATGATACCAACATCGGTTGGCGAAACAGCTGTCGCGACACTCTCAGTGAATAAAAATAAATTGTGATATTATAACAGTGTTTTAAATTTTAACAGTAATACCAAGAATTGATTTAAGATATTTGTACGTGTGAATTGAGAAAAAGTATTAAAAATATGTACTTTCGAAAAATATGTAATTGACAAATCGTATTTCAACACAGCTACATGATTTCAGGTTTCATCAATTAATAAAATAAAAATTTGAAAGTCTGATGTAAAGTCCTCGAATTCAAGAATTAAAACGTTTATTTACTTTATAAAACTTTGATCTCTCTGATGTTTCCTTGGCAACTAAACTTTCCTACGGAAATCAACTGGCTCTACAAACTCAATATGTTGTAAACATGTCGACTTTTCCGACTTAGGACGGATGTATCTGACTAAATCAGGTTTGCGACAAACGAAGGAGGAATAAAAGCTCTAAAAATAAACAGGATAAATTTCCAGCTAGGGATAAATATAAAGAGTAACCATCCATGACATATTAAATCAACCGTAAATAAAAATATTTTAAGTAATTTACTAACCATCACTCCATTACTTTGCAGGGGTAGACAGAGTTCTTCTTCTTCTTCCTCAGCCTATTCCCGTCCGCTCCCTGATATAAGCCTCTTCTATTCTCCTCCTCTGTCTTTTGCAGACTGCATCCAGGTTATTCCGACGTGTCTGTTCAGACAATCCTTCCACCGTAGTTGCGGCCGCCCTGCACTTCTCTTTGCCGTCCGTGGTCTCCAAGTCAGCAGTCTTCTTGTCCATTTTTCATGTTAGCTTTTGACGACGTGACTTGCCCATTGCCATTTTAGAGTCACCACCCGGTGGATGATGTCAGTGACATTTGTTTTTTCTCTCACTGTATCGTTTCTGTCTCTGTCTCTTAGGCTTATTCCTAACATAGCTCTTTCCAGGGCTCTTTGGGTCACTCGTATTTTCTCGGCACTTTGTTAGGACATAAGTACCAATGTTACAGTTTCAAGACCATAAGTACCAACTGGCAGAACGCAGGCTTCATAGACTTTTCGTTTCAGGTTGATCGGTATTTTCCGGTTTTTAAGGATGTAACCTATGTTTCCGAGAGCTGCCCAGCTCAGTCTAATTCTTCTTTTTAGCTCTGTGGTTTGGTTATCTCGGCCCAATCGAATGTTGAGTCCCAGGTATATACGAGTATATTTTGTTCATTCATACTCATACTCATACTCGTCTTTTTTTTCCATTTCCCGTTGTATACAACTTTTAACCATTCTTCTCTCATTCATTTGTTTCATATATTTAAACCATCTAGGTGATTATTTTTCTTATTTTATTCAGGATGTTATCATCTGTCTTACAATTCTTCATTATTACTACATGTGTCTTTGACACAAATTGAAATAAAAACTGAAAGATATATTATTTAACTATCTTCAAGTAAACATCAAATATCTGTTATAATGGATAGTTATACTCATCAATTAATCATGAGATACTTTACATATTACAATAAATATATACTTATATTCTGAAAGAATTTAATAATTGTTTAATTAGACATATCCTCAGGGAGTAGCAGAGAAGATGGATTGCCACGTTCTAATTACTTTATCATATAACTTTTATCGCCCACAATCATGTAAGCACAAATGCAATTACTAAATAAACCTTTATATTAGTATTAACAAATTTATTTAGTATTCGTTCAAACCAAAAATATAACTAACTAACTAACTAACTAACCATCACGCCGTCTCCCCGAAAGGGTAGGCAGAAAGAATGGACTGCCACAATTATCTTTTCTGACATATTTCTCTCGCTTCCTCAACATTCATACATCGTGTCATGCACGCGCGTCGATTTCTCTGACTCCTCACATGGCCGACATTCAAAATTTGATTTATTTGATCGTGCCACGTTTTCCTCGGTCTTCCTCTATTCCTGGTTCCATTAACATCATTAACATATAATTTTTTTACCATTCTTTCTTCATTCATTCTTTTCATATGTCCAAACCATCTTAATGATCCTTTCATTATTTTGTTCATGACACCATCATTCGCACCGCATTCACTTCTTATATTTTCATTCGACACTCTATCATACACAGAGTATCCACACATTCGTCTAAGAGATCTCATTTCTACTGCATTTATTCTACTTTCATCCTTCTTTTGCCAGTTCCATGCTTCGCTTCCATACATAAGGGTCGGTAGAAGAACACCACTGTGCACTGCCATTCTAGCTTTTTTGGATAGGTTTTTGTTTGCGATGACAACTTTAAGTGCACCATTCACTTTGTTGCCTGCCCCAACCCTTCTTTCAATGTCCCTCTCCACTCGCCCATCTCTTGTTAACATACTACCTAAATACACGAACTCCCTTACTTGCTCCTAATTTTCACCATTCACGCTAATGTTGCAGACTGTCATGGTTTCTTTCTTTTCAAAAATCATTACCTTGGACTTATTAACATTCATCATCAGATCATTTCGCATGCATACCTCATACATACAATTCACCAGGACTTGTAGTTCATGCTCGTTGTCTGCAAGAAGGACAGCGTCATCCGCATACAAGAGACAGCTTACTGACACTCCGCTCATTTTGGCACCTACATCCAACCCTTTCAGCTCTTTCATACATTTGTCCATATACAGATTAAATAACCACGGGGACATTACGCAAACCTGTTTGACACCTTTATTGATATCAAACCAGGCTGTAAGATCTCCATTTATTCTGACACTAGCAGTGCTTTTCCTGTATAGCGACTTAATTGCCGTGATCAGTTTTGTACTTATTCCATATTCAGACAATATTTTCCACAACTTTTCTCTATTAACGTAATAATATGCTTTTTGCAAGTCGACAAATGCACAGAAAAGTTTGCGGTTTTTGGCCAGAAACTTCTCTGTCAATGTACGAAGTCCAAAAATTGGGTCCATACATCCTTTGCCATTCATAAAGGCACCTTGCACATCCCAAACTTTGTCACTCGTCAATTTTCTTACTCTTTCTATTAAAATTCTGCCATAGACTTTACCAACGACACTCAAAAGACTAATAGCTCTGTGGTTTCCACATTCCATACGCGATCCTTTTCCTTATCTCCTTCCTTGTTTCCTTATTTCCGCGATCTCTTCCAAAAATATTTAATAATATAATATTTAATATAAATTCAGTATAAATTATTTGATATAAAATCAAATATGCTTTCATGCGGTGGTACGTATAACATGGTATATGATGATTTGAATGAGAACGGATTTCAGGAATAAGTACTTAGCTAGATATTAAACATAATGACAATAGGGGTGGGTATCATATTTGGTTAATGGAAGGGGGTGGAAATTCCCAAATGTCCTATCAAATACCAAGTCACATTACTTACACAAGCTTTCACGTTTGGCAACATTATAATAATTACGTACGTAACGACAGTTTTCAAGTTTTAATTTATTTTGAAATCATGTATATTTTGAAATCTACGTGAGTCAATAGCCTTAATTTTCTTTAATAAGTCATCATAAATAAATCCCTCAATACCTTATATATTATAAGTATCCTAGATCTTTTTTTCTTGGTAGGCTTTTGCTTCCACAAAAGTTGAATTTTTCCTTAGTGCTGAGGTTGGATATTATTTAATGTTGAGGGGTGGCTTTTAAGGGGATATGGTGGGATGACTTCGAAATTTGAATCTGACTATTCGGGTATGGAGGAGTTATTTTTTTATTGTAGGACAACATGCCGTCACCTGAGAGTATGAAGGTTCCAACTGACAAAAGTAAAAAGCTGAGAAAAATGAAGTAAATGTTTTGTTGGTTTCGGGCGTGTATCTTGGAATCAAAGGGTTTTCTTCCAATTTCCGGAGATTCTTTTACCGAGAAACGTGTATATTTTGTCTGGCAACAGTTGGAATAATAAAGTTCTAAGTTTAAATGAACCTTTCTTCAGTGAATCATGTGTTTTAAATGATCAGATGGAACTTTATTATTTTTGTAACATCAAAATGACGATACTATTACATGTTATTTTTAATTGTACGTATAGATAAGGTTAGAAAGAACCCTTTTTACGAAGAAAAGCCAAATGTGAAAATTTGTTAGTTGGAACCCTCTTACTCTCAGGTGACGATGCAGTGATTGTTTAAACATATAAATATGAACAAACACACAGTTAAATAAGGACATACAAGGTTATCCAACGTTCACCCGAAGCTGTTATAGGACCTAGCGGCGCTTTTTCGTCAGCTACGTTCGCCCGTCCCCTATACATGCGGGACTTACTTTTATAAAGATAGAAAGGACATAAATGATTCCCACTGCTTACCCGAAGCTGTTATAAGCGAACTACGGCTTTCGTCAGCTTCGATCATTCAATTCCTAGGCTCGTTACTCGTCCATGCGGGACTTATGTACGAAAAATTATATGTAGGCAGGGAGGAGTATGGGGGGGTCAGGGATGTCCATGGGTAGAGTTCAAGGTCTTAGGTAGGGAAAAAGGGATGGTGCAAGTGACCATGGGTGAGGGCCGATTGACTCTGGGTACGGGAACGAGTGAGAGGATCTTGACAAACAACCGAACACTTGATAATGCCAACATTGATTGGCGAAACAACAATATAATAAACACAAATCGTACAATATAATAAATAAAAATATGTTATTATAACTGTGATGTAAATTAAACAGTTTTTATTAACAATTTAATAAAACATTCTGAATATATATAAAGATTATTTGCCTTTTTCTTTTTTATATACTTTGTATGTACAACCCTAACTTAAAAAAAAAATTAATATCAGACATGTTTCGGACAACCGATCCTTCCTCAGTGATTTTATAAAGATACACATTTAAAATATTATTAAATTGATTACAAATAGGATCAGTTTTGACAGATGTTATAAATCTTTATAACATCTGTCAAAACTGATCATATTTGTAAACAATTTTATAATATTTTAAATATGTA
This sequence comes from Lepidostoma basale, assembly GCA_022606425.2. Taxonomy (NCBI): domain Eukaryota; kingdom Metazoa; phylum Arthropoda; class Insecta; order Trichoptera; family Lepidostomatidae; genus Lepidostoma; species Lepidostoma basale. Next base: position 778,392 of record JAHDVF020000880.1, read on the forward strand.
TATTTATAATATCACTGAGGAAGGACCGGTTGTCCAAAACATGTCTAATATTTTTTATTTATTATTGTTTAAAAGTTAGTGTTGTATAAAAAAGTATATAAAAAAGAAAAAGACAAATAAAACATCTACAACACAAAGTATGGCGAACAATGAAGAAATATCAAAGATTATCTGTAGGTATTTAAAATATTTTAGCTACATCTACAAAAAAGTCATTCAAGTATGTTTTTTTTACTAAGAGTTACGCGATTTTTTTATTAGCATGTATAAAAGAATGTAAAGGAAATATAATAAGCTTGCAAGGCAGAAAAAAATGAGAGAGAAGCGAAAACATTTTTTCTATTTATTTTAAAATTCCCAACTTCTGTATCTCGTTAAAGTCGTCATTTTTCTTAATATAGTATTTTTGAATGACATCTCCGAAAGCAATTTATTTATATTAAGCTAAAACACGAGGGCCTTTAGGGCACAATTAAAATATCTGCTCGCTCTTCATTCCAAAATTACCATATATTTTTTTCATCTAATGTTTATTATGTAAAAGAATTCATGTGCGTAAAACGAAAGGTAATTTGTGTTTTCATGGAATGAATATTTTAATTTTATTAGTACTAATATTTTTAAAACATTATCCTAAACTATACTGGTTCTGATTTTGAAAATTTGGTTTGGTTCATGTGGTGCTCCCGTAAATTTGGAGATATTTCGTGTATAAGTGAACTGTTTTGAAGCTGCATAGAGTGCGCATTCAGACCTTTACATGTGATTGAAAATGCTGCATACTTCTTATATAGTAAACACATATATTAACAAATATATAAGGTATATAAGGTGTAAATAGCGATGTAATATAGTTATCACCGTGGATAATACGGTTTATTTCTGTAGTTACGCTCGTACGCGTATCGAATCGTGAATGAAATTTGATTTCACAACCAACAAAGATAACGAGATACTCGCGAAATTAAACTATCCGAAGACAGGCTGCTGTGGGAGTATTGAAACTATTAAATTGGAATAGTTTGTCAGTAGTTTGGGAGACAATACTTCAACCCAGAGGTGAATTGAGATAACTCCACCAAAGTCGTTTAGTACAGCTGAGTATATTTTTACGGTCGGTAGCACAATGCTTTTTGGGATCTCAGTGTTTCTGAGAGAGAAATATCATCATCAGCCGCATGTCATTCATTGCTGAATGTAGGCCTCTCCCAAAGCATGCCACCGCCCCCCATCCATTGCCGCTCCCTCCATCCATGTCCAGCAATCCTCTTTAGATCGTCGGTCCAGCGGGAAGGGGGAAGAGAGAGAAATAAAGAACAAAGAAATTAAGAATACATTTTCTACCGCATATGTATGTATAACCCTGAAGATGGAGACTGCAATGATCTTAGAAACGTCAGTCGAGGAAGACAAATTATACGGATTCAACTAAGATCCCAAAAAAAAAATTAAATATCGTATGTATCACGTGAAATCCTAGCAAAGGCTGGTAATATTATATATTTTAGCTGAATACTCGTATAACAGTTCAAAATAAGCTGATGTTAAAATTTCTGCAATTTTTTGATTCAAGTGTCTTCGTAGTTTTAAATAAATAAATTTATAGAAGCGTCTTGTAAGAAAATAAAATAATCAGCTGTTTGTCGTCCACTGCTGAATGTAGGTCTCTCAAAGCACGTTCAATGTCCCCTATTTATTGTAACTCTCATTCATGCATATCCAGTAATCCGTTGTATAATTTCGTTAGTCCAGCGGGCAGGGGGACGTCCAACTCTATGGAATCCTGTGCAATTCTAATCAATAACCCGTCTTTCCCGTCAGCTGTAGTTCTCTATCAAAAATGTCCAGCCCACCGCTATTTCAGCCCGCATGTCCTCAGAGCTACCTCAGTAACCTTGGTTTGTTGTAGAATACATTCATTTCTGATTCTGTCCTTCTAGGTTATTTCATGCATGGCTCTTTCCATAACGCGCTGGGCGACCTGGAACTTGTACACTTTATCCCTTGTTTGTATTCTACGCAACCTACGCAAACGTTTATTAGATGAATTCCTTATATAATACAGATTTGTTTATCAACTGTGTATTTTCTTTTGATGTTGTATTGCTATGTGTGTATGGCGGGACATTGAGGGAGAGTAACGTAGCTTAAATGTGGTCTGGGTCCCCCTTACTTGCAAATATACATATATTTTTTTTTTAAACGTAAGTCCAGCATGGACATGGACGGGCCTAGGGAGTGCACGAGTGAAGCTGACGAAAGGGGCCACTGCGCTTATAACAGCTTCGGGTAAGCGGAGGGAGCCCTCTATGAAAATAAAATATGAATTCCTCTTGCAAATAGTGGTTAAGACTTGTATAAGTTGACTTATTTAGGATGTTAACAAAGCAAACGCACTTGTATATATTTTTTTTGTAGATCTCGCTTTGATAAAGTAATCCGCGAGAACTCGGTTGCCACATGGTTGCCGCACTTTACATTTAACTGACAGCCGGTATATACGAGTAATAATGTAGGTAGGTCGGAATGTCGGTAGATGAGAGTTTGTAGATATCTGAGTTAACGCAATGTTCCGCTTCAGACATGACAGAGGCCAAGTGAAGGTGGAAATATATTCAATAATTAGTCGCGGGAAATGAGTTGAATTAACTTTTCAGTTAGCTTTTGTTTGTAACATGTTTGTGAAACTTTTAAAATTAATGGAACAATTTATAATGGGAAGCAAAATGATTTTTAAACTAATCATGGCTGAAAATTTTGTACATAAATTATTAAAAGGAAAAATTACATATTTTTGTTAATAATTAAAAAATCGACAACTGTGATTTCAAACGTTATATGGTATTCAATAAATTAAATTAATAATAAACACATATAGCATTTTTAAATCTGTAATATTAATGTGTATTTTCTGGTTTTCGTAAATGTAGGATGTATTTTGTTATTTGAATTAATTAACTTTTTGTATGAAAATTTATTACTAAAAAACAATTTATCAAGGATTATATTGATAAAATTGAGACTTATTTAAATGTGATTAAAGGAAATTATATGAAATATAAAATGCAATCATGTTTAAGAAATATTAATGTTAACTAAATGATTTTACTCAAATCTCTTGATGAAAGTTCATTTTAAATTAAAATTAAATAAAACTATGTTTTTTTTAAACTACTCGCATTTCCACTTTTGTCGTTATTTTGACAGGGATCGGTTTCGCTAGGCTCCCTGGCATCTCACCGCGGGTCTGTCGATGTCAGCGATCCTTAAATACCGGTCGCTGTCGAAATAAAGACAAAAGTGGAAGTTAATTCTTCATATAAAGCACTCAGTTTGTGGTTAGACATTTAAAATAATTATATATAATATAATAAATAAAACAACTTTGTATTTACCACGGTAGGGTAACCCTATCGTGGTTAAATACAAAGTTGTTTTATTTATATAATTATTTAAAAGTGGAAGTAGTTAAACAAACATCGTTTTATTTAATTATCAAATATTTACGTATTTTTTATCTACAAAAATACTTTCCTTTACTACTAAAAACAAACTGTTCTTAATTTAAATTAAGGATTAATTGGATTTTATCTTTTATGCTATACTTTTCATGAGTAAACCGTGAAAATAATAAATGGTACTCTCTTCAAGTTCGAATATTATACCAGAAATCTATTGTAATTCAATTTACGTCCAGATAAGGGATCAGATGTCCCAAAGATATACAAATCGTGGAAATGTTTTATGCAAACAACCTTGTCAAGGAGAGTCTCTATTAAATTTGTCGTTTTCCCCAGAACAAAAGGACGCCAGCGCCGACACGCCAGCCGCCGCGACGCTTTGTTTAACGACGTCGGCCGACGTCAAGTTCTATACGGATTTCGTCATGTCAACTAGTATTCCCACTACAAATGTTAACAATCGCCTTTGCAAGTGTGTAGCGGCTATCTAAAGGCCTACTCGCAGTAACGTGACACGAAAACGTATTATTTTATCGTGTTTCATATTAACCTTTGAGACTACAAAATGGGGCACATAAGTATGATAAAAAAAAACTATATAGGTTGATTGTAAGATATTAACTTGATTGATAAACATATATAATATGCTATATTTTCTTATATACAATTGTTAACACAGATTAAATTAAAGAAATTAATTTTATTTAAATTAAATATTCTTAATGATGAAACAAGACCAAGTCAATAGGGGTATTAATTACGTTCTTCATTAAATATCCTGTGTTTTACCAGTGTTCACTTATGGAGGCGTACGTCCAGGAATTGACGGTAAAAACAGGCTGAAAAAGAAAGAAAATAAGATATTATATGGATTAAATTTAATAAAAAAAATTGAAAAAGGAGAATGGCTTTGCAAGGCTTAACCAATTTGTCACAAGTATTTATAAACTAACTAACTAACTAACCATCACACCGTCTCCCCGAAGGGGTAGGCAGAAATAATAGACTGCCAGACTTTTCTTTCCTGACATATTTCTCTCGCTTCCTCAACATTCATACATCGTGTCATACACGCGCGTCGATTTCTCTGACTCCTCACATGGTCGACATTCAATATTTGATTTATTTGATCGTGCCACGTTTTCTTCGGTCTTCCTCTATTTCTGGTTCCATTTACATCGTTAATATATAATTTTTTTACTATTCTTTCTTCATTCATTCTTTCCATATGTCCAAACCATATAGTAGTAATTATATTTCTATATAAATAAAAATCTCTAAAAATCCAATAAAACAATCGCGTTTATATTACATTATAGAAATATTTACTTTATTAACTTTGGGATGGGTGAATGAGATTTGAAAACGTCTTAGCAATGCGGAATAGGTTATTTCCATAAAATAAAACTTCTACAAAATACATGTTTTAATTTATATATGTAATATATATTTACCAATATTTAATGAGAAGAATAAATAAAACCGGACATTGATAGAAATATCACAAAAAATCCTATCCTTCGTGATAATGTAATAATAATAAATTGTACAAATATTTCATTTTGCGTAGTTTTAGAGTATAAAAATGTTTAAATTAAAATATATAGCGCTTTTCTGTTTTCATTTTATTGACATTGAATTAACAAACATACCTGCTGGTAATATGTAGATGATATGATATTTTTATGCAATTTTCTATTTGCCCACAAAAAATTAAGAAACATCATTTTTATTTGTCTTTTTCTTTTTTCATATACTTTGTATATACAACACTATTAAAATTACATATCAGATATGTTTCGGACAACCAGTCCTTCTTCAGTGATAAATATTATAAAGATACATATTTTAAATATTATAAAATTGTTCAAGTCAAACAATTTTATAATATTTTAAATATGAATCTTTATAACATGTATTACTGAAGAAGGACTGGTTATCCGAAACATATCTGATATGTTATTTTAATAGTGTTGTATATACAAAGTATATAAAAAAGAAAAAGACAAATAAAACATCTTCAACACAAAGTATGGCGAATACATAATAGAAAAAAACATTATTTTTATTTACTAAAGCTTCCGAAAGTATCCAAATGAATACATAACCCTGAATTCACTTCCATTAAACTATTCCGTTCAAATGATTCCTTTGTCTAAATGTTCCATATTATTTGAATAGGTGGTGATAAGGCCAACCGTCTACCTGTTTATACATATACGCAGATAAAGCTAACCTCCTTAACCCTGCTTACGCTGTGATAATTATTATCTATGTCACAGCACAAAGCCAGCAAAAATATGTATGTAACAAGTATCCATTAACCGATGTTTATTATATAATTCCTACGATGGCTCAGATTTGCTTTTAAAAAGGTAGATTTGGGCCCAAGGACGAACCGTATTGTGCCATAAGCGGAAAGTGATAATTTTACGAACTTAGGACCCGGTTTGATGAGCGTGGGATGTTCACAATTAGCATCGGTTGATTGAGTTGACGTTTTATTATTGGACGCGGAATGGCAGTTTAAAATAATTGGAAACCCTGTTGTTCCCAAAGTAAATAAATACCAAACGAACAATTGATGTTCACCGTTATAATAAACTGTTTAAGGCATTTGTAGAATTTATTAATTTAACGATTATAGTTATATAACTTTTAATAAAGTTATTGAACGCTAAGACACAGTAAAATTCTATAGTAATATACTAAGGAAATTGAAAATAACAATGTTTAATCCACTAATTATTAAAAAAAATATTAAAAAACACCGAGCTTTAATTATTCCAATGTTAGATATTAATTTCAAATCTGAAATTAATATCATAAAACAAATTGCTTTTAATAATGGATACAGCCCTGAACTTATTGATACATATATTCACACCCTCAAAACACTAGTTTCTCATTCAGACGTTTTTTTTTATATATTGATGGCTTATCCAACAAAATCAAAAAATCACTTTACATCAAACCAGTATCTCACACACAAAACACTATTGGCCAACTCCTTTTAAATTCTAAACCAAAAACAGATATTTGGCAAAAAAGTGGTGTATATAAAATTAAATGTAAATATTGTGATGCTTTTTACATAGGAAAAACAAATCGAACAATTAAAACACGTATCAACGAACACAAACAAGCTTTCACCAAACATATGATTTTTTCTGAGATGGCAAACCATTGTATTGAATTTGACCATAGTTTTGATAAAAATGGCACAAAATTTCTACACAGTAAACAATAGCAATAAATTAAACAAACTTGAAAATTTGATAATCCTCAAGTCGGTGAAATTGGATGAAAACATAATTAATAATCAGATTCCTCCTTTTACTCCTTTCTCCTTAAATACTTTGTCTACATTTAATCTCCCAAGCTCCCATTCCCAATCAAATGCAAATTAATCATTTATTAAGTTCTATATAAATTATGTCTTTTCAAATGTAAGTTTTTTCTAAATTAATACATTTTATACATACATATTTTTTTAAACTAACTAACTAACTAACCATCACGCCGTCTCCCCGAAGGGGTAGGCAGAAAGAATGGACTGCCACACCTTTCTTTCCTGACATATTTCTCTCGCTTCCTCAACATTCATACATCGTGTCATTCACGCGCGTCGATTTCTCTGACTCCTCACATGGCCGACATTCAATATTTGATTTATTTGATCGTGCCACATTTTCCTCGGTCTTCCTCTATTTCTGGTACCATTTACATCATTAACATATAATTTTTTTACCATTCTTTCTTCATTAATTCTTTCCATATGTCCAAACCATCTTAATGATCCTTTCATTATTTTTTTATATATATTTTTTATATTATCATCATGTATTATTATTATTTAATATTATTTATAAGTTCTTATTGATAAAAAAGAATTATTAGTACTAACAAATAGCCCAGGTTAATTTTTAAATTTGAATTATTGTATTGAATTTTAAATGCGTTTTTATATTAGTCTTTTATGAGTATTGTTTAGTTTTCATTAAATTTTTACACCTGAAGATGGAGGTATCCTCCGAAACATGTCATGTTTTTTAAATATTTTTTAAAATAATAATTGGATTAAACAAAGTTATTTTCAATTTCCAAAGTATATTACTTTTAATAAAGAAATAGAAAAAAAATCTGTAAAGTTTTGGCCTTGTATATAATGAGCACAAAGCTGATTAAAGCGATTCCATGCCTTTATGAAGTATGTCAGAGCGAACGAGACTTTAACATATAAATTAGATTTCAATAAAGACGACCTTCCATGCAGAGTAGAAAGACATATGACTGCCACAACGAAGGTTTCGTATTCGATTCATGTCGATGACAGTGTGATTATTTGTCTTAAGTCTAGTGCAGAATTCACGCAAAAATAAAATGGCGATAGATTACCTAGCTATCACATTCATGATGATCAATGTGATAGCTTTACTTGTTGCATCAATTTGGCTCGCGCTGTAATGACGTAAAGAGCGATTCAACAAAATTTTAATAATAATAATAATACTTCAACATCTCGTTAATTTGGAACTCTGTTATTTATTTTGAATAGAATTTATTTATCACAATTTATTTATTTACACAATTCTATGAAATGGTCGTGACAGTTGTTTTTAATACCAGATGGTGAACCATCATTGGTTGCTTAAAAAGCTCTCGTGAAAATTTCATAGAATTTAAAGAAACAAATAACATTGTTGCTGTCAAATAAATTCATCCGGAATATATCGATTTTCTCTAAGATTGTTGAGTTTTCTAAGAATGCCGTATTGATTCTGAAGAAACTGTACTAATCCATTCTTATTTGCTAACCATTAAGTTCCTAGTAGTCTTTAGATGAATACGCAGATTTACAAAATTCCTTATGAAAGAAGAACTCAGAAATCTTAAAGTAACATTGATTTTATTTTCGATAACAGCTTTTAAGCAGAGAATAATGAAAAAAAAAGTATTTTCCGTAACATTTTTTATATTTATTAAGACGTAAACATATATAAATAAACCCCCGAAGCGATGATAAAAAGTGTTGTTGAATTTAAAACAAAAATATTATTTATTGAATATGGGGTCTCGATTCCAACAAATAGGTTATACATACACGTATAAATTATTTAAATAACACACTAACCATCACGCCGTCTCCTCGAAGGGATAGTCGGGAAGAACGGACAGCAACGCCGTTCTTTCCTGATGTACTTCTCTCGACAACATTCATACATAGTGTCGTGCACGTAAGTTGTTTTCTTCCACCCTTGACACGGCCGACATTATTTGATAGATTTGATCATGATACATTTTTCTCGGTTATCATTCGGTCTTCCTCTATTTCCTGTTCCGATCAGATCGAATATCGTTAACTAATACATAATTAATCATTCTGTTTTCATTCATTTTTCCGCGTTTAAATCATTATAAATAATTTGTGTATTTTGTTTTAATTAATTAAAGTATTCATTTTGTTAATATCACTTGCATTGCATTCAATTCTTATATTTTTATTTGACTTTCTAATATATACATATTTATTACATCCTTCATCTTCATTAACTTCATCTAAGAGATCTGAATTCTATAATATTACGTATACTCTTCTAAATTTTTCATAATATTTAATTATTGTTAACCAACTTACTAACTCAGGATACTTGAAGAATTCAATTTGGAAAAACCCTGACATGAAGATCAGCAGCAAAGTGAGAATCTATAAGACTTGTGTGCGACCCATCATGACGTATGGAATCGAGTGCAGGGCGGACATCCAAATCACAAAAAAACGCACCCAGAGTGTCAGAAATGAAGCCGCTCAGAAATATATCTGGCAAGACACTGCAAGAGAGGATAAGGAATACACGGATAAGGAAAATATGCAAAGTCGAGGATGTCGTTAGGTGGGGAAGGCAAAGGAGAAGATACTGGTATGCATACGTGAGGAGAATGGATCCATCCAGACTCTCCCCTTTATTGCGTGACACGGCCAGCGCCATGGTAGACGACCCCCCGGCAGACCACCAAAGAGATGGATCGACAGCTGGGAGTCAACTTCGCAGGAGGCCAATTCCTCTTAAGAAACAGGCCACTAGGCCTACACTAAGAATAAGGAGACGAGAAGAGAACTAACTAACCATCACGACGTCTTCACGAATGAGTCGCAATGGGGTCACATTCCTGATATATTTCTCTAGTTTCCTCAACATTCATACATCATGTAATGCACGCACGTCAATTTCTCTGACTCCCCAGGTGGTTATATTCAATATTTGATTTATTTAATCGTGTCACGTATTCCTCGATCTTTCGTATTTTTTGTTCCATTTTGTTAAAGAACGAAAATATTACACTTTGCTGCAAACGAATCCCTTGGATTGATACTTATTTATTTATTAAAAATATTTATTTATTTATTATTTGTATGACTTACAGTTAAACCGGTAGGTATAACAAGCCAATACTTAAACAATACTAGACATTCACTGGGGTTAAATAAGTTTGTCAAAAAATTCGGATATCAACCAAACTCAACATCGATGTAAACACGGTAAAAGTTAATAATAATGACGATTTATGAGATATAATCATTCATTTCAATTAATTTTATCTGTCCATTAAAACAAATGAATATAACTTTCAATTGTTTTCACCAGGATTCAATTGTTTTCAATATGATTTTTACTACTCACCCTCGTCGTGCATTTCCGCTGCTCCAGAACAATCGAAATCCATTTCCAATAAAATTGGAAACGTTTTATTGGAAGTCGATACATTTTTTCCGTCGTGATTTCCGCGCGGTGAGATTTCTGGATCTCTGAAATCAGAACATCATTATTAGAAAATACAAAATTCTATTTGAAAATCACATTATCAAAGTCAAATAAAGAAAATCCCATATACTCGTACGTTTATAAAACGATTACATGTTTTGGGAAATTATTCCTCTTTGACGATTGATTTTAATGAACATATTTTATTAATACGAATAAAAACGTCCGTTTTCTAGAAGTTTTATTATATTTTATGGGAATGACATGTTTCGCCCTTCTAAGGCATTGTCAAATATCATTTGATAATGCCTTAGAAGGCCGAAACATGTCATTTCCATAAAATATAATAAGACTTCTAGAAAACTGACTTTTTCATTCGTATTAATTATTTAATATGGAGTTTTACATCATTGTTCAAGAAACAATAAATAACATATTTTATATCAAATACGACATTTCTAGAAGTTTTATTATATTTTATGGGATAGATATGTTTCAAGTTGCTAAGGCATTCACAAACGTAGCTTTTTGTTTAATACTTCTTTATGGTTGCGAGTCTTGGACTATGCGAACTTCAGAGAGGTTCAAAATTGATGCTTTCGAGATGTGGTGCTGGCGACGAATGCTGCGTATACCCTGTACGTCAAGAATAACAAACCAGTCAATCATTGACCAGCTGGATATCAAGGCAAGACTCTCACGGATTTGCTCTCAGAGAGTGCTGACATATTTTGGATACATAGCCCGAAGAGATCTGGACAACCTTGAAAGGCTCATAATCATGGGCAAAGTGGAGGGAAGGCGACCACAGGGACGATCACCGAGTTGCTGGTCCGATCAAATCAAGGCTCTGACTGGTCTTTCATTGCAGCCTGGAGACTGACGGGTGACAGGAGCGCATGGCGTGTCATTGTCAATGGTTTACAGAATGGACACGACCCTCAATTATGAGGAATACGACTGAGAAGAAGAAGTTTAATACTCGAGTTATATTCCCGAGTTAATAGAGCAGAAAAAAGGTTGAAGATGTGGATTTATATATTATTAACAATCATCATCGGCTGTCCCTCATGTCTGAGGAAGATTATCCTTCACGGTTGTGGGTCTGCATGTGACTGAAAAACCCAATCCTGGACCCACACATTCTGGGGGTTTTGGGGCAGGGAAAGGTGCTGGTAGTGGAGCCGTCACCATCTCTGGGTGGTCTCTTATTTCTCCTCCTCTCTGTGGCGTCGTCTCTGCGCTGTGATTCAAAATCCTCAAATTTATGTGCTGTTATTCTCGACCAAGGTCTGTCTTCTACTTTCTTTTCAGAGTAATCGCAATCAATGTTAGTCTTTTGGAGGTTTACTTTTAGGGAGTCTTTGAAACTAAGTATATAATTTTCCTTGGGAGTCTTGTTTTAGGCATTCTGATGACGTGACCAGCCCAGCACAGTTGTCTCTGAATGATGTCAACTTCAATACTAGACCTTGACCTCAGTAAGTATGCTGTCATTTGTCCGCTAGTCCTGCTATTTATTAACAATACTTTATAGATAAATCCCCCGATAATTGAAAAGCAATATCTGGAACGTATTAATGATTTTAATGACTTATGTATACAATGCATACATGATTAAAGTATACTAAAAGGTAGTTTTGATTGACGTTATATAAATCAGAAAGGTGCTTAAGGTAGATCAAAATGTAATTTTTCTTATGAAAACATGTTTTAACATTAATTTACAAAGTTTAATTTATTTTGTGGGCGTTGGACGATCGAAGTGTGTGCGGGAGATGCTTATTGGTGGCGATGAGGTTCGCAACCCATCACACCGCGTCTCCCGCGGGGGCGAAAAGAGAAGGATGACGTGCCGCGTCGGTTAAAGTGTGGCAGTCTATTATTTCTGCCTATCACTTCGGAAGACGGCGTGATGGTTAGTTAGTTAGTTAGTAAATGTTCATTATTTTAAATATATGAACAAATATTAAACAAAAATAGTTTTATGATGTCGTAGCAAGGCGAAACAAGTCATTCGCAAAAAATATATTATACAATAATGTAATAAAACTTGTTGAAATCAGACATTTAAATTTAAATTTATTATTTTTTTTGGATTTTTTTTAATCATTATTATAGAAACAATAAATATTATGTTGTATTTAAACCACGTGCTTCATTGTCTAATGGTTAAGAATAAAAACGAATGAATACATACAATATTTACAAGAATACGTACGTAAATGCATGAAATAATACTTAATATTCGAATCATCGAGACGTCTCCCGAGTAAGAACGTTCCGACACAAAACATGTCGTATGTGTTAAATTTAGTATCCTTATTGATTTTATGTCAAAGCAAAAGTAACTACCTCCATGATATGCGAATTGTGGAGAAAATTTGGAAATTAGCATACCCAAATGTGGGGATTAATGGGAGCCAGTACGCTGCGAAGAAAAACAGATTAAGCCGATAACCCACTGATGATCACGTATTATACGCAGTGCTGCTTCTTCTTATTGTGAACTGCATCGTATATACGAGTATTATATAGGAAGCTTATAGGTAGTTTAGATTTTATTTAGATATCGTCATATTTAAAATCCATACTGGAAATGAACCTTTTCAGTCATGTTCTCACTTGTTTTTCTTATAGATTTATAAAATTTATATGTATAAAATAATAAAACACTTTATATTTAACTACGGTATGGTTATAATAATTGATACCACCTCGTTTCGGCAACATATTCAAGTCAAACAAGCCACAATTAAAAAAATAAAAGTGCTGGACTATTTTTTTTGTTATTCATAGGGATTTAGAGCAGTCCCACCGCTTTCCCGAAGGTGTTATAGGCGGACGTCGCCTTTCGTCAGCTTCGCTCTATCAATCCCTAGGCCCGTACCTCGTTATTGGGGTTTGGTGATAAAAAAAAAACAAATAAGTGGGACCCAGACCACTTTTAAACTACTCATTTCCTCTATGCCCCGCCAAAATGTAAATTTATTTAATAAATAGAATACAGAAAAATAAAATTTTAAGCAAAAACAGAGCTACTAAAAACTATCTTACGAGTACATAACAGCGGGAGGTGCTGGATTAGTGTGTGTTACCTGTGATGACATATGGATGTGAGACATGGACGTTAACTAAAGAAGCAATGCAGAAAATCATAGTTGCACAACGGGCCATGGAAAGATCCATGTTGGGTATCTCGCTTAGAGACCATATACCCAACGTGGAGACTAGAAGACGCATCAGGGTCACTGATGTAGGGATACGCATTGCGAGGATGAAGTGGCAGTGGGCTGGTCATGTGTGTCGACGGGATGATGGAAGATGAAGCCAGAGGGTTGCTGAATGAAGGTCAAGGTTGGGCCGGAGAAGTGTCGGGAGACAGCCAACCAGGTGAAGCGATGATATTGTTCGGACGGCGGGAAGGGCCTAGAGAACACTGGCGAGAGACCAAGAGAGATGGCGTGGGGGTGGAGAGGCTTACGTCTATCAGTGGATGGAGCAAACTTCATGAGGGCAGTATAACAACGTATAATGACAAGTTGTTATAGTGCCCTGATGCGACTTGGGTCCAAGCGAAATTAGTTGGCATCAATTATACCATCATCAATTATTGACATCTATTTTACCCATGGAAAATACAAAGTGTTTTATTATTTTATGTATGTAAGTTTAAAATGTCTAACCACAAAGTGAGTAAATATTTCTAAAATCTTCCCTTTTTACCATCTTGTCGTTATTCGAATGCCTTATAAAAATGATTTTTACAAAACTTTATTACATTCTTCATAAAAATGTTTCGGACGGTGCTCACCTTTCTTCATTTGAAACATTTTATCAATATGACGATTCAGAAGTTTATACATTACTTATGTAATGTGTGTTGGTGGTTTTAAATCTAGAGGTAAATGAAATTGTTATTAATTATAACTTAAAGTTAAGAACATTAGGAATATATAAAAATGTTATTGAGTTTATTTATTTGTATCTTTATTGAAATTCTTAATTTTAAAAATGTCATTTACTCTAATAATTTAATATGTAACAATCGAATTTATCAAAAGATGAATACTTGTATGCGTTATATTTACGGATTGGATCATGCGTTATATTTACGGATTGGATCACAATGCGAACTCGGCTTAAGCGTGTTTACAATGGAGCTTTCTGCGTCAGATACATCGTGTATTGTGTACTCCGTAACCCGAAGTTGAAGGATTAATCATCGTTATTGGCAGTAGATATTAAAGTATTAATTTGTCACTCCAGTAATAAAATGAAAAATTCCCCTGTTTTAATGATATACTCGTACCGTTCTGATTAAGTAATTTGACATTATTCAAATCCGATTGGTTTTGTGTTTCAATTTATTCTCTTTATTTATTGGAATACGATGGTTTTAGGTATTTGAACGGGTAACATTTTTTAAAGCATTATTTAAGAACAATGGATTTTTTTATTAATTACGAAAAAGGAATAATATATTAAGTTAAATTTTTTAATTATATCTCAATAGAGACGAAGAAACAAACTGGAAACTGACTATGGATGATCAAGGTGTTTACAGGACTTATGACCTGTCATTGGTTGGGTTAAGCGCACGCTTTATGTAATTACATTATGGAATGGGGAATGTTGTAATTACATAAAGCGTGCGCTTAACCCAACCAATGACAGGTCATAAGTCCTGTAAACACCTTGATCATCCATAGTCAGTTTCCAGTTTGTTTCTTCGTCTCTATTGAGATATAATTAAAAAATTTAAATTAACCACCCACAGGTGAAAATCCAGGATTCGTATACAGATATAAGTATACATTTCACAAATATTAATATATTAAGTTAATGAAAACAATTGAAACACAATAAAATATAATAAAGTTTGTTATTTTCTTTTTTAAATAATCAAAAACAGCATTAGTTATATTACCACTTTACTCTAAAAGCGGTTAAAAATACTTTTAATATTAGTATTTTAATGTAGATCTTCTACTTTATTAAAAATAATAAATAAAAGCTGCCGTAACCGGTAACGTCAAGAAGGTCTCTTGCATGCCATAATGGAGGGTATGACCGAGGGGACAAACTCTAGGGGACGCTCATGCCGAGAGTACCTGGAGGACCTGTTGGCGGACGTGCGCTGCTCATCATATGCAGATTTCAAAAGAGCCGCACAAGACAGGGAAGAATGGAAGAGAAGAATAGAAGAAATTGCTGCAAACCAATCCCAGGATTGAAACTTTCTAACTAACTAACCGGTAGAAGATACAAACATCAGTGGATTTTAACTAAATATACACCATAAAATTATTCTTTACAATTTATTTTCTTCTTCTTCTTTTTCCTTGTTGTAGCCCAATGTGATCTGTTCTCCACAACACCCAGAAAGAGACAACGACACAACGACAACGCAAGAACTTCAAAATGTTATCACAGAAATGATTTAAATTGATATTGGAACAAAAGTTATAAATGTTCCAAAAAAATTACAAAAACGTATTTTTAATAGCTGTCAAAACTCTCTATATAAACGAAAAACAGATATAAAATATAGAAAGAAATATTGATCATTAAATCACGAGATGAAAGATAATGTATTGTTTGAGCAAACATAAAGCTTTCATTTGATCTTTAAACATTTACTAAGTAATATTAATATATGTTTCTAGCTCTTACCTTCGGAAACTGTTCTCCTTCCACTCCGTGAGATCTATCCCTTCGTGGAAGGGCATACACTGTACGATGATTGATTCCGAGTACGGAAATACCTTGGAAAAATATTCCCTCATTTTTTCCTTTGTAATTTGTGAAGATGGGATCCTAATGTAGTGAACAGGTACACCTGAAAAAAATATGTAATCAGTTAAGATATTCCATGAGTCTTACAAATCCGGGTTCTTAAAATTTGAACTGTAATTAATTCATTTTATATTTATATCAGAAGAAAGTGTTCTTATATTTTTTATGTAATAAAAATACAATAAATCCTATAATTCTAATAATACTATACATTTGTATTGATTAATATGTATTAAAAACCTGTATAAAATAATCCATTAACATATCAATGTTACCAATTAACTGCAATGTTTATTTATATTTTTGTGTATTAACATTATTTTATAAATGCTTTAGTAAGGCGTTCAAAACATAAACATACTATTGAAAAAATATTTTTATTTATTTTAGTGTGCTTCCACTTGTGTTTATCGTCGACCGGTTTCGGCAGCTTGCTGCCATCTTCTGGTAAGCTGCCGAAACCGGTCGACGATAAACACAAGTGGAAGCACACTAAATATACAATAATGACATTCTGTTATTTATTGTTTCGGCATTCACTTTGTGGTAGGACATGATTAAATTGTAAATAAAACCCTTGTTTTTCACCACTTGAGTATTATAAATATTGATAATACTCAAGTGGTGAAAAACAAGTGTTTTATTTACAATGACATTTTGTATAATTTTTTTTTTCATTATTTAAAATGAACTTCTACAAAGAAATTTCAAATAAAAATATTTCCCATTTGTATAATTTTTATTAGCCACATAGGTTATAATGTGAAATTAAGACATTTTAACTGAAATTCCAAAATCATGATTTTTTTATGAATTTAAGAATTATCTTCTTCTTCTTCCTCGTGATCTAGGTCGCATGACTGGGATGACGGATTTTTGAAATTTTATGAAATGATTTATAAGATTTCTGGTATTTCAAAAGATGAAAGCGACTTCTTTACGTACTCGTATCTACGTATGAATGTAAATTATAATTTTCAATAAATCGAACTTCCAATAGTTTTATCCTTTTGAAGGAAATTGATATGTCTTAAAGGTTGTAGACCTTCTAAATACCCCGATAATGAAGGACCTTCATGTCAAGATCAATACTAAACATGCTAATAAAATTGGAAATAACCGTGTTTTTACTGAAATATACTAATTAATATAATGTTTATTTGTTAAATATATACAGTATAAGAAAGACACGTTTAAGATCCCAGCATTAATTATATTATAGTAATTTTTTGACAGATTTTAAAAATTGCTATTTTCATCATGATAAAATTTACTGTTCATTTAGAAGTGACCGAATTCAGCTTCTATCTGATCGGAAACAGGAAAAGAATATAAACTAAGAAATACAGATTAGAAAATGTATGTGAGGTACCGAAATTGGACGAAACTAGAAGAAAACTAACTAACTAACTAACCATCACGCCGTCTCCCCGAAGGGGTAGGCAGAAAGAATGGACTGCCACACCTTTCTTTCCTGACATATTTCTCTCGCTTCCTCAACATTCATACATCGTGTCATGCACGCGCGTCGATTTCTCTGACTCCTCACATGGCCGACATTCAATATTTGATTTATTTGATCGTGCCACGTTTTCCTCGGTCTTCCTCTATTTCTGGTTCCATTTACATCATTAACATATAATTTTTTTACCATTCTTTCTTCATTCATTCTTTCCATATGTCCAAACCATCTTAATGATCCTTTCATTATTTTGTTCATGACACCATCATTCGCACCGCATTCACTTCTTATATTTTCATTCGACACTCTATCATAACAGAATATCCACACATTCGTCTAAGAGATCTCATTCTACTGCATTTATTCTACTTTCATCCTTCTTTTGCCAGTTCCATGCTTCGCTTCCATACATAAGGGTCGGTAGAAGAACACCATTGTGCACTGCCATTCTAGCTTTTTTGGATAGGTTTTTGTTTGCGATGACAACTTTAAGTGCACCATTCACTTTGTTGCCTGCCCCAACCCTTCTTTCAATATCCCTCTCCACTCTCCCATCTCTTGTAAACATACTACCTAAATACACAAACTCAACTTCTTGCTCCAAGTTTTCACCATTCACGCTAATGTTGCAGACTGTCGTGGTTTCTTCCTTTTCAAAAATCATTACCTTGGACTTATTAACATTCATCATCAGATCATTTCACATGCATACCTCATACATACAATTCACCAGGACTTGTAGTTCATGCTCGTTGTCAGCAAGTAGGACAGCGTCATCCGCATACAAGAGACAGCTTACTGACACTCCGCTCATTTTGGCACCTACATCCAACCCTTTCAGCTCTCTCATACAATTGTCCATATACAGATTAAATAACCGCGGGGACATTACGCAACCTTGTTTGACACCTTTATTGATATCAAACCAGGCTGTAAGATCTCCATTTACTCTGACACTAGCAGTGCTTTCCGTGTATAGCGACTTAATGGCCGTGATCAGTTTTGTACTTATTCCATATTCAGACAATATAACTAGAAGAACAAGTGGGATAAACAATTTTATTATTATTAACTAACTAACTAACTAACCATCACGCCGTCTCCCCGAAGGGGTAGGCAGAAAGAATGGACTGCCACACTTTTCTTTCCTGACATATTTCTCTCGCTTCCTCAACATTCATACATCGTGTCATGCACGCGCGTCGATTTCTCTGACTCCTCACATGGCCGACATTTAATATTTGATTTATTTGATCGTGCCACGTTTCCTCGGTCTTCCTCTATTTCTGGTTCCATTTACATCATTAACATATAATTTTTTTACCATTCTTTCTTCATTCATTCTTTCAATATGTCCAAACCATCTTAATGATCCTTTCATTATTTTGTTCATGACACTATCATTCGCACCGCATTCACTTCTTATATTTTCATTCGGCACTCTATCATACACAGAGTATCCACACATGCTTCATTATTATTATTATTATTATTTATATCTAAATGAGGCAAGAATCATATCACGTGACTTGTGAGATTCGTGTTCAACGTATAAAGTAGATGTTAAAAGGGCATTGTATTGTATTGCAACGGCTCCTCGAGTGATAAATCATCTGGCATCCTCCTCCATCACGGGAAGACGGCAGTTATCTAATCTGCAGCCCGCAGACAGCGTGCTCACCTGAGCCGCACGTGCCCACGTGTGATTTATTAAAGCTGGGAAGATCGATTCGGTCCTTAAAACGGCTGACGTGTTTACTATTGATATCCCACAGTGGCCTTCCGCGTTTTTGATTAATGACGTATAAAAAAAATACGAAATGGAAAACAAATCGTCTTCAGAAAAGCGAGAGGCGAACCGTCTGAATTCAGATGGTTTGTATAATGAACTAAAAGATATTATATTTTAGCAATAATTTTGTGGTCAATCAATTTTTTTGAACCCGAGAGCGATAATGTCTAAGTGAGTTTTTAGCCGAGAGGCGAACCGTCTGAATTCAGATGGTTTGTATAATGAACTACATATATAAGGTTCCCACCACCACCCGAGACTGTTATAGGATGCAGCGACGCCCTTTCGTCAGTCTCGCTGCACTATCTAGGCCTGTTCCTTGTCCATCCGGGACTTACGTTAATTTAATTTAGCCTTTTCTTGTCATCAATCAAAAGGGTGACAGATCACATTTAATCTATTCTTTTAACCTTATATATCTCCCGCGCGGCCTCACATCTCTTTATTATGAAATAAAATCAGAAGTAAATATTATATGAAGCAAACCTTAAATTAGTAAAAAAAAACACATTAAAATTATATAAAACATACATTAATTCACAATACACAATAGGACAAATATATAACAAACAAAAATTTAAAACAGGAAGAAGATAGTGTATGAGGGAGGCGGGAAGATGTTAAGTAAGAATGAATAAATTGGGATGGGATGGATGGAGGACAGGTTTTAGAAAGAGCAGAAATGAATAAAAAAAAAACAGTATATATAAAAGACACATTATAAACAGAAAAGTAGATCAGAACACACCCACCAAGGGGCAGCGTAGACTTCCGGTCAAAACAAAACCAATGAACAGGAGCCAGTGGCAACATCCATGAGCATGTATAATGAACTAAAATATATTATATTTTAGCAATAATTTTATGGTCAGTAAATTATTTTGAACCCGAGAGCAATAATGTCTTAAGTGAGTTTTTAGCCGAATGAGTTGTATACATTTATGTTATCATCGAAGCATTATCCAGTATAGTATATCCAACATACATAATATGGAATAGAAAAAGTAGCCGTTTGGGCAGACATTTGCCTTCGACGTAATTATCACATAGTGAAAAACTTACACGGTCATCGGAATTAAATGATGAACCAAACTGCCTCTGGTGACACCGGTGGGAAGAGCAATTATCTGCTGACCGCGGTCTTCTCGGATATCGACGTCTTTCATATTAGTGAAAGTACGTTCAGAAGGCAAATACTCTAAATTATGGAGAGTATCCTGTCTTCCTAATGTCGAACCATTTCTCATGCGTTTCTGGTAGTTTACTGTAGACAATATATTATTTTACCTGTTCTCAATAGATGCCTTAAAAATAAATTTGTAATGTCTATTGATGAAATAAACTAATTTGATATGATTTAAATTTTGTCCAAAAAATAAAAATAAATAAAAAATACAAATTACCTGATTGGAAGATGTACTATATCTTCAGATGTTAGGTTTATTTTTCAAATATCATATCAAGTGCGTTGTTTGCAATATGTTCTATGTTATGTTTTTATTTGATAAATTGAGTTATGTAATCCTTTGTTGTTTAGTATGAATTCAAACAAAGTTTTCAGTGAACGTTCATGATACTTGTAGGGTATCAAGATAAAGTTGGGCGAGAACTGTCTAACAGAATAAAGATGTTCGTGAGTGTTTGTCTGACCATGTGTAATGATAAACCACAGACTGTGCATTCACATTTACTATGCTTTATTTATCAGCAAGTAGGCAGATTTCTGTGGGTATTTGATTGACAGAGTAAAAGGCATAAATAAAGTTACTTATTAAAAGGGATAAGTGGTTTTATAGATAATTAATATGAATGAAAACGGTTTTCTAGAAGTTACATTATATTCGTACTCTATTAGGAATTATCAGATTAATTTATTGTTTCATAAATAATGGTGTAAAATCTATATTAATAAAGTTAAAGTATAAAAAATGAAAGTATTATTAAGATGGTTTGGACACATGGAAAGAATGAATGAAGAAAGAATGGTAAAAAAAGTATATGTTAACGATGTAAATGGAACTAAAAATAGAGGAAAACCGAGGAAAACGTGTCACGAGCGAGAGAAATATGTCAAGAACGAAAAGTGTGGCAATCCATTCTTTCTGCCTACCCCTTCGGAGAGATGGTGTGATGGTTAGTACGTTAGACATTTTCATTCGTATTAATTATCAAATATAGATTTAACTAGAAGTTTTATTTTAGTTAATGGGAATGACATGTTTCGTCTGTCAAAGGCATTTTCAAATTCTTTGAATGTACCTTAGAAAGGCAATTTATAATATAATTATACTTAAAAACATGATAAAACTTCTAGAAAACATATGTTTTCATTCGTGTAAGTTATTATCAAACTTGAAAAAAAAATGTTTTTTTTTTGATAATGCCGTAGCTAAGCAAACACGTCTTTCTGATAGAATATAAACTAATTTATAGAAAACAGACGTTTTCATTAGTATTAATTATTAAAAAACTGTTTTATTTCACTGTAAAGGAAACAATAACTATATTGTATTAAGAGTTTCCGCTTTATTCGACACCATTTGTGGATTAACTTAAAATAATTTAAAAAAACCTTTTGCACTTTTCACAAACATGTTTCGGAAGATAGACGCCCTTCCTCTTTAAATAAATTTTGTTCTTTGAAAACTATCTTTCAATAATATCGTTTGTGTGCAGTACGCCCATTAACATTTATTTTAAAGCGCAATATTGTGTTGGCAGATAAATGCTTTTAGCTTATTGTACATAGGATCGTATATGGATTAACAGGTATAGTGGGTGGCGAGAGAGGAAGGACGGCGGAGTAGGGGAAATGTGCACATATCTACCGCGTTTATCTACAATATCCTGTACACAATGGTTTCATAAGTTACCAAGCCACAACAATAATTCCGAGCACAAATGGTTGTTCTGCGCCCGGTACACACCGCGTTTACTTGTATGAACACAGAACCCAAGAACCGCTATCTTTTTGCTATTACTGCACGCTACACGGTTACCGAGAACTGGATTTAAATAATGGACGTAGAAATATAGCGCCAGACAAAGAAGATTGGGTTGCATGAAAAATTGACAATCATCTTTCAGGTAAAGTACAATACTGGTGTTTCGAGCCACTGCATTCTATTTTATTTTATTTTATAACTAACTAACTACCACACCGTTTTCCGGAGGGGTGGGCAGATAATATAACATGCTACAGTGCTCTAACTTACTAACTAACTAACTAACCATCACGCAGTGGCGGTACTCCCATAGAAACCCAAAAGCCCGGTTTGCTTATGAAATTTTGAATCAAAACATCTTCTGGCTTACAAAGGTACAGCTCTTGTGGCTATTCCTCTTAAGTCTGATTCGAACATTGTTGGAAGGTGATTTGGTGGGTTGTTGGTTTATGCGGGGGCATAATTACTTAGATTTGGAGGTTTTGATTCAAAATTTCTTACGCAAGCCGGGCTTCTGGGCTACTATGGGAGTACTGCCACAGCCATCACGCCGTCTCCCCGGAGGGGTAGGCAGAAAGAATGGACCGCCACACTGTTCTGTCCTGACATACTTCTCTCGCTTACTCTACATTCATACATCTTGTCATGCATGCACGTCGATTTATTCGACTCCTCACGTGACCGATATTTAATATTTGATTGATTTGATCGTGCCACGTTTTCCTCGGCCTTCCCCTATTTCAAGCTCCGTTCACGTCGTTTACATATACCTTCTTCACCATTCTGTCTTCACTCATTCTTTCCATGTGTAAAAATCATCTTATCGACCCTTTCATTATTTTGCATTTTGTTCATAACACTTTCATTCACACCGCATTCACTTCTTATACTTGCATTTGACACTCTATCATATACAGATTTTCTACACATTCGTCTTAGATATCTCATTTCTACTGCATTTATTCTACGAGTACTTTCATCCTTCTTTTTCCAGTTCCAAGCTTCACTTTCATACATAAGGGTCGGCACAAGAACACCACTGCTCTATTCTGACAAAAAATTGAGCTTTCTATTTATTCATACATCGAAACATGAACACACGTTTATTTTTCCGACTTGGAATATGGCTGCCTTTAAGTAATTGATTAATTTGGTCATGTAATGTTTTCCTCGAGAGACTAAAGCCTTCAAGACACAGAGTCTTGATTACTTTGACTCATCAAAACCATATAGAGTCTGATCTCTAGTTTTAAATCAAGTTTAGTAGATTATATTTTGACTGATCTGACTAATCTCGTCCAAAAAAAAACAGGTGGAAGTAAAATGTACTGAATTAGGTGTTCAGAAAAAAAATATTATCAAGGAAGAAAGTAGTCTTTAGGAGTTGTATGGCTATTTGAAGTCAGTTAGCATTCAGTTATTAATTATTAATTCGAATTAAGTTTATAATTCTAGACATATTTCGAAGGAAGGTATGTGAAGACACAATCCTCCACTGCTGAATAATCTAATATTCTAACTCTTCGAACTCTTCAAATATTTTCTATATTGGGCTATCTGTTGCCACCTACGACCCCAAGTTCAATTCAATTGAATCATCCGTCCACCTCTTTTTTTTTAGAAGACACAATACCTTTGAAATGTGTTGAGAAAAATAAACCTTAAAGTGAACAAAATAGTGTTAAAACACGTCGTCGTATAAAACCGTTATTGAATTCCACAGTATTAATGCCTTAAGCTAAAAACAAATAATTAGTTTACACTTTATATATAATATAATTCAAGCATAGATATTTAAACTATTATAAATTCTATGTTAAGTTAATTAAAGATTTTTAAATGAATTAATTAAAGATAATTAAAGTTAATTCAAGATAAATCTGTCAAAACTGATCATTATTGTATTTCAACAACTTTATAATATCTTAAATATGTATCTTTATAATATGGATCACTGAAGAATTACCGGTTGTCCGAAACATGTCTGATCAGTAATTTTAATATTTTTTAAAGTTAGTCATGTATATAAAAAAGAAAAAAAAACAAATAAAGATTTTTAAACAATAATAATTCTGATCAGTTTTGTTACTTTATAAGTTTGATTTTAGATAAACTTAAGGCGTTAACACTTCAATCAATTCAAACACTCTTTTCCAATTTTGTTTATCCACTTTTTCCAATTTCAAAAGTGAAATAAACAGTGTTTTATCTTTTAAAAATCGTTGATTATTTTGAGTGTAATTAGTTATGAGTAATAATTTCAACAAAATAAAAGGTAAGATTTATTTATTGAACAATATATCAAATATGACTATCAAATTATTAACTGTTTCTGATTCTAAGAAATTATAAAAGGGGATATGTTTGAACCACATAAGTTCCGTCACCCTGTAACATTGTTTGAGTGTGTGTAGTTGAGTTGAGATGTGCTCCAGTGTGCGATGTTCGTACATAAAAATGCCCGGAGGAAAATAAAAGATCAAAGAGATTTGTTGCTGGCCGGCTGAGGGTAGTGGCGATACTCGGACGTTAAGGGAGAGGGTGTAAGGGTGTGTGGGGCATTATATGCACCGGAATCCTATTGATCGAAATAAACAAAAGTTTTATGTCTATTTTTTTTTCAAATACGCAAAGAAGAACAAAGTGTCAAAATATATCATATCATATTTAAATTATTTTTTGTGATTAATTCACTGTGTTAACAGGAGGATAGGCAGAAATTATGGACCTGTTTTTTCCTGATATATTTCTCTTGATACCTCAGTATTTATTTATCGTGTCATGTATGCATGTAGATTTCTCCTCACGTGGTCAATGAAAAGTATAATTTTTTTTGCACTTCTCATAAATGTTTTGGGGTTCCTCTTAAAAAAAGAATTGTGAAAAATCAATGTATTAAATTTTTTTTAAATGTGAATCAATTATATAAATTAATAGCAAATAAAGCTAATGTAGAAAGCAAAGGGAAGCTATCACATTAAAGGCCCAAGTGGCATTCCAAGAATCGGAAAAAATGTTACACTTTGGGGTGTAAAAAAAGTTCATAAAGAGAGTGTATTTTATAAACTAATTTACTAACTGACTAACCATCACGCCATTTCCACGGTGGGGTAGGCAGAGAGGATGGATCGCCACAATGCTCTGTCCTGGCATACCTTTCGGGATTCATCTACATTCATACATCGTACCATACACGCACGTCGATTATTCCGACTTCGGATGTGACCGCCTTTTAGTAATTGATTAATTTGGTCATGACATGTTTTCCTCGGTCGTTCTCAGCTTCTTTTTCTACTCACGCTGCTTGTGTACAACTTTTTAACCATTTAACTCTCATCCATTCGTTCCATATATCCAAACCATCTCAGGGATCCTTTTTTAATTTTATCCATGATGCATTCATCTGCCTTACATTTCTTTCTTATTTCATCGTTCGGTATTCTATCATATCAAAGTTTTCCCGCACATTCTTCTCAGTGATCTCATTTCTACGCCGTTTATACTGCTTTCACCATTCTTTTGCCAGCTCTAAGCTTCACTTCCATACATAAGGGTTGGCACTAGAACTCCATTGTGTACTGCCATCTTTGCTTCTGTGGATGTATTTCTATTAGCAGTAATGACTTTGAGTGCGCCATTTATTTTATTCCCAGCACCAACCCTTCTTTCGATGTCTTCCTCCTTATATTTTATCTACCCTTCTATTCATATTGAAACTAACCTAAACATATAACATTTCACCCTTAAATTATTTTGATACGTCATATATTCCATTTTGAAATTACGTCGTTTTTATCATATAATATTAAAAGAGGAATAACTGTTTTTCTGTTGAGTGAAGAGCTCCAAACCTTATTTTCAACTTTTAAGCGACATAATATATAACAGTACGGGCGCCGGTCTTGTTGACACGAGGACATACTTCCGACAGAGATATGTTTAAACTGGTTTTGGAATCTGAGGAGGTTCAGTCACTTTCAGAAAAGTGGGTTACGATATCAATATTGACTATGGAAGTTCGTGGAATATTATAATCGGACGTAGTTTTACTGAAAACATGACTCTCAAGAATATTCGAATAAATCGTTCGCGTTGAGGAGAAAATGAAAAAGGATTTTTATCACACAAGTTTTCTCTAGTTTTTCATATTTTCAACTGATTGATTTACGAAGGTTTTAACGCACCATTTGAAACAAAAACTTTTATCTTATTTTTAAGGATTAATTGTATCTCAATAAAGACGAAGATGTAAAATGTTTTTTTTTTGGAAACAGAATATGGTGGTCGAGGCGTTTACATCGCTTAATGTTTACAACATTTCCCATTCCGCCCTTCCTACGACCATCACGTCTGACATAATTTTGAAAGATGTATATATGCTACTATGTTTAGAAACACATTTTTTAGGTCAATCAACACTAGCGGCATCTATTAAGATTCAAGTAAGCATTAAGCAGAAAAACTTTATTATTAATGCAATGTGAAAGGTTACGCAATTATCATACATTGCTAGACAACGCCTGGAGATCCAATTTTAATGCTTTTTAACTTGGACCAGTTTACATCTTCGTCTCTATTAAGATACAATTAATGTTAATAAGTCCAAGGTAATGATTTTTGAAAAAGAAGAAATCATGACAGTATGCAACATTAGCGTAAATGGTGAAAATTTGGAGCAAGTAGATGAGTTCGTGTATTTAGGTAGTATGTTTACATAGATGGGCGAGTGGAGAGGGATATTGAAGAAGGGTTGGGGCAGGCAACAAAGTGAATAGTGCACTTAAAGTTGTCATTGCAAACAAAAACCTATCCAAAAGAGCTAAAACGGCAGTGCACAATGGTGCTCTTCTACCGACCCTTATATATGGAAGCGAAGCATGGAACTGGCAAAAGAAGGATGAAAGTAGAATAAATGCAGTTGAAATGAGATATCTTAGAGGAATGTGTAGATAATCTGTGTATGATAGAGTGTTGAATGAAAATACAAGAAGTGAATGCGGTGCGAATGATGGTGTTATCAACAAAATAATGAAAGGATCATTAATATGGTTTAGACATACGTAAATAATGAATGAAGAAAGAATGATAAAAAAATTATATGTTAACGATGTGAATGAAACCAGAAATTGAGGAAGACTGAGGAAAACGTAACACGATCAAATAAATCAAATATTGAATATCGGCCATGTGAGGAGTGAGAGAAATCGAGGAATCGGAATGATGAGGAATCGGAAAGAAAAGTGTGGCAGTCCATTCTTTCTGCCTACTCCTTCGGGGAGACGGCGTGATGGTTAGTTAGTTAGTTTATATATACATGTAAGTTAATTTTGGTTGGGTCACTTTTGAGAGTCGATGTCCCTAGACACTATATACTCGTAATAAGAACATAGGTCCTAGGTACTGTCGCCGGATGTGCGACAGCCATCTTTATTAAATTACCCGTCTGACCGGAAATGGTGACGTTATATTACAAACGTATAGGTTGAAGCTACACGAGAACAACCACTTTTTCTCATAGCTGTAGAATTTTTTAGTACGTTTCTTATGACGATCTGAAAAATATATAGTAATTAAATCTCTTGACATTACGATTTTAAACTACGATAAACATGTTGGGTAGAAAGTTTAAACATTATTATGAAGTTTATTAATTAAACTCCAGAGATACTCTTCATTACTTAGTAAGAATTTGGATGCTAGAAAGATTGGTAACAAATTCAATTTCCTTTCGAAGTTTTTTGAAAGGGAGTTTGTACTTACGAGAGACAAATAGGTATACCATTTCGTTCTGGTAATACGTCGAAGACACCACTTTCAAATTACTTACTTATCTAAAAATGAAATTAGTGCAATACGTCAGCAGTGAAACCAAAAGAGTATTATTTTATTGATATAAAATGTGTAAAGGGGAGAAAAATACCACCTCCTTTGACTGATATTAATGGGTAAAGTAGAGGTACATCGGGGAGTTGGTAGAAGACAGCTGTCCTGGCTGCGGAACATCAAACAGGTGGACAGGAATAACAATAGTTCAGAACCTGTTCCAAGTGGCGCAGGATAGAGATAACTTTGCTGCAGTGATCGTCAACGTTGGGGGGACCTGACACGGCACCGAAAGAATAATATTTAAACGATTTTGATGGAACAAAAAATAGAGGAAGACCGAGGGAAACGTGGAACGATCAAATAAATCAAATATTGGGGTCAGAGAAATCGACGTGCGTGCATGACACGACGTATGAACGCTAAGGGACGAGAGAATTATGTCAGCAAAGAAAATTTCATTCAAAGGAAATCCATTATTTCTGCTCAACCCTTCGGAAAGACGGCGTGATGGTCAGTTAGTTAGATTAATGATAATAGAGAATTGAGGGTTAATTATTAGATGTGTGCCAAATAACAAATAAGTTTAAAATGATTTTTTGATCCCAATTGGTGTTAAACATTACAGCCAATAACTATGCAAAGGTGCAAAGTTATTGAATAATATAGTATAGCTCTAACTTCACCTATGCATATGACATATTACAAAAGTTTTTCTCATTTACTTCGTTTTGTGTTTAAACCACTTATCACCTTTTTAATAACCAGCCTTCAAAAATTTTGTTTTAACCATCCTTCGTATTTGATCGTACGTGATACGTTCACTTTGACTGTACCATTGTGCGCTATCCCGTATCACGTACGCGCTTGAGAAAAAGTAATGTACCTAAAATGTACAAACTGTTAAGGGATACGCGCGTGTGCCAACAACATTGAGTACAAGTCTTTATAAATATTATATGATAGTTTTACAAGGGGCAGGCGAAGTGTGCGGCCGAGTATTCGACGTTTCGTAATTTAAAAAAATAAAATTTATACATAATTAAATTTCATTAATAAAAAACCTGCTTTTTTGCTCGTTTCTCGGAAACCTGAAAGTAGGGCGGTTAAATAGAACGATATTGTTAATGTTAATGATTCGAAAAATTATATTAAAACAAAAAAAAATATATATACTTGCATCGTTTTTCATAAACGCCTGAATTTAATATTCTCCAGGGCTTTGTGTTTAAAAAATTCACATTATATTTCATTACTCGTACCTGAATATACCAGAAAAATTTCACTGACGAATTCATTTTACACCTCACTGACACCTTTCAACTCTTCTAAAACAATTTTACATGACACGGCAGCTTTGTGAAACGATGGTTCATTTGATCACCTTTTTATGTCATTTTATTTTCGGCACATGAAATTCTTTTGTTCCCCAAAGTGCATTTAAAATTAAAACTATAAAAATATAATATATTTTTCTAAACTAGGTTATATTTTAAATAAATTCTTTCGAAATTAGTTAAATGTTAAATTTAAACAAAATAACGGATTAGAGTTAATAATAAATTGTTTTTTTGAGTATTTTACTCTTATTTTTGCTTCTTAAATACCATTTTAGACAGATAATCCATTGATTTGGTCGAAACACTATGGTACTTATATATAAAACCTGCGTAAGGCCTAAGGCCTACAAGAACGAAGGCTAAAGTATGGGTGGCAGAGATAAGGACGCTGAGGATGATAGCCGGAAGGACGTTTCGAGATAGGGTGAGGAACACGGCTATCCGCGAGATCTGCAAGGTAGAGGAAGACGTAAAATGAGGTAGACAACGCAGAAGATACTGGAATGCGCACGTGCAGAGGATGGATCCCACCAGAATCCCACACGCTGTGGCGCATCAGATTCCCCCCCGGAATACCGCCGAAGAGATGGAAAGATAGTTGGGTGTCAACTTCCCAAGAGAGGCCAGCCTGATTTCAGGAACAGACCAAAGGTCTATAAGGAGGAGAAGAAGAAGAAGACTATGATATTTCAAAATTCAATATTTTAAATTTGAAACAATGTAATTTTTGACCGTGGACGACAAAGAGATGTGGAGGATGACCGCAACTACGGTGAAGGAATGATCGGAACAGACATGTCGGAATATCCTGGATAAATATTATTAATTTTTATTATCTCTTACATATTCATATATAATTTTTGAAAAAATGTTAATTTTGTTTAAATTTTTACTGAATTTAAATATTATATGTTATAGTTCTTGGTCCGTAAGGTTGGCCGCGCCTTATTCGGTTTTCCCAATCCATATAGCTGCTAGGGTCTGGAATCAATCAACAACACATTTTGGGCAGTAATCGATTCCAGGAATATTTTTTATTTCTTTATATGGGGTATAGCAACGGGGATCTTGCATAAATGCCCAAAAAGTCAAAAACTAGACAAATTAGAAATTCTAGAAATAAATAGGCTAAAATACAATACCCCTGACCAAGTAGTTCTTAATGACCAAATACTGTTTGTGCACTCCCCGTTGCTATACCCCATATAAAGAAATAAAAAATATTCCTGGAATCGATT
Source organism: Lepidostoma basale (assembly GCA_022606425.2). Classification (NCBI taxonomy): domain Eukaryota; kingdom Metazoa; phylum Arthropoda; class Insecta; order Trichoptera; family Lepidostomatidae; genus Lepidostoma; species Lepidostoma basale. The sequence continues at coordinate 809,016 of JAHDVF020000880.1, forward strand.
ACTGCCCAAAATGTGTTGTTGATTGATTCCAGACCCTAGCAGCTATATGGATTGGGAAAACCGAATAAGGCGCGGCCAACCTTACGGACCAAGAACTATAACATATAATATTTAAATTCAGTAAAAATTTAAACAAAATTAACATTTTTTCAAAAATTATATATGAATATGTAAGAGATAATAAAAATTAAAACCCATTGTATTAAACACGAACCTCCAAGAATACCTGTAATACCAATAGTTAAATTCAGAAAAATTTTACATAAATATTTGAAGATTATTTTTGTATAGAATCATGTTTACCACCCCTGATCTGTATGTATATAAATGACTAAGTTTACAATAGTGTTACCAGTCTGTCGATGCCAGCGAGCCTGGCGAAACCGGTCGCTGTCTAAATAAAGACAAAAGTGGAAGTAGTTAAAAAACATCGTTTTATTTAATTATTATATAAAGAAGATGAATTTTACATAACACAATTTTTTTATGAGAATGTGCGATAGCTGATTCGCCAACCTATAATGGGATCATCAGGTGTCGAAACTAATGTTGGCTAAACATAGGTTTGCGAAACAGCTGTTGCGACAATCTCATTAACTTAAATTGAAACATTTAACATAGATTTATGTTGATAAATACGGTTGCTTTTTTTAAGTTTTATTATAATTTATGGGAAAGACATGTATCGTCTTTCGAAGGCAATTATCAAATGCAAACAATTGTTAGTGCCTTAGAAAACTAGAAAACAGACGTTTTATTTCGTATTTATTATTCATAATTAATACATATATTAAAGCTCTTTATATTAAAAAAAATACAACACCCTGATGTGTATTTTCAGTTTGATATAAGGGCTAAAAAGCAATCCACCGACATAAGATAATAAACTGGTTGTGTATAAGTTCATCATTAAATTAGGAGAGACACATTGAAGCCTTCTTGTCACTCCGGCTCGAGGATATTCCCCTTACAATGTTATTATCGTTCAGTACCCGGAGCACAGCTATTTGAGGAGGTAGATTAACTGTTTACCGTCGCGCGGAACTCTATTTACTCAACACTCGCGGGAAGTAATTTTCAGTTAGCTGTAGCGAAGATTGTCGAAATGATTTACTCCCGTCTCTTCTGCGCTCCTGATACAAGGGGCGGTTTGAAGGAAATTGATTTCGAGGTGAATCTTTTTTTAAAGTTTGTATATTTTCCTTTGTTTAATGAAATGAAATTCAGTCATACTAACCAAACGATTAAATAATTAATTAGTTAATTAATTAAATAAGTCACAAGGGCTTTGAAATAAAAGGAGGTGTAAATACCAGATGCAATATAAACAAAAAAATATAGACAAAGTAAAAGGGTATCATTAATCTTAACAAATAACAAATAAAACGGTTATTTATTAAGAATAATGATAAATGATTTGAAAATAAAGATTAATAGATAAAAAATATAAGAAATAGTAATATGCTATTTTAGGGGGAAAAACGTATTTTTTCAGGTGGACTCCTGTTTCTATATATTTAATAAAAGTGGAATTTCTCAAGTAGAAAAGTACTGAACCATGACAGACGGGTTCCGGGTAGGTAAACATAATGGACCATTATACTGTTCTTTCTTGACATACTTCTTTCGTTTTCTCAGCATTCATACGTCGTTTCATGACGCACGTCGATTTTTCCGACACTTAACAAGTTTTCATCCTTAATCTTATTTTTCTTGTTTCATTCTCATAGTTTCTTCCTTAATTCTTTTCGTTTTAGTGAGCCTTTATTTATTTTATTCATAACGCTTTCATTTGCAAGCATTCGATTATTATACCTGCTTTAGACACTCTTAACGTTATAACTCGGTGACCTTCGTGGCAGAGTGGTAAGAGCTCTGACTACCATACCGAAGGTTCCGGGTTCGATTCCCGGCGCTGGCAGTGTGATTGTCACACTGTCTTTGGTCTGGTGTAGAATTCTCGTGAAAGCAAAATGGCGATAGATTAGCTACCTATCACATGTCACGAGAATCGATATATCAGCTTAAAAAAATCATATTGTATACAGTAATTGGGTTCAAGCAACTTGTTATATACAAAAAAAATATATCAAACGAATTAAAGTATTTTTTAATGTTTCAAATACCCAAATAATTGAAAAAAAAAACTAATTAACTAACCATCACGCTGCTATGGACTGCTACACTTTTCTTTCCTGACATATTTCTCTCGCTTTCTCAACATTCATACATCGTGTCATACACGCGCGTCTAATCTGTGACTTACTTACATGAAACTTACATGAAAAATCAAACGTCCGAACAGAAAAAAAAATCACTTAACATTTTGTGGCTCTCAGGTACAGAAATATATAACATTAGCAATATTTTTTAAAATTCATTAATTTTTTTAAATTTTTTAGTTTATTCAAGTCTATACGATTTAAATGGTATGTTGTTTTTAAAAGATAAATAAACTACCCTTTATACTTATGTTATATAAACACACCAGCAAACATGTTTTATGCGGGTGTGTTTATGTTTTATTCCTATTCGTCAAACCAAGTTATCTCGTATTATGTTATGATGCTCGACTTTCCCATACCCTCCCTCCATCCCCCGCTTGTCATGTTCCCGCTTCTGATATTTATTTAAAAGTTAAGCTATCCGGCGGATGATGCCAAAGTTGTTTTCATTTAATTTGCGACTCTGATGTAATTCCTAATTTTGTAATGCGACATGAAAAGAATATTGTAATTCAATATTGGTTTCTACATAATATAATATGGTATAACGTAAACAAAACACTAAAATAATACATTCAGATATTATTCAAATGAATCCTTAACTAATTTCTAAAATTGTTGATAGTAAATCCTGCCCTTTTTTAATTCAAATATAAACGTTTCAAGGGCTAAAAAAATTATACTGAAAAATAATTGTTCGTAAATAATAGAAGTTATAAAATATAATACTCCAATAGAATAAACCTATTCCTTACCGTGCTTTATAAATTTGTAGTTTACGACGGTTATGTACGAGTATATACAACATATAATTTTTTTGTGATTTTAAGTGTACAAAAAAGAAAATCCATCAACAACACTAAATTTTAAGCCAAAAGTGATAATAGTTAAAAAGTAATTGCTTAAAATACTATCGGAGAAATAAATACTAACGGAGTATGGCAATATTCGAATTCTGGGCGTAGAACTCTCTCGCACACGTAAATATAGTAGTAGCGAAAGTAAAACGTAAATAGTGTGTGTGAGATAGCTGAATATTTCTTATTTATTAACGCTAAAATACGCGAAAGTGCGAAATACTGGTATGTCATGTGATTGTATAGGTAATTTTTTTCCGAATTTCGATAAAAAAAAAATCTGAAAAAAATTGTTTACGAATTCAAGCATTTTAATTTTATTGTTAAACATATCAAATAAAAAAATTAAGAAAAAACGATTGATATAGATAATTGCAGCGATTTTTTTTCAATAGTTAATGCTTACCATAGAACTGTGGTAGTTTGGAGTGGGGATCTTCAATTCCAGCTCGGCAAGTGTACTTCATTTCCGGTGCGAGGCCGCCGAATGCGGCACGTGACCGGAAGCCGGATTCTTTTCTGTTTTGGGAGATAAAGTTTGGTTATAAATTGAAATAAGACGTTTTCCATAATACATCTAGAGAAAGTTAGATAATTATCTGACATTAACATACTTTTGGGGTGTTTTATTTGCAATATAATTCATATTATGCGCATGAAGAACTTTTTTGGGAGAAATTTGAAAAAATAATTTTTGTCTATATTCTTAAAATCAGGAATATAAATGAATTCTTACTTCACAAGTCTATAACATATTTGATAATGGTGCGTATAGTCAGATGAAAACTTTTAAGAAATTTAACAGAAATCGTTTAAAAATAAAATTAAACTTTTTTCAATTAGTATAAACATCTTCATTTGGGCTTCCTGAGGGCTATACACTATATACTATGTTTATAACTCCGAGAAAGCTCGCTACAAAGTGAAACCGGTTGGCGCTACTTACTCAAATAATCAATACTTAGTGAAAAAGTGTTTATTTTTTTTAAATGTCTAACGATCAAGTAATTGCGTCGTATTATAATAAAGTTTTAGAAAACAATTCGTTTTTAATGTGTGTAAACGTGATTTAAAAAAAAAATAATAAAAAGAAAAAAAAAAGAAAACATGTTATATTTAAAAATCTGTTTTTCAACATTTGTTTTTGTTGCAATCAAGGGGCGACTCTGAAGGAGACTGGCTGATATGGCTCATAGTGGAATTTAGCGCCGGTGATGATGATGATGAAATAGTGTAAGTTATACCAAGCTCTTAATTGAAAGAGATCAATCTATTTAATAAAATGTACGTTCGGATATTTCTAGAATATAAATAACTAAATAGGGAATTTTTTGGCCAATTTATCTAAAAGAAAAATAAAACGTGTCCTTAAATTAAAACGCACATAACGATCCACGGAAAAACAAATGCTCTTCGCGAGTTATAAGAAAAATAGAAGAAATTAAACGCCGAATCAAACTTGCTGATGTCATGGATTGCACAGCTAAATTGAAATGGCAATGTACTGGACATATAACCAGATAGGACAGTATCGGATGGGCACTAGGGTGGGTCATTTTTGTATGGGGGAAAAAAAATTGCAATGTATCGAATTCTAATAGTGAAAAAAGGTTGCTAAATGACGTGTTTTAATAATATATAAAGTTTCATTACAGTTGGATATCATCTTCTGTCTCCGAATTGACATGAAAACCATAGAAATTTAAGAAAAAAAGCATTTTAATATATTTCGTCATACTGGAATGTTACTGGATTATTTTCATCTATTATCAAAATAAAACAAAAGTTCAAGGCAAATAATAACGTATTTAAGAGAAAAAAAGTTTTTAGAAATTTAAATTCAAAGAAAATTTTACAACTAATTAGTTACTACAAAATTCTTTTTAATTTCAAATGTTGGCATAATACTGCGAGACGCTATTTTCGCTTTAGTGAATCCTTCTCTTGCTGTTTTCGAACACAAAGTTGCTGAGGATTCTGTTACATTCTTCACGGCTCTTTCGACTGCTTGTGTATGACAGGGCAAACGTAGAAGAAGTAGTTCACCCTCACTACCTTGTGCTATGAACATCTGAAGATCTTCGTCAGAAATTTGTTGAAGTATTGGTGGTTCAGTAATATTTTGCTGCCAATTTATAAGATCGTAGTAGTATGTGGCATTAACGTTTATAATTGGAACTAGAAATAGTCTGACTTTATTACCTCGGAGCTAGTTCTTTTATATGCTTTTGAGGATCTGTTAACATAGCTATCAGTAAATTTTCTGGATGAGCAAAGTAGCTATTTCTCCGTGTCATAGGATCAACTACAATATTAAGGTCATCCGATAAATATCTTGACTAGGTATATATAGGACTACGATAAATAGATAGACTGATAATTCAGGCATTTCTGTTCTGATTTTTATAAAACTAACTACAGGTTTTTCTACGCATTTTTCAAATTCCTTCCCTATTTGGCCTTCAAAGTATGTGGACCTGATGTAGCGCCATCAATATATTCAAACAAATGCCTAAATGGTAGTTCATTCATATGTAGCAAGCAAATCATTGTTTTGTAATTATTTCGTTACAATTATATCTATTTTTCCAATACTCATTTTTCTGGATGTTCGCTGGTCCGTTAGAAAGCTCTGATCTTGCAAGGGTACCTAGCGATCTCTGGGACAGGAACATTGATTAATTTCTTTACATTTACTGGGCGAAATATCAAAAAGAAATTTACCACTACGATGAAATTCTTCTAGTTTTTTTCGATATCATCGGGTGAGATTTGAGAAGATTTTTATACTTAGAATGATAAGATTTTATCATTTGTACAACTCTTGTATGCATCACTGTAGGAATTGAAGCTCTTCTCCATATTTCTTTGATTTTGTTTATTACAATATCAGCTATTACTGTAAATGGTTGGTGTTTTTTCGTAGTTGTTAAATTATTTCTTACCCACTCGAAAAATTTCATCACATACTCATTTGTTGGTAATATATTGTCTTTAATTTCACAATATTCACCAAGCACAGCACATTTAAACAATTTTCGAGTTCGATTCATTATGACAACATCCCCAAACACAACCTCCCTTGGAGCAATACTGACTACTAGCTCGAGGTCTGTGCACGCGTGAAATTAGGTGCACCCCCCACCCCGACTACTGGTCACTGGTTTTCAAAATAATTATTTTCTTGGTTTTTTTATGCAAAGTGCTTCATATTAAGCAGGAAAATATTAAAATAAAAATATAATATCAATTCTGTGTAATATTAATGCCAGCTATAAAATAGGTCAAAAATAGCCATTTTCTTAAACTTTGAGGCCAATTCGGAGACAGAAGTTTATACTCAATTCAAAAAATATTTTACATACGTAATTTTGATATCATTTGGCACCATATTTTCACTATTAGAATCGTATAATGCATAAAAAATCATTTCGGCCCGGCCTAATGGGCACCCAACAAACTCCATCAGAGGCCAAGAACAAGAAACGGGAGTGTCTGGAGGGTACCTAAAATATGGACTGATGGTATTAGTCAAATAGCTGGGAAGATCTAGATGCGGATAGGACAAAACAAGGTGGAAAAAAATGAAGAAATGAAGAGGCCTATATCCAGCAGTAGAAGGAAAAAGAGTGAAAAGTAACAGAAAAGAAAAATGAACGAGATAAATCAACTTTCAAAATTCTTAATACAGTGAATTACATTACAAAGCTGATTTACTGAGATGTATCAAATAGTGCGGGTGGCAGAGATGCGGACGTTGAGGATGTTAGCAGGATGTTAGCTCTTCGAGATAGGGTGAGGAACACGCCTATCCGCAAAATCTGCAAGGTAAAAGATGTCGTGAGATGGGGCAGACAACGCAAAACATACTGGAATGCGCACGTGCAGAGGATGGATCCCACCAGAATCCCACACGCTGTGGCGCATCGGATTCCTGCCGGCTACCGTCCCCCTGAAAGACCGCCAAAGAGGTGGAGGGATAGCTGGGAGTCGACCTCCCAAAAGAGGCCGACCGAGAGGAATTGACCAAAGGTCTAAAATAAGAAGTAGTATTAAAAAAAGGAAAAACGCTGCACTGAAAATTTTCATTTTAGAAACGCAGTATTTTTCTGCAAAACCGAATTAATGAAAAGACTGAAGGATTTCCCCTGCATTCAATGCTAGTGCGGTTCAAATACCCAGGGGTAACAATGCAAGAGAAAACTCGCATTTTACCCGGAACCGTGCACCGTGTATCAGGACTTTGTTCTGAAATATAAAGGACGAATGGAAGGGAACAATTCATTGACGAGAAATACAATTGTTGTTTTGTTTCGATTTCGATTTGATGGAAATTGAAACTACTGCACCCGGCTTACCGTACTGAAAAGATTAAGGTCGCTTTAAAAATATCGTCACAATATAATTGGTTTTCTTAAACGAAATTCTACACTCGAGAGCCAAAAAGTCTTAAGTGAATTTTTGACCAAAATCTGTGACGACTACAATTAGCATTTTGGAGGCATTGATGTTTTCCATTTGAACGATGGAAATTAAAAAAAAATGATCGGAGTAACATTTAGGCGTGGATGTGACCCTTAATAAATTAAAAAATATTTTATACACAGCTCAATTTGGTCAAAAATTCACTTAAGACATTTTATCTCTCCAATACGTAACTTAACTAACAGAGGTGATAAATTATTATATAATTGTCGTCAACGATCAAAATTATTTTAATATAATATATTTTTAATCTACAATTTTTTTTTACAACATGATTTTTAAAGTAAGATTTTTTCTAAACATGTTTTAATAAATATTATTATATACGATTTTAATTTTTTTTTATATTGTACTAGTATTTAAAAACAACACCAGGACATTGCTAAAATAAAATTAGATTTAATTTTTTTTTCGTCTAAAATAAATCAATATTGGTTTTATGACCTTTTCATGAATGAAAGGATTTATCGTTTAAGCGATTTCAATAATTTGTGTGATTTTTAATCCTGAAGTGGTGGCCCTGGAACAATAGAAGAGAATAGTTTAGAATATGTCTATATCCAGCAGTGGAGAAAAATTGGCTGAAAAATAGAAATCGAAGTAGCGAGTATTTGGTTATATAATATAGCTAACGACAACTACATAAAACGCCCCACACTTTCCGAATAGCAAGATAGAAAAATACAAGGATGGCCCAAATTGCAATTGATGGACTCTAGCGCCGATACATTTAACATACACTGCAGATAGCAAAATAGAAAACGAAGGCAACAGAGAAACAAGAATGTGGAGTTTCGTTGATTCACCCATGGCTTACTGAGGGTTATCGAGTTATCTTATTTCTTGATTACACATTAAATAAAATATCACTGATGAAGGGCTTTTGTGTCCGAAAAATATTTGTTTTTTAATTTTTGTAATAAAGTGTGTGTTGTGTACAAAGATAAAAAGAATAAACATTGTTTAATGAGTCCGCTACACTTAGTAACGGCGCATATACTAGTAGAATGGCCGACAGACACATAAAAGGACAACAAACGTACAACACACATAACAAACATAACCATTCTGTACCGAAAACTAAAACTTATATTATAATAAACAAAACTATAAACGACCCACAAAAATGTGAAAGGCTTTTACGCAATTATCACATTGCTAGATAACGCCTGGAGTGAAACTCAAGATGTTTTCATTCGTATTAATTATTTAATATGGAGCTTCATATAATTTGTCCAATTTCATAATTTTATTTTAGAATGTAGCATTAAAATAAAAATCGTAGCATAAATACTAGTTCCAAAAATTTGTCAAATGTGGTGTCGTAAGAAGGGCGATATGGGGAATGTTGTTAACATATGACAAGGTGACCCAATCAATGACAGGTCATAAGTCGACCCTCGACGACCTTCGTGGCAGAGTGGTTACGAGCTCTGACTTCCATGTTGAAGGTCCTGGGTTCGATTCCCGGCGATGGCAGTGTGATTGTCACACTGTCTTTGGTCTGGTGTAGAATTCACGTGACAATAAAATGGCGATAGATTGGCTACCTATCACATGTCACGAGAATCAATATAATAGCTAAAATATAAAAATTGTACACAGTAATTGGGTCCAAACGACCTGTTGTGTACATACAAAAAAAAAAAAAAAAGTCCTGTAAACGCCTCGACTACCATATCCTGTTTCCAAATAATTTTTACATCTTCGTCTCTATTGAAATACAATTAATCCTTATATATGTATTATATTACGACGTGATATACTTTGCCTTGTTAAGACAACTGATAATTTTCTTCTTTTAATAGTACCGTGTCAATTCTTTCGACGTTGGTGCTCACTGTGGAGAATATTTTCTCGACACGGTAATTTCCCGGGAAGTACTAGGGTTACTGGAGCGGTTTCTCGTTGCATTCTACGGGGATCTTCTTTAGTTGTTACCTTCACTTAACTGGTGGGTCTCGGTTTTATGGCGCCGAAGATACGCCATACGCTTTCTCTCTCTCTCTCTCTGCTAAGACCCTGATGGTAATGCCAGTGAACATATTGCCCGATAGTACTCTAGCAAAACGAAACATGATACTTCCATAAAATGTAATGAAACTTCTAGAACACGGACGCTTCCATCAAAACTAAACACATAACCAACTAACTAACTAACTAACCATCACGCCGTCTCCCCGAAAGGGTAGGCAGAAAGAAAGAACTGCCACAATTTAACCGATGCGACCCTCTATCCTTCGCTTTTCGTCCCCGCGAGAGACGCAGTGTGATGGGTTGCGAACCTCATCGCCACCAATAGGCATCTCGCGCGCACACTTCGATCGTCCTACGTCCACATAATAAATCTAAAACAAATTATATAAAATACAGAGATTTATGGGATGGATGTGTTTCGCTTTTTCAAGGCATCATCTAATGTTGAGTCTAATGTCATTCTCAAAATGTCAAGTTAAATACATAATTTAACTTGTTTTCTGTTTTTCGAACAATGATGTAAAACTTCATATTTTTTTGTATACAACAGGTTGTTTAAACTCAATTAATGTATACATTTTGTTTTTAAGCTATTCTATTGTTTCTCGTGACATGTTTAGCATATCTATCGCAATTTTATTGTCACGTGAACCACCAGACCAAGGACAGTGTGACAATCATACTACCATTGCTAGGAATCGAACTCGGGAGCTTCGGTATGCAGTCAGAGATAAATAATACGAATGAAAACCTCTGTTTTCTAGAAGTATCATTATAATTTATGGGAATGATATGTTTCGCTTTTTTAAGGATTATCAAATGTTTAGTCAACTGTCATTGTCAAATTGTCAAGTTAAATGTCATTTGATAGTGTCTTGGAAAGGCGAACATGTCTTTTCTATAACTTTTAATAAAACTTCTAGAAAATAAATGGTTTCATTCGTATTAATTTTTTACTTTACTTTAACCGATTCCATAATTTTATTTTAGAATGCACCATTAAAATAATAAAGGCTAAGTCGATGGAAAAAATACTTCGTACATTTTTCATCGAAGAATTTATCAAAGACCAAAGAATAGTTATTCATGCCTAGCTTTATAAGTGAAGTATCATACTTCACGAAACTAACCAACACGAATGAATCTCTCCTTTATAATCATCGCCTTCCACATTTTGTAGATAGTTTCCCGCCATACCAGCATTTAGAGCATACCATCGTCTTTTATTATTAATGTCACCTATTACACAGTCAAAATATGCTTAATAGCAATTTAAAAAAGAAATTTAAAAAGCAATTTAAAAAAGAAATTTAAAAGTTGTGTTAAGTCGATTTTATAAATCATACTGCATCAACTGACTTATTAACTATTGTGAATTTAAAAAGTACAATTTTGGTGTTAATAGATATTTAAGAATATATTACGATTATTACAGACTATTCCCGTCCACTCCTGGACAAAGGCCTCTTCAATTCGCTTCTACGTCACTCTGTCTTGTGTAGACTGCATAAATTATTTTCCAACGTAAAATTAATGGAAAACAAAGTGTTGGGTGATGAAGAAAACCCAGATTAGGAAATCTTCCAAAATTCAGTTAAGTTGTAGCACAACACCCATGATTAGAGCTGCTGTATCAAAATATTAAAATGTCACGATGTTTTACAATCTCCGACAGGAGAGGAAAAATAGAAAAAATAAATAAGATTATAATTTTTTTTTTAGTTGTATCTCAATAGAGACGAAGACGCAAACTGGAAACTGAACATGGATGATCAAGGTGTTTACAGGACTTACAACCTGTCATTGGTTGGTTTAAGCGCACGCTTTATGTAATTACAACATTCCCCATTCCACCTTTGGTATTATTTTTTTTTTTATACGATTTTATTTTGGGAGTATCGTGAGAGGACTCTCATTACTAATACCCCACTATTTATGACATGACTTTTTTATACATTATTATAAACAGGAAATATACTTATTGTAAAAAATTATACAAAGAATAACTTAAAACTAACTTAACTAAATAATCAAGCAAATACAAATTACGGCAAGTCAAAATTACAATTAAATTTTTTTAAAGTTAAATATAAATTACTATGATAATACATCTATAATATTTACTAAACAGATAATAAATGGAGAGTGAAATGAAGAAATATATAAATTCTCGGCTTGAAACAGAAAATCAGGGAGAGTTTTGAAAATATCGCGAAATAATTTATACAAAGAAAAGATAGAAAAAAAAAAATCATGAAAAATCATGATCATGCATGACAAAGATTATAATTATCTATGCAAACATTTTGCGATATATAATATTTTTTAAATCCTACATAAAACTGCGCATGTTCTTAAACGGAATTGTACATCGTGTTAAAACTTATCTTGACTATGTTGACCTGTTTTTTTATTATTTTGTTTCAAGTAGATACAAATCTATTTTAATAAGTTTATTTTTACGTGTTTTTAAAAAGGCGAAGTTCACAAGTTTATATGTTATGATATTGAACCACATGACAGTCAACATATAATACACATTAAATTTTTTTTGAAATGATTTAAACTAACAATTAAATGAAAATGAATACTTAATATGCAATCTCCAATATGAAGAGGAAAATTTAATTGTTATTCAAGAAATCCCCCTGGATCATAAGTCAAGCGTTCTTTCTTAAAGATCAGATTTTACTGATGTTATTTCAGATAATCAAATGTGTTGGCGGAAACATTTTGACATTTTAACATTATTAAGATATATAATAACAAAATTGATTTTATTTCTTTTGCATTTGTCGCGACAGCTGTTTCGGTAATTAATGTTAGCATCGTCAGGTGTTACAATCGGTTAGCAAAACAGCTGTCGCGACAATTATAAAATAAATATAATCAATTTTGATATTAAATAACAGTATTTTTAAAGATGTTATTTAACGTAAAATGGTATATAGTACAGTTTAAGCTGTTATTTAACGTAAAATGGTATATACAATACAAAAAAAAACTTCTAATAAAAATGAAATTTTATTGTTAATAAAATTGAAATATTTCGTTCTAAATAGATCGGCAAAAAGAAAAGGATGGAGTGCCGCATTGGTTAAAGTGTGACAGTCCATTCTTTCTGCCAACCCTTTCGGAGAGACGGCGTGGTGGTTAGTTAGTTAGTTAGTTAGATTGTTGATACAATTTTTAAAGTACGAGTATATTGCGGAATAGATTAGTAAACATGTAAATTTCGTTTTTATGAAAACCAAATACAATATTAATTTCATAACTTTAACATAAGGTTTATTCAAACACGTGCAGTGGAGTAATACTTATTTAAGAATATTATTTTTAGCATAAATAAAAACCGAAAAGGTTGCTTTCACCCAATGAGGAAATCGTTAGAAAATTCTATTTAATATCATAATTTCTTTGGAATCTGCTACTATTATACACAAATGACCGAAACGTTAATTTTAAAATTGCAGATAAAAAAAAATTACCCCAAAATATGAGCGTGTAATAAGAGCGGCTGCCAAGTCTCTGGTTTGGTGGTACTTTCGAGGTTTGTTTGTGACTTTGCGCGCGGCTTGCATGCTCAACGGTAAAATTAATATTCCCTTTTTTTAAAGATACAGCTTTAATGAAATTTCCTAGAACATTAAAATTAATTGCTTTCCATGCGCGCTCGCCTTGTTAGACCAGACAATAAATAATGGAGATTTTTTAATTATACTTCCCTTTGCTCAGAAGGTGTTCTAAGTAACTTCTCGATCAAATAAAACTCTATAGATTGGCGCACGTACTGTATTAAATGGCAAAAGCAATTAAGGGATTATGTTTTTATTGGATGTACTCAGAACAATGTAATTTGAATTAAAACGTTTAGATTTCAAAATCTAAGGTCCGTAATAAAGGGCGATTTCCAATTATTTTTTTAAATCTTTTAGAAATTTTCTTGCGTTGAAAATCATAGAATGTAATTAAAATTATGTTCATATAAAAAAAAGATTCATTTGATAAAGAAAATGGCATTAAAATTTTGCATTTTGATAATAGAAATGTAACTTTGAACAAAGCAATTAAAAATAAAGAAAATATTATAACTGATCAAATAAATTTAACGTCAAGTCCTATCTTTGATTTATTTCCTTTGTTGTAAGTTTATACCTGAACCCCAATAAAAACTTTAAATTTATTCATAATAATTGTTATAACAAAAGCATAAACGTTCCGAAATAAATCATTTTAGTATCTTTCAAAGCTGATGTGAAATCTGATGAACGAGGCCTTTGGATGAGTCTCGAAAGGCCTCGTCCACGGATTCCACGCTACTCTGTCTTATGAAGATTGGGTCCAGGTTATGGCGATGTGTCGGTTCAGGTTATTCTTCCACCGTAGGCGTAGTTACGGTCACCTTCACTTCTCTTTGCGGTCCATGGTATTCAAGTAAGCAGTCTGTTTGTCCATATTTTGTTGGAACTTTTTGAAATGTGACCAGATCATTACCATTTTAGAGTCACTACGCACTGGATGATGGTTAGCCACCTGATTTTCTCTCACCGTATCGTTTCTGACTCTGCCTCATAGGCTTAGTAATAACATGGCTCTTTGGGTCACTCGTAGTTTTTCCGCGCTTTGTTTGGATAATGTGTCGGTTTTGATGGTAAGTGGCAACCGACAGCAAATTATACTCATATAATATGAATTCAAGTAAAAAATACCATATTCAGATTAAGAGAACTTTCTTTCTTTTTCAATAACATGTACTCGTAAGTATGTATGTGCATTACATTATATTGACATCCATTTGGTGGGTTTCATCGCCGATATTGTGCCGAGAAATTTCATTGTAGCGCGACTTATTGAGACGTTATTGAAAAATATGTAGAATATTATTTCTATTCAATATCAATAATGGTTCGGGGGATTGAATCTTACCCGAGCCTGTTACGCCACGGAAAAATTGAAAGAAGCGTGAGTTTTACAGATTCCTATTAAGAAACACCGTTGGTATTTCTCAGATTGCTAAAGAAACCAATCTTTATATGTGTTCACACTTTGGAGGACATTGAAATAAGTTTAATTAAACGATATCAAATGTAAACCTTTATAACGGATTTAAAAAAATATTTATTGCAAGAAAAACATATTGCTTTTAAGATTTATTTGGTTTCGTCACTTTTATTGTGTTGGCTTATAATAACAGTATTTGTAGCTTCTTCGCCTAATTAATTTTAACTGTGACAAAATCCTTTCATTTTCTGTATGTATAATTGTTCCTTCTAATCACTGTTTTTTTCCACCTTTGTTATATTTGTTTGTAAAATTGTCAACAGATTTCGCATAATTCCATTTCACTACGATACTAATGAGTTTTTTGCTATATAAATAGTAAGTCTTTTAATTTGTTACTTAAGTTTATTGTTACACCTGATGATGCCAACATCAGTTGGCGAAACAGCTGTCACGACACTGTCAGTGAATAAAAATAAATTGTGATATTATAACAGTGTTTTAAATTTAAACAGTAATTTCACTCTTTCTTCGAGTTTCGATCAGCTTCTGCAGCTAATAGCTGTAGATAATTTCAGCTCATAAAATCATAATTTAAATAAGCAAAAGCCGAATGTCATCAAGAAATAGTACGAGAATATTTTGAATAAAAAAGAGCGAGAGAGGAATACTTCGATACTCTCCGAAAGTAATTCGAAATAAATTATTTTGAAATTTGTACTGATTATTGTTATACGAGTATGACAGTAGTGTAGAAAACAAAAGGAGAACAATTTGGTGTTGTTAATTGTGATTTTTTTAATCTGTGTGAAAAAAAAAGATTTACATTTAAAGTTAAAACTTTTTACTGATTACGGCGGTACAGTAAAACAAGTTTTTAAAGGATAGAAAATCTTTACTGTCATCAAGAAATATTACAAAAATATTTAGAATAAAAGAGAACGAGAGAAGAATACTTCGATACTCTCCGAAAGTAATTTGAAATTAATTATTTTGAATTTGGTTCTGATTATTGTTATATGACAGTAGTGTAGAAAACAAAAAGAGAACAATTTGGTGTTGTTCATTGTGAAATGTTTAACGTGTGTGAAATTTATTTATTTATTAAAAGTTAAAACTTGTTACTGATAACGATGGTACAGTGAACCAAGTTTTTAAATGATAGAAAATATTTTCTTTCGTGAATATTTCACGGATTGCAACTAGATTTATGATATTAAAAGTATTTCAAAAGTTTCATTAATTATTAAAATATTTTTCTGTTCTGGTATTAAAAAATAATCAAAATCAGATAAAAATCCTTTATTATCTTTATCTATTAGTTATTTGGGGCATATTAATTAAATAAATAGTATGACTTACAATCAAATTTCATCAAGTGCTTATTATTATAAATTTCGTTTCGCTTAAGTATATGTCTCAAGTGTACCACTCATCGGAATTTAATTATTGGAAGCAGATATCTAACAGTGCTTACTTGACCCTCTAAAGGAATTCAGAGTTCCTAACCAAGTCTATTCAAGGTGATCGTAGTAAATTTCGATGTTTCCACATTTTGAAAATACCTTTAAGCGTTTCATAAAATTTCCGGTGTCCAAATTTATAAAACAATGAACATATGTCGCATTTTACCATTCTCTGACGAAGTTGTATATTAATAAGCGAATGCTGTGCGAATTAAAGTGTTATGAAAAAAATAATGCGGTTCGACGCTCGCTTATCGTTTAGTCTTCACATAACTTCATTATGTAATAGCCTCCTCAAAATGCTTATTTTTGTCATCAGAAACGCCAAGATCTTTCGTAATATTCAGGTGCAAAAATTACTGTAAAACTCTCTGGTGTGAAGTCGGTTGGAATTTAGTTCCATTACCTGGGCGCCTTATGAGGTTTGATATTCCCTGATAGCGGAGAGAGTGCAAAAGAAATTTCTGCAATACCTCTATTTTAAGGAGTATGGATATAACCCGTGGCTCTTTACGACTGATTTCTTGATAATTATCTTTGACAAAGGGTTCATAGATTGTTTTATCTACCACGATGCAGAACCAACCTGCCAATGGTTATGCCGGTAGGTAGCGCAATGTCTTTGCTAAATCGTATCACCTCGGAGTTTGACGTTTTTTGTGATAGTCTGGTTCAACTAAGGGAAGTACTGTCTTTATTATAATTGTATATTCATTTTATTGATTTTTCATGTACCTTGTGTTGTATGATTGTGTATCTCTAACTTGTATCTTAAGTGTATTGGAAAATAATGATGTAATGCTTAATATTAAATAAATAAATGAAATGAAAACGACGTAAACGGAACAAGAAATAAAGGAAGACCAAGGAAAACATGGCACAGTCAAATATTAAATGTCGGCCACGCGAGGACTCGGAGAATTAGACGCGCGTGCAAGACACGATGTATGAATGTTGAGGTAGTGAGGGGAGTATATCAGGAAAGAAATGTATAGCGGTCCAAATCATTCTGCCTACCTCTTATCATAGTGTCGACAAAATTCGAATATCGGGTCTCGAAAACATTAATTAGTAAGCAGTTATTGTTTTGATTTAATTTTGTAAGATGCCATACTCAAGAGAAATACACTGATCGTTGTTTTCTTATTGTTTTGTTTTTCATATCCAAGAATATTTTCTGGGGATAAAAAAACAAAAAACCAAGAAGAATAAACAAACAATTTAATCATGGATATAATAGACAAAGGAATTTCATAATTATATACTTCAATTTATACAGATATTATTAAACTATAAACGAAGTGAAAAAGTTTTTTTAAGATCTTTCGTTGTAAAATACTAGATATCAAACGATTTTCAGAAATAGAAAACCCGTATATGTTTTAACCAAATACATCGATACTTCCGTGAATTAGATAGATTTGAATAGGTTTACTATTTATAGAAAATGATGCTAAACGTTCAAAGCACTCCAATGACAAAAGTTGGTTTGCCGATTCCAGAAGGCCAATTGACAGAACCCAAAAATAGTAACAAGTCACTAAATGTATACAAATACATTCTTTCTCATATATTTTCAAAGGTGTTTGATAAGGGTTAACAATTCAGACTCTTTGATTGGGTGAAATACGCAATGAACTAGAAAATGTTTTATGTATTTTACAACAAAATATATGTGATATGTTCTATTTAATTTAACCCTTCATTGCACGATTTAATTTTTTTAAATATAATAAATCATATATTTTTTAGTTATCCATTGAAAAATAGGATATGGGAAAGATTATTTAAATAAAAAAGAGATTTTGTTTATTTACCATACATACTCGAACTTCGTAGCAAATTTAGTAAGATGTTAAATTTGATATATTTCATACCATATTTTTTTAAACAATATGATATACTATAAATACTTTTATTTACTTAATTGAAATTAATTCACTTAGTGGAAAATATTGCCTGAATATGGAATAAGTGCAAAACTGATCACGGCAATTAAGTCGCTATACACGGAAAGCACTGCTAGTGTCAGAGTAAATGGAAATCTTACAGCCTGGTTTGATATCAATAAAGGTGTCAAACAGAGTGGCGTAATGTCCCCGTGGTAATTTAATCTATACATGGACAAGTGTATGAAAGAGCTGAAAGGGTTGGATGCAGGTGCCAAAATGAGCGTAGTGTCAGTAAGCTGTCTCTTGTATGCGGATACGCTTTACGTCTGACATAAAGAGATCGATTAACCCAACCAATGACCGGTCATAAGTCCTGTAAACGCCTCGACCACCATATTCTGTTTCCAAATAATTTACATCTTCGTCTCTATTGAGATACAATTAATTCTTAATGAAAATTAGTTTATTTTTTGTGAATGTATACTTATACTTGTATACGAATACTGGATTTCACCCACCGTATCTCCATAGATGGCGTTAGTATGTGGATTATATAGAGTAATCTTAAAAAGATTAACATATGTAATCAAAATCTCATAGATGGCATGTTGAAACTGACATGTGAAATTAGGCACAGATTTGTAGCATATATACAACTTCCGAAATTTTGTCTTACATGGTCATAAAGAAAAAGGTGGAATGGGGAATGTTGTAATTACATAAAGCATGCGCTTAACCCAACCAATGACAGGTCATAAGTCCTGTAAACACCTTGATCAACCATATTCAGTTTCCAATTTGCATCTTCGTCTCTATTGAGATACAATTAAATCATGAAAATTAGTTTGATTTAAAAGACTTATTTCGAAATGTGTAGCGATTACTCTGTACCGAATCGCGCGGACTTTTTAAGCACAATATTCAAGATGATTTTAAATGGATTGTGGTTTTGATTGATACACGTTAATTGTCAACGGGTGTACAATACCATGCAAACGTATATAAACATCCAACTTGCTCTCCTATTCTCTGTTCTCTGTGGTACAATGATCCGTGGGACTTAAGTTAATGACTTCTATGCCTCGCTGTAAGGAACAATATTATTAATGTGCGTTCCTACGCAGTTGCTTGTATAAACGGTTGATCTATTTGACTAAGGGTTTGATAAATACACAGCTTTTGCAGAACATCGGATTTTGGCTGGTAAGCGTGATAAATTTTCAAGGGGATAATTATATTACTCGTACACAAAAATTAGAGCCATGAAATCCCGATCTTATATCAACGATGAGTTTTTCGATGTTATAAAATAAGCAATATGGCTCTTCAAGAATCAATTGTATCTCAATAGAGACGAAGATGCAAATTGGAAACAGAATTTGGTTGATCAAGGTATTTACAGGACTTATGACCTGCCATTGGTTGGGTTAAGCGCACGCTTTATGTAATACAACATTCCCCATTCCACATTTTTTCTTATGACCACCATGTCAGACAAATTTTTGGAAGTTGTCTTCTTCTTCTTCTTCTTCTTTTAATAGAACTGACGATCTGTGACACAGAAATCATATCTCGTCGGATGATGAGATCCAGCTGTCCCTCCATCTCTTAGGCGGTCTTCCAGGTGGGCGGTGTCCGGAAGGGATTTCATAAGCGGCTGTATATGCGAGTCTGTCACCATCCATTCGGGCTACATGGCCCCTCCAGTATCTTCTTCTGGATCTACTCCACTGAAAGATATCCTCTATTTCGCAGGTTTTTCTTATGTCTGCGTTGCGGACACGATCTCGGAGGGTTTTTCCAGTAATTGATCTAAGGACCTTCATCTCCGATGTTCTTATTAGTCCCTTGGTTCGCACAGTGTCAGCCCGCGTCTCTACAGCGTACGTCATGGAAGTTGTATATATGTTAATCTGCAACACCACCCTTTGCATGGTAGTTTATTCAATCTATACACTAACGCCATCTATGAAGATTTTATTTTAAGCATTAAGCAGAAGATCTTTTTAACGCAATGTGAAAGGCTACCGCCATTTAGCGCATTGCTAGAAACCGCCTGGAGATGTCACTCCAATCTATATGCTATAATTTTGACCAGTTTTTGTTTTTTACAACATTTTGAATGTACACAAATACTTGTAGACGAACAACTGGATTTCACTCATTGCGGGCTATCAATTCAAAAATCAATTGTATCTCAATAGATTTGGCTCTTTGTAAAATAAATAACTGACAGGTATACGACAAGGAGACAGCCGAAGCCCTTTTCTGTTCAATCTGATAATGGACGAACTTATAGAGGAGACCCAATCGCTACAACTGGGATATAGGATGGGAGAGCAAATTGTCAATGTGGTATGTTATGCAGACGATGCTATAATCATAGCTGAAAACAATAATGACTTACAAAAAATGATAGATAGACTACATCATGCCTGTAAGAAATACAACATGACGATCTCTATCGAAAAAACAAAATGTGTGGCCTTTTCCAAAACACCCAAAATATGTAACCTGGTTATAGAAAATCAACCCATAGAACAGGTCAGGAACTTCAAGTATCTAAGCATAGACTTGGTGGGAGGAGCTGATCTGCGGGATGAAATACAAGCCCAAGTAACTTGGGTTAAACTATTTACTGTTTTTCCAAAAAAACTTTCCTTGATTATTTAACAGTATATTTATCAATTGTTTCAATTAATTTAAGTTATGATTTATAAATGAATTAAAACACTGTGGTTTCCACTGGTGAGTATATTTGCCATGACATCTTTCTAGTGCCGATATAAGGAAGGAATGTGGAGTGGAAAAAAAAAATATGAAAAAAATATGAATGGATCTCTGCATTGGTTTGGACTTATAAAACACATGGATGAAGAAACAATGGTTAAAAAAGTATACATTAATGAAGTGAATGGAAAACGAAGTCGTGGGAGACCAAGAAAAACTTGGCATAATCAAATTAATCGAATTTTAAAGGTCGGTCATGTTAGAAGTCGGAAGAATCGGGTGTGCGTGAATGCGTGTATGGCTCACTGTACGAATGTGAAGGAATCATTATTCGATACTCGTAATACTATCAAAACATGTATAATATAATAATATTATTATTATTATTATTACTATTATTTTGTTGAATCGCTCTTTACATCATGGCAGTAAGAGCCAAATCAATGTAAAGAGTATTATAGCTATCATAGTGATTCTCGTGACATGTGATAGGTAGCTAATCTATCGCCATTTTATTGTCACGTGAATTCTACACCAGACCAAATACAGTGTGACAATCACACTGCCCTCGCCGGGAATTGAACCCGGAACCTTCGGGGTGGCAGTCAATGTACTTACCACTCGGCCACGAAGGTCGTATATAAGAATATATCTACTCATCAGTAGAAAAGCAGTGCTTTAATTCATGCTTGAATCGTATTTATATAAATATAAATATTATATTATGTTTTGTGTATAATATAGCACTGAAATTTTCAAAAATATTTTAGTTCAATTGTTATTTCTTGAAAAACGATTTATAACTCTATATATAAAGTATTTTTGTGGATGTTGTTTTTGCTGAATTTATTAATTAAACTCATCCATCTTTTAGAAATTCCAAGTTTCACTTTCAATGTTTGATTCAAGATTACCATTGTGAATCCCCATCTTAGCTATTTTGGGGATACTTTTGCTTGCGATGACAACTTTAAGTGCACCATTCGCAATATTAATAGGTATAAATAAAATGCATTTGACGTAGTGCTTTAATGTGAAAACAAATAAATTTAAATGTTTCTAACCCAAGAAAACCATTTTCTAGTAAACGTGAACAAACAAGGTTATTTCCTACATCGTAACTCACTGGGTATTTTTATAACGATGGAATTCGCTAGATAAGAAACCAGGAAAGAAACGTGTTTTCTCTAGACTAGGATTAGATAACATACATGGGACTTGATGCAGAAGCATAGAAGAAAGTAATTTAAACTTCGATCATTCACAAACGTAACAGCTGCCTTTCCTTGGTTACACGCAAAGGGCCGAATCAAGACATTTAAACTGTATACTATAAATATTTTTACTTCTTGCTGAAGTAAAAATATTAATTATTTGTATAAAGTACTTTATTAGTGGCGTGGCATTGTTAAAATAATTTGACGGTTTAATCTTTTGGCCGAAACACTATGATTCATTAAAATTATGTTAAAATAGGATATCACAATTTTTATTATTCATTTTTTGAGTGAACAGTTGTTGAAATCATCAGGTGTTAAAGGTAGAAATAGTCATGATATTGTTTAACCTCTGATAGGAGAGGAACAAGAAAAAGAAGAAGATGAATGAATAAATAAGCTTTAAAATTTTAAACAATGTTTATTACATTGTAAACATCACTTGCTTTATTAAAAAATCAAATTAAAATACGAACATCTTTCATTTCATTTTGATATCTGTCAAAACTGACCACATTCATGAAAAATTAGTTTCATAGAAGAAATTAAAAAAATATATTAATGATGATAAAATGGCATAGGACCAGCCAAGAGATCTGTACGATGACCCAGCAGCCCCTTATAACGTGCACCGTGAGAGCCGGTCGCTTAGCATGGATTGGGCACGTATGCTGAGCCAAAGAGACCAGAGCAATTAATACCCTGTACGCGTATGGGCCGACTGGAGTTATACTTCTAGGAAGGCCTAGACAGCGCCTAATGAACAATGTTCTGGCTGATCTGGCTAGGTTGGTCGAATCGGACTGCTGGGAGCAAAAGGCGCAGGATCGAGTAGCTTGGCGAAAAATCATCAAGGAGGCTTAAACTCTTCAAGAGTTTTATGGCCATATAATCAAATGATTTTTTTATGTTTCTATCTCATATATAAATCTGGCAAGACACTGCAAGAGAGGCTTAGGAATACACGGACAATGGAGATATGCGAGGTCGAGGATGTCGTTAGGTGGGGAAGGCAAAGGAGAAGATACTGGAATGTACACGTGAGGAGAATGGATCCATCCAGACTCTCCTTCATTGTGTTACACGGCCAGCCCCATGGTAGACGACCTCCGGGCAGACCACCAAGGAGATGGATCGACAGCTGGGAGTCGACTTAACATTAGGCCAATTCCTCTTAAGAAACAGGCCACTAGGCCTACACTAAGAATAATAATAAGAAGATATTTTTTAACCACTTCCATTTTTGTCTTTAATTCGATAGCTACCGGTTTCGTCTAAGAAAAAAAGACTATCTAGCGATCCATCCATTCGCGTGGGATTTTAAATGTGTATTATATGTTTAATTTTCCTAGTTCCGCACTGGCGGGCAACCATTTTCAATAAGTAACAGCCTAGGTATGGCTTGTCCCATTTCCAGGGCGGCAGGCACGGGGGTGGGCGGGTGGCGGCGGGGCGCAGCAAGAGCGCCTGATGTGTACTGACATTTAATTTCGAGTCTGTCGGCGCGTGTCAAAACATCCCATTTCACCTCGCTCTCTATTTCTATCGGAACGGCGTATTATTTACAAAGATTGAATTACAATTACTTTAGACTAGCCTAAGAAACACTTTCCTTTGCTTTAAATTACGATCGTAGCAACCTGTTTAAAAAAGTATAAAAATTGTGTTGTTAAAATAAAAAGATTTATTCAATTACTTATTTAATTTTTTCTAACTTCAAGATAACCTTTTGATGCGGATCCATTAAACAATGTGTATTTCTGTGTAAGCAACACATCATCAGCAGGATAAACGCCGTAGAAATGAGATCACTAAGAATAATATGCGGAAAACGTTGTATTATAGAATACCTAACGATAAAAAAGAAATGTAAGGTAGATTACTGCATCATGGATAAAATTAAAGATTCTTGAAATGGTTTGGACATATGGAGCAAATGAATGAGAGTAGAATGGTTTAAAAGTTGTACACAAGCAGCGTGAGTGGAAAAAGAAGCCGAAGACGACCGATAAAAACATGGCATGACCAAATTAATCAATTACTAAAAGGCGGTTCGATGTATGAATGTAGAGGAAGCCCGAGAGGTATGCCAGGACAGAGCATTGGGGTGATGGCTAGTTAGTTTTTTAAAATCAAATTAACAAAAGGATGAAAATTTAGTTTTCATATTTATATTATAAATATAAACGATAATTAACTCCACCGGTGAAGGGCGTCTGTTTCCGAAACAGGCTTGTGTAAATTTAATTTATTATTAAATAAAATGTTGTTTAAAAAGAAATAAACGTTGTTCACTTATTTAATTTTTTATAGTACCTGTGATTGTCAAAAATTATGTGACAAATAAAATATATGATATGCCTAATACAATATACAAATTTTCATTACACATTTTTTGTCCAAAACCATAAGTAATAAAATCAAACATAAGAAGTCAATATTTGTTTTTAACACATTTCAAGTTCGATTTTATTTTATTTTAGCTACACTATTAATGATTTGCTTTATTTTATCCACTGATCACTGTTACTGCAGACATATTTCTATACTAATCCTATTTTCATCAGGGCGATTACAGAAGTAACGCTAGTTACACCATAAACTATGATTTGACATGTACAATTTACAATACGTATGTTAATATGACAAAAAAAGAACGGAATAAAATCTATATATTTGCTTGCAATCCAAACAAAAACATATGATATTTGAAGTGTGATAACTGTTTCCAAAATTTTCTCTTCCGATTTTAAATGTACAGGCATGTATTTTAATATTATAACACAAAAAAGCCTTTTTGGCTTTTAATTTGTGCTTTCTTGAATATACAATTTTAATAAAAAAATGTTTACACACACATTTAAAACTTCAGCCGACGCGTGAACAAAATAAATATGCTAAATTGTAATTCCGAAAAGCTTTATGAAGATGGATTTTATCATCACCTTGAATAAATAACGTGCTAAAATAGATATTCACATTTTTACGTACTTTCACATGTGGCCTTTTTAAAAGATATAATATTTAAAATTGTTGGTATGACAGATATGTTCCCATTCAAAGATATAACTTCGTACATACTCGTTTAAGTACAAACAACGAGGTAAAATACATTACCTTTACATTTTGTAAAGGTCTGTTTTAGAACATCCGTATTTGTCGCTGGTCTCGCTTCAGAAACTAGGTACATCATCAGTCTGACACTTAATTAATTATATTTTAATAATGTTGTGGATATTATGTCCAAAATAAAACTGTTGGAATATTTTATATATATCGAATATTTTATGGTAAGTTAGTTATGTAAAAAAATATATATTCAGTGAAAATCCACTAATGTTTGTGCCTTTGACCGGTTTCGGCAGCACTCAGCACTTACGCAGCGAGCTGCCGTAACTGATCAAGGACACAAACATAAGTGTATAGTAAAAAATATAATATATTTATTTTTATTTTCATTATCCACAAATATATGTTTTGTATTGATACTATAAAAATGTAACAAGAACGATTTGATATAAATGGTCCAAGATCCGGAGGAATTAGCTGAAATGATAAAAGAATTAAACCAAGTATCTAAGTCTGTGGGATTGAAAATGGAACTGATCAAGAGGAGCTTCAAATTAACGTTAATGTTCAGGAATACACGAATCTGGGACATAATATTCTATTGGGCCGAGAAAAACAGACTGCTGAGCTTAAAAGAAAAATTGGACTAAACTGGACAGCTTCCGAAAACATGAAATATATCTAAAAAATGAAGATCAAGCTGAAAAGAAAAGTATATGAAGCATGTGTGCTGCCGGCTATGGCCCCTAAATTGTTACACTGTCCAAACAAAATACCGAAAAACTCCGAGTTACCCAAAGAACTATGGAAAGAGCTATGTTATTATTATTATTATCATTATTATTATTTTGTTGAATCGCTCTTTACATCATGACAGCATGAGCCAAATCGATGTAAAGGTTATTTATTATAGCTATCATAGTGATTCTCGTGACATGTGATAGGTAGCTAATCTATCCCCATTTTATTGTCACGTGAATTCTACACCAGACCAATGACAGTGTGACAATCACACTGCCCTCGGAACCCGGAAACTTCGGGGTGGCAGTCAATACACTTAGCAGTCGGCCACGAAGGTTGGCCACGGTTAGGAATAAGCCTCAGAGATAGAGTCAGAAACGATACGGTAAGAAAAAAGAGTAAGTTCTCTGACATTACTCATTGTGTTGTGAGTCTAAAATGGAAACAGGCTGGTCACGTACCCAGCGGTTGAACGAAATTTGAACAAAAATACTGTTGACGAGACCATGGAATGCAAAGAGAAGTGCAGTTGACCATATCTGCGTTGGTAGTTGAGGGAATCAATACGATTTCTAATTTGAGTAGATATAATTGCTCATTATTATAAAGAAGGAAGCGGGTAGTGTCCAGGAAATAAACCGATTCTCCTTAGTCTGGGAACCACTCATACGGAGGAACCAACCTAAACGACCACCCGGCGTCTTGGAGATTTAAATAAACCTTTAGTTAAAATTAAGTTTGTTTATACCAACCTTAAATTACTCTTGTTATATAATGAATGATCTGTGGTGACACACGTGACTCGCCCTGAAACATCCGCGTCCCTTGTTGCAGGGCGATCTATCTCATTAGAATCCGTTTTATTCGATAATGGATCTAATGCAGTGGAGAATATTAACTGAATTCCTGTAACAAACAAACAAATATGATTAGAAAAAAATCAAATACGTATATACATCATAATGCCAAATTTAATAAAACATACAAAATGTGACTTTATCGTATATGATTTTTATTTCAATATTTAATTTATTTCTATCGACATTTTGAGAAGATTATTATTATATACACTTAAGGCGTTGATACTGTGGAATTCCATATTGATGAATTTTTTTTATGAATATTTGTGAAATGTATACTTATATCTGTATACGAATCCTGGATTTTCACCTGTGGGTGGTTAATTTAAATTGGTAAACAATGGTGGAATGGGGAATGTTGTAATTACATAAAGCGTGCGCTTAACCCAACCAATGACAGGTCATAAGTCCTGTAAACACCTTGATCATCCATATTCAGTTTCCAGTTTGTTTCTTCGTCTCTATTGAGATACAATTAAAAATTTAAATTAACCACCCACAGGTGAAAATCCAGGATTCGTATACAGATATAAGTATACATTTCACAAATATTTGTAAATATTCTGGTCAATTCTTTGGCGTATAAAATAGGAGTGATACTCCAGGCGACTTCTAAAACAGTGCGCTAGGAGGCGGTAGCCTCTTCGCATTGTGTTAATAAAGTAGTTTGCTAAATGCTAAACAATCATTCTTCATAGATGGCGTTAGTGGGTGGATTGTATAGATTAATCTTAAAAAATTAATTAGTACAATCAAATCTACATAGATGGCTAACTGGAACTGACACGTGAAGATAGGTATGGATTTGGAGCATATATACAACTTCCAAAAATGTATCATGCATGATCATAATAACAATGGTGGAATGGGGAATGTTGTAATTACATAAAGCGTGCGCTTAACCCAACCAATGACAGGTCAGAGGTCCTGTAAACACCTTGATCATCCATATTCAGTTTCCAGTTTGTTTCTTCGTCTCTATTGAGATACAATTAAAAATTTAAATTTTTTTATGAATTAAAACAATGATTTTTCCACTTTTGTTTTTATTTTTCTCGACATCTTTCGAAGGCTTTACACCTTCACCATCGGGGGAACGATTTATATAGTTCTTCAGCCGATGAAGGTGTAAATCATTCGAAACATATCGAGAAAAATCGACAAAAGTTGAATAAAACAGTGTTTTAATTCATAAAACATTCGTAGAAATTATTATTTCACATAAAGTAACTTTATAAATACATTTTACTTCTTTTTATATACTTTGTATACAGCACTCACATTTATAAAAAAATAAAAAAATAATAAAATTTCAAACACTGATGAAGGGCTGGCTAGTCCGAAATATTTGTTGTGTTGTATACAAAGTAAATAAAAAAAGAAACACTGAACATCTACAATACAAATTTATGGCAAATAAAGAAGACATTTTTAAATAAACTTTATTTCTTACACAAAACAAGAACCAATAATGTTACATGTGCAAAAATAGATACATTTTATCAAAAAAACATAAAGTTTATTTCTATTATAAGTCAAAGAATATATAATAAGGTAAGTTGAGATTCAAATATATTATTTACAACTTCGTATATTGAGAAAAACTTATACATTAATCTCTTTTCGAACGTTTAAAAAATTAAGCTTAAAAGTGAGATAGATAATGTAAAAACGGCATCAACATGTAGTAAACGTTTGGGTTTTTAGACTATATTATTTTGAACGATGGCTTAAGATTTAAAACACAATTTTCGATGGCCCTACAGCCCATATTGAGCCTTAGCCTTCAGTATTCTTCGCTTACAACTCCTCCTGTCCTCCGCTTCGACCCTCCAATCTGACACTCTTAACAATCTAGCTCCATCTCTCCCAACTTAATCCTCCCATCGCAGCCTTGGTCGTCCAATTGGTCTTCTACCACCTGGGTGCCACTCCAGCAATCTTTTTGGGGTTCGCGATGACGGCATCCTCTGCACGTGACCGGCCCATTTCAGTCTATTCAGTCTGACCTGTGTGGAGAGACTGGGAGCTTTGTAAATATGGTACAGCTCGTCATACAATTTTCACTAAAATTCATATTTTAGAAATTAAGAAAGAGTTTCTTTTACGGGATGGCGGCTAGTTTTTAAATAAAATATTTACTTAAGAAAGATTAAAATATGACTTGCTACCTAATTTTGTTAAACTAAATACAAAAAGTAAGTTGTTATTTCTGAATTCATTTCATTAAGATTTTTGCTGAGATTTATTGTGGTACTAAAATGAGGCGCAAAAAATAATAAAATAAAATTCAATAAAGAAATATAACAGTTTAGCCAATAAATCTCGACTTTTCTACCTTTGAGTATCTTAATCATAAGGAGGCTGGATAAAACCGTCCGAGGACTTGAGGGTTTCATATTGCCTTAATAAATCAATGTTAAGAGAAGCCACTAGCGAGATACATTAGAAGCCATTTATTATCGGAATGGAGAAAATTATAAACATTATAAACCGGACAGATCTGGTGCTGAAAGAAAACGAGGAATTAGAACGGTCTTCAATAAATATAAACTAATTGTAATACATATTAAATATTATTTTGTGAAATATTTAGGTTATCCATTTTAGTAGAATATATTTGAGCACAATGAATACATTTATAATATCGATGTAAACGTCAGTTTTATAGAAGATTGTTAATAGTTTATGACAAATATACATTCTTCTTCCTAGGGCATCATATTATATAATGTTTGTTTGTCCTCCAGGATTTCAAAGTTAACAGAAGTCAAAGTATTGACGGTTGAGGTTTTTGTTTCGTAAAACTCCATTATAATTATTGTAAATAATAATAAACGCGATTGTTTAATGGTTTTATAATACTTGATTAAGTAAAACCATTAAACAGTCGCGTTTATTATTATATACAATAATTAGAAGTCAAAGTCACTTCAATTAATTAACACAGTTAATCATCTTAATTTTTCAATTATATATTTAACCTCACATAAATTGATAAAAATATCATATTAGTATAATATTTTAAGTGATAACTTCAGTAATTATTGTTTCTTGAACAATGATGTAAACTCTATATTAAATAATTTAAATGAACGAAAACGTCTGTCTTCTTGGAATTCTATTATATTTTAAATAGAATAACTTGTTTCGCCCTTCTAAGGCATTATCAAAAGTGTTGACATTGATCAATGTGGCACGATCAAATAAATTCAATATTGAATGTCGGCCATGTGAGGAGTCAGAGAAATCGACGCTCGTGTATGACACGATGTATGAATGTTGAGGAATCGAGAGAAATATGTCAGGAAAGAAAAGTGCGACAGTCCATTCTTTCTACCTACCCCTTCGGGGAGACGGCGTGATGGTTAGTTAGTTAGACGTTTGTTAATGCATTAGAAGGACGAGACATGTCATTCCACCTAAAATATAAAAAAAACTCATAGGAGACAGACGTTTTCATTCATTATAATTAGATAATTTTAGTAATGTGGACGATAACAAGATGTCTAGTGTACAAGTTTCAAGGTCGCCTAGCGCACCACGGAAAGAGCCATGCTTTGTATGGAAAGAGACATGGGAAGAGCATAACTCGAGACAAAAACAGAAATGGATTTATTCGACAACGGAACGCTTTGAGGGGCTAAAGAAGAGGTGGGGTGGCCATATTTGTCGGAGAAACGACAGCCAATGGGGAAGACGAGTTCTGGAGTGGAGACCGCGCACAGGACTCCGTAGAGTTAGACATCCCCCTACCCGCTGGATGTGAAAGGATGAGAGTAGCAATGGATAAGGAGCAGTGGCATACTTTGTTTTAAGCTTATTTTCAGCAGTGGACAGACGACTGATAAGTCAAGTGATAAAAGTCTGAAACACTTTATTGACTTTTGCTTCTTAACAAGCTATATTAATTTGTTTTGTCCTTTCCTTTATGTTAAACAGTAAATAAAAGTAAGTGCGTTAAGAGTCGAAAGAATTTCATACGTTTGAATGAATTTTCTTTTTGATTTTATAGATGTATACTCCGTATTTTTTCTTCAAGAGCGGACCTTCGAGTTATGGGATATTTTTCATAAAGGGATGTCCCGTGAATTTTTCCGGACCAATTTATTTGGGGTAGTACACATCAATACTGCTTACACTGCGACGGACTTTTGGGTTTTTGTATGCAGAGGAATGTTTAAATTATATACCCGAAATTCGTTGGTGAAATTATGAAATGTGGATGAGAGATCCTCGACATTAATATCAGCCGAATAAACATGCAGAAAAATAGCATCCACAGATTCAACGGATGAAAAAATGACCATAAAAAATATCCTCGTTTTGAACAAAATATATCATATTTAAAATAATAATTAAATAATAAATGATTTTTGAAAAATGACTTCCATGGTTTGTACTAGTCCGTCAGTCTGTAAGTTTTTTTTTATATGGGATTGCATTATTATTTACCTTGCTTATGATATACAAGGTTTATATTTCATCAAGTGGATTTTTCTGCATTCATTTTTATCTGTAAAATTTATCCAAAAGTGTTGGGAGCTGGAAGGATATACTATAGTGAACTAATCAGGAACTTCTCAGCATTTGCTCTTGTGGAGAGGAAATCACTTAAAACATTCCAGAAGAAGCCGGCCTGCTGACAGTAGTCATCAGGCCTTCCGTTTCACCAGAATAGTGTTCTGCATTTTGTGTCCTACTTTGGTTTATTTGACCAAGTCTGTAAGGGTTAAATGTTTCTACACATAAATGACGACCTTCATGGTTATAATTGACGACCTTCGTGGCCAAGTGGTAAGTGCATTGACTGCCACCCCGAAGGTTCCGGGTTCGATTTCCGGCGAGGGCAATGTCACACTGTCTTTGGTCTGGTGTAGAATTCACGAGACAATAAAATGGCGATAGATTAGCTACCTATCGCATGTCACGAGAAGCACAATGATAGCTACCCTTTACATCGATTTGGCTCATGCTGTCATGATGTAAAGAGAGATTCAACAAAATATTCCTAATATTCCAATAAATAAATTACGTAAAAAGAAAACTTTTAATTTTTTTATGCACATAGTTACATCGGCATATTTATTTAAGTATCTATGGATATTGAAAATCCACAAATCATGTAAACACTTTATTCGGATGACGGAGATGATTTATAATTTATGCAATAATATTATGTAAATATGCCAAGATATTGGCAAGGCTTAATCGCTCTAGAAGGAGCCTTCTCACGGATCTGTTGAGATAGCGGTACAGCTGCTTACCAAAGCGAGATTCGGGTTCCTTCGTAATACACACAACATTATAATATGATAATGTTGGAACACACATTCTAATTTCTAATAATACCATGCCCTGTTTTTCCCATGAATATTTCAACACTGCGGTAATTGATATTATTTTAGCTTGAGTATTTAGCGCTGCGCGTGTTTACTTAGTAGTGCCATATTATGTGGGATCAGATACAGTGACACAGAATATCAGGAATTTAAGCTGTATCTAATATTATTACCAAAATAATTAAAATTTCAGTCGGATAAATAAGGTTTTCTCCATATTACAACAGAGGGCTCTGGCTGCTTCGAGCCTTCAAATCTAACGGCCATTTTAATAAACCTTAACTCTCAATTAACTTCAGTTTGCACAAGTTTGTCATTTTCACAACAACATTTTTTGTCTAATTGCTTCTTAAAATTTTGATTGTCGTGATAAATAAGAAGCATTTGCGGGAAGTTCTGCTGTTTTTTTTAATTGATAGAAGAGTGCAGCTAACTAACTAAATGGACTGTCACACTTTAACCAATGCGGCATTCCATCCTTCTCTTTTCGCCCCGCGGGAGACGTGGTGTGATGGGTTGCAAACCTCGTCGCCACAGCTGAGGTACATAAAATGCTTAAGGAAGTTTATAATTATCATGCCCCACCAGATAAATCATGCAGAGAATGGTATAGACGCTTCAAAGATGGTGATTTTAGCGTTGACGACAAAGATCGCCCTGGAAGACCGTGGAATTGAAGGGTTTTTCTCGGTGAAGATCCAACTCAAACAATTAAACAACTAACAGAATCATTAAATGTTGGTGTGTCAACAGTGAGTGAA
This sequence comes from Lepidostoma basale, assembly GCA_022606425.2. Lineage (NCBI taxonomy): Eukaryota > Metazoa > Arthropoda > Insecta > Trichoptera > Lepidostomatidae > Lepidostoma > Lepidostoma basale. The sequence goes on from JAHDVF020000880.1 coordinate 841,639, forward strand.
TGTTTAATGACCATGGGAATGATCCAAAAGCTTTACAATTGGTTTGCTACATGACCTGAAGCCAAGAGACGTTAAAAGGCGATTTTTCACGAGTAAATTACTGCTTGCAAGGGCAAAACAGAAAGTCGTTTCTCTATCGTATCATTACGGGAGACGAGAAATGAATAAGTTTCGATAATCCTTCCCCAATGAAATACCGTTCTAAATGTGACACACCCGTCCCATCTACGTAATCAGCAACGCCAAAGCGGAATATTCATGTTGTCAAAGTAATGCTCAGCATATGGTGGGATCAGAGGGGTGTGGTGCACAATGAGATCCCCAAACTGGGTGAAACGGTCTTGGAGGAAGTCTACCGAGGAAAACTTATGCGATTAAAGCAGGAACTGGCTGAAAACTGACCGGAATGGGGTAACAGGCATAGCAAGCTGATTCTTTAACACGACAACGCTCGACCTCACATTGCAATCGAGGTCAAAAACTATATATAGAATGTGGGTTGGGAGATTCTACCGCACCAGCCTTATTCATCAGACGTGGTACCATCCGACTACCACTTGTTCAGAAACATGACGCATGTCTTAGAAGAGCAGCACTTCCATTCATATGCAGATGGGTCGATGAGTGGATTGCTTCAAAAGACGAGGCGTTTTTCGACGCGAGATTCATTTATTGCCAGAAAGATGGGGAAAGGTATTGCTATTTTTTATTTAACATTTAAATAAATGCGATTTTCATACAAAAAAATGGACCGTTCTTTCCGAAACATCCTATATACGAGTATGAAAATAATAAACCATCGTTTTGACAGAAACATTGTGATACTTCAAGATTATTAACTGTTTAATTTTTTAACATTGTTATAATATCACAATTTATTTATAATGTAACGCCTGATGATGCCAACATGGTTGGGCAAAATAGCTATCGTGACAAGTCAATACAATTAAATTTGTGATATTATAACAGTGTTCTAAATTGCAGAGGTAATAAAAAAATCAAAATTTGAAATAGTATTGATTATTCAGAAATTTAATTCTTCTGAATTATAAATTTCCAGATTCATATAATTCCCAAAATGATTTTTTTCTCGTATATAATACTAATCAGGATATGTAAATAACACTTAAGCTCAGAGAAATATTTCATTGAGTTAAAATTATTGTAAAATGATGTATTTAGAGATACATACAAGATTAATAATTAATATGTCTGGTTGCTTCTGAGGTATTAGTTTTGTGAAACTCCAATATTAATTTATAATAGAAAACACGATTGTTTAGTGGTTTTACTTTTATTAATATACATTATAAAAATTGTGACAAATTTGTTTCGCCTTGCGAGGGCATTCTCAAACTTCAGCAGTTTGAGAATGCCCTCACAAGGCGAAACAAATTTGTCACAATTTATATAATTTACATAAATGAAAACCAAGTTAAACCACTAAACAATCGTGTTAACTAACTAATTAACTAACCATCACGCCGTCACCCCGAAAGGGTAGGCAGAAAGAATGGACTGCCACATTTTAACCGATGCAGCACTCCATCCTTCTATTTTCGCCCCCGCGAGAGACGCGGTGTGAAGGGTTGCGAACCTCATCGCCACCAATGGCAGGGATCTTTCGCTCACACTTTGTCCAACATCCATAAAATAAATCTAAAACAAATAATATAAAATACAATGATGTCAAATCAAATAATAAAACAAAAATAATTTAACACATAATGTTCTAATTGAAAGTTAAGGCATTAACACTGTGGAATTCCATATTAATCTACTTTGGGAATTAAAATTATTATTAGTACCTACTTATAACAAATAGTCCAACTTAATTTTTAATTTATAATTTTTGTATCGAATTTTAAATGTGTTTTTTATTAGTCTTTCTTTGTTTAGTTTTTGTTATATTTTTACACCTGAAGATGGAGGTATCCTCTGAAACATGTCGTTTATTTTAATATTATATATATTTTTATTTTATTAAAAAGTGGTTTAAACAATGTTTTTTTAATTCCCAAAGTACATAATGTTCTTTCATCTTCATCTTTCATCAACGTACATCTATATTTTTTATAAAAATGTATACATTATAAATTAATAAAATCTTAGTTTTCCGAGTTTGCAGACACCTATTGTGAACAGAGCCCTATAGATCTGAGAAAAGAAACGTGCTAATTAATAGCCGAGATCCAAACCGGATATGGGAAATCATTTGTCTTCCGTTTCCGAAGCAAAAGTGCCGGAGGGGAATTAGTTTGGTCGGTCCAAAAATGCCCTCTCACTATTCGGGCGTAATAAATGATCGGGCATTTAGAGGCCGTTAGGATAGACAGTCAGATTTAGTGTGGCTGTGGGAGTCTTGTCCTTGCTCCCTGCTCTCCGTCTCTCTTCTCGTCTCTCCTCCCTTGATTCATCACTTCGGCCCCGGCAGTTTAGCGTAATGTCCGATATGAACGCATTGTGTGAAAATGCCGGACAATTTGTACGCGGATGAGATTGGTGGGATATATGAGAGTTCATTCAGAGTTGAAACGGTTGCGTTTAGTCCAGATTCCCTCAACAATATGGATCATAACTGGAACAAGGGATGGGGTTTTCTTCGGTGGCGGGTTCTGGTCATTAAGCTTTCTCCCTCTTCCTCTTTCACTTCCGCCCTTTAGTTGTGGTCGCAAATTGCTACTAAGATCTTTTATCGGCAGTAATCTAACACTATTGTAAGTCTCGTTACTCTGTGATACTCGCGAAAATTTTAGTACAAATACCGATGGATTATTTTATTTTTAATGTTTACTACATATCATGACTGTTAAAATTTAAAACACTGCTGTAATATCACAATTTCTTTTTACTCACTGAGAGTGCTTTTTCGCCTTGTTTCGCCTTGTTTCAATGTTTTTTGTAACACCTGATGATGCCAACATCGGTTGGCGAAACAGCTGTCGCGACACTCTCAGTTAATAAAAAGAAATTGTCATATTATAACAGTGTTTTAAATTTTAACAGTAATAATGTTGAAGTATCATAGTGTTTCGGATAAAACAATGGACTATTTACTACAATAAATATCACTTATTATGCAAAATTTTCAAAAATATTATAGGAATCTCAGTATACGAGTATTAACTCAACAAACATTACAAAAAACATGCATGTTTTAGGCATCAATTGAGTACATGTAAAATATTACATATATACAATGTAATATCAGGAACGCGTGAGAGATGGTTCAACATTAAGAAGACAAGACACTCGCTAAAGTCAAGAGTAGTTGTCTTCGAAAAGTACTTTTTCTTATATGAATGACGCAGATCTCCTAAGAGACCGCGTTCTGCAGACTAATTAATCTTCCCACTGGAGTCACCAGAGGCAGGTTGGTTTTGGCGGCCGGTAGGTAAAGAAATCTGTGAAATATAATTTTGTACCAAAATTAGCAAAATGCAAGTTTTCTTGTTGAGGATAATAAAATGTAGAATTAAAAAGTAATGCCAACAGTTTTCGAAATTATTTCTTGATCAATGTAAAAATCCATATGAAATATTTATAAATACGTCCGTTTCCTAGAAGCTGTAATATTATTTACGATCTCGCCTTGATATGGCATCATCGTTTTTTACAATTATAAAGGTCAACTCAAAAGAAATATGACTCCCGTAATTTATAATCAAAAATTCTAAAATACGGACCCTTCGATAAATATTATATTTTGTATCTAGTAATTTACAATATGCTTAAAACATCATAAAAACATTTGCCAAAAAATGGCGTCAAAATAATGAATTTCTTACGTAATAATTACATATTATATTAAACAATGTAAATAGAAAAAGTATTCGAATGAAAATAATTAAATAATAGTGAAGTACACACCATATTCACTCCTACCTCGTTTGTCTAAGACACTATGATGACACTATGTGACATTTTACAATGCTGCAAAGATAGGCGAAACTATTAAATTATAATGAAACATCTAGAAAGCAGACGTTATCATTATTAATTATTTAATATAGAAAATCAACCCATAGAACCTTCAAGTATCTAGACATAGACCTGGTGGGGGGAGCTAACCTGCGGGAAGAAATACAAGCCCAAGTATACAAGGCAGCTGCAATCTCTGGGGCTCTAAAATCCACAATATGGAAAAACAAAGACATGGCCATTAAGAGTAAGATGAGAATCTATAAAGCATGCGTAAGCCAACTAATAACATATGGCGTCAAAGCAAGGGCAGACACAGTAAGGACCAAACATGTTTTGAGGACTTCCGAAATGAAGACACTGAGGACGATAGCAGGCAAGACACTGAGGGATCGCGTGAGGAACACCAGAATAAGAGAGATATGTGAGGTTGACGATATTATAAGATGGAGCAGACAGCGAAACAGGGAATGGTATGGTCATGTTCAAATTATGGACACCACCAGACTCCCTAAATTGCATTGCATAATCAATCTCATGGGGCTCGTCCTCGTGGAAGATTTCCTAAAAATATGGAAGAACAGACCACATCGGTCTACAATAAGGAAGAAGAAGAAGAAGAGGAAGAAGAATTTCATATACTTGGTAAAGAAACAATTCATCCATTTTATGTTAAGACTTTATAATATTTTATAAATATCTTAAGTTAAGACATTATTATATACTACTATATAACTACCTGCCTAGAACCCAGATACGGGTGCAGAACAATAAATCCAACATTGCAGGTAACTGAAGTTAATATTCGAGAACTTGGTATCGGACCGTGCAGTCCAAAGTAAGGCGCCTCTGCTTGATAGCGGAAGTGTTTAAATTATAAATTGGAATTGAACCCTCGGAGTTTGAATGACTTGAGTTCGAAAACAATATTACGTGGTTCAAATGTCATTTCGATGCTAATGATAGGATTTCGCAAGTAAATTGGTGTTTGTGCAATGCTTAGAACTCGCTGTGAATATTTGCGTTATAACATTTGAACGCAATGCATTTACCATTGTGGTGCGCACGACATCTCTCGAAGGGGTAGGCAGAGAGAATTGACCATCACACCTTCTTTCCTCACATACGACCTTGCTTCCTTAACATTCATCTATCGTGTTTCTTCTTCTCCTCACGTAGCCGTCATTTAAAATATGATGGATTTGATCGTGCCACCTTCTCTTCGGTTTTACTTTTCGTTAACGTCGTATAATCTTCATTATTTTCATGTGTCTAAACCATCTTAATGATCCTTTTGATATTATGTTTATAACACTTACTAACTAACAATAACGCCGCCTCACCGAAGTGGTAGGCAGAAAGAATGGACTGCCACCCTGACATACTTCTCTCGGTTCTTCAACATTCATACATTGTGTCATGCACGCATGTATATTTCTTTGACTCCTCGCGTGTCCAACATTTAATATTTGATTGATTTTATAGTCAGACGAAAAACTCCTCGTCTCAGGTAGCAAACCACAAAACAGTAAGGTTATGTTATTGATTGCTTCTTGAAGAATGATGTAAAACTTCATATTAAATAATTAATATGAATGAAAATGTCCGTCTTTTAGGAGTTTTATTATATTCGTATTTTAGATTCCATCTATTCCATCTAAAATGTAATATAACTCCTAGAAGACAGACGTTTTTATGGATATTAATTATTGTTATATAATGACGACCTTCGTGGCAGGGTGGTAGAGCTTTGACTGGCATACCTAAGATCCTGGGTTCGATTCCTAACGATAACAGTGTTGTCACACTGTCATGGTGTGGTGTAGAATTCTTGTTATAAAAAAATGGCGATAGATTATCTATATATCACACGTCATGAGAATCAATATAAAAGCAAAAAAAAAAATTATGCAGTAATTGGGTTCAAACTACTTTTTGTATACCTTAAAAAAATGATTTTTTCTAAGACATAGAATGAAAAAATATCTCATTTCTGAAACATGCCATCTATAATGAAGTCATTTGCAAGGTGCTATTGTGAGGTAAAATTTTATAACTTAAGGAATAACCATCCCTCTGAATTTTCAATTTACGGTTTAGGCAATCCAACTTTTAATCTGACAACGCATAAAAGACCTTGGAAAAAATCTGTCAACCTACGGAGTTATTATTACGCTATCAAAATTTCACTCGCTCCTAACTTTCGGCTAGAGAATCATATTACTGGCTTAATACAAGGGAATTGAGGGATGAACAATGGAGGAATAGAACAATGCAACGAGAACTTTGTACTGAGAGAAAACAGGCTGACTTTGATTGAAGTTGGGAAGTATCTCACAACAGACTAGCAAGAATAAATACTATTCTAAAGTTCAAGAAACGAAAGAAAATCATTATTTGTTATATTATATATAGTATACGAATTAGCATTGTGCTTATGTATATTAAAGCTTAATAATTAATATGAATGAAAACGTCTGTTTTCTAGAAGTTCAATTATATTTAAAGGGAATGATCAAATGATTTTTTGAAATCTCTTGATGGAAGTTTATTTTAAATAATAATTAAATGAAACGATGTTTTGTTTAGCTTCTTAAACTTTTGTATTATTTCGACAGTGAGTCTGGTAAAACTGCTTGCTGTCGAAATAAAGACAAAAGTGAAATGAATTAAAAAACATCGTTTTATTTAATTATTAAATGGAATGACATGTTTCGTCCCGCGAAGGCAATATCGAATTCTTCTTCTTTCGGTGCCGTGTCAGGTCTCCCTAACGTTGGCGATCACTGCAGTAAAGGCATCTCTATCCTGCGCCACTTGGAACAGATGGAAAATCAATCAAATATTGAATGTCGACCACACGAGGAGTCGGATAAATCGTCGTGCGTGCATGACACAATATATAAATGGTGACGAATCGAGAGAAGTATGCCAGGAGAGAGCAGTGTGGCGGTCCATTCTTTCTGCCTATCCATTCGGAGAGACGAGGTGATGATAACTTAGACGTTTTTTTTAATTTTTAGATTTTCGCAGCTTAAATATTATTTTGGATATTTACGCTTGTTAGTAGAATCGTCTCTAGTTATGTAAATATTAACACTTACAAAAACTAAACGAAATTTTATCACACAAGTTATATTTTAAAATTTGAGATGATCTTCCACAACCCAGTGCCTAAAAAAAAATAGTTTCCGTAATTGAATATCATTATAAAGAAAGCCATGTTAAATATTGTACCGTAGTAATTTTTTTCGTGCAATTTCCACTCGCGGAGCACCGATATTTCTCATATGAATTTAAATCTCGGGGAAGAGAAACGATTTTCCCCGCGAACGAAGACGAAGAATAGCTTTTCATCAAATACGTACGAGACGGCTGAAAGTCAATTCAATTTTTCAAGGTACAACCACTTAGTTTGAGAAATAGGGGGAAATTTATATGTGACAAAGAAATATGATCACGTTTTCATTAAAAAAATATTCCAGAATACGCGTTTGTCATTTTTCTTGGAAGATTTTCATACAATATTTAATATGCTATCTGTGTATAAGGATTTAGTCAGATTTTAAAATACAAAAGAAATTATTTTACGACTATTGTGAAGAACGAAAGATATATATATATTTTTAAACTTTGATAAACGAATTCCTCAGAAAATAACCGTCAGCTACCGATACTGTTGTGAAATATATTTAAGGCAAACAATATAAAAATACGAAATAGAACAAACATATATTTTTTTAAGAATTAAATGTATTTCAATAGAGACGAAGATGTAAATTGTTTGTAAACAGAATATAATATCGAGGCGTCTACAGGACTTATGACCTGTCATTGGTTGAGTTAAGCAATCGCTTTATGTAATACAACAATCGCCATTCCGCCCTTCTTACGAACACCACGTCAAAGAATTATTTTTGAAAGTTGTATATATGCTACAATGTTGAAAATCATTTCACATATTTGAGTTCAATCTACACTATGGCCATCTATTGAGACTAGATGTAAGCATTAAGCAGAAAATCTTTTTATTAATACGAATGAAAACACTTATGTTTTCCTAGAAGTTTTATTAGATTTTTTGGGGGTATGACATGTTTCGCCCTTCTAAGGCATTATCAAATGACATTTGATAATGCCTTAGAAGGGCGAAACATGTCAAACCCCCAAAAGATATAATAAAACTTCTAGAAAAAATAAGTTTTTTCATTCGTATTAATTATTTAATATGGAAATTTACATCATTTTTAAAAAAACAATAAAAAAGAAATACTTTTATTGATGTAATGTGAAAGGCTATGAACCCAATTATCACACATTACTAGACAACGCCCGGAGAAAACTCAAATTTTTATATGTTTTTAACTTTGACCAGCTTTTATACAACATTTTGTTTTTTTTAATGTATACATTCTAAAAAAACAAATTATATTTATTTATTAAATAAAAAAAAATCCCAACAAAATATTTTAATGTTATTGAATAATATTTATTCTTTGTAACAACACTTTCAACAAACATGTTTCGTTTATATGTTTTTTACATCTGTCAAAACTGACCGCATTCATGCTAAAATATGTCTAAATATTTTTTTTATGCATACAATATTTTAACTATACTAATGAAGGGTTTCTGAGTCCCGAAACATGTTTGGGTTTGAGTGTATTTTATTATTTTATTTGTATTTAAAAATAAAGTGTTGTGTTATGTACGCAATACAAAGTTATAGTGAGCATAGAAGAATGAGAAGTTTTACGATTATTCGACATCGTCTTTTTGTGTAACGTTTTTTTCTTCTTATTTTACTGTTAAAATTCAAACACTGTTATAATATCACAATTTATTTTTATTCACTGAGATTGTCGCGATAGCTGTTTAGCCAACCGATGTTGGCATCATCAGGTGTTATAAATAACAGTTTTTTGTTAAACCTGAAGATGCCAACATCGATTTGCGAAACAGCTGTCGCGACATTCTCAGTGAATAAAAATATATTGTGATATTAAAACAGTACTATAAATTTGAACAGTAATAATGTTGAAGTAGTGTTTCGGCTTGTAATAGTTTATATTCCGGATTGTATGTGATTATATAAAAATTGTGTTAAAAAAAGTAAAAAAAGTAAATATTCAATACAAATATATTCTTTCTGCTAATACTAGTATAACCAAAGAATAAGTATATTATAAATAATATTATTAAGAGAAACTTTATTTTTAAAATTTTTATGGAGATATTTAATTTGTAAGAAATCATGTTTTCTATCTTTATTGGATCAGCTAAGATAAGTATTTTTTTAAATGCATATTGTTTTGAATAACTTTTCATAAAATTATATTTTTACAACACTGCTTTGCACTTTTCACAAATAGATTTTGTCCTGTATAACATACGTCCATTATCAGTGGTTAATATTTATACACTGAGAAAGGGCTATTGTGGTTCGAAACATGTTTGTAAAAAGGGTTGTGAAAATATACAATATTAATTTTCAAAAGTGATACAAACTTAAATCCACAATATGAACCAAAAAAAGAAGAAATACTCTATATTCTTTTCTTAGTAAGAAATCACAGGCTTAATTTTATTTAATACGATCGTTTTGGAGTACATAAGCCATTAAATAAAGCTCAGTTATTTTAAATAGTAGATTAAGAATAGACGTTGATTTACTAGTACGTTAAAAAACTTAACAGTTGAAACTTCTAAACATGTCGTGTGAATTTATTTTGTTACTCTGGGAAAGCTCCGCTTAAACGTAACGTTTGGTAGTATTTAGAAAAAAAAACATTTAAAGTAATGTTAAAAATACAAATATAATAGATAAGCGTTTGAATTATTTTCTAATAATAAGATTAATCGAATAAAATACAAGAGTATTTTTATTATAATTATTTTCATTATATAATATGTATATATAAAACTTGTATTGGAAAGCTTCTTAAAATGTAACATTTTGAAAACCACATTCAATTTAAGTAATTATCGTGTGAAATTTACTGCCAGATTTTTATTATTATTTTGATGTGAAATTTTATTGCATTGGTATGTTATTAAAATAAATAGAAGTGATATATAAATGTATCATTTTATTATATATTAATTTTAGAAAGAAAAAGAAAACGTACGATATGATAGAATTACTAATTTGTATTTAAAAACAACGTAAACATTTTCATCACATGACCAAGTTTTATATTCTGTCTAAACAAATCGCAAGATCTACATAAATTAGGAGAAGACGAAGAAGGAATATTATGCAAAAAAAGGCGGACGAAAATTTATAAGTTTGAAGAATATTTCTAGTGCCTATAAAAAAAAAAGCAGTGATTATTATGAATAAAGCAGGTTTTTAAAAGAACAATCTCGAAGCGGGTAAATTGAGGGTGGAATAGTAGCTTAAGCGCCCACTCGAAAAAGTGATGAAAAATTGATATTTTCTCTCGTTAAAATTACATTATAAAGTGTCTTAAAATGACCCGAAATAAAGAGAAGTTGATATTAGAAGGACTAATTAACGTTAAGGGCCGGAAGTGGCCAGCAGTTTTACTCCCCTCAAAGTAACGAATCAAATTAAACGGCGGCGCTCGGATCACGTAACGACCAGCGCCGAGACGGAATATTATCTAACGTCGTTACCTTCGTTATGAACTGCCCCGGGAACCCGCTGCTCCTGCTAACGGCCGTTAGGACCATGAATCATAACGAGATACAAGGAAAAATGTGTAATTAGTGAGGTCTGTAAATAACAGCGCCTTAATAAGCTGGAATATAATAATAAGATAAACAGAATTGTGTCTTAGGTTTTGAGATGTTTCATTTTCAAGTAACCGTGATAACTTTAATTCGAGACTTAATTACAAATATTTTTGGGATTAAATTATTAATTTAAATAATTAAAAAAAAAAACTTTTTGGACTTTTCATAAACAAATATAAAAATGGAGGAAGCGCGTCTGTATCCCGAAATATGTTTGTGAAAAGTGCAAATCAATGTTCTTAAAATACAATGTTTTCACTAAAATATTCATATCTGAATCCACAACACAAAGTGATTTAACACAATATTTATCCCACACTTTTAGTTATTTATTTTAGGTAAAAAAAAACAAACAAAACGCACATTTAGTGAACATCACTCATTTTTAAATGTGAAACAGTTTAAAATTGTAATGTTGGACCGTTTTAGGGAATATAGAAAGTATTATAACAAACTCTTCATATTTTTAATTTATTTCAAATGTGAATAAAAAAGAAATGAAATAAAAAACAAACGTGTTTAAAAATATAGTGTATAAATATGTACAAATAAACGTAATAAATAAGATTAAATATAACTAGTGATGATTACGTAAGCCAACTGATACGAGTCATGTCAAATCTTCGTCTGTTAAATTCAATTTGTATAAAAATGGATGGTATTAAATAAGCTTAAATTAAACCCATCGAAAACAGAATTCTAATTAACTAACTAACCATCACGCCGTTTTCCCGGAGGTGAAGGCAGAGAGTATGATCTCCGCATTATTCTATTCTGATATAACTCTGTCACATCTTCTACATTCACACATCGTGACATGCACGCTCGTCCATTGTTCCTACTTCGAACATGGCCGTCTTTCAGTAATTGATTAATTTGGTAAGCCATATATTTTTTCATGGCCTTCTTCGACTTCTTTTTCATTCACATTTCTTGGATATATATTTTTAACCATTCTTCCCTCAACCATTCGTTCCATATATCCAAACCATCTATGTGACCCTTTCTTAATTTTATTCATCACGCATTCATCCGCCTTACATTCATTTCTTACTTCATCATTATATTTTTTCGATATTTTGCATGCTGCTGACATGCTCCATTTGTCCATCCCTTGTAAACATGCAATTGACTATGCTTATGAAGTGTCAAGACTTAAATGATGACTCCACAATAACCACGTCGGACGCAGCCATTACACCTAAAAATTCAATAAAACTTCTTAGCGTCCATTTAGGAACAGATTTTTCATTGAAATCACATATCAATTAAGTACTCTGCAAAAATGTCGCTTAATTAAGACAATTAGGATAAACAGCTAAACGGTAGCTACTGTGACCTATACGACGAGGTGCGAGCACAAACCAACAAAGCGACAGCCGTGGCTGGCTGCTTGCGCGACACCATATGGAGGAACAAACACATGCTAACCGAAAGTAAAGTCAGGATATACAACGCATGCGTTCGGCCTATCATGACGTATGGAATAGAGGTCAGAGATGTGTGAATGAAACAATCAGGTATGTCTGTAGTGTTGAGGACATAGTGAGATGGGGAAGAAGCAGAAGGCGCTTTTGGAGAGACCACGTGGACCGTATGGAGAATACAATAATTTCAAAAATTGTTAAATATGAAAACCCAAGCAGCAAGAGATAGAAAATTAAAATAAATATTCCCGTTGTCAGTTATAAAACACTGATGAATTCCTTCATAGAATCATGTCTAGATTACTATTATTTCTATCTTTATCAACATTTAAAAACAGCAAATGAATAAACTTCAGTCTACATTCAATGCGGGAGTAAAAGCTGATAATACGTTTGCGGAATAGTTTCATATAACGAATCACCTTAATAACTCTTTTGACTGAAATGTCCAGAAATAATACAATTCAAGCTCTGTTGGTCGGCCTTTAAAACGTTGGAATGGAATGGTACCAGCTTATATAATGTATCAAAACTTCGTATCACTGATGGCCTGAATGCAAGCCACATTGTGACCATATGCCACATTATGATCAGCAATGTAATATCTATAATACGATGGACAGATTGTCTCTGCCGAAATGCTGTACCCACACTTTAGTGAACGAGCCTTTACAGTCGCCGGCCCTCAATCCTCGAGCAATCTTCCTGCAGACGTTAGTTGTATTAAGATCTCGTAAGAGTTTAGATCGACACTCAAAACACAATTTTTATATCATCATATTATGACATAAATGTTGATCTACCGCGTCAGACGCATTCGTTATAATTAATAAGTTTATTTTACAACAAGATTGTTGTACAGAACATTTTCAACAGCGCTCTTAAGATGATTAATCTATTAAAAACATTACTTTATAAATGATCCAGTTTTTTATATACCTTTTTACTAGAGAATTTAAAAAATGATCGATTTTTTTTATCAATATTTGACATCAAGCAAAAGAAAAACAAAACAACGGTATTTAAGATGTAAAAACTACAATCCCCCTTTATTAAGCGATCAGTATTCAACTGTTTTTTTACTAAGTGCACTAAAAACAGTTTGAAAGTAATAACATAAAGGAAAAATAACCATTTTATACGCTTTGTTCCTCAGCGAAGACCTGCATATTAAATTGTTTATCGGAGAAACTTCTAAAGAAATCTGCCTTCGAGATGGTATGTTTTTAGTGTTATGCATACGGTAAGCTGAATTGATTTAACTGCAGTTATAGGGGTGTGAATAAGTGTCGAGAAAATAGTTATAAACTGCAAAAAAGGGAGAGAAAAAAATAGTAATCTATATAGATAATGTTAATGCTTGTGATCAAAATCTAAAATTTCCGATAGTTATGCACGGATTGCTTTGAAATTTTTACACAACGTTGCATTCAAATACGCGTGTGTTTTTACTTATCACTTTAATATCTATTTCCCAAAAGTGAACGGTTTCGTAAGGTTTGCTTACTGGCATCGATAGATGGTATTTTATTAATGTTAAAATGAAATATTAAAAATAACGAAATTATTTTCATGGATGGTTCTCCTTACAAAGACAAGGTCCGGCGGCAGTTTGCATACATTGTTTATTTTAATACACATTTCCAATAGTCGACCCTTTTGGAATTCTAATTAAAGAGAAAGAGTCGGAAGCAAAACAAATAATACATGACGTAGGCAGCTCTGGAAAATTCTGTTCAAATTTGGCTTGAAATACGAATTTTCTAAAAAACGTGAATTCGTTTGTTGGTAGAAATGAGACTTTTTCATGATGTATAACAAACCACATATTACTAAATTCTGGTGACACTGCATATTTGTAAACATGTGTGTTTAAAAAAAAGTGGAATATATTGAAGGTCCCATTTCTCTTAACACTCTTTTGTCCGTAAAATAGAATTAAATAAAATTTGGAGAATTAGAGATGAAATATTAACGAACTAGTAGGTATGTTATATTAAAGATCTTATACAACTATTAAACCAGTTTGCCAATTGATTTGATCACTTTGACTTTGAATAAAATGAAAAATCAAATATTAAAAAAATAATAATAAAAATAATACTTTAAGTACCATATACGAGTAAAATATAAAACGTTATTATTGAGAAAAATGTGTGTTTGCGATTTTTTAATGACATGTAATAAGATCACATCAATTGAAGATTTGATAATGCCTTAGACAGGCAAAACATGTCATTTACATATATCATATGGAAACCTCTACAAAATAGATGTTTTGATGTGGAGTTATAGATCATTGCTCAAGGAACAATAAATAAAAGCTAAAGATTTACGTATTAATAATAAAAACACAACGCGAAAGAGAGGATATTTTCTGTTTTTTGTTTTCATTAATGTATAATAACTTCCATTGCAAATTCACCATCACTGAGGAGCTTGTATTAACTACATGATACACAATATAATCTATTTTTATTTTTATAATTAATTAATCAAATGTTAATTATGAAGTGCTGTTTAAATAATTAATGTTTATAATTGAAATATCTTGGTAGAAGTTCATTTAAAATAATGAAAACATAAATATTTTACTACATAATTAAAAATAATTAGCCACCCTAGTAATTGCTTTTTAATTATATAGTAAACAAACTAACCCAAAATATAATAAATTTACATTGTAAAGAATAATTTCAACGACAACTCAATAACAGTAATACATTATTTAGAATCACGAAAAAAATGCTTAAACCCCACCTTGTTTATTTCCTTCCTTGTTTATATAAACCAAATAAATTTTGATGTAGGTACCAGAAGAAGTGAACTTACAAACAGGGCCGCCGTTGTGGCTGGCTGCTTGACGAATGCTGTTTGGATACAGATACAGAATAAGAAACTCTGAAATAAGAAAGATCTGCAATGTGGAAGATATCATGCGATGGGGAAGACTGAGAAGACGCTACTGGAGAGATCATGTGGAAAGAGCATGTTCTGAAAGAGTGATAAATATAGCCGCAAATAAAATACCAACAAGAAATCGACCTGCAGGAAGACCAACTAAAAGATGGCAAGACAGTTGGACATCTGCATCCCAGGAACAGGCTCCGAGAAATAACAGGACATAGTCCTAAATAAAGCAGCAGAAGAAGAAGATGAATCAATATAATCTGCTGAGTTTTATAAATAACACATTTCTATATTACATTTTTTATATATTCGACATGACATAAAAATTAAACAAGATAATTGCAATATTTCCACTCGATGAAATACACCTTATAGACGAAATGGTACTACGTACATACGAGTATTAACTTAGGCGTATAAATTGATCGTTTTAAATTGCATTGTTGAATATGTGAAAAGGTACAGGACCCAGGGCGTTTGCTTCTATTCTCGAGTGCCTGGACTAAGGAAGGTTTTAGAAATAAAATGAGACTTTTTCAAATAGTTCTGAACTAAATATCCTTTCAAGATAGTTCTCAAAGTGTTTGAAATATTTTAATGTTGAGCGAAATAAGGCATTATGAACAAAATTATGAAAGGATCGCTGCGTTGGTTCGGACATATGGAGCGCATGGGTGGAGAAAGAATGGTTAAAAAAGTATACGTTAACGATGTAAATGGAGTACGGAGTCGAGGTAGACCGAGGGAAACATGACATGACCAAATTAATCAAATTTTAAAGGTTGGTCATGTCAGATGCCGGAAGAATCGACGTGCGTGTATGACTCGATGTATGAATGTGGAGGAAACTAGAGAGGTATGTCAGGATATAGTTGTGTGGCGGTCCATTCTCTCTGCCTAACCCTGCGGGGAAACGGCGTGATGGTTTGTTGTTGTTGTTATTTTGTACATTATTTATTTGTAAAATAATTGCTAAACATGAAAAAGTTAGATTTTCGGAAGTTTTTCTACATCTGTTAAAAATTAAATACTCATGATAGTAAACACACACGTTTATTTTCTCGTAAAACAGAATCCGTAAAAAAACAAAACGATACAGAATTCAATCTACGAGTACTTAATTTTTTAAAACTTAAAATTGGCGCAGCTGTCGTTGCGCTGCGCGCGCTGCAACACGCGCGCAGCGCCATATGTGTCAGCCATTGGTACTAAATGTGCTAAACGTTTTTCACAACATCTTATTCAAGTATGAAAATTTCAATCCCAAATAAAATTGTTAAAATATCATGTTTTTATTATTATAACATATTCTATATGGAGTGTTACATAAATGTTCGATAAATAAAACAATTATGTAAAATTTAAATAATTTTTCACATTTTTTATGACGTTTTACTTCATTTATCATTATTAATACCTAGTAAGATTGCATTAAAAAAACTATGTTTTAAAATTATTTTAATAACATTTACGTATATACCCGAATTAAATTTTTTGTTCAACAGGTTATTTGATACCAATTATTGTATATATTTTTAAACTGTTTCTCAAGACAACGATAGGTAGCTAGTCTATCGCCATGTTTATTGTCACGTGAATTCATAATATTTAGTAATCAAATGCTTTATTATCGTTTTCAGCGCTTTGCTTTTACTTTTAAATAGTATCAAAAATAAATAATTTAGTTTAAACCCTATTTCATTAAGATTATTTAAACGTCTTGTGAAGCAGCGTCGGAATCAAAGTAAAACATATTTATTTTAAGTACTCGTAAACTATTACGTATGTTTGCGCGAGAAGGTTAGAAGTTATTGGAAAGATTCATTAATTCATAAGATTCAGAGCAGTGGGAATGAATACTTGTAAAGATGGATGACTTTTGAAAAATTCAGGGATATTAAGGAAAATGTATGTAGGCGGAATAACTAAAATTCAGATTCCTACTAAAGACTTTACCTTCGCGTATGAGAGTGATTTTTTGAGCAGATTTAAATTGGATTTGAACATTATTATGAAATATAAAAGGAATATAAGAAAAATTAACTCTTATTTAAAAGAAAAAACAAAACCTAAAATTCACTAATTTACAAGATACTGAAGATGTGTGACGATATTTCGAATGAAGCCAGATATTAAACATACATGAATATACAATATAAGCAATTGATTAAATATACAACGACATTACAACATAATAATTTGTTTTGTAAATTTATGTTTTTGGATTCAAAAGTTTTCATTAGAACATATGTTATGCATATGTAAGTATATACAGGTATTTTTAAGTTACTTACTAAATATAAAATAAAAGTGCACTATATTCAAAAAACTTAAAAGTGAATAATTAATGACAGTTATTTATAATGTCTCTAAAACAAAAACAATGATTTTATCATCTACAAGTATACAAAAATAAATTAAAAAATGTATAAAAGTGCACAATGGTGTTCTTGTACCGATCCATATATCTGGCAAAAAAGGATGAAAGTCGAATAAATGCAGTCGAAATGAGATCTCTTAGACGAATATATCGAAAATCTGTGTATGGTATAGAGTGTCGAATGAAAATATCAGAAGTAAATGCAGTGCGAATGAAATTAAATTTTACTAAATGCATATTTAAAAAATGTTTTTTTTTTAATTTTCATTATTACCTAACTTATAAAATGAAAATACCTTACAATAAATTGAATTTTGACAAAACGAACGCCATTGATTTATTTGATGTTAACCTAACTTATAAAATGATAATACCTTACAATAAATTTAATTTTGAGAAAACGAACGCATTCTTTTACAAGCTGGTATATTCAATGTGTACAATAAATATCTAGAAATGTTAAGTAATGAGTAGTTATAATTAGGTATGTTATGTTTCGAAACACATTTTTTTAAAGATGTATTTAACACTACTATTCAAATGTATTTAATCTACATACTCGTAAAAATGAATATAATGAGGTACATATCTCATGGAATAACCGTTTAAAGAAAATGCCGCGCCCCACAATTTGATAATCCCTATTCGAGGTGATTCACAGACATTACATTCTCGCCTGATCTACAATTTTCTTTCTCCCTTTTCACATCTTAAAGCTTTTCTCGTTTTAATGAAAACTTTCACGTTATGTTACTTAGTCAGCAAAAACTCGCAGCCATTTTTATTACCTTTCCTCCATTTTGAATTACAAACAATGAAAGTTGATTATTACCTTTACTCCCAATGCAAAGAACTCGAAATATATATATTTTTTAAAAATAAAATACTCATAATTCGATAATCGAACTTAAATAATTTCGAATGGCATAAAATATACCTGATTTACTTACTACTTACTTGTTAGCCATATGTTGATCGTACGCCTCTCCAAAAGCACAACAATGCCCTTTATCCATAGCCATTATCATCCATCCACGTCAAGCAATCCTTATAACATTGTCGGTCCAGCGGGCAGTAGGACGATCAACTCTATGGAATCCTGTTCAAGATCTTCACTCCAGAACCCGTCTTTCCCATCGGCCGTCGGTCCTTTGACAAATATGGCCAGCCCACCACCACTTCAGAACACTTATCCTATTACCGTACACCGTGCGATATTTCTTCCATTTTAAAACACCATATAAACACTAAACTACCTACGGCAATGAACAAACATGTACATGTACATCACATTCCGAAAAGTACTAAAACAATTGCCAACATGCAGGAAAAAAAAAGTGTGATCTTAAATGACAGCCGTCCACGGACGCCATCTTGTTGCACCATTGCTTGTAACACAAACACGGAACTGCTGCAATTTTGTTGACAGCCGGTGAAAACAATTGAATTCGTGAATATCTCCCATTATTTTTAAATGTAAGTAAACTACTAAGTATTAATTCCATTATCATGTCTTTTGATATAATAAATAACGTTTTTTCACAATCCGAATAGTACTAACACTTTTGTCAAAATGCAGGAAAAAAATATGTGTAATTTCAAATGACATCTGCCCACGGGCGCCATCTTGTTGCACAATTGCTTGTAACATTAACATAAAACAGCTGCGATTTTGTTGACAGCCGGTATACACAAGTAATAGAAATCGTGAATATCTATCAATATAGTCTAGTTTAGGTAAACAACTAAATAATAAATCCATAATCTTGTGTTTTTATATAATAAATAAAGTTTTTCCGCTTGTAAATGCATAAAATATCAGTGTTTAATCTCGCAGATAAACTGGAATATCTGAGATGGTATGGCCACGTCATGCGGCGCCCAGGCGACTATTTAACAAAGAAGATAATGGAGATGGTCCAGCGACCCAGAGCACATGGTTGGCCCGATTTGACCTGGATTGAACATATCGAGAGAAGTCTCAAAAGACACCGGGTCCCAACAGACGTTACCAAGAACATACGAGTATGGTCCTGGAGACGCCATACGAGAAGAACAGACCTCAAGGAAATGGGACATAGACTAAGAAGAAGAACAAGATATGAACATGGATTGCTTATATGGTATGTTATATTATCTGTTTTTAAACCCATTATCAGTATTAATGTACAAGTATCATAATAATTTTTTTATTATTATTTGTATTTTAAATAAAATAAAATTAAAAAAATAACCGCATAGTGGTGAAAAACAATGGGCAGTGTTTTTATTTTATTTTATTTAAAATACAAATAATAATAAACATTTTAAAAATCTCTTACCACAAAGTGAATGCTTCATACGAAAATTAAATATTCATAATGTTTTTTATCATGACATAAGGATGTGATCTTTTAAGATATTAGGTATAAATTTGCATAGCATGTTAATGGCGACAAAACAAAAAATAATAATCTTGTAAGCTATATCATATCCGCACATTTTGAATTCCGAATGTTATGATTGGATATGATCTTTATAAGTAAGACACGAGTTTCAAATTTGAAGAGAACATTAATGGCGGCAAAACTTAACATTTTATTAGCTATTTTACGCCCACACATTTTGGGTTTAGAATGTTATGAAATTATGCGTAATGAAGTCGCACTCATGTAAGCCTGAATATGTGTTTGTAGCATAAGCACCCAAGGTAAGATTAATGTACGTCTTGACTTGGTTTGTTAGTCAAATTATTTGGAGTTTTAGCCTCTGCCAACAAAGCTGCCTGCCTAAGTCCTTTCAACAATTTTAAACTCATAAATATCCCACGACCATAATTACGGGGCAAAGCTGTTGGCGGGGGGGTTTCCGGAGCATTCTGCGTCCCGAGCCCTGAGTGCTCCGAGCCCGGCTGTGTGGCAATAAGCCGGCGAGGTTTAAATTATTAAAAATTAACGTGACCACCTTAGTCGAGTAATTATGAAGGTAATCAAAGTGCAGCATCTTTCCCCTAAATCAGTTTTCGCAATTTTGCCTCATTGTAATATAGTAATAAATAATTGATTGATCAAAGAGATATGAAACACTTAAAAATATGCCCCTAAAACGATTTAAAAATATGCACAAAGCAACTTGGAAATATATTCATAAACGATTTAAATATATTGTAATATATAGCCCTACAATAATTGAAAATATGCCCATATAAAGATAGAAAAAATGCCTACAAAAGATTTTGTAAATATGCCCATAAAACGATTTTATTATTATTATTATTTTGTTGAATTGCTCTTTATCATGACAGCATGAGCCAAATCAATGTAAAGGATATTATAGCTATCATAGTGATTCTCGTGGCATGTGAAAGGTAGTTATCTATCGCCATTTTATTATGTGACAATCACACTGCCCTCGCTGGGAATCGGACCTGGAACCTTCGCGGTGGCAGTCAATGCACTTACCACTCGGCCACGAAGGTCGTCTTTTTTCCAATTTGAATATATACTATACTGATAGAAAAAATGCCCATGAAATAATTTGAAAATATTCCAAAAAACGATTTGAAAATTCGCCAATAAAACAATTTTAAAATATGTCTATAAAACGATTTGAAAATATGCCCATAAAACAACATTAAAACATTGAAAAATATACCCATTAACGATTTGAAAATAATATCATAAATCTACTTAAATTTTTTTTACAAAAAAATCACCAAAATATAATATTTGCCCATTAAACTATTTAAAAAACGCCTAGAAAATATTAAAGATAGATTAAAAATAAAATATAGTTAAACGGTAGGAACTAGAAAAAAATTTAAAATTCTTTTTAATATATCTATTCTCAAATTATAATATTCTTTTAAATCTATGTCCAGGACACTACATAATTTTTTTTTCAGAATGACTATCAACTGCCCACTCTTCAAGCCAACTGCAATGAAGCTCTTCAGATAATAATAACTCAACACCGCTCGCAAATCGTATTGAATCCAATTGCCTCGGTCTTGAAACCAGGCAGCCAGCACGGTGCACAGTAAGTACTTATGCAATAATAACTTCTCTCTCCATTTTATATCTTTCTGAAGGAGGCAATCAATCCGCTCTCGGGATACGAGGGTCCTTCAGGACCCCGTTAGAGTCCCGATCCCGGCTTACTGGGACGTACTGCAACCCTACAATCGCTTCGAACAAAGGTAGATAACAGTAATGTTGTGACGATGACACGAGACCGAAAATCAAGAGAATAGAAGAACCAGAGAATGGGAAAACAAGAGAATGCGAAAACAAGAGAATGGGAAAAAATAAAATGGGAGAACTAGTGAATCAGCGAACAAGAGAATGTGAGAACAAGATATTTGGAAAATTAATGTTTGAGAATGTGCGAATTAATAAAAAAAGTGGAAAATAATGGAAAATATTAGTTATTTTACTTTCATTTTAATTTCCGATTGTAAACTTTTAATTCGTAAGAATAACATCAAAACAAAAATTGGTCTTCCATAAATTTGATTTAATAATGAAATAAAACGATGTTTTTATATAATGATTACATCCACTTTTGTCATTTCGACAGCGACCAGTTTCGCCTAGCTAGATGGCATGACTGACTAGGCGAAACCAGTCGCTGTCGAAATAGTGATTAAAAGTGGAAATATTGATTAAAAAACATCGATCTAGTTAATTTTCATTTAAAATGAATTTCCACGAAGCAATTTCAGGAAAATAATTAGATTGCATTAAAAGTCCATTATAATAAAATGTTCGAAAGATTGTATATAAATTTGAAATTTTAAAATTTGGTTATAAAATTGTTTCATAATAGAAAAATGTATTCAAAAGTAAATGGAGCACTCTTGATAAAGTACGAGTAAAATAAAAATATTTTAATTGTGTATAGCTCGCTGTATGAATGTGGAGGAATCTAGAGAGGTGTGTCAGGTTAGAGTAGTGTGGCAGTCCATTCTTTTTGTAGGCGCAAGTTTTCGCGTTGAACTGGCGTGATGGTTTTCTTGTTATATAAATCACTAAATAATAAATATTATTCTATATTTTTTACGAAATTTTGTGAATACAGTTAGTTAAATCAAAAATTTATTAGTGAAACAATGACTTGATTGATTATTGACGTAAAATAATTATTTTATTTTGCCACTTTGCTATTTTTCGATAACGTTTCAAAGAAAGGAATCTACCATCTCTATCAAAGTGATAGGTACTACTCCCCGGTAGCGACTTGGCGACAAGGCGCCCTATTATCTGATATGAAAATAGCGCTTTGAGATTCGGCGGGAAGTGTTGGAACTGAGAACTAAATTTGAAATTATAAATACGATAGAAAATGAGCGAGACGAAAGCATACACAAACAGGATATGCAAAATACTTGGAAGACAAGGAATTTTATTAAAATAAAATTCCTTGTCCGTCGGTTGCTGGCTTTAACATGGATATTTCACGTTGGAAATGTAATCTTGTTATTTATTGTTTCTTGAACAATAAAATATGTTTAAACTCCATGAAAAATAATTAAAACAACGAAAACGTCTGTTTTTAGGTAATTTTTATTATATTATTTGGGAACCATATGTTTAACTTTTAAAAATAAATATAATATAAAAAAATATAATATAAAAAAAAAACTTCTAGAAAACAGATATTTTTAGTTTCGTTTACAACAAAAAATGTAAATGTTTGATACAAGGAAAATACATACAAACATAAAATATATTATATTATATATGATAGAAGAACACAAGAAGATTTTAGAAATTATATTTATTAGTGATATTAATAGAAATTGTTCAAATAGTACAAAAGAAAAAAAATTCACGCTCCACCAAAGCTTAGTGATATCTATAAGGAATCACATTTTTGATGTCGTATTATAAATTGTACTTAATGACCTGTATCGGGTATAGAAATAAACTTATTTCGCCATGCAGGTAACAGGATTTTAGCTTTCTGCTTATGAGAAAATTTTCTCCAAAGAAATGGATATATATATATATTTATATATCAATTTACTAGATTTTCCCAATGTCGTACGTTGTATCTATGAAACTCTTCGGATTTTTCATTATTATTTTATTATTATTATTATTATTTTGTATACAACAGGTCGCTTGAACCCAATTACTGTAGGTTAACAATTTGTTTTCAGCTGATATACTGATTTTCGTGACATGTGATAGGTAGACAATCTATCTCCATTTTATTGTCACGAGAATTCTACACTAGACCAAAAACAGTGTGACAATCACACTGCCATCGCTGGGAATACAAACCACTTACAAACCACGCTTACCACTCTGCCACGAAGGTCACCATATTATAGTTACTGGACGTCTCGAATGAAATGTATTTTTTTAACTAGTGTAATATTAGACATGAACCTTGACAAAGGGCATACCAAAAGCTGTTTGCTTTTGAAATATGAATACATCGTAGAATTTTTAAAATATTAAGGACAGGCGAACGAGGAAGTACAGCTACGAAGAAATAATGAAATATGAATTATTATTACTATAAAGCACAAGAAACTTGAATACTTTGTGCACGTTTTGAGAAACGAGAAATATAAAGTGCTGTAATTGTTTATCTAAGGTAAAACTGAAGAGAAACGTATCGTCGAGAGAAGAAAAAAATCTGAGAAAAGAGTCGCACGAATTGTTCAGATGCAGCACAACATCTTTATTTAGTGCTGCTGCATTAGAAGTAATAATAGCCATGATGTTGTTCAACCTCCTATAGAAGAGGAAAAAGAAGACAAAAACCATTTGGTGGAAGCTGAAGGCTTACTATTATTTCTCAGACGTCAAACAACTAATTAAAAAAACTTCATCACTCGTGATTCCGCTCTAAAGAATATTGAGAGGTTAATTATATGCATTATGGTATCATATATTTATTATAAAATACTTCTAAATCCTCTTTATCATACTTAAGATGAGTTTCATCTGTCTATATCAAATTTAATCCAGTCTCTTTCATGTATTTACATGGTAAATATGCGATATGATAAAATTGTACTAGGAACTCATTTGAATTCTAAAATAATATAATATATAGTATGGGAGGGAGTCGGTGAAGTGGATAAAATCCGTACATACAAGTCTTGAAATAAACTCATTTCAAAAAGTATGACAAGCGCTTTCCTTGCTTTGTTCTATTTTTAAATATGTAAATTGAAGAAACTTAAGTTTTATTTTAGCAATGGAGTCGCATGGAGCATGCATCTTTGGTTTTTTAGCAAAATAAAACGTTTTATAATAGTATTATACATTTATTGAAAGTTAAGGCATTAACACTGTGGAATTCCATAGTAATATACTTTGGAAATTAAAAAACTTTGAAATTGAAATTGGGTGAAAATATAATTAATAATCAGATTCCTCCTTTTACTCCTTTCTCCTTAAATACTTTGTCTACATTTAATCTCCCAAGCTTTCATTCCTAATCAAATGCAAATTAATAATTTATTAATTTCTATATAATTTAGGTCTTTTCCAATGTATGTTTTTTCTAAATTACAATTAATTTTTTTTTTCTTAATAACATTATCATCATGTATTATTATTATTTAATATTTCTTACTGTTAAAAATAATTGTTAGTACCTACTTATAACAAATAGCCCAGGTTAATTTTTAAATTTGAATTATAGTATTTTATAGGCGTTTTTTATTAGTCTTTCTTTGTTTATTTTTGTTATATTTTTACACCTGAAAATGGAGGTATCCTCCGAAACATGTCGTGTTTTTTAAATATTTTTTATTAAATAGTGGATTAAAACAATTTTTTTTAATATCCAATGTATATAATTATAAATTTGTTGTTTCTTCTAGCCAATTTTCGTTATTCTGATCGGCTCTTCTAATATGACTCCGTCAAACTTTACTATTCTTTTTCATCTGACAGTCCAGTAGCAGCTTCTTCAGGTCATTTTTGACTGTAGACATCTACGATGCAGGCGGTCCACTCTTTCCATCTTCCAGTTGCAGGGCCTTGTGGACAATGTAGTCATTGTCCTCCCTGTTCTCATGACCGTACTATCGCGGACGACTTTCCATAGCTGTATTCACTATTTGGACGACTTTTAGATTTCCTTGGATATGCTCATTTTTGCTTCTCGGTATTCTTTCATACAATATTTTCCTGCACATCCTATTCAGTGATCTTATTTCTAGGGCATTTATCTTACTTTCATCCTTCTTCTGCCAGCTCCAAGTTTTACTTTAATGTATGGGGATGTCTATGCTTTCTAAATTAATTATTATCTTATTTTTATTACCCAATATACAAAAATTTGATATTTAGGGGCAGTCAGAGGTATAAAAAAACATTTATTTAATTTTTTTTGTCAGTCATTTAATTTATTTTATAAAACCAACATTTTAAAATGATTAAAATATGTTTTAACTTGATTAAACCCAAATTAAAAAAAAAAAATGTATAAATTATATATGAAGTTATCGCCATATTTGTTGGGCCCTTTTCCATGAATGGTGTTTATTCATTAACAGTTTAAAATTTTATCAACGGAATAAAAATGAATGATTCTTTATATACTAAAACAGAGATGGAGCTTTGTATATATATATATATATATATATATATATATATATACACCACTATATATATATATATATATATATATATATATCTTAATAATATATCACTCTCTGCAACTGTATATATATATATATATATATAATATATAGCCATATATATATGTAATATAATATGAGGGTGGAGGGACGAGACAGGACGACAAGATAGAGATACTGCACAGAGGATGTACTGAAAAACGAGGTGAAGGAATTGTTTGAAATCTAAATCTAAGTCAGTCCTTTACTTTCATTAAAATATAATGATTTTTAAATATGTTTTTATTTTTGTCGAAGATTTAAATGCATAAAAAAATCAATACCAGGACCAGTATGTCGATTCCAGTGAGCCTGGCGAAACTTCCATAGGTAGGTAGGTAGTGTGACGATCTTTAAGGCAGAGTGGCAAGAGCTTTGATTGCAATATTGAAAGTCCTGGGTTCGATTCTCGGTGATTGTAGTGTGATTGTCACATTTTCTTTGATGTGGTATAGAATTTCGACCGTTTATAAGAGATGAAATAATTTTTTTTTTTTGTGAATGTATACTTATACTAGTACACGAATCCTGGATTTCACCCATGGTGGGTGATCAAGTGGTTGATCAAGGTGTTTACAGGACTTATGACTTGTCATTGGTTGGGTTAAGCGCACGTTTTATGTAATTACAACATTCCCCATTCCACCTATTTTCTTTATGACCATGTAAGACAAATTTTTGGAGGTTGTATATATGCTACAAATCTATACTTATCTGCACAGGTCAGTTTCAATTGGCCATCTATGTAGATTTGATTACATATGTTAATCTTTTTAAGATTAATCTATATAATCCACACACTAACGCCATCAATGGAGATTAATTTTTAGCATTTAGCAAAGTACTTTATTAACACAATGTGAAGATAGCTACAACGACACAACACCAACATAGATGGTGTTGTGTCGTTGATGATGGTATAGAATTCATGTGACAATAAAATGGCGATAGATTAGCTACCTATCACATGTCATGGGACTAAGTAGATAAAATTTATAAACAGTAATTGGATTCAAATAACCTGCTGTATACAAATGTGGAAAGAAACGAGAAACTACGACAATAAAGGCCAAAGTGGCTCCCAAGAACCAACAAAAACGTTATACTTTTCTGCAAACCAATCTCTTGGATTGAATCTGGCAATAAATAAGTATGAACACCATATTATATTAGGTGTATAACTTTGCTTCCACCGTTTTGCAATAGATGGCAGTAGCGGTAAGTGGTAGTTGGAATAAATAGATCATAGATGTCATACAATAAGCTTAAGTATTTGTAAACATAACGCCATCGAAATATTAGTCGATTTATGTCTGCATCATAAAGTTATTCCCGATTAAACATGTCAGCTTACGAGCCAAATTCTCGTCATTTGCGGGAGGTTTTAATTTTATGCTTTAATATGAAGAAATCTGCAGCTGAGGCTCATCGAATGCTCTCAAATACCTATGGTGAGGCCGCTATTAGTGAAAGAACGTGCCGAGAGTGGTTTCAACGCTTCAAGAACGGTGATTTTAACGTCCAAGACCAGCATGGCGGTGGAAGAGAGAAGGTTTTCGAAGATGCAGAATTGGAGGCATTACTTGATCAAGACTCGTGTCAAACGCAAAAAGAATTGGCAGGATCATTGGGAGTGACGCAACCAGCCATTTCAAAACGCCTGAAAGTCATGGGAATGATTCAGAAACAAGGAAATTGGGTGCCGTACGAGTTGAAACCGAGAGCTGTTGAACGGCGTTTGTGTGTTTGTGAACAGCTGCTTGCAAGGCAAAGACGGAAGGGATTTCTGCATCGCATTGTGACTGGGAACGAGAAATGGGTTCATTACGATAATCCCAAGCGCAGAAAATCATGGGGATATCCCGGCCATGCTTCCACGTCGACGGCCAAACCGAATATTCACGGTTCCAAGGTTATGCTCGGTATTTGGTGGGACCAGCTCGGCGTAGTGTATTATGAGTTGTTAAAACCGACTGAAACAATCACAGGCGATCGTTATCGAACGCAATTAATGCGTTTGAGCCGAGCATTGACAGACAAACGGCCGCAATACAACGAGAGACATGATAAAGTGATTTTACAGCATGACAATGCTCGACCCCATGTTGCGAAAGTGGTCAAGACATACTTGGAAACTTTGAAATGGGAAGTCCTACCCCACCCGCCGTATTTTCCAGACGTTGCTCCCTCGGACTATCACTTGTTTCGATCAATGGCACACGGCCTAGCTGACCAGCACTTCCGGTCTTATGAAGAAGTAAAAAATTGGATCGATTCGTGGATCGCTTCAAAAGATGACCAGTTTTTTCAACGCGGGATTCGTATGCTGCCTGAAAGATGGGAGAAAGTAGTGGCCAGCGATGGACAATACTTTGAATCATAAATGTATCACCAATTTTTTACGATAAAGCTTCGAATTTCGGAAAAAAACGGCGGAAGTAAAGTTATACACCAATAAATAATGTTTATATTATGTAGATGATAGAATTTAAAAGAAATTGAGCTTTTGGTAAACATGCCGGCCCTGGTATTTCTAAATCAAGGATCGAAGAGTAAACTCGTCTCATATTCCTTAACAACGCGAAACAATATGGCGGGTCTACTAACGTAATTGAAACAATGCCCGTTTCAGGGAACTTGAATATTTAGATCCGTCAAGTGCTCTTGACTGGATGTGAACTGATATTGGATGAAACAAAGGAATCACGGAGGACATATTGTTTTTAGAGGCATTAATGAAAAGGGCTTCTGTCACATCGCTGCTACATAAATCGGGGATGTTGATTGTGTGAAAAGTATATTGCTATTCTTATGCGACAATGAAATTAATCCACTCAATCACGTATCAGAAATACAAATGTTTCGAGAATAATAATGATTTCAATAACTTCTTCTTCTTCACTTTTGATAGACTCAGGAGTCTGTTATTTCTGGCGGGTTTTCTTGAGACGCTGAACTCCAGCTTTCTCTCCACCGTTTCGGGGGTCTTACAAGTCGGCGTTGTCCGTTTGGCGTTCCATGGAGAGCTATGTATGGTATCCTATTTGAGCTCATTCTTTCTACATGTTGATGCCAGTATCTCCGTCTTTGACGTCCTCATCTGACCACATCTTCGTCCTTGCAGATTTCTCGGTTTCTATAGCGTTATTCATAATATGAAAAATTATTTAACACTACTGTATTTTTCTTGTTTTCTTTTTTTATATACACTGTATACTCGTACAACACATACATAAAAAAAATTACATAGACATGTTTCGGACAACCAGTACTTTTTCAGTGATACACATTATAAAGATACATATTAAAAATATTATAACATTGTTTACATGATCTGACCGATCACGTAAACAATTTCATAATATTTTAAATATGTATCACTGAAGAAGGACTAGTTGTCCGAAGCATGTCTATGTAATTTTAATTTTTTTAATGTACGTGTTGTATTAGTTAGAAAGTTTCAATCCTGGGATTGGTTTGCAGCAATTTCTTCTATTATTCTCTTCTATTATTCCCTGTCTTGTGCGACTTTTTTGAAATCTGCATATGATGAGCAGCGCACGTCCACCAACAGGTCCTCCAGGTACTCTCGGCGTGGGCGTCCCCTAGAGTTTGTCCCCTCGGTCATATCCTCCATTATGGCATCCAAGAGATCTTCTTGACGTATTACATGGCCGATCAATCTTGCACGCCTATCGGACAAGGTCTTGAGCAGGTGTCTTCCTCCTTCGATTCCTTGAAGAACTTCTTCATTCGTGATGTGGTCTCTCGTGACGTGTTGTATATACAAAGTATAAAAGTAATAGAGAAATAAAGCAATCTGCTATTGTCTTTCCAGCTTAGAGAGATAGTCTCAATCAATCATAATATTACATACAATTCAGTATTAAGAAACTAAAATAAAAGGTTTTAAAATACAATTAAAAATAAGCTGCAAATGTAGTCTGCTGCAGTTCGAAACAATTTTTTTGGACTTTTGGGGTAAATAAATCAAATATTAATAACGTTTTGATGTATTATGTTTATAAAAGTCCTGAATAGAGGTCAGAAGCGGCGCGTACACATAATAACACTTCCGCAAGTGATTTGCGCTATGTAAATATCCAAGGCGACATGCGTAGGTTGCGTTGTTGGGCAAGTTGAGCAAGTAACCGAGTTGACTTGTAGGTGGTGTATGTGAAGTGAAAAGCACTTGGGGTATGATTTTCTTTCTACTAAATACTTTGCTATTGAAAGAGAATAATCAGTTTATAAAGCTCAAGGATTTAACACTGCAGAATTCCATTGTTACATTATTCTTCTTTCGGTGCCGTGTCAGGTCCCCCCGACGTTGGCGATCACTGCAGCAAAGGCATCTCTGTCCTGCGCCACTTGGAACATGTTCTGAACTCTTGTAATTCCTGTCTACTCTTTGATGTTCGGCAGCCAGAACAGCTGCCTTATACCAACTCCCAGACGTCCCTCCACTTTACCCATTAATATCTCTCTTTCCAAATTAAAAAGATAATAATTTATTCTGATTCAATAAACGCAATTTATTTCACGATGTATCTGATTTATTTAAATTTATGTTAATAAATTATTATTTGGTTGGGTCGCTCTTTACATCATCCAGCGCGAACCGGATCTATGTAAAGGGTAGAGCTATCATAATGATTTTCATTACATAGGTAGCTAATCTATCGCCATTTTACTGTCACGTGATTTCTACACCAGACCAAAGACAGTGTGACAGTCACACTACCATCGCCGAGAATCGAACCCGGGACCTTCCGTATGGCAGTCAAAGCATTTACCACGAAGGTCGTTAATACATGTTTTATAATAGTGCAGAATATTAAAAATTTAAAATGAAAAATTTAAAATGAAAAACTAAATTTCTCCATTTCAAGTCACCATTGGGGTACTTTAAAGGTGTAGTTGACGTAGTCAAAAATCTTACACCTAGAAGTCATATGTTTCTTTTTCATGTACTTTATTTAATTTCAAAATAATATTGTTCATCACTGTATGTTTTTCAAATATATTATATAAAACAATAAATAAAAAATACAAAATTAAAGTATCCGGTCTTTCTTAAAACTGAAATATGTCAGGGTTGTTTTTTATATGATCGAAAATATCTGTTTTCCTACATCCCTCAAGATAAACTGAATAAATCAGTTTTTCTCTATGAGGGACGACCCGGCCTCAGGTCGTAACCAGGACATAAACCTCGGATCTTATGAATATCCAAGTATTCCTACACTAGAACACGCAGCACGATTCATTTTGTATTATAAAATATGCTAACAGAACGTACTTGCTTCGCTGCTCTCGAAAAATGAATTTTCCATATATTAAAAAAATGTTTTGGAATAAATGTTGCTTTCATAAAACAAAAATGAATTGCTGTAAAACAAGTTGAAAAGTGTTCTAAGATTTAAAAAAAAATTTCAAACGCTTACGCATGAAAGCAAAGCTTGGAACTGGCAAAGGAAGGATGAGAGTAGAATAAATGCAGTACTGATAAGATCCCTTAGATGTATGCATGTAAAAATAATATACGATTGAATTTCGAATGCGGAATATGGAGCGGAACGTAGTATGAAGTAAATAATAAAACGTATGAAAGTAGTATGAACAAAATTATCACTTCGTTGGTTTAAAAATATGGAATATCTCGATAGAATAAAAATGGTTAAGAATGTAAGACCGATTTGAATGAATTATGGAGTTAAGAAAGATCAAGGGAAAGATGGCTTGATAAAATCAAACAAATATTAAATAAAATAATAATACACTTTTTGTATTTGTTTCTAAACCACTTTATTTGGTAACACGACCGGTTTCGCTCTTTCAATCAGAGAACAACATATGAAGAAAGAAATATAAAATGAAGGGGAGAAAGAGTGGTAGGAGAAAGTGTGCGTGAGGACTAATATAATGTTAGAACGGTGAGTCATGATCATAAGGGAAAAATTATGGAGAATTTCTAATTAAAAGTTTAGTGGCGGACGGGTTTAGATACAAATACTAAAAGTGTATTATTATTATTATATGTTTAATAATTTCACACCACAAATACGAAAGTTTTCAAATATTAATTGTCGGCCACGTGAGTTTTAGAGATCTATATACGTGCATGATACGTTGTATGAATGATGAGCAAGCGAGAGAAGTATTTCAGGAAAGAACGGTGTATCCCTTTGGGAGACGGCGTGATGGTTACTCAGATAGTTAGTTATCAATATTTTACACTCTATAATTTAAACCGACCGTCGACAGCATTGGTGACGATTTGAATGTTGAACCATATAAAATAGTGCTTTATATAAAGGTTTTTAATTTTTCGAGTAAATAAAATATCACGTCGTATTTTGACGTAACTTTTTTTAAGTATTAATCATTTAATAATTCATCTGTGCAGGATTAGAAAATTAAATATAAGCTAATTTGTAGGATTCGTATTCTCGGTCTGGTAAGGGTATAAAAAAAATATTTGACAGAAACATGTTTCGATAAATTCAAGTGTGCGAAAATTTTTCTTGGAATACACCCGAAAGAAAAAATAATTTGGAATTTTCACTCTTCTGTAGGTGCCGATACCTTTTATCATTTCCTCGCAGAATAGATACCTACATATTAGAAAAACACGTTTGCCTAAAAAGTCGCCATAAAAAATCACTTTCATAGATTATAACAGGAGACGAAAATATCTCTCCACATAAGGATGTTTGATTTCCTCGGTCTCGTGTGGAGGTTTTCTAAAGAAATTTGAGATGCTCCATTCTGCTCCAAATATTTTTCGAACGTCCTTAAGGTACTTGAGTCAATATTCAGGAGTACTTGAACGTGATGGAGTCAATGTATCCAAGTTCTTTCGCGCTTTCATTCGTGATCTCCCGCCCTTCCTCCTCCTCTCTCGCCCTGTACCGTTATCCTCTCACCCTGAAATTGTTTTGAAGAACACTGTCGCGAATTTTATTCTCTAGACGTGACTTCCTTAAATTATAGCTTATTATGAAAAGGTAAGAGTGGCGAACGCTTTACATATTATGTTAAATATTGTATCTAGGCGAGATGGAAATTTAAGTTCGTTTTAAATGTAATGATTTTATATATAGACGTTTAAAACATTTCTAAAAACGCTTGTATTTTTTTAAATTATAATATTACGTGTTTTAAAGTAAAAGTATAAATATATCAATATCTTCTTCTTAAAGTGCCCTGTCAGGTCCCCCCGACGTTGGCGATCACTCTGGTAAACTCTTCCCTATCCTGCGCTGTCCGGAACAGCTCCTATAAAATTAGTAAAAATGGTGTTTTTTTTATCATGTTTCAATAAAATATTTTATCTCGTATATTTTTTTTATAATCTAAAATAAATAACAAATTATAATTAATAATTTTGTTTTTGAAATTTCATGGCAGAAGTTCATTGTAAATAAAAACGAAAAATGTATTTAAAAAACGTGAATTTAGTTAAAAACCACCAATATTTGTGTCTTCGACTGGTTTAGGCACTTGATGATGTCAACATCGCTTGGCGAAACAGCTATCGCGACATCCAAAGAGTGAATAAAAAATTGTGATATTTAAAAAGTGACATAAATTTTAGCTTTTAAAAATATAAGATACATAAAAAATGCAACTTTATTTTATTTTCATTATTTACATAAATAATATATTTATTTTCAATTTAGGTTTATTTTTCTTGGCTTGTATTTATGGTTTTAAATATTTAAATCGTTCTCCCGATGATGAAGGTATAAAACCTCTTTACCTCAAAAAAAAAAAGTGAACATACTTTTGGGACACCACAGCGTTTATAACGATGTGAAATTGAATATTAAATAAAATCTTTGTTATTTTATAAGTTTTACCATATTTTATTTGAATGATATGTTCAGCTTGCAGATGCTTTAATAACAATATTCAATAAAGCTACTAGAAAACAAATGTTTTCATTAATATTACAGGTTAACAATATCTTCGTATTGAAATTAGACCTTTTATTTTAATAATTTCTATCAAATGAATAATGATAGTTATTCCATTGAATTATGGAACGTAAATATGAGTCCCTTATATATTTTGAAGTAGCTGAATAAAATTCGTTTATTTATTTAGTGTTACATATTCGTCAAAGCGAAATGAATACTCAAAGCGAGTTCTCAACGTAAAATTATAGTTACAAAATGTACCGCCTACACAGTCGTTTGTAGGAAAATAGAATATTGGATCAAAAGATTCCTTTCGAGACGTTCAAGATTTTTACTAAACGAACGATGTCCTCTCGAAAATATAGGCAAACCCTTTCTCCGTCATACAAGGCTATATGTGAAATGCGAATTTCGCTCCTCATTCCGTACAAATTTATAATACACAGAGAATGCTATTCCACTCGCTTGGGGACTCGATGAGCTCGACGATGCTCAAAGGCATAACGAACATGAAAGTTTAAGTGTAGCATTCAATGTGTAATTGCCGACGGTGTAAAGTTCCCGAACGGCCCCCGAGATTATCGCAAAAAAGCTTCGGGCAAGGGAAGAAATTAAGCGGAGGGGGTGAAAGAAATGTGTTGTTCGGAATAAAAGGCTTAACGCACAAAAGGCCGAGAAACAATGGCCCGGGGTGGATTTTTATTCACAGCATAAAGAGCCGACCCCCGTAGATGTGCTCGTGGTCCGATCCACATGTTCCGCGTCGCTATTGAATTTGGCTAACGCGACAAAAAAAACAGCCAGCGTTACACTTTTAGTCTTCGAAGAAAATGAGGCACAGTAGATACCTACATTTGTAGCCAACGCGTCTCAATTTTATTCTGTGGCTTGGGCTTTAGATGTATAAAAAAGTATACACATCACCCACGTAACACAAAAAAAATATATATGACAGTCCATCTTCTCTGCTACTTTCTGAGGAATTCCCTAATTAAAAAAATCATTTAATTCTTTCTCTGATGCATGCGTAATAATAATAATTATTATTATAATTATATGCTAACTTTTAAAGCGCCGTTTTTGTGATGTATCACCTCAAGGGCGCATTAAGACGTGTTTTAAATCTAAATGTGACCGCTTAAAAAGCGATCGGTTAAAAAGTATAGTAGAATAAAGTATAAATGTTTAAATTGGGTATACATATTTTTGGAACGTTACACTTACCAATAATAACATATGGCGTCGAAGCAAGGGCAGACACAGTAAGGACCAAACAAGTTTAGAGGACTTCCGAGATGAAGACACTGAGGACGATAGCAGGTTAGAGATTGCGTGAGGAACACCAGAATAAGATGAATATGTGAGATTGAGGATATTATAAGATGGAGCACACAGCGAAAAAGGGACTAGTACGGGCATGTTCAAAGAATAGACACCACCAGACTCCCCTATATTGCACTACATAATCAATCTCATGGGACTTGTCCTCGTGGAAGACCTCCTAAGAGATGGAAGGACAGCTGGGAGTTAACCTTACAGTAGGAGCAACACTCTGGAGAACAGACCACATAGGTGTACAACAATGAATAAGAAGAAGAAAAGTCTTCAGTGTGTTTTGTATCCCTGACGAACCTCCGGCGGGAGCGAAACCGGTTAGTTGTTATAAAGAATAAAGTTTTGTAAATATGAATTTGTAAGTGTTTTAATATTACAAAATATTTAATAATGCCGCACCACAAAATTAAGTACTTCATACGAAATGATAGATTTCGGTAAAATCATTAGATTGTATCATAAATAGTTTGATTCATTTACTAAGTTAATATTATAAGGCCGTAGATTTTCTGACCTCACTTTGTATGCGTCAAACATGATAAATATTACGAAAGGCTTTTAATTTGAAGCAAATATGTACTATGGCAACTTGTTTATTTCACGGAAGAAACATAACATAGAATATATTTTTTATTATGTATTCAAGAATGCCGATTGAGAGAAGTTCTTCAAAGTATTTCATTGCGAAAATTTGATGTTAATAAATAAATGTGAAAGTTGTTTGAAAAATGAGAAAGCTATATCAAACGGTTGCTCAAAGTTTTCGTTTTAAAGAGACAGAATAAGTACTTATGTTTTGAAATCAATATTTGACCGACATTGGAATCAAATATTAATAAATCTGTAATAAAATGTGTTTTATAGGTCCACATTTTTCTGTGAGGGTCTTTGAGATTGGTTGCGAATTTGAATCCAATAATAAAAAGCTGTTATTGGCAAACACGTGAACATAATAAATCTGAAATATAGATTGATGAATTTGTTTGATTTAATTTGTTTTAGAGATTATTAAATGTAAAGGTTAAAAATCCAAGATATTCTTCTTCTTCTTCTGTGCCCTGTCGGGTCCCTCCAACGTTGGCGATCACCTTGGTGAACCTGTCTGGAACAGATCCTCCAAACTTCGGATGCCGGTCCACTTCCTCACGTTTCGCAGCCAGGACATTTGTCTCCTACTGGGTCCTCGGCGTCCCTTAATTTTCCCCTCCAATATCAGTTGGAGAAGGTGGTAATTTTCCCCACGCAGTATATGACCCAGATGTGAGATCTTTCGAACCTTGATAGTTGTTAACAGTTCCCTGTCAACTCTAGCTCGCCTCAGGACTTCGGTATTGTTAACTATGTCTGTCAGGGAACTCTGAGTATTCGGCGATGGAGCCACAATTTAAATCCTTCCAGTCTATTCATTGAGTTAACTTTCAAGGTCCATGTTTCACATCCGTACAATAAAACATAGCATTTGATCATTCCCTGGCGGAGTTTCAAGTTTACGTTATCATTGCAGAAGAGTGATTCCATTTTATTAAACGTAGCTTTTGCTGCCTAAATTCTGCATTTTATCTCTACATCTGAGTCTAAGAGACTAAGTGAGATTATTTAAAGCTGGAAAGTTGTTTGTTAAACCCAATGATGCCAATATGGTTTGGCAAGACAGCGTTGCAACAGTCTCATTAAAATAAATTGTTTTGCGTATGAAAACAGTGTTTTAAAATTAAGGCATTTAATACTCTCAAATTTACTTATTGTATCTTAAACAATGATGTAAAACTCCATATTAAATAATTAATACGAATAAAAACGTCTGTTTTCTAAAAGTTTTATTATATATTATGCCTAAGATAGGCGAAACACGTAATTCACGTAAATTATAATAAAACTTTTAGAAAACAGACTTCTTCACATTTCAGTTTTTTTCTCTACATGTTTCGAAGGCTTACACCTTCATCAGCATGAGAACGATAAAAAAACAGATTTTTATGTCGTTCTCCCGATGGTAAAGGTGTAAAACTTTCGAAACATCTCGAGAAAAATAAATTCAAAAGTGAAAAAAACAGTGTTTTAATTCATAAATAATTAGTCAGTTAATATTTAATTATTCTGACGATGCGATAAGAATATTATAATAAACAGATTTAAATGAAACCATTTTTATGAAGTAATCATATATATGTTATAAAACATGATATTTATAAAAATGACTAGAAAAATATACACAATGGAAATAAAATTGTTTTAAAACACATTACAGCTATTACTTTGTTCACAAGTTACAGTTGTTCATGTAACAATGATTAAATGAATACATAATAATTTGACATTCATTAATACATCGTTAGTAATTCTCTACTTGTGATATTATATGTGCTAGAACAGTGGTTGAACTAAATTATGATAGGAATTATAGAGCACTATCTTAGTCATTCAAATCCTATTCGAATTCAGTCAGTGTGTGTTCTATAATCCCGCCAGGAAGAGACCTCGTGTCGTACGTGATTACGTTGTACTATTCGCATTGTGATGGCAAATTTATCATTCATCATTGCTCACCGTAGCTCATTGTAAGGATAACAGTGTAATTCAGATAATAATAACTAGTTATATTGAATATCACGAACATATAATAATAAACAAACAATCATTCCGTTTCCCCAGAATGGTAGGCAGAGAGAATGCACCGCCACACTACTCTATCCTGACACAGCTCTGTAGATTCTTCCACATTTATACAGCAGTCATGACAGCTTTGTGGCCGAATGGAATATCACAAACATATAATAATAATCAAACCATCACTCCGTTTTTCCAGAATAGTAGGCAGAGAGAATGGACCGCCACACTACTCTATCCTGACACAGCTCTTTAGCCTCCTCCACATTTATTCAGCGAGTCATGAAACTTTCGTGGTCGACTCCGTATTACGACTGCCACACAAAAGATCTTGAGTTCGATTCCCGGCGATGTGAGTGTGTTTGTCATACTATCTTTAGTAAATTAATCTATAAATTAAAACTAACTAACTAACCATCACGCCATTTCTCTGGAGGGGTAAGCAAAGAGGATGGATCGCCACAATGCTCTGTCCTGGCAAAGCTCTCGGGATTTCTCTACATTCATACATCGTACCATGCACGCACGTCGATTATTCCGACTTCGAATGTGGCCGCTTTTTAGTAATTGATTATTATCATGCCATGTTTTTCTCGGTCGTCCTCGGTTTCTTTTCCACTCACGCTGCTTGTGTAGAACTTTTTAACCATTCTTCCCTCATCCATTCGTTCCATATGTTCAAACCATTTCAGGGATCCATTTTTAATTTTATCTATGATGCAGTCATAAATCAACTCGGCGATTCTTTCATAATTATGTTTATACTTTTAATTCTTTGTTTCGCTCTGTATTTGAAATTCTGCTGTACATAGTTTTATTACA
This sequence comes from Lepidostoma basale, assembly GCA_022606425.2. Classification (NCBI taxonomy): domain Eukaryota; kingdom Metazoa; phylum Arthropoda; class Insecta; order Trichoptera; family Lepidostomatidae; genus Lepidostoma; species Lepidostoma basale. The sequence goes on from JAHDVF020000880.1 coordinate 880,351, forward strand.
TATACGTCTAAGGGATTTCATATCTGCTGTATCTATTCTGCTCTTACCCTTTTTTTGCCAGTCAGTAAGGGATGAAACTACAACTCCTTTGTGAGTGCGAAAATCTTACGAATATAAATTATTATACTAACAATACTAAAAACTTAAATTTTGTATATTATTAATAGATTAATAGAATTACATTTTGTATTATTAATAGAATTACATTTTGTATTTTCAGCCGGAGTAAGATCTCTAGGAAGACCTAGTCAGCGCCTAATCTGTCTAGTGCCTGATCTGTCTATGTTGGACGATGCAGACTGCTGGGAGCAAAAGGCGCAGGATCGAGGAGCATGGAATACAATCTTCAAGGAGGCTGAAACTCTTTAAGAGTTCTACGGCTATAAGAAGTAAGTAAGTAAATATTTTCGCAACTCAAATGTGAATCCACAACACAAAGTGAAGCTGAATATAGATGAAATTAAAGTCCTATTTCCAAAAGTTATATAAAATGATTAGGATATGATTCCCCTAGAAAGGAATTTATGAAATGTGTTGCGTCAATGATAAGCTTGTTTTATACTTTTTTTTTTATCCGAGGGAGATTAATTCCCAGCAAAGTTTAATAACATCTTTGCTGGTTCATGGGATGCCATTTAGGCCTTTAATGTGGTAGTTTTCCGTTGCTTTTCACATTTGCATAAAGCAGGTTAATTGAACCCAATAATTGTTACTTTTGATTCTCGTAACATATGATAGGTAGCTAATCTATCGCCATTTTATTGTCACGTGAATTCTACACCGGACCAAAGACGTTGTGACACTCACAATGCTTTCACCGGAAGTGTGAAATTACTCTTTCGGAACCTTCGGTATTGCAGTCATAGTTTTTTCAATCCAGCCACAAAGGTCGTTAATGTCGTATATTTTTTTAATCGTTGGGATTAATCCTAAATATGGTATCTTCCCTCCTCTATCTATTGTCGTTGTGGTGAAATGTTTCTCCGACTCTATGTTTTTGGACCAGTTAAAAGCATACTAATGTATGGCTGCGAAACTTTGAAATCTACCACGGACGTATTTGGAAAACTACAGGTGTACACAATTTTAGCCCAAAACAGTTGTCAATGTCGTTCTCTGGGCCATTGCAGGCGAAAGGCAAATCAGAGAAAAAGTCACTTGGCGCAAATGGCTATGGATCGGTCACATCCTGAAACGGAATCCAGCCTGCAATGGTCAGGGGGGAATAGAATGGTCCTCTGTGGGTGTAAATAGGAAGCGAGAAAGACCTTGAGCCACCTGGGGAAGAATCCTGCAGGACAAGGATAATACGGTAGGACTCATATGGGTGTTAGGCAGAAGGCGTGCGATAGAGTTGGGTTAAGGATAATCCTTGGAACCCTATGTTCCACGGTTTTGCGATAGCAAAAGTAGAAGAAGAAGAAAATCAAAAATTATAACTCATACATTCAGTCTGTTTTCTTTTGGGAATGCTTGGGATTAACTCTCTGCAGCTTCGAAGAGATGGGCATCTCATAACCCATTTCTGTAGATTACTCAGGGGATATTTAAAGAACTCGGCCGTGTTGGAGGGCGTTCGGCTTTTCGTCTCTGATTGATATATCCGATAGCGACAGCATTGGTTGTTTTACCTACCGGCCGCCAAAACCAAACTCTCCCTGGTGACACCGGTGGGAAGATCAATTAATCTGCTGAACGCGGTCTCCTCGGAGATCGACGTATCAGAAGGCAAACACTCTTAATTCTGGAGAGTATCTTGTCTTCCTAATGTCGAACCATCTCTCATGCGTTTCTTGTAGTAAACTATACACAATATATTATTTTAGTGTAGGAATGTAAAGCGTAAGGACACATAGGAATGTAAAGCGGATGAATGCGTGATACATAAAATCAAGAAAGGGTCACTATGGTTTAGACATATCGAACGAATGGATGAGGGAAGAATGGTTAAAAAGATATATACAAGTAGTGTGAATGGGAAAAGAAGTCGAGGAAGACCAAGGAAGACATGGCATGACCAAATTAATCAATTTTTGAAAGGTGGCCATGTTCGAAGTAGGAACAATCGACGAGCGCACATGTCACGATGTGTGAATGTAGATGTGTGAGATGATGTCACGATGTGTGAGTCGCTCCGTGGAAATGGCGTGATGGTTAGTTAGTTAGTAGGTATATATTATTTTACCTGTTCTCAATAGATGCCTTAAAATTAATTTTGTAATATCTATTGATGAAATAAGCAGATTTGATTTGATTTGATTTGAAAAGAAATATCAGATTATTTAGATACTATATTTGAACTGCGATCGTGGTTTCCCACTGGATGAATACTTGATAGATATAGGCTTTCGTATTATTTACATGAAGTCACTTTGTTCAGTTGAACGAGTTCGTTTGTTTATTGTTTCATTTTGAATAACAAACTCGTTCATTAAAAACGCAAAACGTAAACAATAACGTGGAAGAAAATATTTTCCAAGTATCGGCGATGATTAAATGAAACAACGAGTGGAATTTGAATAACGAGAGCTGGCTCGCATAGCTGTGCAGCGTTGAATGGCTCCATTCTAAAGGATTTTGATCGTACATAACGTAGGAGCTTTGTCTGAATTAATGAAGCCGGGTGAAAAAACTTGTTTGCCATTTTTTGACGTTGTAAAAATAATAAATACAAATGAAAACGTCTGACACTGCTCCTCTTATCTTCCCCTCTGGAACATACTTTTTTTTTATAAATTCAATCCCAATCCTAACTGGTCTTCCATTCTCTGACAATAATGTAAGACTTTATCATAAACCCTAAATCTCCCCTCGCCCTCTTTCGTAGGGACACATACATTTTGCCCCATCATAAAACAACTACTATGCGCCCTTGAGGTGATTACATCACAAAAACGGCGCTTTAGAAGTTAGCATATTATAATTATTATTATTATTATTATTAAATCACATTTCAAAAATGTTTCCTACATGACGCGATGTATGTAGATGTACACTGAGCTGAACCTCTGTAAGCCAGAAGATCCTAGTTCCAAGTCTATTTTCTTGAAGTTAAATTATATTTTATGTGAATGATATATTTCGCATCTCTAAGGCATTATTAAAATTGATAATGCCTTAGACAGGCGAAACGTGTTAATCACATAAAATATAATAAATTTGTGAAAAATAGACGTTTTTGTTCGTATTAATTATTAAATATTGAGCTTACATCATTGTTCAAGAAGCAATGTTGTAAACTAATTTGAATTTGGAAAACTTTGAATTTGGAGCAAGAAGATGAGTTCGTGTATTTAGGTAGTATATTTACAAGAGATGGGCGAGTGGAGAGGGATATTGAAAGAAGGGTTGGGGCAGGCAACAAAGTGAATGGTGCACAAAACCTATCCAAAAAAAGCCAAAATGGCAGTACACAATGGTATTCTTGTACTGACCCTGGACCCATGTACGGAGCGAAGCGTGGAACTGGCAAAAAATGATCAAAGTAGAATAAATTTAGTAGAAATGAGATCTCTTAGACGAATGTGTCGATATTCTGTGTATGATAGGGTGTCGAATGAAATCATTTCGTTTTTTATCTCGAAGACTCACGCCGAGAATTTGCCTTTCCATAAACCGTTGAGTGGTTTTTAATTTGTGAATTTTTTTCCGTAAGTTTACTTTTCTCCAGAAATATAAGAAAAAATCGAGGGAACGATATAAACAGTCAGTTAAAATCGTTTTCCCGATGATGAAGACGTAAAACCTTCGAAACGTGTCGAGAAAAATAAACTCAAAAATGGAAAAAAAACGTGTTTTAAATCATAAAAAAAAATCATAATGGAATTCCACAGTGTTAACGCCTAAAGCTTATCTAAAGTTTTTTTATTTTTATTTTTATTTAATTTATTCTTTTAAAAACCCAATTAGGTTATGTGGTTACATTTTTAGATCTTACTATTAATTATGTATTGTTTCAGATATTTTTTATATTGAGTTGTAGTGAGATTCCTTGTGTCTTTAGGTAGTTCATTGTAAAGTTTCAGTCCATTGTATAATATCCTTGATTGTCCTGTCTTAGTTCGTGCAATCGGTAAGTGATATCTGTCACAATTCCTGGTCCAGTGTCTGTGTATGTCTGAATTTTTAGTTAATTTGTGGGTGCTGTCTGTTGTCTTTTCCATGGTCACTCTGTGTACAATTTTTAAGTTCCTCAGACTTGTTTGAAATATAGAAGTTAGTAAACAGTTTGTTAATACTTCGTTATAATTTGAATTTCACGAAAACATGGCATGACCAAATCAATCAAATTTTAAAAGTTGGCCTTTTTAGAAGTCGAAAAAATCGACATGCGCGTATGACTCGCTGTATACATGTAGAGGAAGCTAGAGAGGTGTGTCAAGAAAGAGGAGTATGACAGTCCATTCTCTTTGCCTACCCTACCGGAAAAACGGCGTAATGGTTTGTTGTTGTTACATTTTAATTTAGCATTTGCGCTCCATCAACATTATTCCTCCATCCCTTGTAACATAACGACGGAATTTCGTATTTTTTTTCGTTTAATTACTTGCGCAATAAGAGGATTATGGAAGCTCTCTCTTCGTCATGAAATTTTTCAGGAAATTTTATTGCGTTAATAGTGAAACTAAAGACGTAAAAATATAAATTTCAACCGACTGATATAAAATTTCCGAGAAAATGTTATAAAATACTTCACTTGAAGAAAAAAAAAATCCAGTTTAATTATAATAATTCTTCATATAAAGCACTCACTTTGTGGATAGACATTTTAAATAATTATATAAATAAAACAACTTTGTATTTAATCACGGTAGGGTTATTATATTGATGCCAACTAGTTTCGCTTGGACCCAAGCTTCATCAGGGCAGTATAATAACTAAACAAACATAAAATTCTTAGGTTTATATTTAATAACAAACAGTGAAATCAGAGTAGGGGGTGCGAGAAGGAAAGGGATAATAATATTGAAATATATACTCGTAAGTTAGTAAACAGTAAGTAAGTAAGTACGTCTTCATAACATAAATAACCCCTTTCCTTCTCGCACCCCCTACTCTGATTTCACTGTTTGTTATTATATATACACCTAAGAATTTTATGTTTGTTTAGTGATTATACTGCCCTGATGAAGCTTGGGTCCAAGCGAAACTAGTTGGCATCAATATAATAACCCTACCGTGGTTAAATACAAAGTTGTTTTATTTATATAATTATTTAAAATTATAATATATAACATGTATACGAGTATATTGTGAAAAGTATTTGTGTGATTTGGATAACAACGTGTGATTTCCCCTTCTCGACCGACGTTTCGGAGGTCATTGCAATATCCATCTTCAGGGTTATGTGGTAGTTGGTGGGTTATGTGGAAATTGGTTGTGGTATTACGTGGTAGTTTACCACTACCACATTACCCTGAATATGGAGACTGCAACGATATCCGAATCGTCAGCCGAGAAGAAGAAATCACACGTTGTTACCCAATATTACACAAAACATATTGCTGCCAACCTTGAAAATTTACGCAATTAATTGTGAAAAGTAGTCCCAATTATATATGGAAGTTTGACAAATTAAAATGGACACTTTTGGGAAAAGGTATTTTATAAATAATTAGAAAATAGTTAGTTTTTCTGTTTTAGAAGAATAGGCGCATGACGGATTAAGCTATAAGTGGAAACGGCGACAAACTGGACTTACTGAATTAATATGAAAATCAATAAAATGACTTTTATATTCTGTTATCACACCACTTTATTTTGTTTTATCGAACATTGGTTTCGCTTCGGCCAGAGCTTCGTCAGGGTTACAAAAAAAATATATAAATATAATATATCTGGAGGCATGTTGATAATAGACAGAAAATGGAGAAAAATATCAAGGGTTAGTGGTTGGAACAAAATGGTGCATTTACAGTAATCGAAATTGATTAACTGTCAAGTTAACATAAATTTTAATTTGTTTTTTTGTCAACTTATACCACTCGTGATTGCTTGTGTAGATGAGAATATGGAGTGTAGCGTACAACAAGTATATGTATAAAATTAAAATATACTTTACAAATAAATACAAGTATGAGAAGAGTTAATCAAATCGTATCTATACATTGATTTTAGAAATTTAATTGATATTTCATCTACAATTTTTTTTACTTATAATATTTCTCAGTAAGGACAGTTTTATTATAAATGTGAGATTACATTCTTGTAGAATATGTATAGAGAAACTGAAGATTCTCGGAAGAGGCAGAGACCCGCCCCAGGTTGTCAAGCGAGCTATGATGAATGATGATTAGGGGATCGAAATTCTTTGTTACATCTAACTACGGGGTAGACAAAAGACGGCGTTGCTATACACGATATTTATCAAGATATCATATTACGCTATACTAAAACAGCTGACGTATGGTCACAATAAATCATCCAACTTCTTCTTCTTGATTTAGCCCTTTTCGGCTCTTATTATCTGTGTCAAGTTCTTTCTAGAGAATTGGACTGCTAGTTGTTACTCCATCCTTTTGGAGGTCGTCATCGATGTGTGCTTTCTTGATCCCTTGCTACTCTCACGGTTCTCGAAGATTTCATTCTGCTAACATGTTCATTCCAGAACTTTATTCTCGCCGTCCTCATCTTATAATTTCTTTGGCTTCTCATAAACTTCGGATATCGGTCACGACACGGTGTATAAAAGTATATGAATCGAGAGATGTATGTCAGAAAAAAAACAATGTGGCGGTCAATGCTTTCTGCCCACCCCTTCGGGAGACGGCGTGATGTTTAATTCATATTCTTCTTCTTTCGGTACCGTGTTTAGTTCCCCCAACGTTGGCAATCACTGTAGCAAAGGCATATCTATCCTGCGGCATTTGGAACAGGTTCTGAACTCTTGTTATTCCTGTCCACTCTCTAATGTTCAACAGCCAGTACCACTGCCTTCTACCAACTCCCTGGCGTCCCTCCACTTTACTCATTAATATCAGTCGAAGGAGGTGGTATTTTTCTCCCCTTAGCATATGACCCAAATATGACACAACAGCTCTCTATTGGCTCTGGCTCTCTGTAGTACGTCTGCATTACTGACCCTATTGGTCCACGGTATACGAAGCATTCTGCGGTTTATCCACATCTCGAACGCTTCTAACCGGTTCATTACATTCACTTTCAGAGTCCAGGTTTCGCAGCCATATAGTAGAACAAACCATATATAACATTTAATCATTCTTTGGGTAATTAATTAGTTCATTTTCTCGATTAACGAATTCAACCTTTGTAAAATGTCAAAAATAAATAAACACATTGTAAATTGCATTACTTGTGAAAATTCAAATAAATGTAATTGTCGTTTTTCCTCCATTAAATTTATTTGTGTTTTGAGAATATATTTGTCATTATCATAAAAATAATAAATGCTGGGTTGTACGTCAACCTACAAGGGGTTAAATGTGTATATGTTGTGGAATTGTAACATAATGCATACGAAAACAAATGTAATGGTATATTATGTTGTGTAAACGAGATCTGTAGGTACTCCGCTTAAGGGTTAACTGCCAGGCTTTGTGGGATCGTTAGGTAGAAATACTATGGCCATTTACAAAAATGTTTCTCTGTACCTAGCTAGTTTCGGGATAACAAAATACAATTACCCCGGCCTGTTTAAAACACAACGACACCATGATTAAAGTGACTCCTTTGAATTCTCTGTTCTCTTATTCCAACTAGGATATAAAAACCAAAACGGACCGGGGAAAACTAGACACTCAAAATTCTAGGGCTTAACTGGTGAATAATGAATAGCGGGGAAGGTTACAAAAATCAGTTGAAACTCTTTGAATAATAAATAGAATTCAGATGTCGAAAGAAACAAGTGTGCGTGCTTTATGTAAAGCATTTATTACAAACACGTCTTTGCTTTGATTAGAATTGTATTATCTTATTTCTTCTGTTCCTGGGTTGTTGACGTCCAACTGTCTTGCCATCTGTTGAGTGGTCTTCCTTGAGGTATTTTATTTGAGGCTTCACTAATCACTTTTTTAGAACATGCTCTCTCAAGTAAAGTATTTTCTGTCTTCTCTATCGCACAACATGAGATGGCATAATTTCTTGATGGTAGTGATTTTCATTTTGTAAAACTCCATTATAAAATAAATAATGATAATGCAATTACTTTTTCGGTTTAACATTGATTTTTTTTAATACAATTTAAAAATATATAAAAACAAATTTGTTTAGCCTTTCGAGGACATTCTCAAATTTAATGATTTGGGAATGCCGTTAATAGTTTAAACAAATGTGTAACTAGAAAATGCAATCAAGTTTTCTTTACACATAATATTTTAGGGTAGATATTTCTAATTTAGGAATTATTCACTCTCGAAGACTACATTTGCAGCACATACGAGTATTATAATGTATCTTCTAAAACATTTCTTAAGTTCCTTACAACTCAATTGTACGTATTATTATGATGCACTGTGTCTGAGCTAATTCCCGTTTTAGGCCTCGTTTCCTGCAAATGAAGCTTGCTAACACTGTGGGTTAATCATAATTGGTTTTGGCAAGTTTTTCACGTAAAAAACAATCCTGGCATTTAAAAATGTTAGTACGAATGAAACGAAAAAAGGTCTGTTTTAAAGAAGTTATATTATATTTTATTGGAATGACATGTTTCGCGCTGCAATGTTACGTGTGCCTTAGTAGGGCAAAACATATCTTTCCCATAAAATATAATAAAACTTCTATAAAACAGAATTCATTCGTATTTATTATTTCATATGAAGTTTTACATTGTTGTCTAAGAAATTATAAATTTATTAATACGGTTTTCTAAAAATACAATATTCATATTTTAAAATTTCAACAACAACAACAACTACAAATCATCACGCCGTTTCCCCGCAGAGGTAGGCAGAGATAATGGACCGCCACACTACTCTATCATGACATACCTCTCTAGCTTTCTCCACATTCATCCAGTGAGTAATACACGCACGTCGATTCTTCCGACTGTTAACATGACCTTTAAAGTTAGTTTAATTTGGTCATGCCATGTTTTCCTTGGTCTGCATCGACTGCGTACTCCATTTACATCGGAAACGTACACTAATTTAACTATCCTTTTTTCACCCATGCGCTCCGTATGTCCGAACCAACGCAGCGATCCTTTCATAATTTTGTTCATAATACCTTCTTTCGCTCTACATTCCTTTCTAATATCAGCATTTGAGATTCTGTCGTACATCGTTCTACCACACATACGTCTTAAGGACCTCATCTCTACCGCATTTATTCTGCTCTCATCCTTCTTCTGCCAGTTCCATGCTTCGCTTCAATACATTAGGGCTGAGGTCAGAACTCCATTATGAACGGCCATTTTCGCTTTCATTGATAAGTTTTTGACTATAAATAATTTAAGATACTGTTAAGTCATCTTTAGAGAGGGTTCGGGCAATGAAATATTAGCACGGGCGAGTACATCGCCTTGTGGTGACTCCATATCACCGAACTTCATTCGATATACGGCCATCAGTATAAGTAGTAGGGTTCAAAAGGGTAGTAGGGCTACGATGGGGTATGTTTTGCTGCAAAATAAGCCTCTACAAAATGTCGTATAAACACTACTATCAAGTCCAACTCTCTAGCGTCCACGAGAGGTCATTTAAAGACCCCGCGAACCCCGGGTAATGTGGCACATATTACTTTGTGCCATAGCAGATAGAGAGGGGAAGAATGGCGAGCTTCCAGCGCCATAAAACTGGATACACTCCGAGGTAACCCCGACAGAAAATCCTCCAGAGAAGGCAAGGGGATACCACTCTGGATATTTTTCCCCAGGTCATCACCATGAGGCCTACTTAAGGGTGATAGTCAACGTTAGGGAGACCTGACAAGACACAGAAAGAAGTATAAGTAATTGTAAATGATGCATCATTTTCTTCTGTTTTCTTTATTCGTGGGCTACACATTCGCTCAAGTGGCGTTTTAGCGTGTATTTGCTGGGGCCGTTGGGGTTTAGAAAACAATGGCCATTTTAATTGCCGGGCACTTTGTTGTGGGGCGTGCGACAAGATGGACGGACGATAGGCGAGGCTCCGCCCCCCGGGGCCTGACGAGATAAGCGGAGTCCCGAAGCACACTCGTACAGCCAGGCACGATAGCGGGACAATGCGCGAAGACAATTGAATAACTGCTATAAATTCTGTATGGGCTTTTGTGCTATATAAAACCAAGTTAAGTATTATTATAATGCGTAATAAATATAAATAATGGTGTGCTACATAAAGAGCAATCTTGGATTCTCCTTACAATTATATAAGAATTTAAAATCACGCATAAAAATACACAATATATATTAAAATAATAATAATAATAATAAAAACACAGGTATAATAAAGACACTCTTTTTTATTTATTATATTATTATATTATACGAGTATATCTAAAGCAAAGTTATTTAATTTATCAGTTTATAATGTTAAAGTATCATAATGTTTGGCCAAAACAATGGACTAATTAATTATATTTTTATTTTTGATAATTAATATTTTAAGTGCGCCGTTTTGTTAGATCAATTAGGTACACCAAGGGTGTACTAGGAAAATACTGACTAAATAGTGTAATCTTTAGAAGTTTCATAAATTTAATATTACTATCCTCCTACTTAATACTAACATGGAGGCTATTCCACGCCAACGGACCCGCAACGCTGAAAGCACGATCATAATTATAAACTTTATTTATTGGCTCTGACTGAAATTGTAATGTAGTTAGCATTTGTTTCTACTGATCGGAGTAAACGTTGCCTTTCCGTTGGCTTAGGTGTTACGCAGAGGTCCGAAATATACGTTGACGCTCTATACGCTCTATACCTACATGTTCTGTATATGTTAATTTTATTAATATTAACTAAATATAAACTATTTTATTTTCATTATCATAGCTATAAATAAACATTTTAACAGGTTATACTTACCTGTCACTTGGTATAATCAATAGGAACATCGATTATATCAAGTAGGAAATATTTTTATTTGGTCCAATTAAGAGTTAAATAAATATTAAATAAAACGATGTTTTTTAACTACTTCCACTTTTGTCTTTATTTAGACAGCGACCTGTTTCGCCAGGCTCGCTGGCATTGACAGACTGGTGTTCAACCCACCGGTCTGTCGATGCCAGCGAGCCTGGCGAAACCGGTCACTATCTAAATAAAGACAAAAGTGGAAGTAGTTAAAATCATCGTTTTATTTAATTATTATTTAAAATGAACTTCCATCAAGAGATTTCAGTAAAATCATTTGATTATCTTTAGGGTTAAATATCTTATTTTATATCGCTGTTCAAAAAACATGCCTTTGATAGTACTTAAATAATTAGTAATATAAAGCACTACATAGACGAGAGTGCTTTGAGTTCTGATACGGGTTCAAAACACAGTACATGGACAATGCTCTATTTACGAGACAAAAGCGGTTGATGTGGTCAAAAGCGCTGCCAATGAAATGGCCAAGACATTACATCAGAAACACTCGATTGTCACTTTTCTTTTATATGGATTCTGATATTGGATATGGATCTTAATATGAATAACAATCACTACGCTGGCAGAAGAAGTCTTAGATACTGATCATATTTCATATACCTACTCTGACAAGTGATGGAACATCAGCCTATCATAAAACCCATTTTTTTTATGAAATTTAAAATAACTTTGTTTAATCCACTAATTATTAAATAAATAAAAAAAACACGACATATTTCGGAAGATACCTCCATCTTCAGGTGTAAAAATATAATAAAAACTTAGCAAAGAAAGACTAGAGGAAGACCGAGGAAAACGTGGCACGATCAAATAAATCGAATATTGAATGTCGGCCATGTGAGGAGTCAGAGAAATCGACGCGCGTGCATGACACGATGTATGAATGTTGAGGAAGCGAGAGAAATATATCAGGAAAGAAAAGTGTGGCAGTTCATTATTTCTGCCTACCCTATCGGAGAGACGGCGTGATGGTTAGTTAGTTAGTTAGTTAAGAAATACTAATATAAAAACGCATTTAAAATTCGATACAATAATTCAAATTTAAAATTAACCCGGGCTATTTGTTATGAGTACTAATAATTATTTTTTACAGTAAGTTTGAGTTCTTACTGTTAAAAAAAATCATATATAATACATTACAGATATAACAAACATATTTATAGTTTTAGGCATATATTTGAGAACATATAAAGTACCAGGAACTTCATGAGAGATGGTTCTAATTTAGAAAGGCAATATACTCTATAAAGTCAAGAGTGTTTGGCTTCTGAACGCACTTTTACTAATATGAAAGTTCTCATGTTAAGCAGACTAATAATTGCTCTTCCCACCGGCATCAATAGAGGCAGGTTGGTTCTTGTGGCCAGCATAAACAACAATCTATGCTGGCACTGTCGGAGATATCTGTTGGGAACAAAAATACCAACACTCTTTAATACGGCTGAGTACTCAAAATATCCCCTAATTAATCTAAAGAAATGGGTTATGAGATCCGTATCATAGAAACTGCAGATAATTGAACCCAACCTTCCCAAAAGAAATGATGTGGGGTAGAGCCAAATATAGCTTCCACATTCCTTCAAGTAGAGATTCCTCGGATTTTTTTACTGAACCTTCTCCAGCTTAAGGGAATATTTCGAACCCTCTCCAGCATAAAAAATATGTTGACCTTCGTGGCAGAGGTCCCGGATTCGATTCCCGGCGAAGGCAGTGTAATTGTAACACTGTCATTGGTCTGGTGTAGAATTCATGTGACAATAAAATGGCGATAGATTGGCTACCTATCACATGTCATGAGAATCAATGTAATAGCTAGAATAAATTTTATATAGTAATTGGACTCAAATGACCTGTTGTATACAAGGAAAAAAAATCAGAAATATTTTTTTTTCGAATGGTATCAAATATTTGTTTTAACTCGCTTTTGTTACAATTTCGTTCCCATCCAATATTGCAAATTTCTCAAAGGTTAATTTCCATTTCGAATTGAGATATTCCTAAAAGGTCCAGAGAATAATCATCACAGCATATAAAGTGATACTCGGAGTACATAATACCTCCTTTATTACACCGTTTTCACATTTTGAAGCAGCATACAAAAGACCAAAGCAAAGAACCGCCATTTAAACCACATTCAATACGCTGAACGGCAGCGGCAGAGTTCGCTTACATGAAACGGGCACATCGTATATTGTGATATTATTGTATATAAAAAAAATTATAACTTGTAACAATGAAATTTAGTTGAGTGCACTGTACCGCTATACGAGAATCTGTTATATTATTCTAGGGCTCTTAGCTTTACGCTCTTATATACTCGTACATTTGTGTCAACTGCCTTTGTTCCTTTTTCCAAAAGGGACGCGTGCGCGGGACAATGATGTTTAAACGTTCGAAATGGCGGGAAATGAAAGAAAAGGCGGGCTCGCTGAAATCTTTTTTCTGCCATCATCCACGGCCGACACAAACAATGAGGGGGTACAAACGGCTTAGTCAGAATTCCATGCGGCGGGTCGTGATTCTCTGCTATGCAAAACAAATGAAAGGCTGCACTCAAGTTTAAGCTTGAATTAAAAAATTCGAACCCTAGCAATTGTTTCAATATTCACAAGAAAAAATAAAACCCCTTTCTAAAACATTGTGGTGGCTTTCATAATGTTTGAACTTGTACACTATTGTTTTTCTTTCTTGTTGTAGACCTAGGTGGTCTGTTCTCCAGATGGTTACTCCTTCCGTGAGATGTATTCCCAGCTGTCCTTCCGTCTTTTTGGAGGTCATCCACGAGGACGAGTCTCATGAGGCTGATTATGTAGTGCATTATTTATTTATTTATTGTAGGGTAACATACAGTGATTGTTAATACAAATACAAATGAACAAACTTACAGTTAAATAAAGATATTGAAGGTTATCCGCCACTTACCCGAAGCTGTTATAGGACGCAGCGGTGCCCCTTCGTAAGCTTCGCTCAAACAAACCCTAGACCCGCTCCCCATCCACGCAGGACTTACATTAGCTGGAGAATGCACCATTCCAGAAAAAATGCAAATGGCAAAAAGGGTATCTAGGCCACATTTAATCCAGTTTAATTTTAATCCACTTCTATGTCCCAATCTAACAAAACAAAGCAAAAAATGGTACATGATTTTATGGCCTATGATTTTATGCCTATTATAAGATTATGTAGTGCAATATAGGGGAGTCTGGTGGTGTCCATTCTTTGGACATAACCATACCAGTCCCTCTTTCGCTGTCTACTCTGTCTTACGAGATCAGCCTCAAATATATCTCACTGATTCTGGTGTTCCTCACCCGATGTTTCAGTGTCTTGCCTGCTACATCCTGAGTGTCTTCATCTCGGAAGTCCTCAAAATTTATTTAATCCCGACTGTATCTGCCATTGCCTCAACGCCATGTAATATTATTTTTAATTATTATTATTAATTAACTATTATAATCATTAATAAACTCTATAACAATTATTATTAATTAACTGTAGTTGTCACGATACAGGTCATGCCTAGTGTGACAAGAACAGATCATAAACTTTTTTTTATCAAATGTATATTGTAATCATGTAAAATAAAATAAATAAAAACTACCAGGCTGGCCATCACGTCATCTCCACGAATGGTAAATAAATTATATGTAAATGACGTACACAAAACTATAACAATTAAGGAGCGAGAAAAACATGTCTCGATCAAATCAACCAAATATTAAGTGTCGGCCACGCGAGTAGTCGCAAAAAAAACTGACGTGGGTGCATGACACGATGTATAAGTATTGAGGAATCAAGATAAGTATGTCGGATTTATGTCGGATGATATGTTTGGAAAGTCTTCGTACTGCGGTTTCCGTGAAAAATACAGGCTTCTGTTCAGAAACACAAAGCTGCGCTTTGGCAATATCACTCGTTTTGAGACCAAGACTTGGCGAAGCTTTGATGCATATGTTCAATCAAGAAATTCGTCCAATTATGGATGCCGCTTATAACGAGAGCTGTGATAGACCAGAACCGAGGTCGTCTGGTATGGATTGGACATGTATAAATAGCTGGTGGAACCAGAATCACTAATATTTTGTACACGTCTAGACCGGATGAATTTCTGGAATTGCTAATCAGAATTAATTGGATAATATTCTCGGATTTTTTATGAATTTAAACCATTTTTTTTCACTTTTGAGTTTACTTTTCTTGACATGTTTCGAAGTTGTTTACAACTTTCGTTCAGTTTATATCATTTTCCCGATGATGTAGATACTCGTATAAAGCCTTCAGAACACCTCGAGAAAAATATACTTAAAAGTGGAAAAAATAGTGTATTATTTAATTATTAAAAAATCGTCATTGTGGAATTTCATATAATTAACTGTGAAATTTAAAAAAAAAAAAATTCTTGAAAAAGATGTAAAACTCCAGATTAAATAATTAATACGAATGAAAACGTCAGTTTTTTAGAAGTTTTATTTATTTATGGGAATGACATGTTTCGCCCTTATAAGGCACTATCAAATGACATTTGATAATGCCTTAAAAAGGCGAAACACGCCATTTCCATAAAATATAATAAAATTTCTAAAAAACTGACGTTTTCATTCGAATAAATAAAAAAAAAGCTGTTTACGGTATCACAAGTTTCGAGACAGTTTTTTGTCAACCGATGTTGACATCATCAAGTATAACAATAGATTTTTCGAACCTTTATGTGCATTTGTTTCAATGTCAAATGAATTCCACAGTGTTTACGCCTTAAGTTTATTTATACTTAAGATTTCGCTAATTGACGGAATTAATTTTGGGAGCAAATCCACACACATGAGCTTGGAATAACAAGGAGATCAAAACTTTAAAATTTGTATAGAATTTTGAACTAAGTTCTTCTTCTTCTTAGCGCTACATTCCAGTGTGGGACTTGGCCTCCTTCACAACAGTCCTCCACTGGCCCATGTCCCCGGGCATCTCGCTGCAAAGTTCTGAAGTAAGTTTTATTTTCAAATGTTTTAAATGAAACATTCAGCTGTTACAAGGGGAAAAATGATCCCATTAAATTAATAATAACGTAAAGCTTTACCCATTTTTTATTCTATTAAACGAGCTTCCATTATGAGAAGTGGTTTTAAACATTAAAAGATACGTTTAGTATGTACTTTTCAATTGTTTCTTTTATTATTCCTTAAATATACTGCCGTGTAGCGAGGCGGCGTTACTCTCTCGCACGAGTCCTTTGGGAGTGTGTGAATAGGGAATGTAGAAACGCTTAAAACAGCAAAAAAGAGGCTTTCAGAAGGGAAATAAATCAATCAGTGACTGGTAAATAATATACCAAAAGCCTGGTATATAAAATATTTACGACATAATGTAATTCGCAACTATTGGTTGCTTTTTAATATATGTATAAAAGTGTTATAATGAAATTTGCTGAATTGCTTGGTGAAGGATCGATTTACTTTGTAAAAAGGTTGACAGCGTGATACAAGCAAGTATCGAAATCATTAAATAAAAGCTACTGTAATTTGTATGGTTTTTACTTATGAATTCTCAATTTTTTGCTTTATATATAATATTATAATATTAATGTCTTCTTCATCATTTTCAATCCACTATTTTTCTCTATACTACCTCAGAAAACATTTTATCTGTAGCTATACAAAAAAATTCTTCGACCATTTTCTTAATTGGTTCATTTAAGAATGTAGTTAGTTTTTATTGTACAAGAAAGAAGAATATTGCAGTTGCTTAAACAATATACTAGTTATTATAGTTTATAATGTATTTGAAAAAAATATCCCCTTTCTTTTATTTGAAAGGAATTTATTTTAAATTATAATTTTTTTATTAGTTGTTCCATTAACAATGATGCAAAACTCGATATTAAATATTTTACATAAGTGAGAATGTCTGTTGTAGAAGCTACATTTTGCTTTGCAGAGGTATAATTATGTAGAATATTTACTCAGCAAGACGAACCATGTATTCCCATAAACAATAATAAAACTGTATAAAATATTAGTTTTCATAAATTTAAAATGTTAAATATGGAGTTTAAGAGAAATTATACGAATAAAAATGTCTGTCTATTTTTTTAAATTTTTTTTTTTGGAATAATTTTTCACTAAATCAGTGTTTCAGCTTACTAAGGCATTATCAAATACGTTAGATATTTTATAAAGCCCTAGTGAGGCGAAACACGTCATTTCCATAAAATAAAATAATAAAACTATTAGAAAATTGAAATTTTCAATCGTATTTAATATTTAATATCGAGTTTTACGTCATACTCGTATATATAAATAAAATGATAAATTTGGTCTTGCTTAGTTTTAAGGTTAACATTTGGAAAAGCTTTTATAAGACGATACAAGTCTTACCCATATAGTATAATAAAACTTCTAGAAAACAAACGTTTTCATTCGCATAAGTTTGTAT
Source organism: Lepidostoma basale (assembly GCA_022606425.2). Classification (NCBI taxonomy): domain Eukaryota; kingdom Metazoa; phylum Arthropoda; class Insecta; order Trichoptera; family Lepidostomatidae; genus Lepidostoma; species Lepidostoma basale. The sequence goes on from JAHDVF020000880.1 coordinate 897,818, forward strand.
GGAGTAATACGTCATTCTTCAAACACCCCGAAATATGCATGTTTTCTTAATTACAAGGATTTTTATTTTATTTTCATTTTCATTCATTAATGAAAAACATACATTTTCGTTAATATTTTTTTGTGGATTTTATACATCATTGTTTTTTAAACATTAAACTATATTTATATTTAAACAATTAATCGGTGTAATCATTAATTAGTTTTGATTTAAACTCTGTTATAACTGACTAATATCCTTCCCTCATTGATATACTTATAGTGTAATAAAATATAATTATGCCGGGAAAATTATTTAAAACAAATATCAGTGAAACAAGCAGCTTCATCTGTTGAATATATTTTGCATAGAGTTCCGCGATTTTTGAGTTTATAATTTTTTCCCTAAATAATGGTAAGTTTAAGACAGTACTAAGGAATATATTAAACCTTGTAGGTTATATGTAGCAGCATTATATGTAGAGAGAAAAATAATGTGATGCTACGATATATGATATGAAAATACAAGGTAATATAAAAAAAAATTCGCGTAGTTATATTTTTTTGTATCAGAATACAGACGGTATAATGCAGGGTATAACAAGTTTTATGTTCATTCCCCAGGAAGACAATTTCTCAACATGTTTTTCAATTTAATTTAAAGATGTCTCATAAAAAGTTATGACATAAAAGTACAAATTTGTAAATCAAGTCATTTTGTGCAAATATATAAAACATAGTATTATTTTTGCAAATGTGAAGGGCAATAAAAAACGACCACATTTAAAAGGCCAAATTGGCATCCCAAGAACTAGCAAATGTTACATTTTGTTGCCCTGGGCTTGAAACTAAAAAAATACTGTTATTTAATATTTTGTTATTATTTTGATTAATCGCTATTTTCACCATTACAGCGCCAGCCAAATCGATGTAAAGGGTATAGTTTCATTTTATTGTCATGTAAATTCTACAACAGACCAAAAACAGTGTGACAAACACACTGCCGTCGACGGGAATCGAACCCGGGATTCTTTAAAATTGTATTTTAAAGAACTAACCGGTTTTGCTTCAGCTGAAAACATCAAGATATATTTTTTATTCTTCTTTCCCTTTGTCATTTCCCATCATCTAGGGGCCGGCCCTCCTCGTACGAAAACGCCAAAATTTTCTATTTTGACTCATCTACACTCTCAGGTTCTTGCGTTGGAGCTCCTTTTCCATGTTGGCCCACCGTGTTGCCATTGAGCGACCTCTTCTTCTTGGTTTTGTGGGAATGCTGAGGGCTCTTTGGACAATGTGTTCACTGTGTCTTCGCATTACATGACCGTACCACCGGAGTCGAGATTCTCTTAAATTTTCCATTATTGGGGCGACCTTAAAGCTACCCCTCAAGTATTCGTTCCTTACGTGGTCCAGCCTTGTGACGCCTCCGGCTCACCTCAGCATTTTCATCTCGGCAGGGTGGACTCGACGTTCGTGGACTTTTTTGTTGGTCCAGCACTCTGCTCCATATAGCATGGCGGGCCTCACTACAGTTTTGTAGACTCTGCCCATGGTCCTGATTGGAATTTTTCGATTACACAAGACACCAGATAGAGACCTCCACTTGAGCCAGGCGGTGTTTGTTCTTTGTTTGATATCAGTGTCTACGTTGGCGTCCGCAGTAAGGGTCGACCCGAGATACTTGAATTGGGACACCTTGTTAACTGGAGTATTGTCAATGTGAATTGTATTTTCATAGTCAAATCTGTAGCGATGCCCTCATATTCACATTCTTAATATTCTGTTTTACTCCTGCTAATGCGTAGTTCATTACACTCCAAGGCATCTGTCCACTCATTCAATTTAACTTGTAATTGTTCTGCGTATGAAAATGTAGAGACTCTTGATTTTTTATAAGTATATTTTTTAGAAAAAAATTGAGACAATATTGTATTCTTTGAAGGAAGTCATTAGTTTGTAAATCGAAAAAACAACAACACTGTATACCATATGTATCAACTCGCTAAGTTTATGAACCGCTGAAATTACTTTCTTAGGAGAAAGATATCTGTTTTTTTTTCTGAAGAAATATCCCGCCGCAAAAAATACCATCAGGGGTAATGCTGTTTTTAATAAAGTCCGCCCTCCCCGAAACTCAAGTCTTTTCCTTGTTAATAAGGTATTTTTATCACACTTTAACATCACGGCGAATTACATGCAAAAAGAAAATGAGAAATTCATAATGGCCGGGGAAAGAACCCGTCTTCAACAAAAGCATTTTTTCCCAGTTAGAGAAATGTTCGTAATAAGAACTGATTATACTAATGGTGATTCATATCAGATGATAACAATAGTTGCTGGGATCCTGTTTTGTATAACAGATATTAAAAAAAATATTTCATCCTTGACAAATTGTTATCGTTATGAGGACCGCCTTTTGAGATGTAAATTTTCCACCGTAAAAAGTAAGTTGAGAAAAAACAGGATTAAACATGAGATGATCTTCAAATCTACGTGCTATTTACTAAGTTAGGCATACTTTAATTATAAGCAAAACATTAAAATATAACCCCCTTATGTATGGAAGTGGAGCTTGAAGATGGCTAAATAAGGACGACAGTAGGATGAATGCCGTAGTTAATCTTTTCCTTACGGTGCTAAAATTAAAGCGCGCGTTCCTGTGTTGGGTAGTCAGTACCCGATCAAAAATAACAGATTTTAAATCGGCAAAATAAGAACATTCCAAGAACAATCCCGAGAGCTACTGCCGGCGGCAGTGAGAACATTGAGCTCCTCGCGCTTCCACAGTGAAGTATGCAAGAGTGAGATGCAAATATAGTGTCGCGCACTCGCGCATACAGTTTATACGCGAATTTGTTTCCGATGTACCCGATAAATTCTGATTATTATTAATATTGTTTTTTAAATCAATGCGTCAATATATTATGGAGGAATACCTAAAATATTAACCCTGTGTTCATTATATTTATATAGACATTGATGGTTATTAGAAGCAAGGTGTAGAAGATACCCATCATCGGGAAGGGAGGGTTAAGAGATCACTATTTTTAGTGTACATATATGATAGAATACCGAAACACTATATGATAGAATACCGTATAGTGTTTTGTATAAAAAACACTATATGATAGAATACCGAACGAAGAAATAAGGTAGAAATGTAAGGCAGATGAAAACATCAAAAATAAATTTAAAAAAGGATCCCTGAGTAGCAATGAAGAAAAGAGGTTGGAGAAAGGTATTGGAGACCATGGATCGCAAAGCGAAGTGGATGGCGAACCCAACGAAGCGATAGTGTAAAAATGACCTGAACCGACACATCGTTGTAACCTGGATGCAGTCTGCATAAGACAGAGTGGCGTGAAAGCCGATGGAGAAGGCTTTAATCCAGGAATGGACAGGAACATGTCGAGGAAGAAGAAGAATATGGAGTTTTATAAATAGGTGCCTTCGCTCAATATTCAAGATCTATTGGCCCCAAACAGTGTCAAATGCCGTTCTCTGGACCATGGCAGGCGAAATGCTAATGAGAGAACAAGTCGCTAGTCGCAAATGGCAGTGGATCGGTCACACTCAGAGACGGAACCCAGCCTGCATCGCTCAGGGCGCACTAGACTGGTCCACTTTGGGGGGAAAGAGGAAGAGAGGCAGACTTAGAGCCACCTTGAGAAGAGCCCTGCAGGACGAGGTTAAGGCAGTAGGACTCACTTGGGATGATGTTAGGCATCAGGCATGCGATAGAGTCGGGTGAAGAAGGTTCCTTGAGGCCCTATGCACCACGGAGGAGTGACAGGACAAAAATGAGAGAAGAAGAAGATTATTGAAAAAAAAACTTTATATTATCGGGAAGTTATTCATCAAAATAAAATGGTTTTATGTTAAGTTTTTAAAGTTGTAACCCATATCTGTATTGAAAAGTTATATATTAGAAGAAAGGACTTACAAGTATAGTTTTCAGAATTATGTAGGGGTCAACAGTTTGATTATTAAGTCTTTAGGATTCAATAATCTGACAAAGTAAACGTATGTTGAAAAATAACTTTTATTGAATTAAAGTTATGATTTTTTGTTGTTGTTAGAAGTGAAAGTTTGTATTTAAAGTTAGATTTATAAGTTTTATTCGGAAAAAGTTATGTAAAGTTTGTATTAAAGTGTGAAAATTAGTGTTTATGTACTACTAAGATTTATATAAAAAAACAAGCACCCCATTATGCTAACTCTTTTACATTTTGAATTTGACGCAATTTTGTTAAAATCTTATTGAATAAGTATTCAATGGAATAAGATAAACTGGATTAATTGTTGTGCTTACAAATATTGAGAATTACCCAGGAATGGGTGTTTTTTAAAGCAAATGTAGGTTATCATTGTTAATTTATTAATTTATAATAGTAAACACGATTTTTTGTGGTTTTACTTGAATTTAATTTATATAAATTATTTAACAAACAAACCAACAAATAAACCATCACGCCGTTTTCCCGCAGGGGTAGGCAGAGAGAATGGACCGCCACACTACTCTATCCTGGCAAACATCTCTAGATTCCTCCACATTCATACAACAAGTCATACACGCACGTCGATTTCTCCGACTTCTAACATGACCAACCTTTAAAATTTGATTAATTTGGTTATGCCAAGTTTTCCTCGGTCTGCCTAGACTCCGTACTCCATTTACATCATTAACGTATACTTTCTTAAGCATTCTTTCTCCATCATATCGCAGCGATCCTTTCTTAATTTTGTTCATAATACCTCTTTCCGCTCTACATTCCTTCCTTATAATAGCATTTGAGATTCTGTCGTATATCGTTCTACTCCATATACATCTGAGGGACCTTATCTCTAGGGACCTTTCATCCTTCTTCTGCCAGTTCCACGCTTCACTTCCATACATTAAAGATGGGTCCAGAACTCCATTATGAACGGCCGTTTTCGCTTTAAATTGTGAGGAATTTATTTTGCCTTGCTGGGGCATTTTAAAGCTCGAGTTTGAGAATGCCCTCGAAAGGTGAAACAAATTTGTCACAATTTATATAAATTAAATCTAAGTAAAACCACTTAATAATCGAGTTTACTATTATAAATTCATAATGGAGTTTAACAAAATTAATACCTCAACCATCAATAAGTTATCATTGTATGTTTGAATTTATTGAATAACTTTCTGGAATGATGTAGACACTTACAATTCGGGAAACTGTAATAATAATAAAATTGAGTTCGTTGATATATAGGTACATTAATCTAAAACAACAATGTGTGTTATGTTTTCATTCGTATTTTGAACATACAATAATAATTGAGGATTCGTGCTCTAAGAACTTTCAGACAACCTTGGCTTTAAATTTGTTCTACTTTACGTTACTAAAAACGTTAACACATATGCTATTTGTATAAACGGTGTTTCAAAATGTGTAGTACCAACAAGGAAAGGAAAAGTAATATTTAAGTATTTTAATAACATATTACTTACAAGGAAATAATCTGTTTTGCTTGAATTAAAAAAAAAAAATTAAATAAAGAATTTATCACAGATTATCAAGACTCTGTACGCGTCCTGACGACCCGGAGTAAGACCTCTTGGAAGGTAAAGACAGCCAGGAAGACAGGCTGAACTGGTTGTAACCAAACAGAGCAAAATGAAGTTGTGGAAACAAAAGGCGGTGGATGAAGGAGCTCAGATATACATCACCAAGGTGCATAAAACTCTTCAAGAGTTTGTACGGCCAAGTTAACAAGTAAGTAAGCAGCATTTTTTATCATAAATGTTTTAATGAAAATAAATAATAATTAATGTTTTTAATTGAAATTTCTTGGTAAAAGTTCATTTTAAATAATGAAAACAAATAAAATTTGATACCAAATTTCTTTATTATTATGTATTTAGTGTGCTTCCACTTGTGCTAGTGGAACTAAAGTATAATAACTTCCACTTGTGTTAACATAAGTGGAAGTACACTAAATACATAATAATAAAGACATTTTGCATAAAAAAAAATTGTTTTCATTATTGAAAATAAGTAATATATGAAGTTCTAAATTACAATAATCATATTTGTAAATTCCTACTCTGAATATGGAATTAATTCACATTTTTCGATTATCAGAATAATGCTTCTTTATTTTTAGAAACTTCTTCAAAAACATAAATTAGGCATTTAGATATTGTGTGCGTTGTGCGTACTATCTTCTTCTTCTTCTTCCCTTTTGGTAGATTCAGGAGTCAGTTATTTCAGGCGGGTCCTCTTGAGATGCTGAACTCCAGCTTTCTCTCCACCGTTTCGGGGGTCTTCCTGGTCGGCGTTGTCCGTTTGGCGTTCCATGGAGAGCTATGTGTGGTATTCTATTTGAGCTCATCCTTTTTACGTGTTCATGCCAGTATCGCCGTCTTTGACGTCCCCATCTGACCACATCTTCGACCTCGCAGATTTCTCGGATTGCTGTATTCCTAACTCGATCGCGTAGGGTCTTGCCAGCTATAGCGCGGAGCGTTTTCATCTCGGTTGTCCTGAGCATGCTCTTTGTCTTGACAGTGTCTGCCCTCGATTCAATGCCATATGTGAGGATTTGTCGGTCTTATAGATGCATACCTTGCTGTTAGTCCTCATGTCCTTGTTTCTCCATATGACATCTTTCAGGCAGCCTGCAACTGCTGCAGCCCTATCCACCTGTGACCTTACTTCTCTGGGGAGGTCATTAGAGCTGGTTACTTCGCTTCCGAGATATCTGAATAGGTTCACCTGTTCAATTTCCTCCTGGCGTACGGACACTTCGCATCTCAGTTGATTTCTTGCGAATGTCATACACTTCGTTTTTGGGATGGATATGATCATGTTATATATATGTGCGTACTTAAAATTGAAAAAAAAACTTTCAATTTATTTTCATTGTCTAATTGTGATAAAAAGCAATGTTCAATCAGTCTCTTTAAAAACACTGTTTTTTTTCACTTTTCAGTTAATTTATTTATTTGAGTTTGTATCATTCTCCCGATGATGAGATGTGAAACCTTTGAAATTTGTAGAGAAAAATAATTTCAAAATTGGAAAATGGCGTCTCAATTAAAAAAATTATTTATAATTATGGACTTCAATTTAATGTTAACATCTTGAGTTTATCAAAATTAAAAATTAAAACTTTTTTTAAAACGGTACAAACAACCATCATGCTGTCTCTCCAAAGGGGTGGGCAGAAAGAATGGAAGACCACACGGTTCTTTCGAGACATACATCTCTTGTTTCCTTAACATTTTTACAATTTGTACAGTACGCACTTTATTTTCTCCGATTCTTTACGTAGCGAGATTTGAAAATGTTCTATTTTATCCTTTTAAAAAAAAAAGATAGAATAAAACAGAGAAGATACTACCACGGAACTAAGTCACGTCGTTAAATTGGAAATCACCTTACAAAATGACGTAGGATCATCCATTTTGAGAAGGTATATCTAATTTCGGAACAACTTGTACATGTTGTAATATCATAAATTCAAATGTGACTTTGATAAATGTTCACGGAATGTCACAAAAGTACATTTATTATAGGTACTTTACACCTGAATCCCATATCATTGGCCGAACAAAACATTAATCTTACATAAGTACGTACATGAGTTATGTATCGTTTGCCCCCCCCCCCTACCCCACCCCGCCTCTGGCCTCGTCTCACGCTATAAAAATGTTAATATTTTAATACCAGTGAAAAGCGGGATTACTAGAATACTAATTTCGACTGAAAACTCACAGAATGGAAACCAATACATACTTTTGTATCCAAAAACATATGTAGCTTAATCTAATTATCACATTATGTGCGAGAAACATAAAAAACCCTCATTTCAATGAGATAATCCATTTTTTTGGTCGAGACAATATATGATACTTCAACATACTCTATATAACCATGGTTGCTCACGCCTTGAATATGTATCTCCCGTTTGGTCTTCTTATTTCGCAGCACATATCCAACGCAATGAAAGTGTCCAAAAATGTTTATAAAACACATTAATTTTAAAATATTAAAATCGTTCTCGGATTACCAATCTGCCCTAATATTTCATTTATTGGACTCTCTCGAAAATAGACGTACGCTTAATGATATGACGCCGCTTCACAAAATCATTCACTATAAAATTGATAATTCTGAACTTCTTTGCAAATTGACACCCAATACCCCTACATCTCGCACAAGACACACCGCAACTCAAAATTTCCATCTCTCTGTTTATCGCACTAACTACGCTCAAAGCGCGGCAATGTACAGGATCTGTGACAACTACAACAAGTATTTTGGAGACATTGATGTTTTCCATTTGAACAAACGAAATTTCAAAAAAACGATGGGAGCATCTTTTCGGCGTGGATGTTTAATGATATTATAATATGTTACTTTTAATTTTGTTCTTATTTCTACTACTGTTTTTTTTTTTAACTCTCAATCATTTCGTTTGACCATATTTTGCCTTAGTTTAAATTCAATTAACTGTTTATTGTATTTGTGGTAGCACGTAATTGGCTTTATTTATTATTTTTCTTAATGTTTCTTAATTAATATATTGATATCGCTGCTGCCCTTACTGAATAAATAAATAAATAAATAATTAAAGGTTTTAATTTTTCAAAACTGTTATACGTGACAAAATTTATACGCGACATCTGTTTCGTCAGTCTATGTTGGGATCATCAGGTACAAACAACTAAAAACAGTTGTTTATAATACCTGATGATACTAAAATAGTTTGGCAAAACAGCTATCGTAATGATACAATAAAATATAAATAAATTATGACACGTATTATAACTGTGTTTTAAAACTAAAACTTTGAATTATTGTATGACTAATATTACTAATTCACAGAAAATTAAAGCATATGTTTAGAACAAACTACAATATTTTTTTTCTATAGATTCTACTTAAAACAAGGTACTTAATATCTTAATTAAATAATAATATTTATTGAATGAGACTAGGGAAAGAAGCCAACCGAAGATTTCAGTTGGTTTGGGCGGCTTTCGGAAATTTACGTCATGTTTTCACCTCTAAAATACCACAATGCCTCAAGACTAAAGTCTTCAACTAGTGCCGGTGTACGGAGCCGAGGCGTGGATACTGACAAAAGGTCTACTCTACAGATTCAAGGTCGCCCACCGCGCCATGGAAAGAGCCATGCTTGGAATAACCTTGAAGGGGGAGATTTAGAAACGAATTTATTCGACAACAAACCATGGTGACTGAGGTGGCTCTGAGGATGGGCGGACTGAAGTGGCAATGGGCTGGCCATATCTGTCGGAGAACTGACGGCCGATGGGGAAGAATTCCGCAGAGTTGGACGTCCCCCTGCCTGTTGAACCGACGATCTGAAGACGATTGCTGGACATGGATGGATGGGAGCGGCAACGGATAGAGGGCGGTGGCGTGCTTTGGGAGTAACCTACGTTCAGCAGTGGACGACATACGGCTGATGATGATGATGATGATGAATGAAACTCCACGTGTGATACCAAGTATAAAAAAAGAGGTTTAATTATCATTCGAAATGACGCTGATATCACACGAACAGAATAAATACTGGATGGATGAAGTGGTGAGAATTGTCAGGAGGTTTCTGCGACAAGCGAATACTGGTCCACGTAAGAACAAAAATTTTCATGGCGGTGGCGTGCCCAGCCATGACCTACGGTACGGAGTGCTGGTCGCTTAAAAACAATAGGAAGACAGACTGCATAGCATCAAAATGAGAAAGCTTAGACGGTCGCGCGGAGTAACGCTGATCGACTACTTCAGGAACATCCACACCTGCGGCAGTTTCAGTTTTCTGATATCAGATTAACCGGATTAGTCTGAGATGGTATGGCTATGTCATACGGTGCTCAGCCGATTATGTAACACGGAAGGAGAGGGAGACGGACTAGCGATCAAGATGACACCCGAAGGTTCCAGGTTCGAATCCCGGCGAGGACAGTGTGATTGTCACACTGTCTTTGGTCTGGTGTAGATTTCACGTGACAATAAAATGGCGATAGACTATAACATGTGACGAGAATCACTATGATAGCTATAATACCCTTTACATCGATTTGGCTCATGCTGTCATGATGTTAAGATCGATTCAACAAAATAATAATAATAATAATCCTTCTTCATCCCCATTTCATATTTAAACGTGAACAGAAGAGATATATAGTCGTCGTCAAGCCGGAAACGGATGATAGGGCAAGTCATGCTAGTTATGAGAAAAATGTAAAAAAAAACAGGGTGTTGATCTTTTCGATTTTTTTTAAATGTCTATGATTTAAAGAATATTAAACTTAGATTTTTTTTACATTTTTCTCGTAACTAGCATGATTTTCCCTCATCCGTTTCCGGCTTGACGTTGACTTCTGGAACACCCTGTATTAACAAGAAAAAATGGTCTAATAAACATGTGCTTTCGTAATCGCTTTAATGAACAGAATCGAAAAATCAAAACCGGTCAATAGTTGAAATAAAAAAAACTCGTGACTGTTAAAATGTGATAACAAATTTTATTGAAATAATTTTTTTTTTAGCTAATCTTAGTTATGAAACTAAGAAATAATTATCATACATAAAGTAGTGAAGATTTCTTATTGTGACAACGATGCCAACACTGACACTTGTATGTACTCAGTCATCCCAAGATCGTCTAGGGAAAAAATGTGGTGAAACTGTGGACATATTTGGGACTGTTTATATATTATACAAAAAATAACAATCGTCCGTGTGTCACGTGTCTATGTACAGAGCAGTATATAAAACACTGACGAATACATAAGGTTAAGGGTATTGTTTACCTTCTTTTCTTATTTACGCTTTTCCGTTTCTTTAATATTTCCATACAGACGTTCTTGAAATGAATGATAAAATGTTAATGTGAAACAATATTATTTTTTTGGATTTTTAACGTGTATTGCAATTAACATCGTTTTTTACTCAATGAGTTTATTTATATCTGTTTCAATACCAAATTATAATTACCCTGATATATTGAATTCAATTCAATTCCCAGGAGTACAATTTCCCAGGAGGGGTAGGCAGAGAGGATGGATCGCCACAATAGCCTGTCCTGGCATACCTCTCGGGCTTCCTCTACATTCATACATCGTACCATGCACGCACGTCGATTATTCCGACTTCGAATGTGGCCGCCTTTTAGTAATTGATTAATTTGTTCATGCCATGTTTTCCTCGGTCGTCCTCGGCTTCTTTTCCCACTCACGCTGCTTAGTTACAACTTTTTAACCATTCTACTCTCATGCATTCGTTCCATATATCCAAACCATCTCAGGGATCCTTTTTTAATTTTATTCATGATGCAGTCATCTGCCTTAGATTTCTTTCTTATTTCATCGTTCGGTATTCTATCATACAACGTTTTCCCGCACATTCTTCTTAGTGATCTCATTTCTACGGCGTTTATCCTGCTTATTAAAATTAAAATACGTTTAATGCTTGTAATTCCTCATGGGTGAAGCTCCAACTTTATTAAGAATTCCATACACGTAGATAAATATTAGGTAAGTTCTTGAATAATGTCACCGGTTAGCATTTACATTTTATTAAAACGCTTGTTTTAAATGAAAAAATAAGCAAAAAACGCATACATTATGAACACAACTCCCGCAGTAGCGGGGCTTTAATTAAAGTTTCGTTCCGCAGATTGTAGAGAAAAAAATGTATTTTATATTTTCATTCGCAGAGCAGAGCGCCGGCCGCGCCGCCACTCGCTGTGTAATTGCAATTAGTGAATCGCGAATGAACCTTAATATAATTACGGTTGCCTACAGGACTCGCTGCCAGGCGAGTGCAGGTAAACAGAACACGTCATTAAGGAACTGTCTTGGAAGGTTTCTTTTTAATTCTGTGAAATCGGATAGCAATGTAAACACCAAGGCTGCTTTCCGTGAATGCTCTCTTATAATCCTCAAGAGTTCAGTGATACTGTGTAAGATTTCCTAATTAAACAAGTTGTTTTGAATGGAAAATCCTGCTGTTTTTTATGCAAAACAAACAAAAATTCTGTTTTCCGTGTAACTAACTAACCATCACGCCGGTTTCACGGAGGGGTAGGTAAACATGATGGGTCACTACACTGTTCTATCCTGACATAACTCTCGCGTCTTTTCTACATTCACACATGCACGCTCGTTGATTTTTCATACTTCGAACATGGTCACCTTTCAGCAATTTTAATTTTGTTATGCCATGTCTTATTTGTTCTTCCTCAACATTTTTTTCCATTTACACTACTTGTGTATATCATTTTAACCATTCTTTCCTCGTCCATTCGTTCCATATGTCCAAATCATCTAAATGACCCTTTATTTATAATATTTTATTAAGGACGTATTCATCTGCCTTACATTCCTTTCTTACTTCATCATTAGATATATTCTATCATACATTATTTTTCTGCCCATTCATATTATTAACCTTATTTCATTAGCATTTATCCTACTTCTTAATCCTTCTACTGCCAACTCCAAGCTTTACTTCCATACATTAGAGTCGGCACTAGAATTCCACTGTGCACTGCGATCTTTGCTTCAGTCGATATACGTATATTTGCGTTAATGCATTTGAGTGCACCATTTATTTTGTTTCCAGCTCCAGCCCTTCTTTCGATATCTTTCTCCATTTTTCCTTCTCTTGTAAACATGCTTTTCAGATAAATAAATTCAGTATCTTGCTCTAATTTCTCACTGTTCGCACTTATGACACAAACAGTCATACATTCTTCCTTTTCAAATGCCATACTTTGACACGTATATGATAAGGCCACATTTATTGCATGTACAGCGACGTAATTGCCATGATCAGTTTTGTGATTATTCCATGCTTCTTTCTTCGTTTCCTTTAATTGAGGGTCGTGATCCATGAAAAAAACGCTTCCAATCCTCTCCGTTATCTGCAGCCTGCATCGCCAAGAAGAGGTCTCCCCCAGTCATCTCCTCCACCGCGCAGGCGATCTTTCTATTATTCTTTTGCCCGGAACACTTCCTATGACAATACCCAGCTCGCTCTTGGGAATGTGACCAAAGAAATTCAACACTCGCTGACTGTATATTACAGATAGTCATGTTCTCGTTTGTCCGATCCATAGATTTTCATGGGAGAGTAGTGCTATTTATAGAAGGACCACGCACATGCAAAACTTTGTCACTTGTCAATTAAATGGAGATCATTCAGTCTGGTTTGATATCAATTAAGGTATCAATCAGGGTTGCGTAATGACCCCGTGGTTAATTATCTATATATGGACAAGCGTATGAAAGATCTGAAAGAATTGGATGTAGGTGCCAAAATGAACGGAGTGTCAGTGCTTCATAAAAATAAAAGGATGAAATTTTATGTCTCTATTCTTTGTAAAGTATTTTTATACTTTTGTTTTTAAAAAGATCATTCATTAGGAAATTTTTTTTGGAACCGGATTCGATGTAACTGATAATTAATTTTCTTTGCAGTTTCATTCAAAGGGACTGGTTTGCAACAAAATCTTGCACCTCATCCTATTTGAGATGAATTCATCTTTACTGATTCGTGGAATGACACTTGGGCCATTAATGTGGTAGTTTTCTGTTGCTTTCTACGTCCTAACTAAAGTACGTCTAGCAAAAAATAGCACAAAAATTTGAGCGAAATTTTTAAACTTTTGTTAATCATCATTCAAAATGAATCCTTTAAAATTGTTCTTCATTTCTTGCAACACTTATCATCATCAAACTCAGCGTTTTAACCCTTGGTGGGTCTTTGTTTTCTCCAAGAAATATGTATTTTCTGTTCTGTCTCTGGATATCACTTCCAGATTTGCTGCCTCAATGTTCTGCAACATTTATTATCATTATTCTCAATGTTTTGACCCTTGGTGGGTCTTAATTTCCTTCAAAAAATATCTCTATCCTGTTCTGTCTCTGGCTGTCACCTTCAAATCAAATCAAATCAAATCAAATCAAATCAGTTTATTTTCTCAAAAGACATTACAAACATTTTTTATAGTTTAAGGCATCTATTGAGAACAGGTAAAACATAAGGAATATAATATAATACCAGGAACGCATGAGAGATGGTTCGACATTAGGAATACAAAATACTCTCCAAAGTCAAGAGTATTTGTCTTCTGAATGTACTTTCACGAATATGAAAGACATCGATCTTCGAAGCGATCATGTTCAGCAGTTTGATTGCTCTCCCCACCGGCATCACCAGAGGCAGGTTGGTTCTGCATGCTGTGAGATAAAACAGTCTGTGCTGACGCTGTCGAAGATAGCCATCCGGAACATAAAGATGGATAGCCTCCAAGATGACGGAGTTCTGATAAGTCTGAAGAAATGGGTAAGTGTGCACCCATCCCTTCTTATCTGTAAACTATTGGTCCCCAGCATGCCCAAGAGGAATGCAGTGGGATAAAGCCACGGATAGCTACCAAACTCCCTCATGTAGAGATATCTCAGAAATCTTTTCTGAACTCTCTCTAACATGAGCGAGTATCTCGCCTCGTGGGGACTCCATATCACCGAGCCACACTCGAGCCGGCTCCGGACCAATGAGTTGTACAAAATTCGCAAAACATAGGGATTCTTGAAAACTTTACCAGTTCGGAGAATAAATCCCAACATTTTCAGTGCAACTCCACATATTCTCTCGATGTGAGCATGGAAAGTCAGCCTACTTTCATAAACGATACCAAGATCCTTTATCGTTGAAACACGCTTAAGTTGCTGGTTATCCAGCTTTGGTGCCCCAATATCATCCAACCATCGCAGTTTCACTTTGCTCCATGCGGTGCAAATGCACTAGTCAACGTAATACTTTAATAAACCTGACTTAGATAACATCCTGGTATAGATTGTAGAGTTCCGTATTGAGACAGAGGATTTTGAAGAAGATTTTGCCTTTGAAGCTGTCTAATCTCGTTTTATCAGGTTAATTAAGTGTTCGTAAGTTCGTATATGATGATGATGATGATAATGATGATTTATATAGCGCCATTTTTGTGAAAGATTCACTTCAAGGACGCTCAACGTACAGAAAGCTTCTCTTAAAAAGAAAAGTTTTAAGAGAGCTTCTGAACACTCCTTCGTCGTCTTGATTGCGGATATTGTAGGGCAGCCTGTTCCAAGCCGTCGGTCCCGCGATGCCAAAAGCGCGATCTGCGAAGTTTGAAGCTCCTTGGCGCCGCGGGACGAGAAGTTTGTGTTTTGCTTCTTCCTTCGAGGATCGTAGAGTTGACTGCCGAGGGTTCAAATTTGTCAGCTGGCAAAGTTCTGTGAGGTAGCGGGGCGCTCGTCCATGTAAGGCCTTGTGAACAAGTAGACACAGTTTATAGTCGATTCGCTCAGGTATACTTAAAATTGATAAATTATTGAAGTAAACATTTGTTGTATATTTAAGAATGGTGCGCTTTATATTTGCTTTTGGCGTTGATTTTACATATGTTTAATTACAATACTCTCAAAAATATATATTTTATATACAATACTTTATAATTTGTGATATTAAATATCTTACCGGTTTTGAAATATATAAATTATCTTAAATAAATATTTAACGCCGCTACTGAGTACAGTATATTTATTTAAAAAAATCTTCTCAATTACGAGTCGTATTTATCTATCTCCCTAATAAACTCGGCGGTGATCAAGGTATCGTGTGCCAGTGTCTGAAATTGATTTAAGGAGAAGTACTCTTAAACGAATTTTCATTAAATAAAATACCCAGCAATATCGCCGAAACAAATTTTCCTCAAATAAAAACGCCAAATTACCTTTTCCATTTCGCGTTTCCTTATTGGTTCTATCTCCCGAGTAAGTGAACACATTTTTTCGATATTTTTATTCAATTTGCTGGGAAAATTTCCCATGAAACCTAATTTGTGTTTTGAAAGCAGGGTAATTAATTATTTTTTCGGCGAATTGACAAATTGCTAGGCTTAGTATCAATATTTTTAGATACTTAATTTCGATCCATAGACATAAATTTCTAACTTAAAAAAACTTCCATCACGTCGTCTCCCCGAAGGGGTAGGTTGATCGAGGAGGTAGGTACTTGACTGCCACACTTTTCTTTTCTGACATACTTCTCTCGCTTACTCAATATTCATACATAATGACATGCACAAACGTTGGTTTCTCCGACTCCTCACGTGGCCCACATTCAATATTTGATTGATCGGTTATCTAATAAAAAATATTTTTGCTATATTTTAAAGCATGGAACTTCAATACCATCATCATCTGGAGAACAATATATATTGCGTAAGCCTTCAAGAAAAATAAACGCAAAAGGGTAAAAAACTGTGTTTTAATTCATAAAAAATCGTTATTACGGAAGTCCACAGTGTTAACAGCGTAATTAATCTTAAATTATATTCAGTTTATCTTGATTATACTTCAATGTCCGGAGAAAAATAAAATTCTGACAATAAACTTTTAAAAATGGTTTACTTGCAGTACAAGGAACTTTTTTTGAGCTGCTGCATTCATAGTAAAAAAAATAATGTTGTCCAACCTTTGATAAATAAGGAACAACAAGACAATATTCCTAAAAAAATCATGTTTTTAAGTATTTAAGAATTATTATAGAGATTAATAGAGTAAAGTTGTGGAAAATATTGTCTGAATATGGAATAAGTACAAAACTGATCACGGCAATTAAGTCGCTATACACGGAAAGCACTGCTAGTGTCAGAGTAAATGGAGATCTTACAGTCTGGTTTGATATCAATAAAGGTGTCAAACAGGGTTGCGTAATGTTCCCGTGGTTATTTAATCTATATATGGACAAGTGTATGAAAGAGCTGAAAGGGTTGGATGTAGGTGCCAAAATGAGCGGAGTGTCAGTAAGCTGTCTCTTGTATGCGGATGACGCTGTCCTACTTACAGACAACGTGCATGAACTACAAGTCCTGGTGAATTGTATGTATGAGGTATGCATGCGAAATGATCTGATGATGAATGTTAATAAGTCCAAGGTAATGATTTTTGAAAAGTAAGAAATCATGACAGTCTGCAACATTAGCGTGAATGGTGAAAATTTGGAGCAAGTAGTTGAGTTCGTGTATTTGATAAAATTTGATGTTTAGATTTATTATAATATTATACAATTTTACGCACTAACGATAATAAATAACTAAATCGAATGAAAAAAATATGTCTACATTGTCAAAAAAAAAACTTTGTAATTAGAATTTTGTAGAAAATATTGAGTTCTTTTAGATACCAAAAATTCGGTTTTCATTTCAATTAAAAAAAGGATTATGAGATGCTTTAGGATTTTTAATTAATGTTAAAATATTATTTAAAAATTAATTCCAAGTTTTAAAATCTTGTTTATGTAAACAAGTAATTAATTGCCTGTATAAAAGTTAATTGGCCTTAATTCTAGTTCTTAAAAAAAGAAACAAAAACATCGAACAAAATTAAACATATTGGTATGTTCTGATTTGTTCACTGAAGATACCACATTTATTAAAACTGTTTCTACTTGTAAAGCAGTTTAAAAAAAAAAAAAATTTTTTGGAATATTCAAGGAACCAAATTATATTCCATTTTCCTTAATCAAAACGGAAAGAAGCATTATGAATTTAAATTAACTTAATTAAACCAAAAATAAAAATGAAGCGGAAAATTGTGGAACTGTCAAAAAAATATAATAATGTGTGCAGAAGCCAACAAGAGATTCCGGGACAAAACGATCTCGTCCGAGGAAAAACTCATTTAAAAAGTCAATTTATCGCGAGATATTTGCAATTCAAATATATTAGACAGTAAAAATCTTTGGACATCTTTTCTCTAACGGGCCCCGGGAACTTTTTGCTGACTTGGGATTTTTTCACTTTCTGTACCCCGGAATTCGACACTATTTACATTTATTTAAGGGCAGTACAGAATATATTATACTGAAATATTCATGGTCCTTACTCATGCTTTTAAATTACCGAAATGAAATGTTTAATTTATTTGCATAATTTTGTAATAATTTTTTTATTCGTGTTTTGTTTAGTACTTGGGTGGGTGGAAAAAATATGTACATACGTAATTAATATTCGGATAATTTACGTATTAATTTGAACAATTATGGAATAACACGCAATCTTTTATTTTTATGGCGCAATATTTCAAGGTTATAAATTTTTTATTGTTCAATTGTTTTTTTTTATCGCGACATAATTGTTAGTTGTACAACAATAGATTATAGATAAATTATAGCTACTATTTTACATATGGAAGCTTACTTAACTACTATATTGTATTAAAATAACAGCTTTGTTCGAAACAATGTAATTCCTTTATTGTTTGTGTACTGCTCCCTTGTTTTATTATATTAATATATAGGTAGTATTTATCGCTTTTGTTCCTAGACATATATTTTCATAACTTGCTGTATACAAAAAAAGTGTAAAGCAGCGGGAAACTACCAAAATAAAAAACCCAAGAATCAGCAAAGATGTTTATAAACTTAAGAAGAAAATATTACACATTTTGATAATGCGAATGAAAGCGTACATATTTAGTCATTTTGTTATATTTTATGGAAATGACAATGACAATCGCCTCGCATCATCAAACATTTCACCTTTGTATATAATAGTTAAGCTATCTGGGGTCACGTTCTAAGAGGAGAAAAATAGAGGGCCGTAGGGGGGCAGGGAGAAGGCAGATCTCTTGGCTGCGCAATGTGAGGGAATGGACGGGAATCGGAATTGTGGAGGAGCTATTCCGGACAGCGCAGGATAGGGAAGAGTTAACCAGAGTGATCGTCAACGTCGGGGGGACCTGACAGGGCACTTTAAGTAGAAGAAGTTAAGCTTATTTGTACAGCGCCGTTTTAGTGAAATATTCACTTCAAGGGCGATTCAAATGAATTCGGCTCTTCCAGGATTCTGATGATCATGCTATAGGAAGGCAAACAATATCATTCCCATAAAATATAATAAAACTTCTAGAAAACATGCGTTTTCATTGCTATTATTTATTTAAACCAAACTAACTAACAAAATAACCATCACGCCGTCTCTCCGAAGAGATATGCAGAAATAATGGACTGCCACACTTTTCTTTCCTGACATATTTCTCTCACGTCCTCAACATTCATACATCGTGTCATGCATGCGCGTCGATTTCTCTGACTCTCCGCGTGGCCGACATTTGATATTTGATTTATTTGATCGTACCACGTTTTCCTCGGTTTTCTTCTATTTCTAGTTCCATTTACAATTTATTTATTAAATATGGAGCTTAATATAATTTCAATACATCGTCAGAAATAAATACGTACTTTGTATATTCACACAACTTTTTTATTCAAATTGTAGACATGTTTTGGTCCATATTGCTACGCACCAATTTTATTAAAATATTAAAACAAAATTAGCTGAAATTTGTTCATAGAATAAGGACCGAAACATGTCTGTAATTAAATCAATACTAAAGTGATATGATAATACAAAGTGCGTTTCTATTTATTCAAATGTGAATCCACAACACAAATAGAAGGCGAATATATACAAACTATTTAAACTAATCCGCTGTTTGTGTGATGAAATTATTGATGGATCTAAGGGATTAAGTGTTCTCTCCTCTAGACTACCTCTGAATATATCCAAGAATGATCTCCGACAAATCGACACCAATTATTTTGTAACCGTGAGATGACATTAAAAGAGAATTTTCCCAGGCGACAATTTAGTAGAAAGCCGGTTTTAATGTTTCTAAATTACTGCGAAGATAAAATATTACTTTGATATGGTAAGAACGCCTTTGAAGTGACACTTTTTCTTACTAAAGTTGAGACATTTCAAGAGCACCGCGACACCGTAAGTTGTCAGGTTCTCTTTTGTAGGACGAAAAAACGCTCTACGTGGTAGCAATTTTTAAATTACCTTTTTAGCCACTTTTAATTGGAATATTAAAGAATTCACGGTGACGAGTCTCATTTTTTTTCCTAGGAAATTTGTTAAGGTAAGTAAAGAGTTGGAAATTAAGTAATAATTGGAGTTTTTGATACAAAAAAGTTCTTTCTAACTTTCCGTCGCGTCGCTTGGCTTACTCGGAATAATATTTTATTTCACGTGTGTATTTACTTGGGTAAGAAGTTATGAATAGCAATATAACTCGAATATATCGGATTCTGTTTGTACGATCATTAGATACATCATTTATGTCTTATTATATTTAATTACCGATGATTTTTACATATATAAGCTACTAACAAACTAACTAGCCATTTCCAAACATTATAAATCGGCACAATAATTGTTCTCGTCGATTTTTTTAATTATATTCGCATTGTGGTCCATCATGAATAAATTCCAGAGAAACAAACGTTCAATAATAAATACTATTTGGTCGTATTAAAGCGTTTTTGTAAAAAAAATCCATCAAAAACGGTCGGAATTGTGGCAAAACAATTCATGCATTGTCCACGCCGATAATGAGCAGTCGCGCAGAGCCACTATTGTGACCGAATTTAAGGCCAAAAACTCGATAAATACCATCGATCAACCACCATATTTTCTGGATTTGACTCCGTGTGACTTTCTTCTGTTCCTTAAACTAAATTTTTCGCTCCGTGGATCCCGTTTCCCGTCGATTGAAGTCATAAAACAATATTATTGGAAGGTGTTGAAGGACATACCAGAAAGGTTTCGAAGAGTGGAAAAAACGCTGGCATATGTGTATTCCATCCAATGGAGATTTTTTGAAGGCGACAAAATAAATATTGATGAATAATTAAATATAATATATTGCGTTTTAGTTACAGTTTACTGGTACATTATTGTCATAGCAGTGTATCGTGTCATGCCTCAGGTCGATTTCTTCGAGTCCTCGCGTGGCTGAAATTGAATATGTGATTGATTTGATCGTGTAATTTACGTTGTTATTTTCTTTGCCATTCATTCATTCTTTCCATGTATCCAAACCACCTAAATGATAATTATATTATTTTGTTTTAATCACTTTTACATCTTATATTTGCATTTAAAACTCTTATCACACGCAGTTTATCGCACTTTCTTCTAAAATATCTAATGTAAACTGTATTTATTCTATAATACATTAATCTTTCTGTTATCAGTTCAATGCTTCACATTCATACAATATGGCCGGTACATGAAAAATATTGTGCACTGCCATCTAAGGATTTTCGCCCTGTCCTGCGCCGCTCGGAACAGCTCCTCCATACTTCGGATGCCGGTCCACTCCCTTACGTTTCGCAGCCAGGACATCTGTCTTCTACCGGGTCCTCGGCGTCCCTCAATTTTCCCCTCCAATATCAAGTTGGAGAAGGTGATACCTTTTCCCACGCAGAACATGACCCAGATGTGAAATCTTCCGAACGAGCCACATTTCAAGTTCTTCCAGTCTGTTCATTGAGTTGACTTTTAAGGTCTACGTTTCACATCCATACAATAAAACAGACCACACATAGGATTTGATCATTCTCTGGTGGAGTTTCAAATATATGTTATCACTGCAGAAGAGTGATTTTATTTTATTAAATGTAGCTTTTGCTGCCTCAATTCTGCAGTTTATCTCTACATCTGGGTCAAAATATTGCATTACTTATTAAAAGTAAAGATATTTCAAATTCAAAATCTCACGAAAAAACGTTTTATAGGAACCTAAGTGTGACGTTCTTATTTAAATAAATGATATTTATTATATTAAATAAGCATTAATATTATTCACAATTGTTTGGAGAAAACATATGATATTTGATATTGTGTCTTTTATTCATTTGTACGCACTGGGGTTTCAATCATTTAACATGAGAGAGTACATTTATTCTCATTTTAGACATCACATTAGATAAGTTGGGAATCTTATTTTCCGAGGCAAGCGGCGAATCATTTCCGGTTCCAGAAACACACACAATGTTGACGGAGCTCTTTCGAGCCGCAATGGGAGCTCCGGGACGTCGACAATTTATGTAAATAATACAGCTTCTACGAATGTATCTATTTCAGACTAAATTTAAGAGGATTAAGTTCGAAACTTATCTTAAATTAGATTCATCAAAATTATCATTCCCTGAAGATGACATGAATCAAATTGAAATAACAGAGAAGTACGTTGAATCTCATTTGTTTCGTTTATTTTCTGTCCATAAAATTTGAGTAAGATGGTCATGTTATAACGATATTACATAATCGTCTATAAAATATCGGTTTGAAATTATAGTTTTAGGTGTACAAATAAGTTTTCGTTGTTTTTAAATTATTTTAATTTGGCATTTATTGTGAAAGAATGGACCATTATATTCTATTCGAAGTATTGTCCATCGCTTGCCACTACTTTTTCCCGTCTTTCTCCATACGGATACCATGTCGGAAGAATGCTTCATATTTTGAAACTATCCACGAATCGACAAAATTTTTGTTATCTTCATATGATGTGAAATGCTACTCAGATAGGTCACGCGTCATCGATTGAAACAAGTAAAAATCAGAAGGAGAAATGTATGGTGAATACGGAGGTTGGGGTTAAACTTAACAAATTGACTAACTAACCATCACGCCATCTCCACGAAGGGGTAAGCAGAAAAATGGTCAGCCATAATTTTCTTTCCAGACTTATTTTTTTGTCTGGATTCCTCAACATTTATACATCGTGTCATGCACGCACGTCAATTTCGTCGAATCCTCCCTTGGTCGACATTCAATATTTGATTTATTTGATCGTGGCACGTTTTCCTCAGTCTTTCTCTTCCCTAATTTCTTCATTCCTTCTTTCTATGTGTTAAAACCATATTTATGCTCCTTTCATTATTTTGTTAATAACACGCGCACCGCATTCACTTCTTATATTTTCATTCGATACTCTCTTTTGCCAGTTTCATGCAAACAAGATGATCATGTAAATAATAATATAAAAAAATACAATCGTCATTGATAGAAGTTTAAGATAATAGTATATATCTGTAAGTCTTCGAGATTAAATAAGAAATGAAGAAATTAGACACCGAACCAAAGTTGCTGATATCATAGATTATTCTGCATAATTGAAGTGGCAATGGCTGGACAAAGAAAATGTGTTTTCGGTTTCAAAATGATGATCCAAATTCACACAATGATTCACCATTTCCGAAATGATGTTTCTGTTTTTGTATGACATTTTGTGTTCATATAACCTTTTCAAATATTAGCGACCCGTCTTTCCAATATACACGGCATCACAATCCTTACAATTAATCTGGTGGATTTCACTTTGGTTGAAAATATTTCGTTTGTCTCTAGAATTTCAGAGAATTTGTCCTAAATTGTTTTGGGTGTAGAATGCAGGCTTTATATCTTTGGGCAGAAGATTTATAATATTATCGGAATTTGATATATTATTGTAATACCTGATGATGTCAACATAGGTTGACGAAACAGCTATCGCGTAAAATAGAATATTATATTGATTAGAAGTTAGTCGAATCCCATTTGTGAATAAGTCAGTAAGATGAAATTATAAAAATTTTGATAATATAATCGTCCGAGTCCTTGATATATACTCGTAGTTGTACTGATAAATGAATACTCACCAGAATCAAGGCTCTGGTGGTTTGGCCACTTAATGAGGAGACTCTATGACTATGTCGTGAAAAAGTGTCTCCGTGGCTATTAGTAAAAAGGGAGAGAATGACTCCAAATTGTTTGACAGATTTGTACAGGAGAATGAAAATCTTAGCCCTCTAGGAAGAAGATGCCTACCAGTAAAACACCTGGCGCCAAGCGATTAAAAAAGCCGATTCCGTGTAACAGAAAGAGGTGAAGGGAAAAAAAGAAGGAAAAGTCAATTTCTCGGCAAATATTTGTTTTACCAAAATATGCTTATTTTATAACATAATACAAATATTTGCTCCATATTCATAAAAAATTCTTATACAAAGTTACTTTATTTTAAATAATTGAATAAAAATTAAATTTTGGCATAATAAGTTTTGCGAAAAAGGCACTGCAAAAAAGGAGTATGCTTATATTCTAATAAAAACGACTGATAAATAATATTGTGAACTCTTTTATCAAATTCGTCGAAATCTAAACTAACTTACTATCTTTTATTATTATTTTTATTTTTTAACTGGACTGACTAGCTAACTGGAACTGACACGTGAAGATAGGTATGGATTTGGAGTATATATACAACTTCCAAAAATGTATCATGCATGATCATAATAACAATGGTGGAATGGGGAATGTTGTAATTACATAAAGCGTGCGCTTAACCCAACCAATGACAGGTCATAAGTCCTGTAAACACCTTGATCATCCATATTCAGTTTCCAGTTTGTTTCTTCGTCTCTATTGAGATACAATTAAAAATTTAACTTACTATCTAACTAACCATCGCGCCGTTTCCCTGGAGGGGTAGGCAGAGAGGAAGGATCGCCACATTTTTCTATCCTGGCATAATTCTCGCGCCTCCTCTACATCCACACATTATGACATGCACGCTCGTCGATTGTTCCTACTTCGATCATGGCCGCCTTTCAGTAATTGATTAATTTGATCATGCCATGTCTTCCTTGGCCTTCTTTAATTTATTTTCCCATTCACGCTACTTGTATTTCAATGAACAATACATTGTTCTTTGAAAATGGTATAAAACTCCATTTTTTTATTTTATTTTGTTGAATCGCTCTTTACATCATGACAGCATGAGCCAAATCGATGTAAATGGTATTATAGCTATCATAGTGATTCTCGTGACATGTGATAGGTAGCTAATCTATCGTCATTTTATTGTCACGTGAATTCTACACCAGACCAAAGACAGTGTGGCAATCACACTGCCCTCGCCGGGAATCAAATCCGGAACCTTCGGGGTGACAGTCAATGAACTTACCCCTCGGCCACGAAGGTCATCAAAGGTCATTAAAAATATATATACGAATGAAAACATCTGTTTTCTATTAGTTTTATTATAAATGTGTTTTATGTGAACGCGCAAGGATATGCCCCAGAAATTTAGCACAAACACGTACGAACACAGCTACTTTTAAAGGGCAATTGACTTTTAAATAAGCTTAACAATAAAAAGGTACGCAAACAAATTTACTATTTCAACTGCGTAATTGTGAACAGAAAACCACCAAACATAATGCCTACTATTCGAGAGTGAAATCTCTTTAAATGTTAATTTTATTTTTGTGTCTGTATAAAATAATCAGCCCGAGTACGGATCACCAGCGAGACCTTTGATATGGAAATGTTAGTGTACTTAATACATTTCTTGTTACAGTTTCCCAGATGAAAAAACAGTTCATTGCTTATATTAAAACAGCTGAAACGTAATTCCCAATTCAGGAAAATTCAGCTTTCGTCACAATTTTGTTGTAGCTGGGATCCCAATAG
The DNA here is from genome assembly GCA_022606425.2 of Lepidostoma basale. Lineage (NCBI taxonomy): Eukaryota > Metazoa > Arthropoda > Insecta > Trichoptera > Lepidostomatidae > Lepidostoma > Lepidostoma basale. The sequence goes on from JAHDVF020000880.1 coordinate 923,158, forward strand.
AAGGGGTTAAAATACAACATTATCAATAATGAACATGTTTATTAATATATTTATTACTTATGTTAATCCATTGTTTTGGCAGAAACACTATTATACTGAAACATTTTAAAATGTTTAAATTTAGAACACCGTTTTTACGTATCACGATTTATTTACTGAATGAATGGACTGTCACACTTTAACCTATGCGGCACTCCATCCTTCTCTTTTCGCCCCGCGGGAGACGCGGTGTGATGGGTTGCGAACCTCATCGCCACTAATAGGCATCTCCCGCGCACACTTCAATCGTCCAACATCCACAAAAAAATCTTAAACAAATGATTTGAAATAAAATTATTTAAAATAAAATAACTAAATAAAAAGAATTTAACACAAAATGTTCCTTTTAGATGGTGCACATATTGTCTATTTAATTTATGTTTCACTTTTTTTTTAACATTAGCAGTAATTAGGCACTTTTTAAAACCGTTTTGTAATACTAAGTAATATTAATTGTATCTCTATTAATAAGAATTAATGTAATTAAGAAGGTTAGAACATATGGAAAGAATGAATGAAGAAATAAAGATAAAGAAACATATATTAACAATGTAAATGGAATAAGAAATCGACACGATGCACGATCAAAGCCACGTGAGGAGTCGGAAAAATCGACGTGCATAAATGTTGAGAAAATGGGAGAAGTATGCCAGGAAAAAAATAGTGCGGTACTCCATTATTTTTGACCATTCCATGATGGTTAGTTAAGTAGTTATCTTTTAATATATTTTTATAATATTATAAATAATGACAATGAATTTAAAAAAAAAAGATTTGTGATTATGCGACATAAATTTTTGATTATCTTTATATATCACAGATACAAAATCGTTTCGAGCTGTGATTTCTCGTTAAATTTTTAAAAAGTTAATAAATTTCTTCTCCCTAGCCTTGTTTAATTTAGTTGGAGTTGGCTCTTCTTGTATGACGCCTCCAGAGCTGTTTGTCCTGGGTGGCGTCTGGTGGGATCCGATATCTTTTGAGACTCATTTGAATGAGTCCCATCCATGTCAAAATGAGCCTACTACGTCACAGTGTGATAATCACACTTCCATCACCGGGAATTGAATCCGTAAACTTCAGTGTGGCAGTCATAGCTCATTTTAACTAAGGTTTTCAGCTCTATATATTTATAAATAAATAAATGCATTTGGTTGATAGCATTTTTGTCAATTAAAAAAATGCATTACTCTTATTTTAAATATTATCGAACACTTAAATATACTTCTAGGAGGGTTTTGTACCTAGAGTAAAACTACAGGTCAGTGTAAAGGTTGATTTTATTTTATTCGTTTTATATCTAGATCAAAGGGAACATTTTTAAGACTCTTGAATTTCATTTGCATTATAAATTGAATCACAAAACTCTGTGAATTATAAATTCACTAGACGAGTTTTTCAGAAGAGACAAACCAATGATCACTGAATATTTACGATAGAGAAATATTTACAAACGACAACAATTCCGTAAAAAATCTATTCTATTCTACTTATATAATATTTCGTAAAATGATGATAAATTATATAACATAATATTTAAATATTTTTTTTTCAAATCTACAGATGGCCTCTCCTGTCTAATACAAGACAGTGGAGAATCATCCAAATCTCAGAACTAATTTGATACATGGTTTACGAGTTTAAATAATGATTCGTTTGTTTAATAAGAGGTTTTTTACTATCAACCAAACAAAATAGCATCACTAAATAGATGTCATTTAAATCCGAGAACCAAAGAATATTTTTTTACTTCAGGATTTATAACTGCACTAGATTGTAGTAGGATTTATAATGTCAAATTATTTTCAATTGAAATTTTGTGATTTTATGGAAAACAAATGATCGCTTGCATTCATGTTTTCCGTAAAAATGTATTTCTCTTCGTCACTGAGTATATTAAGGCTTTGTTAAGTTAATCCATAGTGATTATAGATTCAGGAAATTCTTTCCATGTTTTCTAGTTTGTTCTGCATAAGATAGAACTAAATAAGAGAAAAACTATTTTTTGATTTTATATTTTGTTTCTTGAACAATGGTGTAAAAATTCCATATTAAATAATTATAAATATGAATTTAAATGTCTATTATCTAGAAGAGTAATTCTATCACTACATTGATGGTTTAGGCATTCTTCTTATTTCGGTGCCGTGTCAGGTCCCCCCAACGTTGGTGATCACTGCAGCAAAGGCATCTCTATCCTGCGCCACTTGGAACAGCTTCTGAACTCTTGTAATTCCTGTCCACTCTTTGATGATCCGCAGCCACAGCTGCCTTCTTCCAACTCCACTTTACCCATTAATAACAGTTTAGGCATTAAGTCTGGAATTCCATTGTTATTTGAATTCAAATTAAAACACTGTTTTACATCACTTGTATTTATTAAATATATTTACAGAATAAGCATAAAGGCAGAAACATACTATTAACACGCCACGCCACCCGATGCCACGTGATGCGTGTTGAGTCGAATCAAATTGTATTGTTTTCTATGAACAGAATTACACTACGAACACCCGACGCGACGCCATGCGCGCACACGCCACCCGATCCAGGCGAGCTAGATAGACGTGTTGCCGATGGTGGGAGTAAACACGCGACGCCGCGTGTTAATAGTATTTTTCTGCCTTTAGAGTTATATAAAGTGGATTGAATACAGTGTTATTATTACTATTCCAAAAATATAATTGTATTTTATGGGAACGACATGTTTCCCTTTCAAACCATTTGGTAATGCCTTACCAAGGTGAAACAAGTCATTCCCATAAAATATTATAAACGTTCTAGAAAATCTTTTTTTTCATCTGTTTATTTTTAATGACATTATTTTTATCTTTGCCGCCCTCAGTTAATGAACCACTTATGTATATAAAAACGAGTACATATGATTCAACATGCAACGACTCTTTTGTGGTAATTATAATATCTCACATATTGTTTTTTGAATATGTCGTTTTCCCATGGGTTATGCTTTGAGATTAATAAAAAGTTTCCAATATAAAAGTAATAAGCGATAAAAATGTAATCACACTTGCAGAATACGACTTTATTGCCTTTTCGAACATTCAAATATTTGTTCAGTATGTCAGATATCATATAGGTAATACAATATATTATGTACAATTGTCATAACGAACGATCGGTTTTTCCTTTTGTCTCATAACCCTCAGGCTTATAGCGTTGGGAAATCGTCCGTAATTTCCCCAAAAAGAGATAAATAAAACAAATCAAATCGAAAGCTCCTTTCCCATTTAAGTTGGTAGCTATTCGTATATAAATTACACATGTTTATATGTCGCGCACACACATTCAAACGATCCAAGATTGACCCTTTTCGGGACATCTGAAACTCTCAAAGGAATTAAGTTTATTTCGTTGTAATAGAGAAGACGTTACTTGGAAGCATTTCTTTCCAGTTCTCGACCGATTCTCAGAATGAAAATAATACTTCAAACGGTTCTTCGACGGCAGACAATATTCAACTTTATTAAAAAGTGGTGAATTTCAGATAACGAGTCATCGGAGATCGCGGGCTCAATTAGGGTTCCTTTGTTCTTTGGAAACGTACGATTTTTATAATTATTATTTCATGCTTCGTGGGGTTCGGTTTCTTCATCGATTTCACAAATTTGAACGCCCAAAGAATAGAAAACAACTAGGCAAGAGTTGAGGGTGAATAATGAATACTTTGTGTTTTTTACTGATTACATCAAATTCACTATACTTACTGTGAAATAAAAAGTGAATTTAAAAATAGCAGGGAAAAACGTTTAATGAACGTATTTATACAAAATTATTAAGTTTTCAAATGCTACCTTCGTGGTAGTGGCAGGATCTATGACTGCCACACTATTATTATTTCCTGCTCAGTATTATTCTCACATTTTCTTCGGTCCGGTGTAGAATTCTAGTAACAATAAAATGGCAATAGATTGTTATGAGAATGACAATCACATGTTATGAGAATCAATAACTAAAAACAAATTGTTAACAAAAAATGGGTTCAAAAATAAACTATTGATACTGTACACTTCACAGGATTATTTCTGTAGTACTTTCTCCCTCATCTGATATTTTTGCAAAACAAGGTTAAATATGATTCTGATTATTAAAAAAAAAAATATTTCATAGTTTAACCCATATAGTGGGCTGACTATGTATGCAGTCCAAAAACAAATGGTTTCGATCTGCAGCAGACTACATTGAAAGCTCATATTTGAATAAAATCTTATAAACCTTTTTACTTTCGTTTCTTAATGCTTAATTGTACGTAATATTATAAAGAATTAGGATTATCTGTCCAAGCTGCAAATGTATTCAGTCGAGGTTCGATTTTTTTACGGCAAAATTAATGTTAAAGTAAATTGTAAAACCTTTGAAACTTTATTATTGTTTATTGAACAAACTTCTTGTCTGTTTTCTAGAAGTTTTATTATATTTTATGTGAATGTCTTATTTTGCCTGTCTAAGGCATTACTGAATATTCACATTTCATCATATTAGATAATGCCTATTACAGGTGAAAAAAGCCATTCACATTAAATATAATAAAATTTCTAGAAAACAGACTTTCCATTCATATTAGTCCTTTGAAACACGTTGAGAATCAAAAGTGGAAAAAACAGTGTTTTATTTCATTTGAAAATTCATGAAATGTTTTTAATATCTTTAATTATTATTATATACTGTATAATAATTATTATATACTATAAATGTTTTTAATATCTTTAATTATTATTAAGCCGTTATAAATTAAAAATAATCATAGTGTTTCCGCTAAGACAGTTAATAAATAATCAATAAAAAAATTGACTATTGAAAACTTTAAGAAAACTTAATTAACTAACTAACTAACCATCACGCCGTCTCCCCGAAAGGGTAGGCAGAAAGAATGGACTGTCACACTTTTACTGATGTGGCACTCCATCCTTCTCTTTTCGCCCCGCGGGAGACGCGGTGTGATGGGTTGCGAACCTCATCGCCACCAATAGGCATCTCCCGCGCACACTTCGATCTTCCAACATCCACAAAATAAATCTAAAACAAATAATATAAAATACAATGATATAAAATAAAATAACAAAATAAAAATAATTTAATACAAAATGTTATTTTTAGATGGTGCACATTTGTCTATTTAATTTATGTTCCACGAATCCACCGTTTTTTAAATTTAGCACATAATGTAAATAACACATAATGTTTTTCCGATGTTGCACATGTTGACATGGACGATCCGGACTTTTGTATATACAACAAACTCCGGAATGGTAGGCAGAAGGAATTGACCGTCACACTTATCTATCCTGACACATTTATATACAATCCTCCACATTCATATAGGGACTCACCTCGATTATATCGACATTTAGCATGTCCGACTCGATTATATCGCAGTATATTTTATAATTTTAAACATGCTAAATCTATATATATATATATATATATATATATATATATATATATATATATATATATATATATATATATATATATATATATATATATATATATATATATATATATATATATAGATTAGCATGTTTAAAATTTTATAAGTGTGAAAAAAGATATACGGATCATTAAGACAGTTTGGATACTTGGAAAGAATAATTGGCAAAACAAATTATATGTAACAACGTAAACACAACTCGAAATACAGGAAACCGAAGAAAACGTGGCACGAATAAATCAATATAATATTAAATATCGACTACGCGAGGAGTCGGAGAAATCGACGTGCGTGCATGTTATATGAATAATAAAGAATTAAGAGATGTATATCAGGAAAGAACGGTGTGGCGGTCTATTATTTTTATATCTATATATGACTGTGAAAAATAAACATATTTTTACGCATTAAAAATAAAAGCTTTACGTAAATATAATCAACATCATTCGTACATTGTGAATGTACTCGTAATTCAATTATAGAAAATCTTTGAGAAACATTTGACACAGCATTTATCCACGAACTACTTTTTCTAGTTTTCTTTTCAAACCTCGATTCCTTTAACTTATCTGTCAGTTTTGCAAAGACTGTGTGCCACGATTCTTGGTATCTAACTAAGTTGGATATAGGCGGGTTAGATAGGATTGTTTTAGAAAGAAGGGTCTCGTCCGATGAAAAAATCGCCCGGGGCATTCGTTGATCCGTAAAAAGATCTGACGGAAAGACGTTGAATGCTTAATACTAAATTCAAGAAATGAACCAGAAATATTTTTATTTTATTTCGAAAGCCACTAAAATTCCACCGATTTAAAAATCATAGTTATAGTACAAAAATTATATTCATCGGAATGATCCAAGATGATGGTTGATAGGAGCAATCCCTTGTTCTTTTTCTATTAAATTTGCCATACTTTGTGTTGTAATTGCTTTATTTCTCTTTTTCTTTTTTTATACACTTTGTTTATACAACACTTCTATAAAAAAAAAAAACAGTCAACCAGTCCTTCTTCAGTGATACATATTATAAAGATACATACATATTAAAAATATTATAAAATTGTTTACATGATCTGACAGATATGTTATTAAGATTCCTAGTTCTTTGATCAAATTTCACATTGTATTTACTTTGTTGAAATATATTTCAACGATATCAGGAATAATTAATACGAAACATGTCATTTTCTAGAATTTATATTATGTTTAATCAGAATGATGTGTTTCGCTTTGGTGAGGAGTTATAATAATGTTTGATAATACCTGAGCAATGCGAAACAAGTCATTCCCATAAAATAAAATAAAACTTTATTGAAGGTTGCGTTGATACTATGGAATTCCATTTTAATAATCTTGGAATTGAATTAGCAACAATGTTTAATTTTACTTTCAAATATTAAATTCATATTCTCCTTCACTTTTGATAGACTTAGGAGTCTGTTATTTCAGGCGGGTCCTCTTGAGACGCTGAACTCCAGCTTTCTCTCCACCGTTTCGGGGGTTTTCCTGGTCGGTGTTGTCCGTTTGGCGTTCCATGGAGAGCTATGTATGGTATCCTATTTGAGCTAATTCTTTCTGCATGTTGATGCCAGCATCGGCGTCTTTGACGTCCCCATCTGACTACGTCTTCGACCTCACAGATATCTTATTTATTACTTATTAAATATGTTTTTAAAATAAAAATAGCACAACATGTTTCAGAGTTGTCATCCATCCTCAGTTGTAAATATATAAATGTATAGTACGTTACATTGACGTAAATCATTGATTTGTATTAATGTACATTTATAATAAAATCCTACAAAGTCCAAAAACCTAGAATTTGAAAGGGTACTCATACACGCGAACTAGAAAAATGAGATAAATCGAGTGAAATATTTTACCCATAAAAAGCCTTCTTATATTCTGGATTGGATATCGAGATAAATAGAAAAAGGCAAGAGTTTCAAGAGGGTTTTTACAATTTGGGTTGCCTTGAACAATCAAACGACGGGATGGCCATTCTCAGGTTTCTTATATTGTACATTATTAACAGCTTACAGATTTTTTTTATGTATTGAACAATACTGTTTTAACACATGAGGAAATTTTTTGGTTCACGTCGTGACGTTTTTAAAAAAATATACATAAACCCAACTAGTATACGAAGCTGGGTTTTTAAATTTGAAACATGGTTTTTCATATGCTTTAGAAACACGGACCGCATATAGAAAGACAAACGGACAAATGACAATAAGGTTAATATAACGAGTATTGAAGCTGCCATCATTCAGAGAAAACTGCGCTAGACTTGTCATGTCATTAGAATTTCCGAGACAAAAGTCTCAAGGAAATTACTATTGGTACTCCCAGCTGACCCAAGGGAAACGTGCTTTGATGGTCAGAGAAAACGCTTCAAGGACTCCCTAAAAGCAAACTTCTGATAGTGATTCTAAACCAGCTAACCTCTATTTTTTTCTGGAAGATTCGCCTTATTGAACAAATAACAAATGATCCACAACGGCTCACTTATTTTACACAGGTTAATTCCGTGCTGTGCCAGCGGACGGCCTGCGTCGGACCCTTGATATTAATAGTGATTGCTGGAAAAATACTACAGAATGCAGATTTAGGTGAAGAATAACAATACAAAAAGGCATGCAGGCCTTGCAGAGCGCAGAGACAACGCCGCAGAGAGGAGAAAGAGGAGAAAGGAAAGGCCACCAGAGGAGACTGTGGCGGCTCCACTCTCAATGCCTTCCTCTGCTCTAGATGTGTCAGAATATGTGGATTCCAGGATTAGCTCTTTAGCTACATGCGGACTTACAAACGTGAAAGACAGTTTTCTCGGACGCGAGGGACAGCCAATGATGATGATGACTTAATTCAGTAAATAAATACATAATACTAATAATAATAAATACATAATAAATATATAATATTAAGTTATAATATAATACGCAAATGGCTGTCGTTCGGTAACACCCTGAGACGGAACCCAGCCTGCATCGCTCAGGGCGTACTAGACTGGTCCCCTATGGGGGGAAAGAGGAAGCAAAGTAGACCTAGAGCTATCTGGAGAAGAACCCTGCAGAACGAGGTCAAAGCAGCAGGCCCCACTTGGGATGATGTTTGGCATCAAGCATGCGATAGAGTTGGGTGGAGAAGATTCCTTGAGACCGTATGCACCACGGAGGTGTGACAGGACAAAGGAAAAAAAGTAGAAGAATAGGGGTAATATAGCAGTGCGAAGGGAACACATTCTGCGTTTGAATATTCAGTGTAGGTATATTATAAATATAAATACATTTTGTAGGACATAAATAGTAAAAATTTACAAATTCAATGTTTCGATTTAATTCAAGTTTTTATTTATTACATCACGATTTATTATCTCTCCTATATTGCACTACATAATCAGCCTCACGGGACTTGTCCTCGTGGAAGATCTTCTATAATCTATATAATCCACCTCACAGGAGGAGAACAGACCTTCTGTAGAACAGACTTAATAAGTCTACAGCGAAGAAGAAGAAGGAGAACATTATTAAGATTAAAATATTGCTCAGAAAGAGATATATATTATAGAATCTAATATTCTGGAATTATCTATCACAGGTAACCGAGCAAGTCAGGAACACCAAAAAACTACGTGTAATTGTATGATTACTTGAAAAATGTCGTATTACACAGATGGAAGTAAGCAATATAACAAAACTCAGACATGCGTACGGAACGTCACAGTTTGAAATGTTGATCCATTTATTTTGGTGACGTGGAGCATTCTTTAAAAAAGCCTTTCGCATTTTGTCGGTTTCTATTCCAAATCTGTGGGGTGAAGAAGGTTAAGTACATTAAATAGAATATTTAATACTTATACTATCAGTGTGTTTTAAAGATAAACAAATGATTTTACTTTCAATCTCTTGATGGAAGTTCATTTTCAATAAAAATATGTTTTTTAACTACTTCCATTTTTGTCTTTATTTCGACAGCAACCGGTTTCACCAGGCCTGGTGAAGCCGGTCACTGTCGAAATAACTTAGACCAGTGGAATGAAATACACGTGATCATGCATCAAGACAGGCAAAACATGTCAATCACATAAAATATAGCAAAACTTTAAGAAAACAGACGTTTTCATTCGTATGAACTTAATTATCTTAACAGTCTTTCAACGCAATGAACTCTTTTTACGAAGTTTGGTAATGAGAATACAGAAAAAGAAACTTAGTTAACTTTTTCTGATTGACACCCGTACTTTCTCCTTATTATTATTTTATGTTATATTTAAATGCTTATCCTTTTTTGTGGTAGAGTGACAACAGCTTTGACTGTAAGATCTAAGGTTTCGAGGTTCAATTCATGGCGATGATAGCAAAATTTCTATCCTGTATTTGGTCTGGTATAATTTACGTGAAAATAAAAATGGCGATAGATTAGCTACCGATCACATATAATACTCACATAAAATCAGTAGCTAAAAAAAGAGTCGCATACACTAATTGGGTTCAAACAATCTGCTGTATAGAAAAAATAAATTAGTGTCGTTAACGTCAAAGATATATGAAATGCTGCAGAAATTCATCACAAAAATTATGTATTTATTAAAAAAAATCTTTTTTTTAGATCATCTTCAACAGTGGCGCTGCAGCTCACCATGAGTTCCCGGCCTTATCCAGAATTCTTTGCCTTTCTCTCCGGTCCATCACCTGCATTCTCCAGTTTGGAGCATGGATTGCCCTGAGGTATTTGATAATCTTTATTTTCCATCTAGTCGTATATTTGAGAATCTTCGTTGGAATTGGATCTTCTTCAATTCGCTAGAGGTGATGTTTTGTTATAACAATGAGAAGTGTATTATTAAAAAAAAAAACAATTTAATATTATAATTTGACATTGTCATAACCAAACATCTCGTAAGAGTTGCAGAAATGAGAACATTACGACCTATTGTGGGTAGAACTCTTAAAGTTAGGATACCTAATAAAGAAATTCGCAAATTCTGCAATATTGAAGACATAATAAGACGGAGAAGGCAGAAAAGACGATTCTGGAGGGACCACATCGAGAAAATGGATCCAGCAAGAATTCCTAATATCGCGATGCACGAGACTCTAGAGGGCCGTCGACCACCAGGACGACCATCAAAGAGATGGTGAGAAGGCTGGACGTCTTTATCACAGGAAGAAAGTTGATATTGACGACATTCATGGCCGAGTGGTAAGTGCATTGACTGCTACCCCGAAGGTTCCTTGTTCGATTCCCGGCGAGGGCAGTGTGATTGTCACACTGTCTTTGGTCTGGTGTAGAATCCACGTGACAATAAAATGGCGATTGATTAGCTACCTATCACATGTCACGATAATCACTACGATAGCTATAATTCCCTTTACATCGATTTGGCTGTTGCTGTCATGATGTAAAGAGCGATTCAATAAAAAAAAAGAAAAAAAAAGAAATATATCCTGCATAAACATATCGCAATAATTACAATCAGAAGAAGAAGAAGAAAATTGTGATAAAGTTTTCTGTATTCAATTATTTAGGTTCTTCGCAATAGGAATGTTCATATTAGAGTTAATGCGGTTCACCTCGTAGGTTAGTATTTTCCTCCAGCATTTTATTTTGTTGATTTAACGTTTGACATATGAGAAATCACTTCAAAAGCTCCCCGGGCCCTCGGGTCAAAACCGTTTTGCGGTTGTTTATATCGCCAGGCGGGGAAGGCAAATAATTTCATCTGCCATCTAAAGTTTAATTCTAGTTTCCTTTTAATCTAAACGAATTTGTTGTTCGTTGTTGGCATACAAATAAAAATATGTTAAACAAAGCAAATTAACATGAAAAACTGTATTTCATAATTTAACTAATATTATACATGAATTAATATTGAGAATACATGAAATTAATGTTTTGCTACATTCATTTTGAAATATGAATAAACGGATGAGAATTGAATAAAACTTAAAAATTCAATCTTAATCCAATCTTAATAGATGGGGCTAGTGTAGAATGAACTAAAAAAATGTGTAATGTTGTGCAACATTGTAGCATAAATACATCTTCCAAAAATTTGTCAGACGTGGTGGTCGTACGTAGGGCGGAATGGGGAATGTTATTAACATAAAGTGATCGCTTAACCCAACCAATGACAGGTCATAAGTCCTGTAAACGCCTAGACCACTATATTCTGTTTCCAATTTGCATCTTCGTCTCTTGAGATACAATTAATCCTTAAAATGATAACCCGCAATGGGTAAAATCCAGTATTCGTCTACAAGTATTTGTATAATTCAAAATGTTGTTAAAAATTATTTCCTAAACAATGATGACAAAATCAGTATTATTGCAATTAATGAATTCAAATGAAAACGTCTGTTTTCTTCAAGTTTTATTACGTTTTATTGGAATGACATGTTTCGCCTTTCTAAGGCTTTATCAAATGGATATCTGGCGAAACATGTCATTCTCATAAAATATAATAAAACTTCAAGTAAACAGACGTCATCATTCGTATTAACATTTTAAAATGAATTTAATGTCCAGGATTGTTGTGTGACAGGTTTTGTAACTTGCCATTTTTTACTCGATAAAATGATTTGGATTAGAAAACATTTAGTAATTTTTTTTTTAATTTCAAGTATCTTTATAATATTATATCAAGGACCGGTCCGATACATGTCTGATATTTAATTAAAAAAAAATTAAGTTTGTGTTGTATACAAAGTATATAAAAAATAAAAAAAACATATACAACATATACATTAGGGTGTCCCTTATTTTTCAAAGTTTTAATTTTACAATGCATAGGCTATTATTTTATTTATTTGGGCCTAAAACATTCGAAAACAATTTTTTTCCCTATTCGGAACAGTGTAACCCGTGCTGACTTGCGCGCAAAGGTGTCCCATACAAATTACGTCACAGGAGCGGCGCGTTGTCGTTGTTATTATCATTTAGTCTTGGCTTGTCGGGTAGTAGCACGGATTGTTTTATATTTCGAAGATGTCAGTGGACATAAGAAGCAATTAAAAAAGTATTTCTTTGGTTGATGAAGTAAATCACCAAATAACAGGTGTAAACTATCATCTTATCGTCAAGTTCTCGCAGTTCTATTTTTCAACATACGTGAAGTTAATTTGACTGTTGATGAAAACGCAAATCTTGTCATTCTGTTGTGCAATATATTATGAAAAAAGGCTAGAAAACCTACCAGAGCTGTTCTTAATTATGTTAAGAAGTTGGTGGATCTTTATCAGGTCTGACGAGAACTGCAAAAAATAGCAAGAAGATTCAGGACTTACATATGCGCCGCGAAGAGAACTTTCAACTTGAATTAGATAATTTATTCGATATCGCACACGCGGATGCTCTTGAATGTTCTGTGATACGACAGCATCTTATACAAAATGCTTGAACGGAGCTTGTGTGCAAAAACTAGAAAGAGATTTGTTACTCTTTGCTTGCCGCATCATATATACGAACTGATGCTCAAAAGTGCGTTTGAATCGCAAAATCGATTGTACGAGATGAAATTAGCGAACTCATTGAGCTTGCTATTGTTTTTCTGGGTGAAGGCAATGAAAATAAAATAAAAATCATACCTGCTGGCTCAACGCATCAAGCACGATGGATGGTAAGAGCTATTTACTCCTTAAAAATACGTTTACTGCAGTCCCAGTTTAAAATGTGCGCTAAGGGCAAATAAGCGTTACGAGATGTTTGTTTATTTATTGTGGCAGTTTATGTGAGGTCCTGGCTTGAATGTAGTTTGGTGATAAAAGCTCCGAATCAAGATTTTTGTTTTTTAAGGACCTTATAATATTACGAAGAAGTTGACAATTTCCAAAGCGGCTTTAAACAAGTTCAGTCAACATTTGTGGTACTTGTCAGAGGAAAGAGTCGTCCTTTTAATTTTTGATGACAACGTTGATGAGCAGACCAAAGAAAAAATTGTAGAAAACTTACAAAAATAATGTTTTGGTGATTCGGGAATGAGATACTCGTATGTTCCATCGAAGGAACAGATTTCTGGTTCTCTTTATGGTACGTCATTAGTGTTTAATCTGGTATTTAATTTAGAACTTATTTGTTTTATTTATAGGTACTACAAGTATTTGTTATCTTGTTTAATGGAAATCTTCGAGTGATTTTGTTTCTGTCAAAAGTGTAAAGATTTATTTCACGACTGAAACTTGATAGAAGTTTCCTTCAAGAAATTGTATCTTCATAGAAAGAGAGCGCGGCGTTTGTGGAAGCTCAAAAGGAGGTTACTAGCTTAAAAGCAGTTAATGACACAGCTGAAAGAGCTGTTAATCTAATGACAGACTTTCACGGTTTGACTCCCGCAGATGAAAAACATAAGCAGTTCACATTATTTGTGTGCAAGAACATAGAAAAATTTACCCAGACTGTAAAAAAGGGACTTCGAAGAGGAAATATCCAAGTAAATAAATATAAATTTGGATCTTTTTTGATAATTACAAGAAAAGTATTACATAAATATATGTTTTCATCAATTTTTATCTAACATAATGGTTTCAAGTGATCATCTACATTTACATTTAAGAGACACTTAAAACAGGTATTTTCTAAAACTTTGAGGCCAAGTCGGCACGGGTTAGAATTAACGTAGGAAGTTGAAATTCTGTATTTAGGTAACTAGTAGACTATTAAACACAATTAGAGGGTATGCGTTTCAATAATCCAAATTTTTTTTTTTTGACCATATAAGGGACACCCTAATATACATATACAAGTATGGCGAACATAGAACAAAAAAAGTTTCACGTAAGAACACAAATTTCTTAAAACTTGTTTTGTTGATAATTTATCATTATCTGTTCTTATAAATATTATTATTAAGGTTTGAAAACACGTTTTTTTAATAAAATGTTTCATTGCAAATCGAAATGGTCCCCTCTATTTTTATTTTATTTTATATCATGTAAAAAATCATTTATTTTCTTAGTATATTAGTTAATAAGATAAATTAATTAACATAGCTTATCGAAATTATATACAAAACTGTCTTATTTATTTATTCAACAATGATATTAATCTCCACGTAAAATAATTGATATAAATGAAAATGTCTAATTTCTAGAAGAAAGATGAGAGCAGAATAAATGCGGTAGAGATGAGGTCCCAAAGACGTACGTGTGTAGAACGATGTACGACAGAATCTCAAATGCTGATATTAGAAAGGAATGTAGAGCGAAAGAAGGTTTTATGAACAAAATTATGAAAGGATCGCTGCGTTGGTTCGGACATATGGAGCGCATAGGTGAAGAAAGAATGGTTAAAAAGTATACGTTAACGATGTAAATGGAGTAAGGAGTCGAAGAAGACCGAGGAAAACATGGTTTGACCAAATTAATCAACTTTTAAAGGTTGGTCATGTCAGAAGCCGGAAGAATCGACGTGCGTGAATGTGGAGGTGTGCGGCTTGATGTATGAATGTGGAGGAAGCTAGAGAGGTATGTCAGGATAGAGTAGTGTGGCGGTCCATTATCTCTGCCTACCCCTGCGGGGAAACAGCGTGATTATTTGTTTGTTTGTTTGTATTATGGTATAAAATATAACGAAACTTTTTGAAAACACATGTTTGCTTATGCATTAAATAAATTTTGTTTTTGTTTAAAATATATTTTCCATTTAGACAATTTAGAATAAAGATTTACGCCTTGTTTGGAAATGATTTTGAAATTAGAACACTAACTTAAACTGCCATTAAAATCCGCGTCGATTCTTGTTACGGGTAAAACGAATGGATTCGGGAAGGATGAAAAAAAAAGTATAAAACACTTCGAATCAAAGTCTTCCACTGAATCGAAATAGGTTTTTTAACGTTTCCAGTCCAAAGGCAATTGTTCCAAGGAACGGGCGAATCGGGCAGCAGCCTGTCCATTCCATTAACTTAGTCGTCTGGATGCACATCGCTCACTGTTTGCTGCAAACCGTATATGCATTTACCCGGTACACTCATGGAATGTTCAAAGGATAGAAGACTGGAAAGGCTAAATGATAAATAACTGGAATACATAAAATAATTTTATAGTGGAGTAGGTAGCGGCGTTGAAAAATTAAAATCATCGACTAAGAAATCAAATTTTGGATTAAAGTTAAAATAATATTTTAATACAATTAAGTTTGAGTTGTGTTATAAGTACGTAAAGCTTGATATTAATCTAAAGGATATATTTTAAATTTCTGACCTTTCATAAAACATTTCACTATTATTTTATATATAATTTAATTTCGTTAACTGTATGTGAAAATATTGTGATAGAAAAAATACATATAGTTGTTATAATACAAACAAATCTGTATATCATGAGACAATATTTTTAATAAATTAATAATTTTTGAAAACCTATTTAAATTTTTACCTTGTTTTACTCATAAACTTGTATCAAATGTTTTGATCATACCTTAGAAAGTCAAAACATGTTATTCCCATAAAATTTAATATTTTTTTTTTTTTTTTTAAGATTTGGTTTGAGAACTGGCAACATTATTTCTACAGACTGTCAATTTGACAGTTGACAGTAAATTTTTAGTCAATACATTTTGCCATTTTATCCACTTGCTCAATAAAGGTGTTAACATTGGACTTCACGATTGCGCTTCATTCGAGCTAGCCGTGGCGCTTATATGCCCAAAATTATATTTAAACAATAATGGCATAAAATGATCTATTGAATAAAGCTAATATCATAGACATTAACATAATTTTAATGAGTTTTTTGTGTTTTGAATTTGTATACCTCTAAAAAAACACCCTTATATGAAATAATGGAATATTCATATTTTATAAGGATTAATTGTATCTCAATAGAGACGAAGATGTAAATTGTTTTTTGGGAACAGAAGGTGGTGGCCGAGGCGCTTACAGGACTTATGACCTGTCATTGGTTGGGTTGAGCGATCGCTTGATGTTTAACAACATTCCCCATTCCGCCCTTCTTACGACCACCACGGCTGACAAATTTTTGGAACTTGTATGTATGGTAGGATTCCACGCCTATCTTTACATTTTTAAGTTCACTCTACACTAGTGTCATCTATTGAGATTGGAAAGCATTGAGCAGAAAACCTTTATTAATATGGAGTTTTACACCATTGTTTAAGAAACAATTAATAACAAATAACTAGTATACGTTGCATATTTGCACCGCAAATATTGCACATATCAGTTAGTTTTCCCGACATGCATGGCCTGGCATTATGTACTGCGCATTTCCAATGCACATTTGCAGTGAAATTCCGGCTGTTGGGCCGCGGGCGTGCGGGAATGCTCCGAAGTTTTTGAGAATTTTCACAATGCCCAGCACTTTTCTGAACGTGTCATCGCATGCACGTGCTGCGCAAGTCAGGGCCGGCCGGGCGGAAGGCTCACACAGCCGTGCATATTCCGCTGAAATGTTGCCAGGGTACGATTTTCAAAGTTAAAATAATACTGTCGTCGTAAATTTTCGTTTTGGAAATTGCCATACTCATATCGATGATTGCGTTATTGGGCTGAACCTTACACGGTAACTGAAATGTTCTGATACCGAAATGAAATATAATGTTAATTATTTCAAGTACGTACTTAGTCCTTAACTGGACAGATGAAAAATGTTTAAAAAATGTTATGAGCAAAATAAAATTTTTTGTCGATGAATAACAGCAATTATTTTAATGAAGAAGTACTTAAAAATATTTTTTGGTGTATACTTTTAAACTACTACATTTAAAATAATTTTATTCAGTACAATCTCATTACTAGTTCTAGTTCCAAAGTATGGATAAAAATTGTGATTAATGAGTTAACTAACTAACTAACCATCACGCCGTCTCCCCGAAGGGATGGGCAGAACGAATGGACTGCCACACGTTTCTTTCTTGACATATTTCTCTCGCTTCCTGAACATTCTCATATATCGTGTCATGCATGCGCGTAGATGTTTCTGACTCCTCGCGTGGCCGAAATTCAATATTTGATTTATTTGATCGTGCCACGTTTTCCTCGGTCTTTCTCTATATCTAGTTCCATTTACATCGTTAACATATACTTTTTTTACCATTCATTCTTTCCATTAGTCCAAACTATTTTAAATATCCTTTCATTGTTTTGTTTATTACACCATCATTCGCACCGCATTCACTTCTTATATTTTCATTCGACACTCTATCATACACATACCATAGTATTCACACATTCGTCGAAGAGATCTCATTTCTACTGCATTTATTCTACTTTCATCCTTTTTTTGCCAGTTCCATGCTTAGCTTCCATATATAAGGGTCGCAACATTAGCGTGATTGGTGAAAATCTGTAGCAAGTAAATGAATTCGTGTACGAGTATTTGTATAGTATGTTTACAAAATATGGGCGAGTGGAGAGGGATATTGAAAGAAGGGTTGTGGCAGGCAACAAAGTGAATGGTGCATTTAAAGTAGTCATCGCATACAAAAACCTATCCAAACAAGCTTAAATGATAATGCACAATGGTGTTCTTATAAATGAGTTAAAATATTAATATTTATTTTATAATCAAAAACTCATATGTAAGGTTAATACCTGTGATGTGATCAAAAACGTCCGTTTACTATAAGTTTTATTATGATGTATGGGAATGTCATGATTTGCCATGTAAAGGCATTTAATAATCAAATATTATATGATAATAACCAACTTAGGCAAAATATATTATGTTTATCCCATAAAATATAAAAAAAGGGAAAACAGATATTTTCATTAAAATTCCACGTAATATGGAGTTACCGTTTTTTTTTTTAATAAAAAAAAATACATGAGTAAAGTTGTATGTACTAATCGTATTAACAGAATACTTTTGTATGCAACTAACTAACTAAACATCACGCTATCTCCCCGAAGGGGTACACTTTTCTTTTCTTTCCTGACATACTTTCATCGTATTCTCATGCACGCACGTCGATTTCTCAGACTCTTCACGTGGCCGACATTAAATATTTGATTTATTTGATCATGCCACGTTTTTCTTGATCTTCGTCTATTTTAAAACATTTTTTCTTCATCGTTCTTTCTTCAGTAATTCTTTATATTAGTCCTAACTATCTTAATGTTCCTTTCATTATTTTGTTCATAACACTTCCCTTCATACATTTTCATTCGATACTCTATCATACACAGATATTCCGCACATTCGCCTAAGAGATCTCATTTTTACCGCATTTATTTTACTTTCATCCTTCTTTTTCCAGTTCCATGTTTCTCTATTAATATTAGTATCTTTTATTACTCTTGTCTAATAATAATAAATGTAGATTAAATGTATAAGCTTTATAATATGGATTAACATATATCAAATCGAAATAAAATAAAAATTAAAAACATGGCTCTCATAAGTCGTATAAATTCCTAAACGTATGTAATCAATGGATATAAAAATGTCGTACCCAAATAATATAATACCGAGAACACTTGCGTATGTAAATCCCGAGAAAGCGGTGTATTGTCCTTCCGTATGTTTATTTGTACGAAGTAAGCCGAAAAGCTCAAAATTACATCTGAAAACGGATTGCTATGAATATTAATTCTATCCCTAAAACTCTTTCAAAACAAAAACGCTAGCAAATTGATTAAGATAAAAAGAAAATTCGTCGCCACAGTACAAACCCGTTTTTTTGGATTTAAAAAATGGATGAAATTTTCACCGCACATTAAATTTGAAAGCGTCCCGTAAGGGAAATATTTCAGCATTTTTGGAGAGCCGTGTTGGACGCGCTGCTCCCTTTACCCGATTTCCATATTTCACTGTTAACAAGGGAGCCTAAAACAGCTTTAATATTTAGCTGCTGCGCAAATTAAAAATGGCCACCGTCCCACTTCCGGCGTCCATATCGGACTTCCGGTGTGACTGGCGCCCAGGCACACTTCCTCAGCCCGGTGCCAAACCTTCATCAAGGAAAGGAACAGAGTTAATGAAGTTTTCTAAAAGACTTCACAGGGTCTCATGTACGTGACGTAGGTGTAGCGCAACACCCCGCGTGGAATAAACTACTCCTCTTATTCCGAATTTAATTTATTTTTAACCGCTCCGTGGGACCGCTTTTTACTAACCTTTTTTGGGAAAGACGGTAATAGAAAAGCCGATTTATTGCTCAAAAATTTGAATAAAAATTTACGAATACGTGAAATATGCAAAAAAGATAAGGTTAAATGTAATATACTTTAATAATTCTCAAAATTATAATTTTTTAAAACCAAATTTAATAATGATATTTAATATTATAAAATATATATAAGACCTTCGTGGCCGAAGTAAGTGCTTTGAATGTTCCGGGTTCAGGTTCAATTCCCGGGGATGGAAGTGTGATTGGCACACTGTCTTTTTTCTGGTGTAGAATTCACGTGACAATAAAATGGCGATAGATTAGCTACTCGTACCTATCACATTGCACTAGAATCAATATGATAGCTATACCGTTTACATTAAATTTGTTCGCGCTGCAATGGCGTAATGATCGATTTAACAGAATAATAATCATTTGATATTTAATTTATCAAACACTTAATTGTTTTAAAATCCATCAAACATTTAGTTATAAATTTAATTGCTTTAATGGAATGGTTATTTTATAAGTATCTAGTAATTAAACATTACTATATACAATTTATAATAAGAAATTTTATTTACCCCATTTAAGCTAATATAATTTAATTTCATTAGAAGTTTTGCTACATTACGTAATATTTATAATATTTTATATTTATTTAATTTACTTTTAAAAAATCAATCTTACCAGTTTTAAAATTAAGATTTTTGTATGAAGCACTTAGTTTGTGGAGTAAAAACACACAAAAAATTAAATAATGGCACTTAACTTTATAATTTATTTTTAAGTGTGTTTTTATATTTAACAAACCTAACTAACCATCACGCCGTCTTCCTAAAAGGGTAGTCAGAAAGACTGCCACACTTAAACCGATGCGGCACTCCATCCTTCTCTTTTCGCCCCCGCGAGAGACGCGGTGTGATGAGTTGCGAACCTCATCGCCGTCAATTGGCATCTCCCGCGCACACTTCGATAGTCCAAGGTCCACAAAATAAATCTAAAACAAATTATACGAGTATAAAAGACAAAGATATAAAATTAAACAACAATATTGAAATAATTTAACACATAATGTTCTTTTTGATGGTGCACTTGTTGTCATATTTAAAAAAATGTTTTTATATTTAAATTATAATAATAAATGAAATTGTTACTTTTTAATGAAGCTTTTAATTGATAATTGGTGGTGTGATATTATTAATATATAATAATTTAAAGCACTAACGTAAATTATTAAAACACCACTTTATTTGATTTATAACTACCCGGTTTTTTTACCACCGAAAACCGTTTGATTCTTAAAAAAACACTAAAGTGTTAAAACAGATGACACGAGTGTTCACAATTATTTTTTAAATAAAAGTAAGTAACACTTCTTTGGTTAAACTTTATTAAAAAAAAGAGTTTAAACTGAAATAAACACTAATTAATCCTTGTATACTTGGATATATATTTATGTGTTGCGATATGTATCGCCAGATTAGTAATTCTTGTATAATTCTTATATTTTAACTAATACGTATTTTAGTATTCCGATAATGAACTCGCAACCATAAATCTTCGCGAATGTAATTAATGTCTTCAATTAAGATAAAATCATCTAAACGAATAGCAATTAAGAGGAGTTTAAAATAAATTCTCGCAAAATTTGAGAGTCTAAGCCACTCATGGCGTTTTCAGAAGTTGCTTAAAGTGTTTTAGTTAGCGGATATTTTGTGACGGGATTTCCCGGAAAGATCGCTAGTTTGTCTAGAGACAGATAGACAGAGCCGGGGTTGGCAGACCTATTACAGCTGAAGATTCACTAAAACGGTTTTTATTATTTATACAAACTTTGATTTTAAAATTGAATTATGAAATGATCGCTGCGTTGGTTTGGACAAATGGAGCGCATGGATACGCTAACGATGTATACGTATACGTACGACAAAGTATACGTTTACGATGTAAATGGAGAACGGAGTCAAGGTAGACCGAAGAAAACATGGCATGGCATTAAATATTTAATAATGATGAAGTACTTTAAACATACATATTAATGAATTTACATATAAATCTAAAAGAACATGCGAGTACATATAAATCTAAAAGAACATTATGTGTTTTATTATTTTAATTTTATATCATTGTGTTTTATATTATTTGTTTTAGATTTATTTTGTAGATGTTGGACGGTCGAAGTTGTCTATTGGTGGCGATGAGGTTCATAACCTATCACACCGTATTTCCCGCAGGGGCGAAAAGAGAAGGGTGGAGTGCCGCATCTGTTAAAGTGTGGCAGTCCATTATTTTTGTCTACTCCTTCGGGGAGACGGCGTGATGGTTAGTTAGTTAGATTTGTTATGTTGAAGTACCATAGAGTTCGGCCAAAATTATAGATTATTTAAAGTAGAGTTTAACATTGTTATTCAGCTAACAATTAACAATTTACAGTTAAATTTAAGAAATATAAAATCTATCATGCGCGACATACGAGTATAATAGTTCCAACGCAAATATAGCACATGTCAGTTAGCTTTCCCGACGTGTATGGCCTGACATTATGTACTGGGCACTTCGGTTGCAAATTTTAAAGGTTGGTTATGTTAGAAATTCGGATGCAAATTTTAAAAATTGTTATGTCGGAAGAATCGACGTGCGTGTATGACTCGTTGTATGAATGATGAGTAAGCTAGCGAGGTGTGTCAGGGTAGATTAGTGTGGCGGTCCGTTTTCTCTGTCTACCCCTGTGGAGAAACGGCGTGATAGTTTGTTTTGTGGACGTTGCATTTTATAGGAATGTCATGTTCCGCCTATCTAAGACATTATCAAATGTTTTAGGATATAATTTGGGAAATGACATTTCATGACGTCTTCGGTCGAAGAAACTTGTTATGCCGTTAAAATAAAATAATACTTTAAGAACACAGACGTTTTTATTCGTATTAATCAGCAGACATTTGTTAGGAATTTTCAATTGGGGTGGTTATGGGGACATGGGGAGTGTCTGTATCCGCGAAAAATATTGTAGCCGGCCCTGGCGAGTTGTGCACGATCAAATTAGAATGATGAATGATGATAGGAGGAGAGTTGTAGAGTACTTAACGAGAAATTGCGACGCGTGTCATGATCAGGCTTATGAGAGTGTTTGGCCTATTAACTTAACCCCTTCAAATCCGGGACTGGTTAAAATAAACTTATAGTTATATAATTAATCTTATAGTTGAAAGTAAAAATGTAACTTTTTAGCTGAAAGAAGGATGAACGTAGAATAAATGCCGTGGAAATGAGATCAATGAGAAGAATGTTCATGAAAACTATGAATATAAATACCGAACGAATTAATGTGTTCGTTCGGTATTCTAAATGATAGAATACCGAACGAATGAATGTGTGGCACATGATTGCATCTGTAATAAAATTAACAAAATGATCGTTTATATAGTTTAGATATATGGAATAAATAGATGAGAGAACAATGGTTCAAAAGTTGTATACAAGCAGTGTGAATTGAAAAAGAAACCGGGGTACATTTATAACGTTGGAAAAATGACGAAGTGTATGTTACGATGTACAAATTTAGAGAAAGATCATGAGAAATGTCAAGCAGGATGGTGGTCCATCCTGTCTGCCTACCCCTTTAATAAACGGCGTGATGGTAAGTTAATTAGTGTGCTATTTTTCATATTCCTGATTTATTTTTAAAAGATCACTGGATAAGTTTTATGAAATTAATTGCTAGGAGTGGTCTAGGGAGTAAAAAACTTGAAGGGATGTGAGGTCAAGTCTGAGCACGACCCAAACCCCTCGTTAAAATATTGAGCTATTTTAATTCAAATTGAAGATTCTGTTATAAATTCTAATACTATGTATTAATTCAAATCTTAGACGTTTGTCTTCATAAAATACAAATTGAAAACTCATTAAAAAATATGAATAATAATTAAAACTGAACAATATTCATTACTTTGTAAAACAACACTTCATTTTAAATTTAAAATTTAATTAAAACAATCATGTCTGTCCGTAAATACTGACCACTTTCAAACAAAAATTGTTTAAATATTTTTTTGTTTACACCATATATAACTACAATGATGAAGGGCTTCTATGCCCGGAAAACGTTTGTGTTAATTTAATTTATAATTTTAAATTAAGTGTTGTTTTACAAAGTAATAAATATTGTTCAATAATGAATCCACAACGAAGAAAGTAATTAAAACTTTGAAAAATATGTGCTTTTTTCTAAATAAAAAATATTTTTTGTGGGTATAAATCATTTTACAAACGGTAATAAATTAGAAGATAAGATTAATTTTAAGTAAATATAAGGACCGGTGTCTGAAAGTGTTAGGAGCTTGAATAGACACTTAAGTATAACGTGACGACGTGTTCAGGAATACGAATATGTTAAAGCGCCTTAATTAATTTAATATTTTATCACAACAACAATAACGGGGGAGATGAGTTCCCTTTTGAGGCAAAAGGAATTCTTCAACTAATTTGTAGTTCTTCCCAGAATTAATATTAAACAATGCCACACTCGCGTCGCCAGTCATTATCCAATTCAAGAAACGAGAAATTTAATCGTATGAATCTACTTAATGTGTTCAGTTAATTTAAACATGTATTTCTTTTCAGGCGCTTCTGCCATTAAGGAGCCCCAGAAAAACGTTTTGTTTCAAATTTCGGTCTCTTTCTTCGTTTAAATATAGGAAGAAGTCAAGCTTTCAAAGGAATAAATTTAATTTACGTAAAATGGAATCCAATTGACAAATTCAAATTTGAGTATGGCAAAGCGTCCTTCGCGCAGCAAGGGCTTTTAGGCATTTAAATTCTGATTGACTCGTCTGTCCTTAAAAATAATTTGAATTCTTTGTTGTGGAAATACAAGGGAAGCCTGAGTGTTTTTGCAGTACAGCAAAATGGAAGATTCCCCACTTATGAATAACTATACAAAATAAAACTTTTGTTTTGATTATTTGTAACAATTCATAAATTGATTTCATTTATCCTCAATACTTAAATCGTGCTAGGGATATTAAACAAATATATTCGAACTATTTTATATAGACTTGTTTTAAGTAACCCATTGATCATGAGAAATTTTGTTAACGATTAGATAGTTTTTAATTTTTTTGTTCTTAACAGTGATATAAAACATTACATTAAATAAAGCTTTAAATTCAAATTAAAGTTCTTAACAGTGATGTAAAACAATACAAGCAAAACCAGTTGGCATCAAGTAAAGTCCGATTCCGTGATTAATAAACTAGCGTTAATACAAATAAAAACCTCTGTTTTCTAGAAGTTTTATTATATTTTATAGGAATGATATATTTCTCCTTTCTTAGTCATTATCAAATGTGCATTAGATAAAACCTTAGGAAAGCGAAATATGCCATTCCCGTCAAATATAGTAAAACTTAAAAAAAGAGATTTAAATTTTTTTACTAATGATATAATATATAGTTTAATATTAATGTTCAAGATTAAAAAAATAAGCTAAGTATTGATTTATTTTATATATACAATATTATAAATATTTACTAATTTTATTTTATATATTTATAGTCGGAACTTATAGTAGGAAATCGAAAGAAAAATCAAAATTGGCAACAAAACATTCTTCTCTCTACTACCAGCGCTCAAATCAAGAAACGTACACTGGAAAACCAAAATCATCCTGTATAAAACAATCATCCGAACAGTAGTGACCTATGGATGTGAGGCGTGGACAATGACAGCGAAATCCGCAGAGCGACTGGATACTTTTGAGAGAAGGGTGCTGCGCAAAATTCTGGGACCTGTGAATGACGGTGAAGGCTGGAGAGTGCGGCATAATCTTTCTTCGTCGTCTTTCTCATCTTTCGTCGTCGTCGCGACGTCTTTCATGTTAGTGAAAGTACGTTCAGAAGGCAAATACTCTTAATTCTGGAGAGTGTCCTGTCTTCCTATTGTTGAACCATCTCTTATGCGTTTCTGGTAGTATACTATATATAATATATTATTTTACCTGTTCTCAATAGATGCCTTAAAAATAAAATTTGTAATGTCTGTTGATGAAATAAACTGATTTGATTTGATTTGATTTGATAATGACGAGCTATACCATATTTACAAAGTTTCTAGTCTCTCCACCCAGGTAGGTCAGACTGAATAGACTGAGATGGGCCGGTCACATGCAGAGGATGCCGACATCGCGAACCCCAAAAAGATTGCTGAAGTGGCACCCAGGTGGTAGAAGACCAATCGGACGACCAAGGCTACGATGGGAGGATGAAGTTGGGAGAGATGGGGCGAAATTGTTACGAGTGTCAGATTGGAGGTTCGAAGCGGAGAACAGGAGGAGTTAGAGGCGAATAATACTGGAGACTAAGGCTCGATATGGGCTGTAGGACCATCGAAAAAGTGTTTCACAATCATGTTTCACAATAACTTTTCGAACAAAAAGTGTTGTGAAAAAACAATGTTTTTCAAAAGGTATTAAAATGTTAATCCACAACAAAAAGTGATCTTATAGTGTAAGCGTACTATAGATTATCTCTATATCTATGAAAATATTTTACCGCGTTGGTATTCCATTATGTAACGGACATCGCGTTGAACTACATTCCCAACAGAAGGTACCACTTTGAATGTAATAATTAAATTTCACTGGTACGGTATGTATATCCGATATTTCATCATTGTTTGTGTGATAGCTTCCCTTTAATGAATATCACATTCCTATAATCAGATGCTGCAGCACAAACACCATCAATGCTATGAGTTTTTCCCAGCAAAAAACATGTTTAAAGTTTTGATGAGGATTGAAGAACTGCCATACTATTTTATCATGAAATGCAACATGTTGATTTTTCTTACTCCGCAGATTTAAAAAATGATTGATTTGGTCATGCCACGTTTCCCTCGATTCGGGAAAAATAAGATCATCAATGTATTATTATTATTATTATTGTTATTATGATTATTATTATTATTATTTTGTTGAATCGCTCTTTACATCATGACAGCACGAGCCAAATCGATGTAAAGGGTATTATTATAGCTATCATAGTGATTCTCGTAACATGTGATAAGCTAATCTATCGCCATTTTATTGTCACGTGAATTCTACATCAGACCATAAACGGGAATCGAACCCGGAACCTGGCAGTCAATGCACTTACCACTCGGCCACGAAGGTCATCGTTATTATTATTATTATTATTATTATTATTATTATTTATTTATTATTTATTATTATTATTATTATTATTATTATTACTTTCATTTTATTGAATAGCTTTACACATCATTAGAGCGCAAGACAAATCGATGTAAAGGGTATACCTATAATAATGCTTCTAGTGACATGTGATAGGTAGCTAATTTATCGCCATTTTATTGTCACATGAATTATTTGCCAGACCAAAGACAGCGTGACAATCGAACTGCCATCAACGGGAATAGAACCTGGGAATTTCGGTGTGGCAGTCAAAGAACTTACTACCCGGACACGAAGGTTGTCGAAGGATTATTATTGTAATATACATTTTTTCTATACAATTTTTCAAATCACCAAATTTTTAAATTATTTTATTTACGTTTCAGATTGTATTACATTAATGTATAACAGGTATTTAGACATTTAGGTTCTCGTTAAATAACCTCATTTTGATATTTGGGATATGTTAAGACGAGGCGTACTGCTTAAGAATATATCTTGGCTGAACTTATTTTCAAGCTGTAAATCATTTCTGGAATAAACAACAAAAAAACTAATTAAATAACTCATTAACTATGACGTCGTCTCCCCGAAGGCGAATAAGCAGAAATAATTTACCGACACACTGTTTTTTTTTTTTTTTTACGTATACAACAGGTCGCTTGAACGCAATTACAGTATACAATTGGTTTTTAAGCTGATATATTGATTCTCGTGACATGTGACAGGTAGCCAATCTATCGCCATTTTATTGTCACGAGAATTCTACACCAGACCAAAGACATTCTTTCTTCATTATTAAATTGACGACGTAAGTGCATTGACTGCCACCCCGAAGATTCTGGGTTCGATTCCCGGTGAGAGCAGTGTGATTGTCACGCTGTCTTTTAGTCTGGTGTAGAATTCACGTGAAAATAAAATGGCGATAGATTAGCTACCTGTCACATGTCACAAGAATCACTTTGATAGCTATAATACCCTTTACATCGATTTGGCTCATGCTGTCGTGGTGTAAAGGGCGATTCAACAAAACAATAATAATAATAATAATAATGTTATTAGGTTGAAGCATAAATAACTTTCGTTTCAGGTAGACAATTTTTATTGATTGGATTCACTCGCAATGAGTCACCCGACAAGCGGATTTTTGTTTTTACTAAATAGTTAAGTGACCTGTTAGTCATTCGATATCTATTTAGTGTGGTGGACGTTACTATTACATTATTAAATTTAAAACACTGTTATGAATATTTATCTCAAAAAGTGTATAATTAAAATTTGTGATATTATGACAGGGTTGCCGATTTAACATTTAATTCAGTTGAAGTACAACAGTGTTACGGCCAAAAAAATGGACTGTTCTTTCTTCGTTCATTCTTTTCAGGTGTCAAAACTAACTTAAAGACCCTTTTATCATTTTAAACATTATAACAACTGTGTACTTTGCTCTAATTTTATTACGATTCAGTGATTCTAATGAACTTTATTGTTACAATTAGCTATATACGAGTATAGCCTTTTGAAATAGTTGAAATAGTGAAATTATTACACTTTTATATTAATTGTTCCACATGGTCTAGTTGAGCAAATTTTAATAATAATAATTTGTTTGAGTAACACCTACCTATTTATCATCGGCAGTAATATTTGACTGTCGACAGCGCGGTTAATTAATAATCTTAAAACGTATTTTAAGGTAACTCGTGGGGTAGCTACCCCAAACTACCCCTATTCCATATCTCTGGGCGTTGTGATTAATGTATTGTGGTTTTGACTACGCAATCATGACGTCAGGGCCCGTTTTGGCCTGGAGTCCAAGTATCGTTAATTAAATCTTTCTAGATTCCTTTAATACATAAAGTATATTTATAGTTGCTTTTAAATGATTTGAGTAAATTTTGGTTATAAAATATCTGGCTGTGAAAATAGAATTTTCTTTATCGAATACTTAAATTTATTTATGCGAACAATAAAGTTTACTTATCGTGTATAGGGATTTTAACTCACGCTATACACAACGGTGTTGAAAACTGACATTCAAAATAAAAATAATCTATAAATCAAAATACTGTTTAACATAAACTAATACATGAGATGAAAACTTAACATATTCAACACATTCATTTATCATATATATATACTTTTTTTATGAATATGAATGAATAAACTTTAAGTATATGAATAAAAAAAGGATTGGTTTGAATTTTTATTATAATTTTATTGTCTCGGAATAAATTTAGATTATTTTTAAGGGGGTATTCCAGTCTAGACGCCCGAATTTTAGGTGTTTTTCAGGCGCTATAAAAATTACCTAAAAATATTTTTAATATCCTTTTTTTTTCAAATAACTAAATGATATTTCAGGAATATAAAAAATAACAATAAAAAATCAATAATCCTAAAAGGTGCGGGCGGGCTCACAAAATAGGAAAAAAATATCTCTAAAAATATCACACTTGAGAAAAAAATATCTTTAAAATTCTTAAAGAGGAAGAACGTAGTTATTGCATGACGTAGTTACATTTTGAAAAGCTAAAAGATCCCAAAATGGCGGCGATTTGAAAAAAAAATCGCTTTTACCCTATTTTGTTCGACTTCCAATTTTTTTTTTAATATTAAAAACAAAAATTATCACATAACCCTACGTCATGCAATACTCAAATATATAAAGTAGCTTTGTGCAAAATTTCAAGTTAATCGGTATATTAGAACTTGATATATCATGTTAACCGCATCAAAAAAAGTCGGTTTTGGATAAACGCGTTTAATGTTTCGAGTCAAGTTTCGCGCGATCTGTCGTTTGATGGTGTGTTTACTTACACTTTCTTAACTAGCGATCTCAGCTTCATACAATTTTTAACCATCCATGAAGTCGATTTCTAATAGTTTATTGGGTACAAAAGAGTTTTCATAATGTGGGCTTTTCCCAGGTAATCAGAGTTTGCCTGCCGTCTATCATTCATTCGTCCGGCCGCACCGATTTAGTCGGTGCGTCAAGAAAATAGCTGTAACCTCGAAAATATTCAGATTTCCAAAAAATTTTAACTTCTTAAATATTATTATATAAAAAGATTTTTTTTTCAATTTTCTACACTAGTATATTAAATAAATTTATTTAACATTAAAAACTCGAAATTATTTCAACTTTTCATTTAATAGATGTATATAATAATTTGTAAAACATTGTTCAATATTCAAATTTTAATATATTCCATGTATGAATAGCAATATAAATAAATGTCTGCGTTAGGCATAACATAACTTTTATTTTTAGAATATGAATAGCCATACTCTACATAATTGTATTTTATCTTTATGATGGTTTATTTTTTTATTATAAAATAATTAAAAAAAAAGGGTTATTTTACACCACCCTGTATCAGGATTCAAGCCATTATATCATTCAGACTTCCTTACGTATCACCAGTCTTATTACTTATATTCATAATTCCTAAAATTAAAAGTTTTTGATTTATAATTTTCACGTTTCATCTTAATTATCATGAACGTTAATAAGTTACTGTTAAATGTGTGTATTTTAAGCATTTACAAAACCTTAATGAACCGCTTATAAGACATTAATTATATTTTATCTGTTTTGATGTTTGAGACATCTAAACTCTGAAGTTTTCTCATTAGAAATTTAAAACATTTCAACATGCGAATACAGCTTACTTAATCCATTATTACACGCTATGTGAAGATGTTCCAATTTTAATACAATGTGATTTTATAATGAGCAACGTAAACAAATATTTTTATCATCTTATTCTTAATTGGCATTCATAAAAAAATACGCGTCGATGATAAATGAAAATATGTCATATGTTTTCAAGCTTTTGAACAAACTTTCTAGGAATTAATGAATGCAATACACACGAATAAAATGGAATGAATGCGATATTGGATAAAATTAAATAAAGAAAGATTCTATCAATTGATCAAATTCAAACCCTTTAGAATCTAAGTAAAGATTTTATTGTCGATATTAATTAAAAAAAAACTGTTAAATTTTTTTTCGATTTTTTATATAATTTTTCTAATTTAAACGCTTATTTATAGAATTTTTCTATTAATACTATCGATAAAATCGAATTTACGTATCGATAAAAGTAAAAATGATGTTACTCCTTGCTGGGTTATCAAATGTTTAAAATACGTCACTCCCATAAAATAAAATGCGAGTAAATCTTCTAGAATACGGACGTTTTCATCGGCAAAGTATGTAATATAAAGATATATATTATTCTTTAAGAAGCAATCAACGAAATTATTTATCATAATTTTGTTTCAGCTGAATTGAAGATTTCAAGTTAATAATTATTTTTAATAGCAAATACTCAATATTCCTTTAATTATCGTTAATTCGTTGTTTCTTGAACAATTAAGTAAAACTTCTAATTAATATTTTTTAAAGAAGATACTATATTTTATGGGAATACAACAATGGGAATATTTTATGGGAAACACATATTTCACCTTAATCGAATGCCTGTCACTTGATAATATCCTATCGTTGCAAAATATGTCGTTCCCGTAACATACGAGTATAATAAAACTTCTAGAAAACAGATATATTCATTAGTAATAATTATTCAATTTTGTTAAACTCTTCTATATTCGCCTTCAGTTTGTGTTGTAGAAACGCGTTTGTTTTATGACATCACTTTATATTATTTTAATTACAGACATGTTTCGGTCTCCAAAAAAGTTTCGAAACATGCCTGCAATTAAACAAATAAAAAAGAGTTGTCATCATACAAAATTCGTTTCTGATTATTCAAATTGTTAAACTCTCTTATTTCATTTTTATTTATATATTTTATTTTCATTTTATTTATACGTGTTATACATTAATTTCACAAAAAAATTATGGACTGTAGTTGTCACACTAGGCATGGCCTGTATCGTGGCAACTACATAAAATAGCATGTTAGTAGCAATGTTAGTAAAATGGCGGTTTGTATTTATTTGTTGGTAATCTTATGCCAACATTGGTAATCGCAACATGATGATATAATTAAATATCGGGTGGTGGTCTAGGGGATAGAACGCTTGGCTCCTGATCCAGGGGGCATGGGTTCAAGCCTGGACACGACCAGGTTCCTTCTTCATAATAATGAGCTATTTACTGCTCACATTGAAGATTGTAAAATAAATTCTAATATCATTGATATAAATCCTTGATGTTAGTATTTAAAAAAAAATGCTAGGAATGTTGTGATAATACATTTAAATACTAGGATAGATCTTCTAAATCTAAAAGAAAAAAACATTTTCTGTGTCTATGGTTGACCACTTCATTATAAAGGACGTGTTTGTTCAATACTAATCTTACGGAACGTGTAAATGTATCATTAATTTCCATATATATTTTCAGGTAAGAACTCCCGTAATATGATATGTATTTATTCATCAAATAAATTGGAGTTTCCTTCCTATTACATTTGAGGGTGATAGTGAAGTGTTGTCACAAGCTGAGACAATTGGACGTCCCAGGCCCGGCCTCGGGACACCTTGCGGTTCCGTGCTCCCACGGGGCTGATTCTGGGCACATCGTGTCCACAGTATTACCCCCGCCATGATTGTGGGACATAACATGGCGTGTAGTTTGCGGATCACCGCATTTACACAAGCGGATAGGAACTACGGTAATAATATCAAGTACTTATTTATTATGGAGTATGTTGATGAGATATTACCTATATATTCCATTTTATGTGACTGATTCCATTTTTATTCTATGAGTTATATAATTGGACACCCTCAATTAAATTATATGAATTAATTGTATCTCAATAGAGACGAAGATGTAATTTATTTTGAAACAAAATATGGTGGTCGAGGCGTTTTCAGGACTTATGACTTATTGGTTGGGTTAAGCGATTGCTTTATGTAATACAACATTCCCCATTCCGCTCTTCTTACGGACACCACGTCTGACAATTATTTTTGAAAGTTGTACATATGCTACCACGTTGAGAAACATTTTACATATTTTAATTCAATCTACACTAGCGCCATCTATTGAGACTAGATGTAAGCATTAAGCAGAAAATCTTTATTAATGTAATGTGAAAGGCCAGTCTTCGTCTCTACTGAGATACAATTAATTCTTAATAATTAACCCGTTATGGGTAAAATCCAGTACTTGTCTACAAGTATTTGTATACATTAAAAAAATGTCAAATTATATGAATTAAAATGTTAACTGTTAAATTCTGGGCATCCACCAGAAGATGGCAGATAGCTGCCGATACCGGACGACGACGCAAACATTAATGGATTTTAACTAAATAAACATTTTAATATGTTTTTTTTATTATTTTTTTTATTTGTATTATTTACAACACTGTTCAAAGTATTAATGTTTTTAATGGAAATTTCTTGGTAGAAGTTTATTTTAAATAATGAAAACAAAAAAAAACGACAAAATTTCTTTATTATTATGTATTTAGTGTGCTTCCACTTGTGTTCATGTTCGACCGATTTCGGCAGCTTGGACCAGACGATGGCAGCAAGCTGCCGAAACCGATAGAAAAGAAAATAAGATAAAGAAATTTTGTGTAATTTTTTTTTTGTTTTCGTTATTTACAACACTGTTATTTATATCACAATGTTTTATTGTACACTTTACAAACATTATATTGTTTCTTACTACTAATTTATTTAAAAATTGGTAATAAACGAATTGAAAAATGTAATTTCTATAATGTTTATAATTTTTTTGGTATATTGAAGTGAAGATTGTTAATAAGTCTTATTTTGAATATCTGTTAATCTACTTTTGGGAACCGCCACTGGTTTACGAAAGTAACATTTTTCTTCTGCGACTTAGGTGAAAAATTTGAGCGTCCAAGGAAACACGAATCCAGATTTATTACAGCTGATGAATTCAGAGAGATAGCATCTATTTTACAATATATCTCGCAGCTCCCAATTTCACTCTAATTTCGTAGATAGGTTCGGTTTGTTATAGATTATCTTAAAATGGGTGGTAATTTGCTATTAATCTCTTTGCATGCCACGGCAATATTTTGCGTAAATAACGGTAGTTAATGCCAGTAATGGGTAGTGGTGAAACCACTCGGTATCCGTAATTCATATCTGTAATCAGTGTTTATTTTTCCGAGTCTACTAATTCTTGAGCAACAGTAAACTATGTAGTAAAGAATGCGATAAGGAGTATCTTTAACACTCTGTTTTCTAATGGCGTTCATTTCATTTTATAGCTTTTATATTGCCGCGGTGAAAATGTACTGAAATTCTTGTTACGTTTCTGCCTTTTTAATTCATGGAATTTCGTGGTTAAGATAATAAATTACATTAGTGTTATCAATGGCGATCTAAGTTACTTTTTGAGTACGCGATAATTTACTTTTTTATATGAAATATTTTTAAACTGGGTTGCACGATTTTGATATGGATAATATATAACTATTGTTACCAAGAGATTTTTTAAAACAAAAAATCGGTTTATGTTTATCACATGTTTTTAAAAATACAAATTTGCTCGGGACTCTGAGATATAGTGCTTAACCGAAAGACATAAAAACATATTGGGGACTAGTAAGAATGTAAATTTCCACGGTTAACATATATAGGAATATTTTTCGGGGTGAAACCGTGAAACCTTGATCATCCATGTTCAGTTTCCAGTTTGTTTCTTCGTCTCTATTGAGATACAATTAAAAAATTTAACACCCTGATGATGGAGGCCGCAAGGGCCTCCGAAACGTTGGTGGAGGGAACACGGTTTCACCCCGAAAAATATTCCTATATATGTTAACCGTGGAAATTTACATTCTTACTTGACGAGCCTCTATGGGGAGGATATCTTCAATTCTTTGGCGTATAAAATAGGAGTGTTACTCCAGGCGACTTCTAAACAGTGCGCTAGGAGGCGGTAGTCTCTTCGCATTGTGTTAATAAAGTAGTTTGTTAAATGCTAAACAATCATTCTTCACAGATGCCGCTGGTAGGTGGATTGTATAGATTAATCTTAAACAATTAATTAGTACAATCAAATCTACATAGATGGCTAACTGGAACTGACACGTGAAGATAAGTATGGATTTGGAGTATATATACAACTTCCAAAAATGTATCTTGCATGATCATAATAACAATGGTGGAATGGGGAATGTTGTAATTACATAAAGCGTGCGCTTAACCCAACCAATGACAGGTCATAAGTCCTGTAAACACCTTGATCATCCATGTTCAGTTTCCAGTTTGTTTCTTCGTCTCTATTGAGATACAATTAAAAAATTTAACACCCTGATGATGGAGGCCGCAAGGGCCTCCGAAACGTTGGTGGAGGGAACACGGTTTCACCCCGAAAAATATTCCTATATTGGGGACGTTTAGGATTTTCATTTATTTATTTAATTAAATAAAATGCACATTTGAGACGGCGGTCTCCTCGGATATTCGTGAAAAAAGACAAATACTCATGACTTTAGAGAGTATCTTGTCTTCCTAATGTCGAACCATCTCTCATGCGTTCCTGGTATTATATTGTGCATACGTAATATTTTTCTTGTACTCAAAATACGTCTTAAACATTTGTATTGTTTGTAATGTCTGTTGAGTTAATAAATTGATTTAATTTGATAACAAACAAAATAGGCTACACATTTGGACACAAAACGGTTAAACAAAAATACAATATCGATATGATACTATACTCGTACATATGAAATTTACATGACAAGAAATAAAATATCTCAGAAGGATTCAACTGTTATCTCCACTTTTATTGAATAAAAAACTCTGAAAATTTACAGTTTTAAGTTAATACAACAATTGATGATAATTTATATTTAAACGAAAAACGTGAACTATGAAATAATAACAAAATATGAAATGAATATAAGAATGTGTGTTTGTTAATTAAAAATAAAAATATTTTTTAAACACTTATTTATAAGGAAAAGGTATCTTGTGGTGGCTTAACCTAAATAGTGATACTGAATTAAAATTAATGAATTAATTATTACGCGTATAAAGCAAACGCACTACGAAAGGATGTAGTAACAATGAGTTAGAAATACTGAATACAAAATAGCCCCCGTCACGATGCTACCAAGCTTTTAAGATAATCAAACGTCTGAAAGAGTGATTGGCTTTCCCACAAGATTTATGTATTTTCTCGGGGGTATTAAATGTCATATTAATAAAAAATAAGAGCGGCTTATTTACAACTCGACATCCTTTCTAAATAAAAACCACAGCTAACAAAGGGAAAACAGCTATTTTCTATACATACATTTTTACATAATTGTGTTACTTTAAACTTCTTGTGTGAGAAATATAAATTAACTAACTAACTAACCATCCCGCCGTCTCCCCGAAGGGGTAGGCAGAAAGAATGGACTGCCACACTTTTCTTTCCTGACATATTTCTCTCGCTTCCTCAACATTCATACATCGTGTCATGCACGCGCGTCGATTTCTCTGACTCCTCACATGGCCGACATTCAATATTTGAGTTATTTGATCGTGCACGTTTTCCTCGGTCTTCCTCTATTTCTGGTTCCATTTACATCATTAACATATACTTTTTTTACCATTCTTTTTTTTTTCATTCATTCTTTCCATATGTCCAAACCATCTTAATGATCCTTTCATTATTTTATTCATGACACCATCATTCGCACCGCATTCACTTCTTATATTTTCATTCGACACTCTATCATACACAGAGTATCCACACATTCGTCTAAGAGATCTCATTTCTACTACATTTATTCTTCTTTCATCATTCTTTTGCCAGTTCCATGCTTCGCTTCCATACATAAGGGTCGGTAGAAGAACACCATTGTGAACTGCCATTCTAGCTATAAATTATGTAAGAGATTATTTAAAATATCAATTTTTGTAATGGATTTTTTTATAGATGGATGAATGTTTATAATGTAAATGAATCTAATTAAAAATCTCTAGATTACAATACATATTGAGTTTTATATGACAAACCTTTTTAACCTACTGTCGTTCGGCCGTGGTGACTCGTTTAATTATTTGTACACAACATTTTTATAAATATAAAATAACACACAAAATAAGAAAAAAATTATACGATATTATATATATTTGAAAACAATTAATTTTATAAATAAAAATAGAAAGTATTCGATTGAAGTTCAGAATTTAATCATGAATTGATGAAATTAATCCTATGTAATCAAATCAGCTTATTTCTCAAAGATATGACAAACAATTAAAAAAGTTTTAGGCGTCCATTGAGAACAGGTAAAATATAAGTATGGTAAAATATAATTACATAATACCAGGAACGTATGAGAGATGGTTCAACTTACGGAATACAAAATACTCTCTAAAGTCAATAGTATTTGTCTTCGGAATGTACTTTTCAATCATATTTAATTTCAAAATTAACCATAATTTGGATTCAATGGAGTACGGCTAGAAAACATTATGATTATGTTTTTTATTGTTTCAGCATTCACTTTGTGGTAGGACATGATTAAATTATACTTTAGTATTATATTTTAAACAACTAGTTTCGGAAGCCAAAGATGCTTCCTACACAGGTTTTAGTATAAACTTATTGTCTAAAGTTTATATTGAAACCTGTAGATGGAAGCATCTGTAGCTTCCGAAACTAGTCGTTTGAAATATAATACTCAAGTGGTAAAAAACGAGTGTTTTATTTATAATTTAACATTATGATTAATGAGGAATGCAAAATATTTAATGATATTCAGTCAAATTTTAAAGCAATTTGAAATTTTGAGTAATGGGTATAGTTAATACTGCTTTATCTGCAAGCACTAACGGCCATTTGCCGACTTGCCTACGATAATATTAAGAAAAAAACTTACCAAATAATACAGCGAAGGTGACTCCATGGCTCAAGGATGCCGCCCCCATTGTTCCACTTCGGTATCAGATTAAAGAGAAAATATAATAAACTTTGAGTTTATTAGTTTCATGTTATTTTTCGCTCTCTTGTGGATCTGAAAGAAAGAGTTTTTCGAACATGTAGAGAAGACAAAAAATTAAAGATTTATGTAATTTCTTAGTAAAGCAAATAAAGTTTCTTGGAAATAAAATAGTGTTGAGTTGATCTAATTCCCAGAGAGACGCTTGCGTGAAAACGTTTCAGACTGCTTGTTTTCAATTAAAATGTAAAGAAATTATACACATTTTCAAGAAATAGTATTATATAGTATGGAATATGTTTAATTGTTAAAACATATTCACATGGGATTTTAAAACGAATAAAAACATAATTTTTCTAGAAGATTTATTAAATTTTACGTAAATGACATATTTCGCCTGTCATAAAGCTAAGCTAAGGCATGTGAAAAAGGACATTTGATCATGCCTTAGACAGGCAGAGACAAGAGACAAGAAATAATAATAGTTATAACGTAGACAAGAAATAATAATAGTAATACAAATAATAATATAACTATTACGAATGAAAATGTCGGTTTTCAAGAAGTTTTATTAGAAGTTTTATCATATTATGTGAATGGCAATTTTTGCCTGTCTAAGGCAAATGCATAAAATATAATAAAGCTTCTATAAAACAGACGTTTTCATTCGTATTAATTAATGATTATGGAGTTTTTCAACATTGTTCAAGAACCAATAAACACGTAAAATATTTTTTGTTTTTTTGAATGTACGAGTATACAAATACTTTGGATTTTACCCATTACATGTACATTTTTTGGAAACAGAATATGGTAGTCGAGGCGTTAACAGGACTTATGACCTGTCATTGGTTAAATTAAGCGATCACTTTATGTTAACAACACCACCCCATTCCGCCCTTCTTACGACCACCACGTCTGACAATTTTTTGGAACTTGTATATATGTTACTATTTTTAAATAACTTCACATTTTTTAGGTCAATTTACACTAGCACCATCTATTAAGATTATTTGTTTAAGATTATTTTTTTAAAAATTTACATCTTCGTCTCTATTGAGATACAATGAATCCTTAAAAAAATGTAAAATACTGTTAGTAAAATAAGTTCATTATTTTATGTGGTTTATTTTAATAAAAATAAGATAAACAGCGCACACTTTTGAACAGAATAATATATAAAACGAATAAAAAAGCGTGTTATAAAGTTCATTCATACGTAAATTATAATACGTAAGTTAAATTATTATATTACACGCATATAGGAGAAAATTTATTATACCGATGTAAGTGAATTTATTATATTTTTCCCCGTCAGTTGGAGTGTATTCCAAAGTTTGCCGGCGATCATTCCTGCTGGGAACTTTAAATGACTTTACAATTTTCTCGAGTGCGGATAACTTGGAGTTTTAACCGGCAGCGCTTCAAGTTTTCCGGAGATTGATGGAAAAAGTAAACGCGTGTGTGTGAAATATGTACCCGGGCAATTTATTTTCGCGTTCATTATAATCACATTTCGAAATTATCGAGAGGGAGTTTATTTTAATTGATTGTTTTTCGAGTGAATGGTGCACTTAAAGTTGTCATCGCAAACAAAAACCTATCAAAAAAAGCTAGAATGAGAGTGCACAATGGTGTTCTTCTACCGACCCTTATGTATGGAAGCGAAGCATGGAACTGGCAAAAGAAGGATGAGAGTAGAATAAATGCAGTTGAAATGAGATCTCTTAGAATAATGTGTGGATACTCTGTGTATGATAGAGTGCCGAATGAAAATATAAGAAGTGAATGCGGTGCGAATGATGGTGTCATGAACAAAATAATGAAAGGATCATTAAGATGGTTTGGACATATGGAAAGAATGAATGAAGAAAGAATAAAAAAATTATATGTCAATGATGTAAATGGAACCAGAAATAGAGGAAGACCGAGGAAAACGTGGCACGATCAAATAAATCAAATATTGAATGTCGGCCATGTGAGGAGTCAGAGAAATCGACGCGCGTGCATGACACGATGTATGAATGTTGAGGAAGCGAGAGAAATATGTCAGGAAAGAAAAGTGTGGCAGTCCATTCTTTCTGCCTACCCCTTCGGGGAGACGGCGTGATGGTTAGTTAGTTAGTTAGTTAGGAATTTCATAATTATATACTTCAATTTATTCAGATATGATTGTACTATAAACGAAGTGAAAAAGTTTTTTTAAGATCTTTCATTGTAAAATACTAGATATCAATAGTTAGTTAGTTAGTTTGTTTTTTGAGGATATTTCACGCATACATTTCAATGAAATAAAACCAAAAATATTATCAATATTATCAGGAGTTAGTCGGAAGATTGGTTTTTGTTTTGTTTTTCTTTAATAACTTGAGCTTCTACCAAAAAAATACGTAAATTACATGTACCGTATTTTTCGGACCATTATACTCGTATACACATTTTACTCTGAAAATTCAATCAAATATTGGGGTGAGTCTTATCGTCCAAAACATATGTTTTTTTTTCTTCTAAAAATTGATACACTTACATGTAAGACAGATTTTTGCATTATAAGAAAAATCTGAGAAATTTTTTTTAACCCACGCTGGAGGATGGGACTTACAGAATGAAAAGAAACCTTGAACTTGAAGTACTGATTAACTAGGAAACAGTAGTGAGATTCTGTAAGTCTCAACGCCTACGGTGGGCTGGCCATGTGGAAAGAATGCCAGAGGGTAGAACACCACAAATTACATCCAGATGGGTGCCCCGCGAAAAGAGACTAAGAGGCAGACCGAGGAAAATATGGGCGGATTGCGTGGAAGAAGATTGGGAGAAAATAGAAGGAGCTGGGGAATGAAGAGAGATGGCCAGGGACAGAAGTCAGTGGAGGACCGTTGTGGAGGAGGCCAAGTCCCACACCGGTATGTAGCGCCAAGAAATGATGATGAATGAAGAAAAAATAAAAAAATATGTTGGAGATGGTTTAGACATATGGAACGAATGGATGAGGGAAGAATGGTTAAAATGTTTATGTGTGAGGTGATAGAGAATCTGTGGAAGTCCAAGCAAAGCGTGGCATGACCAATTTGGTCCAAAACCAAATACTTAAAGGCTGCCACATTCAAAGTTGAAAAAAATCGATGAACGTGCATGTTATGATGAATAAATGTAGAAGAATCTCGATAGGTATGTCAGAATAAAGCAGTATGACAGTCGATCTCCAGTGAAACGACGTGACGGTTAGTTAGTTAGTAAATTAGTTAGTTAGTTACCTTGTGTAAGTTATTTAGACCAAAACGAATGGTTTAGTATATTATATAATGAACGTGTCTCGAAGTTTCTCGCCCTTCCAAATATACATAATATTGTACATGGAAGGAATAAATGAAGAGAAACGTAACACAATATACATTGTTAATACAATCGGTAACGCAATACTTAACTTGACTGAACACCGAGCCCTTCAAGATAGACGTAGATGTAGCCGACTGGAATACAGACCGTTGCGTCCAAACTTACGCTGACGGTGAAATCTTAGAAGACAAGTCATTTGTATGGGTACTGAGTGATGTATTCAATTACAGAAGTGGTTGCTTTCCTTATAACTGTATCCTTGAGCCACAATACAGGGTGTGCAAGTGAAATATGCGATAATTTAAAACAAATATTTATTTATTATTTTGGCGTGTTTATACTCTGGTGGGATTATGAAAGTTCATCATTGGTGGGATTATGAAATCAGCAAAAAAGGGACAGGTATGGTCATGTTCAAATAATGGACACCACCAGATTTCCCTATATTGCATTGCATAATCAGCCTCATGGGACTCGTCCTCGTGGAAGAACTCCTAAAAGATTAATGAAAAGCTGAGAATCTACCTCACAGAAGGAGCAACACTCCAGACAACAGAACACATAGGTCTACAACAAGGATGAAGAATAAGATAAATTTCAAAGTACTCGTAACGTAATCAAGTCAAGGGTGCATTGTTTATTGTATAAGGGGTATTTATTTCAAATTGAACACTTTAACTAATTTATTGTTTCTTGAACTTCTTCTCTTTCCTCTTCTGTTGATTATAGATCTTGCGATCTGTTTATGTCTTCTCTCTATCTATTTGGTGGTCGTCCTGGAGGTCGACAGCCTTCTGGAGTCTCGTGCATCACGATCTTAGGAATTCTTGCTGGATTCATTTTCTCGATGTGGTCCCACCAGAATCGTCTTCTCTCCCTAATCCACCTCACTATGTCTTCAACTTTGCAGGATTTGCGAATTTCTTCATTGAGTTTCCTATCTCTAAGGGTTCTCCTCACAATAGGTCGCAATGTTCCCATTTCTGCTTCTATTAAGATATGTTTGGTTCTGACAGTGTCTACTCTTGTTTCGATTCCGTAAGTCATTATGGGCCTGATGCTTGTTTTATAAATTCTAACTTTGCTTTCCACTTGCATATGCTTATTGTCCCGGAGAGTGACCCTCAGGCAGCCGGAGATAATTGCTGCTTTATCAGTGTATTTTTTTAACTTCATTTTATAGATCGCTGCAACTACACACCACACTCAGATATCTGAACTTCGTGATCTGTTCTATGGGTTTATCTTCTACAACCAGTTTGCATCTGAGAGGCTGTCTAGATATTGTTATACATTTTGTTTTGGTGATAGATGTAAACCTCCGTAGAAAATAATTACTACGAATGAAAAATCTGTTTTCTAGAAGTTTTACTAGAATCAATGTGAATTACACGTTTCGCCTTTCTTAGGCATAATTTAATGACATTTGATAATGCCTTTGAAAGGCGAAACATGTCGTACCCATAAAATATAATGAAATTTCAAGAAAATATGGGCTTTTATTCCTAATAATTATTGTAATTCAAATATGTTCGCAAAACCAAACGACAAATACATTCAATATTAAAGTTTGCCTATATGAGCAGTCAGAGAAATCGGCGTGCTTGCATGACACGATGTACGAATTCTGAGAAAGAACAATGTGGCAGTCCATTCCTTCTGCCCATCCTTTCGGGGAGACTGCGTGAAGGTAAGCTATGAAAATATTTTTAATTGTTTAATTAGTTTTTTTTAATATTCCCAAACCGTCCTGTACTCGTATATTCAAAGCGCTTCTTACCATTGGAAATAATTTGGACTTATTTTCTTCGTATTTTTCTTAACAAGTTTTGTAACTATTAAAGTTTATTTCGATTTTAAATTAAAAATTAAAAATATTATGCTTTGCGTATTTGTCCGAAAGTGTTTATTATTGGAAATATTTCTAATATAAATTACTTTATTAAATTAAACATAAAACAATTAAACATAAAACATGTTAAATTATTAACATATTATACATGTTTTGCTATAACAGAAAAACGATTTATTGAAGTCCCCGATCGTAATTCGATCAAAACATTGTGATTTCTTTTAAATGTGATGAAATGAACATGTTAATATAAAAAAAAAGCAAAAAAATTGTATTCAGTTTTAATATTCATTTATTGAAATCACATTATTTTTTCAACCGAAAAAAAATCATTTAACGGTAGTATGCAAGGTTTCTGTGTCCCGAAATATGTTTGTGTTAATATTTAATTTCGTATTAAATAAAGTGTTGTTTACCAAAATAAAAAATAATATACAATCATTAAAAAATAGTTTTGTAATAATACTATCATTATCAATCGATTTCGATTTACGAGTCCTGAATTTTTACTTATGGGAGCGTAAACTTGCCCTTTTTTTTATTTTATCTCTGTTTATTTTATATATTTGCGTATTATAATCGATTTTTACGTGAAATAAAAAAATCAGTTACAAAATAAAAACTTTCGCTAAATTTAAATTCTATGAATATTCTCACTAAAAAAACAGTAATTTCTCTAAGTTAAAAAAGGTCAAACATATAATTTTGGGATGGGCATTTTATAGTATTATTACTATTAGTAAAACAAATTACTAATTATTATAACCAAAAATATTGTGCTGATATCCAGTTTTAGAGGTCAATAACAAAATAAATATTATTTCACACAAAAACGTGTCTTAAAATTATAAGGTTCAACCCTGAGCTTGTCATTTT
This sequence comes from Lepidostoma basale, assembly GCA_022606425.2. Lineage (NCBI taxonomy): Eukaryota > Metazoa > Arthropoda > Insecta > Trichoptera > Lepidostomatidae > Lepidostoma > Lepidostoma basale. Next base: position 966,876 of record JAHDVF020000880.1, read on the forward strand.
GATCGTAAAAAATCTAATTTTCTAAAATCCTGTCATTAGCAATTTAAAAATTCGGATGAATCTTTTTGCGATGATAGATAGCGCTTGACGTCGAATCGCTTGTATCAGAATTGATTAACTTTATGAAGCCCTTGGCACCTTGTCATTGCAGGGAAAATTTCCCCAAGAGTTTTCCAAGAAAGACATTCCTGATAAATTCGTTTAGTAATTCAATGTCACAGGTGAAATTCCAAAACTTTTGGGATTCCATAAATTTAAATTTGGGGTTGGGGGTGTATCGTTTTCAATTAAACTTTCGGAAAGCTGTTTGGAGTACTCGAAGAACTTCACGAATGCTCTATACCTATGTTATAATACAAGGGTAGTTGGATTGGGGGCTCGTACTCAATTTGTGTTCCACTTTAACCTTACATACGAGTACACGTTTGGGGGTACTCAAATTAATATTACTAATAATTTCACATTCATAAGAAAGGAAATATCTATATACGATAACAATATTAAGATTTCTGACGGATTAATATGAGTTTTTCAATTGTTTGTTAACATTTCAATGTAGATGATTAATTAATTTCTGTACAAAAAAAACATGAATATCATAATTTAAGCGTTTTTTTCTTAACCCTCCCTTCCGTATGATGGGTATCTTCTACACGTTGCTTCTAAAAACCATCAATATCTCTATAAATGTAATAAATACAAGTTTAAGATTTTAGATATTCCTCCATAATATATTAACCCATTGATTTAAAAAATAATATTAATAATAATCAGAATTTATCGGGTACATCGGAGGTATTTTGTGAAAATTGAAAACGAATTCGCGTATAAACAATATATTCGTATCTCACTCTTGCATATGTTCTAGCTCAATGTTCTCACTCTCGCCGTTCCGCCGTGCCGGCAGTCGCTTTCGGGCTTGCAACCAGAGCGGGTCTATGCCCGTTCCGTGAGCGTTGCCAGATGTTTTTTTTTAAATGTTTTTAGCAATTAAATCTCAATTTTTATAATTTTTGACTTCAATTATAATTATATTAGGGGATTAGCTATGAATGTTCCCATTTTTCCGATTTATAATCGCTAATTTTTTAACGCGTACTGACTACCCTACACCGGAACGCAAGTTTTTATTTTAGCACCGTAAGGGAAAGGTTAATTCATTAGAACCATAAAATTCATATATTAATTAATGCTAATGATAATGTTTGTAAGGTATTGCACATTTGTTAACAAGAAAATGTTTAAAAATAAGTTCTGTTTATGATGATGGTAGCAGTATAATACCTTCAAATCATGTTAAAGGATCATGATCTTTCATGCGAAACAGGTTGTTTATTTGAAGTTTTATTCAGTTTAAAATAATTCAAACTCTTTTATCCATTAAGGTACATATGAAAAATCTATTTTTAATGGAATATATCGATTGCTTCACTTTTTATATGAAAGAAGACTTTGGAACATTTAGATTTAAATTTGGCCTTTCAAATGAATTTTTAAAAGTGTATTATCACGAAGCAGAGAAGAGCGAAATCTAATATTTTTGGTTTTCAGATTTCAAACTACATTGGAAATTCAAATACATATTCATTATTGTGAACAGTGCGAATTATTATGTAAATGTGAACGAAATCTTAAGCACATTATGATATTATAATAGTATTCAGTCATAAGTTCGAACAGAACGTCGTCTAGGCCAAATTTATTTTTTCTAATATTTATTTAATAAATACGTTAAACTGAATATTTAGAATTTAATATTGTTAAAACATCTGTATTCTTAATATTTAATTATATATAATTGAAGTAATATGTATTGGCTTGCTAGAACATTATTATATACTCGTATGCGGTTTACGACCATTATCATTTTCAATCATTTCATAATTCCATATCAAAGCAAAATAGGTTGTTATAAAACAGATCGTAATTAAATAAAACAAAAGTTCTTAAAAAATACGTTTTAGAATTTATTTTTGTATTTATTGTTCCTTGAACAATGATATTAAACTTTATATATAATAATCGGGAGATGCCTATTGGTGGCGATGAGGTTCGCAACCCATCCCGCGTCTCCCGCGGGCCGAAAAAAGAAGGATGCAGTGCCGCATCAGTAAAGGTGTGACAGCCCATTCTTTCTGCCTACCCTTTCGGAGAGGCGGCGTGATGGTTGGTTAGTTAGTTAGTTATATAATAATTAATACCAACGAAAACGTCAATTTTTTTGAATTTTTATTATTTTTTATGATAATGACATGTTTCGCCTGTCTTATACATTTTAGAATGTCTAAGACAGGCAAAACATGACAATTGAAATAAATTATGATACAATAAAACTTCTAGAAAACGGACGTTTTCAGTCGTATTAATTATTTATGTTTGTCTGGTTATTGTAGACAAAACTGTGAGTAAGACTATATTTTCTATTTCCACAAAGTAATTCTAAGCCGCAGTTGACTAAGTGAAGATTGCTTGAATAGTGGCTAACCTCTATTAGGGGAGGGCTTGTTAACTTAGCAACCCTCCGACCATTTCCATAGACTGCGATGACAGACTGCCACACCTCCGTATTTTGACATATTGTGCTAGATTATTCCAAATTTAGTAAATATGCTACTGATTATAAAGTCCATTAAGAAAAAATCAAATCTTATAGTGTTTTTATTATTCGTATTCAAAATCGTCTTTATTTTAATAATACACAACTTGTATGTTAAAATGTAAATCGATAATTTCTTCAGCCACTTATATCTAAGTAACTTCATAACTTATTAATTGTTTCTTGAACACTGATGTAAAACTCCGTTTTAAATCATTTATAAGATTGAAAAACGTTTGTTATTAGAAGTATTATTATATTTTATAGGAATGGTATGTTTTGCCTTGCTAGGGTATTATATAATGGGGAGAACAGAAAAATAACCGTCGATTGGTTCAGATATAGAGGTATCATTACCTCAATGTATTATATAAAAAATATCCGAGAACACAAGACTTGTAAAATATTATAACTCTCATCATTATCATCATCACCGACTGTCTCTCGTGTCCAAGGAAGAATGTCATTCACGGTTGTGGCTCCGCTTGTGACAACATTGTATAAACCAAATTAATAATATACAAAGCTCGATCCTTGCCCATACATTTTGGGGCATCTGAAACAGGGGGAGGCGCTGGTAGTGTAGCCGTCACCGTCTCCCGATAGTCTTATTATTACATTTAATTGAGAAGTATTTTTACTATATAAAACCTATGTAGCACACGTGATAACCGCTATACTACATAATATAAGCATGTTCCAATTTGTTAAAAAATAAAAATGTTCGAAACATGCATACTGCCTATTCTGTCATATAGTCTAGAGACAACCACCCTAACAGCTAAAAGTGCCCATAAACTTAAAAGCACGAAACGATCTACGGAGAGGCAAATGCTTGGCGTGAGGCTCCAAGACAATATTAGAAATGAAGAAATGAAGGTAAATAGAAATGAAGGTATGAATAATATTTTTCATATCATTGCTTAACATCATCATTAGTTAATTTTAGTTCGTCCCGGTAACAGGCCTTTGAATTGCAAGAGTGAAAAAATATCGGATGTATGGTAGGCCTCTTAAATTAATTTTTTTTATTTATTTTATTGCGAAAAAATACTGCGTTTATATATTCGATAAGGTTCGATAACACTTTATTATATAAGTCGATAATCTATAATTTGATAATCCTTTGGTTCATAGAGAATTGGCCCACGTCGCTACAGCATACATTCATGATAGGTCGCAAATTACCATTTGAACTTATTCACCCTTTCGATGACCATGAGGAGACTCCGTATAGCATAAATGAAACACGAAAGACAGAGTCCTATACAAAGCGTTGGTTAGCAGCAGACTTGAAAGTGGTTCTGTAATATGGAGTCCTTAGGAGGCGAGATATGCCGTTATGGTGGAGAGGGTTCAGAAAAAAATTCTGAGGTATCTCTACATGAGGGAGTATGGTAGTTATTCATGGCTCTATCCCACGGCATTTCTTTTGGGAATGCTCGGAACTAATTGTTTACAGCTTCAAAGAGATGGACATCTCATTACCAATTTTTTTTTAATTAATCACGGTATATTTCGAAAACTCGGCCGTGCTAGAGGGTGTTGGTCTTTTTGTCCCTGATAGATATCTCCGACAGCGACAGCTTAAATTGCTTTACCTACCGGCCACCAGAACCAATCTACCTCTGATGACAGCGGTGGGAAGAGCAATTAGTCTGCTGAACGCGATATCCTCGGAGATCGACGTCTTTCGTATTAGTAGAAGTACGTTCAGGGGACAAATACTCTTGACTTTAGAAAGTATCTTGTCTTCCTAATGTCGAACCATCTCTAATGCGTTACTGGTATTATGTTGTATTTTTATAATATAATATTTTACCTATATTCAATAGATGCCTTAAACATTTTGCTGTTTGTAATGTCTTTGAGTTAATGAACTGATTTGATTTGATTTGAAGACTCTCAGACCGAATAAGAAAAAACTGAAATAATTGGAAGTTAACGGGTGTCGTAAAATATACGATCTCATATTATTTATGAATTTCAAAAATGATGATAATATCGTTCAGGTTTGTTTTTAATTTGTGTATTGGTGGATTGGCATTTCACGGACGAACATTATTAAAACACAATTTCCGTCAGCCCTTAAACTATTTAACTCCTAGTCGCCTTGACATTGCAAATTTACGAAGCGAGTTACGCAGTATAATTTATATATACGTAACAGTAAAACTACTGGAGGAACTACGTGCTAAATCACATATCGTTGGAACTAGTTGAGTCGAGGTTATTCCCAGCAATATTTGTGTAACACTCTGAGTTTTGAGTAATTGCCGGCAGTTAGAGGCCCCCAGTACCGTACACATTAAGAAGACTGCCAACTGTACCGAACATTGTCAAGCATAATTTCTTAGTCAAGTTACCCTATAAATCGTTTTTCATTAGCGGAACTTTTGTCATAACTTTACCTCACTAAATTGGTTTTCATAGTTTGGACGGTACTCACTTGCTTCGTATTCCGCGCAGGTTTGGGCCGAGATTTTTTTTTAGATTTAAGATCTCGAGTTTTCCTCGGGATAATGAAACGTGGTTTTAGAATATTAATCTAATTAAATTCTTGTTTGTATAAGGATATTTTAATTCCCGACTAAAAAGAGAAAAGCAATTAATTATTCATTAATAAAAATTATGGCTAGGGATTACTAAAGAAAATAATTTAAAATTAAGATACAGGTGGAAGAAGAATTAATTAAAAACATTTTGTTTATCCATAAAAAGTATACTTTATTGAATAATATATTTCGGATGATTTCTAAATATCCGTGAAATATTATAAAAAACACACCCATTTTTACTGTAATATCGTCTCACCGCAAGCCAAGTTTTTCAGCTTATCGCACTAACTACGCTTAAAGCGCGGCAATATACCGGATTTGCGATAAGTTTAATAGGTAGTATTTTGGTGACTTTACTATTTCTATGTGTTATTTTTGTAATTTTCTATATGTTTTGAAAATCGCTAATGTACTCGTATGTTAGCCTTAATTATTAAATAAGTCTTATTTGTTAATTTTCTTCCAAATTCGCCTTCCTTTGTATAGTGGATTCATATTTGAATAAATATAACTATCCTTAGAATTATATTTTTACAACACTTAATAACACTTTTCACAGACATGTTTCGGTATTGACATAACCTTTTTTAATGTACAATTTTTTATTAAAAACTGACCACATTCATGAATTTTTAAAAACTATTTATTTAGTATATAAAGTAACAACAAATACGAAGGGCTTCAGTGTCCCGAAGCATATTTGTTTTTGTTTTGAATTTCATTTTTTATAAAAGTGCTGTGTTTAAAAGTTAAAAAAATATTTGTTGATCAAGTCATTCGCCAGTTGGTACTTATGGTCTTGAAAGTGTTACATTGTCCAAAAAAGTGCCGAGAAACTACGAGTGAGCCAAAGAGCAATGGAAAGAGCCATGTTAGGAATAACCCTAAGAGACAGAGTCAGAAACGATACGGTGAGAGAAAAAACAAAGGTCACTGACATCATCCACCGGGTGGCGACTCTAAAATGGCAATGGGTGGTCACGTAACCAGAAGCTCAGATGAAAAATGGATAAGAAGACTGCTGACTTGGAGACCGTGGACGGCGAAGAGACGTGCAGGGCGACCGCAACTATAGTGGAAGGATGATCTAAACAGACACGTCGGAATAACCTGGATGCAGTCTGCACAGGACAGAATGATATGGAAGCAAATGGAGGAGGCTTTTGTCCAGGAGTGGACGGAAATAGGCTGAGGAAGAAGAATAAGTCATTTGATTTTAATAATATAAATACAAAATAGATTTTTAATGGTTACTTTTTTTGGTTACTTTAAAAAATGGGTACTTATTTTAAGTAATCTTCTCTGTATTAAAAAAATCAGACTGAAAGAAGGTTAAACCATTTACTTTTTGGTGTTTACCTTCGTGTTTATATAATTATTTGTTAACATGATACCCGCATAAAACCTTCTGAATTTTCAAAGCAAAACGCATTTATGAAAGTAAAATTCACTTTATTTGTGTTAATTTGGTGTAAGCGGGCTTTTAGTATAAAGGACTTTATTTTCACCACAAACAATTATTTAGTAAAATATATTTATAACGGTTTAAATGCGAACTTCAAGAAAATAAAACATCTGTTCATCTGCGAGATGAGAATATGTCCGGTATTGACACTAAAATTCAAAAACGTTAAGCTGGAGCGGTTTAATCGAAACAAATATCCAGACTATTGGCTGAATGTTGAATGGAACCGCAATCAGGATATAAGAACAAGAATAGAGATGCCCCGAAATAACTTCAAAATGAAACCAGTGTAAAGCAACAGAGATCTACCCATTGAATCACAAATGAGAATAATTCCATGTTACGTGCTACCAGTTTTGTTCTAGGGTATGCATACTTAGACCTTAACAAAAACTATTAACTTAAGCCGATTTTCATGTCTTTTTTGGAGGGCGTTTTTTTGTAAGAAAATAAATATGAATCGTTTTGGAAATTTAAGATAATTTTATTTACATATTAAAGATACAAAAAAAAAATTGAAAAAATGCAATAGTTTATTATTATTATTATAATCAATCGAAGTTGGCACCTCGAAAAAAAAGCGCGTGGGTGGCCCGGGTAATTTTGGCTCTTGATGTTATCAGAAAACAAAAATTCTTGAAAATTCTTAATCCAAAGACATGTCATTCTCGTCGGAACTACCGAGACATTTTTTCACCCCTAACTTTTTTTTTTACAACCCCTTCTTTGCTGACTTTTTAATCAAAGTCCGCCATTTTGTTATTTATCCATGAAATTTAACTTCTGTAGTTCCGACCAGAATGACATGTCTTTAGATTAAGGGAACCAGAGAAGTCTTTGTATACCCCTTCGAAGGCATAGCGGAATAGTGAGTGTTAAAAATCGCCGTTGAACTTCGAATCTTTTTTCAAATCTTAAACAGCAGAATTAAAACACAAATTTAAAATAAAATTTACGTTCCGAAACAGTTGAAACAAAATTACAAGTAGTAAGCATACGAAGAAACAAAATTAATTTTGAAATGCATTAGCAGTGTGTGTTCTGTAATTCGGTGCCTTTCGGGTGGCAGTAGGCTTGGAACCCAACGGTACAGACTGACGTTTGTATTACGAACTGAACTCAACTCGCTTCAAACTAGCGAATGAGCAAAAGCGTAAATAGCAAACAATTTAATATGAAGGGTTTCGTATACCCAGCATTAATCTGCCATAGAAATGTGAAGCAATTCATTGTTTGCACGCGGCAAGCATTCCGGGTACGATACAGAATGATTTTATACAGGATGGTCAGTACGTAAAGATATTATTTATTATTATCGTGAATAAAAAAACATTTTTGTGACACAGCAGAACCTGGATAATTGGAACCTGGTTAATTGTCAAAAACCTATAATTGACCGAAAAGTTTCGGAGTCACTCCCTTGGAGCACTAAAACCTCTTTAATTTGAAAAAATAAACCTGTTTAATTGAACACGTCATTCCGGCCCTAAACCTCTGTATTTGGAGAGCACTGCCTTCTCGACCTCTGTAATTGGAGAGCACTGCCTTCTCGATATTTGTAAACTGACATCTGTGTTCATCGAAGGTGATCCATGTTAGATCACAACGTTTCACAAAAGTAAATATAACGGCCTTTATTTGAGCTCGAAATTAAAACTTATCTAGGAATTTGACGGCGGTAAATCTCGCGAAGAGTTGTGCACCATTTTTATCTTTGTATATGTATGTACGTATGTACTTATTGACTAAACTTTTATTATTTTTTATTGATTGCTTTATGCATGAATTCATGAATTTTTTATTTTTGCTCTTCTGTTTTTGTGATTACAAAACCTGATTAAAAAAACAAATCATAATCTGAAAAACTGGATAATTAGAAAACCTGGTTAATTGACCATCGTATATCTGGTTCCTTGGAATGCCAATTATCCAGGTTCTACTATACTACCAAATTTTATTTATTTAAGGAGCCTACGCTTTCATGAATTTCGTCATTATAAAAATGTGTGTTTTAAATTGGCAGTAATCGAGCCATCAACCAAGTGTCAAAATAAAATACGTTTTTTTTGTAAACTAGCGCCACAATAGATAGATAATACGTATATGGGAATGTAGAATGTAGTGTAGACCAAGAATGTTTATGAAATTCAAATATTTCATACAAATATTAGCAGATTTTTAGTTTCTAGCAAACTTGTTACGTTAAAAAATGAAGGGTTAATCATATATTACGGAAAATAAAATTATATAGACTTAAAAATATTTATCTGCTGTTAAAAAAAAACTAACTAACTAACCATCAATGGATTGCAACACTTTTCTTTCCTGACATATTTCTCTTGCTTCCTCAACATTCATACATCGTGTCATGCACGCGTATCGATTTCTTTAATTCCTCACATGGCCGACATTCAATATTTGATTCAACCGACCCTTATGTATGGATGAGTGGTAAAAGCCCTGACTACCATACAGAAGGTTCCGGGTTCGATTCCGGCGATGGGAGTGTGATTGTCGCACTCTTTTGGTCTGGTGTAGAATTTTCGTGACAATAAAATGGCGATAGATTAGCTACCTATCACATGTTACGAGAATCAATATATAAGCTTAAAAAAACGAATTGTGTACAGTAATTGGGTTCAAGCGACCTGCTGTATACATAAAAAAAAAGTTTGGATCATTAAGATGCTTTGGACATATGGAAATAATTAATGAAGAAAGAATGTTAAAAAATATTTATGTGTTGGGGATCTGCTCTTAAAACCTCGCATATTTATTATAACTAACTAACTAACTAACTTATCATCACGCCGTCTCCCCGAAGGAGTAGGCAGAAAGAATGGACTGCCACACTTTTCTTTCCTGACATATTTCTATCGCTTCCTTAACATTCATACGTCGTGTCATGCACGCGCGTCGATTTCTCTGACTCCTCACAAGCTGACATTCAATATTTATATATTTATTATATGTACACATTTATAAGTAAACACTTATAAAAATGGTAAATATTGAAATCACAAACAGTATTTGTGATTAATTAATTAATTATTAATTGTTGAGGTTTTAGTTTTGTAAAACTCCATTATAATAATTATAATAATAAACGTGAATGTTTAATGGTTTTACTATGTTTTTTATTCATATAATCTCTTATACAAATATCAGTTACAAATTTGTATCGCCTTGCGAGGGCATTTTCAAACTGAAACATTTTCAAACTCAGTTTGAAAATGCCCTCGCAAGGCGATACAAATTTGTAACTGATATTTGTATAAGAGATTATATGAATAAAAAACATAGTAAAACCATTAAACATTCACGTTTATTATTATAATTATTATAATTAGTATTTGTGATATTTAGAATTGACAAAAAGTGAAGCGTTTTGTTGGCTGCCGTTATCGGACAGTTGTCATCCGTACAAATAAATTCACGTAGCATGAAATATCGACCCTTTTGTTTCTGCTACATTAAAATGAAATTATTTACACTCTGCTTACATTTCGTAGGGAGATGTTGTGATAACCGATATTGAAAATCGATACTTATTTTAACGTTGTAAAAGTGTCATTTCAGTAAAAAAATGATGACATTTTAAAATATGGAGCTTTTTTTAAAAGTTAAACCTTGATTTTGAACACTCAACGCATCTCAGAAGATAATTAAACTTCGTGGCCGAATGGTAAGTGGATTGACTGCCACCCCGAAGGTTCCGGGTTCGATTCCCGGTAAGGGCAGTGTGATTGTCACACTGTCTTTGGTCTGGTGTAGAATTCACGTGACAATAAAATGGCGATAGATTAAAACATCACATGTCACGAGAATCACTATGATACGAGTAGCTATAATAATACCCTTGACATCGATTTGGCTTACGCTGTCATTGTGTAAAGAGCGATTCAACAAAATAATAATGATAAAAATAATAATAATAATAATATCATTAAAATAAATCGTATTCTTCTTCTTTTCAGTGTAGGCCTTGTTGCCTGTTTCTCAAGAGAAATTATTGGCCTCCTACCAGGTGGACTCTCTTTGGTGGTGGAAGGCCTGGGGAAAGGCCTCAGATTTTACTGGAGAGATTATGTGGAGAGAGCCTATTCCGAAAGAGTGATAAACAAAGTGGGAAAATAGATACCAACGGGTAATCGAACTCCAAGGAGATCTTCCAAAAGGTCACCAAACATCTCAGGAACAGATACTGAGAAACAACAAGACACACTTCTAATGAAAGCAGAATAAGAAAATTGAAGAAGATATCTGACAGAGTTGCCTTTGGCACGACAAAGATGAATAATAATTTACAAAATCTTGTGTAATGTATTTCTTACTCTTATATATTAAACAATTAAAATTACGACTTTTGTGGCAGATTGGAAAGGCCCCGGGTTCAATTCCCGCCGATGGGAGTGTGATTATCACCTTGTCTTTGGTCTGGTGTAGAATTTACGTGACAATTAAATAGCGATAGATAAGCTACCTATCGCATGTCACGAGAATCAATAAAAAAAACTGTATACAGTAAGTGAACCTTAGAAGTCAACTCAATAAACAGACTGGAAGCATTTTAAATGTGGCTCTATCGCCGAATGCTCAGAATTCCCTGGACAGACATGGTTACCAATACCGAAGTCCTGAGACGAGCTAGAGTTGACAGGGAGCTGGTATCAACTATCATTATGGTTCTTATTCGGAAGATTTCACATCTGGGTCATATACTGCGTGGGGAAAAGTACCACGTTCTCCAACTGATATTGGAGGGGAAAATTGAGAGACAGATGTCCTAGCTGCGAAACATAAGGGAGTGGACCGGCATTTGAAGTGTAAGGGAGCTGTTCCGAGCGGCGCAGGACAGGGACAGATTGGCTGAGGTGATCGCCAACGTTTGGGGGACCCGACAGGACACTTGATACAGTAATTGTGTTAAAAAACGACCAATTGTATAGACAACTAAAATATAATTAACATAGTTAAAACCTATCCAAAAAAGCTAGAATGGCATGACATGGAACTGACAAAAGAAGGATGAAATTAGAATTAATACAGTAGTAATGAGATCTCTTAGACGAATGTGTGGATACTCTGTGTATGATAGAGTGTCGAATGAAAATATAAGAAGTGGATGCGGTGCGAATAATGGTGTTATGAAAAAAATAATTAAAGAATCATTAAGATGGTTTGGACATATGGAAAAAATGAATGAAGAAAGAATGGTATAAAAAATTATATTAACGATGTAATTGGAACCAGGATTAGAGGAAGACCGAGGAAAACGTGGCACGATCAAATAAATCAAATATGGAATGTCGGCCATGTGAGGAGTCAGAGAAATCGACGCGCGTGCATGACACAATGTATAAATGTTGAGGAAGCGAGAGAAATATGTCAGGCAAGAAAAGTGTGGCAGTCCATTTTTTTCTGCCTACCCCTTCGGGGAGACGGCGTGATGGTTAGTTAGTTAGTTATATCCAAACAAAAATGTTTTAAAAATAATGTTAATACATAATAGGTTCAACATATTCCAGAAAAACACAGTGGGGTAGTTTGACCATTTTTTCTTTTGCACTTCCTAGGCTATTTTCCCGGCCATGCGAGACTGACGTTAACTTATATTTATGAATGGAGCAATGCATGGGGGGCCAGATAAAAACATACATTTATTATAATAAAATATAGCAGACAAATAAATACATTTAACGGTTATTTCAGTAAAATATATTTTTTCTTTTAGTCCTTGTTAAACGATTTTTCTACAAGTGAAAGATATTTTTATGATCTAAGTTTATTATAAACGTTTCAGATTCTAGACAAAAACTTTCTTGTTAGCTTTATGAGAGATTAAATAAGTTACTTTAGAAAGTATTATTTCAAATTCTGATATAAGGAAGGAATATAGAGCGGAAGAAAGAATTATGAACAAAATTATGAAAGGATCACTTTGTTAATTAAAACATACTGGTATTTAATGCATGTATGAAGAAAAAATAGTTAAGATAGTAAACGTTAACGATGTGAATGGAGTATGGAGTCGAGGAAGACCGAGGAAAATAAAGCATAATCTGATTAATTATTGTAAATTTTTAAGGTCTGCCATGTTAGAAAAAATCAGTTGTAGTTGTTGTAGTTGTAAAAATCGACGTGCATGTATGAATCGCCGTATGAATATGGAGGAATCTAGATGGTAGTGTCTGGATAAAGTAGTGTGGCGATCCTTTATCTCTGCCTATCCTTATGATGAAACGGCGTGATGATTGTTGTTTTTTTATACTAAATATGGAATATATTTAACATATTTAGAGTGAAATCCCACTTTCTCCTACCCCTACTCTTCCTCCACTACACATTATATTTATTTCTTCATAGGTTGTTCCCTGATTTCATTTTTAGTTTATTCTCTCACACTGATAAAGCTCCGGCGGGAGCGAAACCGGTTGGTGTTACCAAATAAAGTGGTGTTAATACAAAGTACTAAAAGTGTATTATTATTTTATTTGAAATCATGTCGCTCATAAGTTATTTTATAAAGTTCATAATAAATACTCCAGTACACAGAAAATGTATATTAATGCAAATACATATTTTTTTCATTAATTTTTTGAGCTTTTTCATGTGGAATACTATTAAACGATTATGTGTCACTATCAAATCTGCATATGCAATAAATTCAAAACGAAATTTATGGCAAAATCGTTGTAACGTAAAATTAAAATGAATGGAATCGTTATTTAAATAATGATATAAAACTCTTTTCGTTATTTAAATAATGGTGTTCTTGTGCCGACCCTTATGTATGGAAGTGAAGTATGGAACTGGCAAAAAAGGATGAAAGTAAAATGAATGCAGTAGAAATGAGATCTCTAAGACGAATGTGTGGCAAATCTGTATATGATAGAGTGACAAATGCAAGTATAAGAAGTGAATGTGGTGCGAGTGAAAGTGTTATGAACAAAATAAGGAAAGGGTCATTAAGATGGTTTGGACACATGGAAAGAATGAGTGAAGACAGAATGGTAAAGAAGGTATATGTAAACGGCGTGAACGGAGCTAGAAATAGAGGAAGGCCGAGAAAAACGTGGCACGATCAAATCAATCAAATATTGAATGTTGGTCACGTGAGGAGTCGTAAAAATCGACCTGCGTGCATGACAAGATGTATAAATGTACAGAAAGCGAGAGAAGTACGTCAAAACAGAACAGTGTGGCGTTCCATTCTTTCTGCCTACCCCTCCGGGGAGACGGCGTGATTGTAAGTTAGTTAGTTAAATAATGATAAAAAGCCGAACATCCTCCGGCCGTGCTGGAGGGTTTTCGGCTTTTTTTCCCTGATAGATATCTCCGACAGCGACAGCATAGATTGTTTTACCTACCGGCCGCCAGAACCAACCTCCCTCTGGTGACACCGGTGAAAAGAGCAATTAATCTGCTGAACGCAGTCTCTTCGGAGATCGAGGTCTTTTATATTAGTAAAAGTACGTTCAGAAGTCAAATACTCAGAATTCTGGAGAGTATCCTGCCTTCCTAATGTTGAACCATCTCTCATGAGTTTCTGGTAGTAGGTATACTATACACAATATATTATTTTACCTGTTCTCCATAGATGCCTTAAAAATTTATTTTGTAATGTCTGTTGATTAAATAAACTGATTTAATTTTATTTGATTTGATTTAACAATTGAATAATATATGGTAGGCATATGTAAAATGTTTTACTTTGCATTTTTAACAAAGAGCACAACAAGATATCTTTATCACCATAAACTTCGAATTCTTAACGTATTTAGAAAATAAAGAAAATGAAAAAAAAATAAAAAATTATAAATATTTTGTAAATTCCACTTATGTTTAAGGCTTCGATCGTTTTCGGTAGCTCGCTGCCATCTTCTGGTACCTTTATTAAAGTTTGTTAGGCTTATAACTATATTCAATGTTAATGGTGGGGGTTGAAGTTAAAAGTTTCTTTATAATTCATTAATTAGGTTGTTCGTTTTTTAATGTTATTTAAGTTTAATTTTCGTAAGTTTTTTCAAATTGATTTATAATATTAGTTATAACAAAAGCCTAAAAGTTCCAGAATAATTCTTAATAACATCTGTCAAAACTGATCAAATTTGTAAATAATTTTATAATATTTAAAAAATGTATCTTTTTAATATCACTGAGGAAGGACCGGTTGTCCGAAACATGTCTGATAGGTCATTTAAATTTTTTTAAAGTTAGTGATGTATATACAAAGTAAATAAAAAAGAAAAAGACAAATAAAACATCTACAACACAAAGTATGGCGAACATAGAATAAATTATTTTTGGTTTCAATATATTAAAAAAGCGATCTATTAACGAGTGTGACTAAAATTCATATTTTTTTCTAGACTCTACTATTTACAGCCGAATATTTTAAAATATTAATTAAATAAAACGATGTTTTTTTATAACTAACGTACTTCCACATTTGTCTTTATTTCGACAGCGACCGGTTTCGCTAGGCTCGCTGCATCGACAGACTGGGAAATAAGGCAAATTATTATTTAAAATGAACTTCCTCCAAAAGATTTCAGTTAAATCCTTTGATTATCTTTAAAACGGACATATTTTATTCTATGCGTACTGTTTATTACCAGATAGTATAAATAAATATCACCACTGGACGTACCAATAGTGTATAACGTCTTAATAATAAATATATCGGTTAGTTTTGAGACGATCTTGAATTTATGATAACAACTGAATAATATATGGTATAATGATATGCTTGGGATCTTATAACGTAATACCCTATCCTTTATTTTGTGCGAGTAATTAAATACTATTTTTCTCATTATACCTCCTGTTTATACAATAGATATGCGACTATTTTTAAAATTCTTTTTGTGGTGATGTTTTGTATTTTTTAGAATCCTGTATTTACTGAAAACGTTTTTGGGGCGCAGGTGACCTAACTTGTAACGAGGGGTTGAACGACAGATAAGGGGTGATTCAATTTAGAAGATGGATATTCATCGAATTAAAAAAACATTGTATGTACTCGTGTAATTAAATCAGTCTATTTAAAACAAAATCGTTTAAAATGCTTAATTTAAAAAAAAAATTCTTGTTATGCATTGCTTATTTTGTACATAAGAAAAAAATTATTCTTACGTATTATTACATATAATTTCATAAATGTATGAGGACATGAGAGTTTTCTTAAGCCGACACCGATTAAACATATTTTAGAACAAAAACATTCACTGTAATAAAAAAATACATCAAGTTTTGAAAAAATAAAAAAATGACACGCTGTATAAATGTAGAGGAAGCTAGAGATGTGTGTCAGGATTGAGTAGTGTGGCGGTCATTTCTCTCTGCCTACTCCTTCGATGAAACGGCGTGAGGGTTTGTTTATTTGTTTTTTGATCCGTTTGAACCACTTAATATGTGGTGTGGCATTATTAAAAATATGTTTTAAACTTATATTAAAAAATAAAGTGAGTTAAAAACAAAGTACACAAGTGTTATAAATTATTTTAAAAGTTTTTTCAACTATTGCAAACAGAATCACTATTTTAGTTCTAATATTTCTTCAATTATAAAAGTAGTTATCTTGAGTGTAAAGTAATTAGATAAGTTATAATGATTTTGTAAACGAGGCCTTCACCCATGTCGGATAAGTAATAATAGTTAAGGAGTAACCATAATGAATGCAATTTCCTATACACACAGTACTAAGGCAAACAAAACTTCTCCAATCAGGGTACACCTGTTCGTAACTTACCAATGACTATATACGAGTATGTGTTCGTGTATCGGCAATTTTAAACCTAATTTGTTTAGGTCATAATACAGACTTGTTTGTTTAACATTGTATCGTTAACTTTCTAAAATTTTAACACTGCATTAAAACTGAGCTGTCATAATATTGATTCGATGTTTTATATATCACACAACATGGACATTTTTTAGGAAATCTGAGTAGATGTTCTTGATTATATGAGCCAACGCCAAAACATTTCTAGATATGTACTTGTACTTTCCGAGAGTTAAATAAAATTATGATACTCATTGATGACGATAGACAGAACGATTTGCTTTATCTTGCATATAAAGAAACATTTTAATGTCAGTAAGTCGACGTTCACGTATAATATTTTAGTGGGTGTCGTCAAGTTTGGTATACTTGCTAGATATCAATGTTTTTATTTATTTTTTATTTTATATTAAAACTAATCAGCATCATCAGTGACGCTACAGCCCACCATAGGCCCCGACCTCCTCTAGTTTGTAACACAATTGTCCTAAGGTTTTTTTATATTTATATTTTTTAAAGAATATTTTAAGTGATTTTTTTGTAAATTGCATGTACGGGGGAGTAAAAGGGACCCTATTGACTCTTCGTGCAGTGCATAGCCATCACCACGGTGATGTCAATGCTACGCTGGAGGATTGATCTGATCCCAAGTACCTATCCACACCTTCTTGACTTTGGTCTTCCCTGTCGTGGAAAATGTTGATTCATAAGCCAACGTGGAAGGACACCTCGCCAACCCGTCTGGCAAGCGTGGCGTTGTAATGCCAACCACCCCCCGTAGAAATATGGGCGAGGCCTATGTCCAGCAGCGGACAATAAACAGGACTGTATAAGTGATAAGTGCATATACGGCGGGACATAGAGGAAAATAGGAGTAGATTAAATGTGGTTTGGGTCCCTCTTGATTTCTTACATATCATTTTTCTAATGCAAGTCCCATATGGACAAGGGACGGGCCTAGAGATTGAATGTGCGAAGCTGACGAAAGGCGCCGTTCGCCTATTAACAGCTTCGTGTAAGCGGTGAGAATCCTATATGTCCTGATGTCCTCCTCTACATCATCCATTCACCTCAGTTTTGGTCTACCCACACTTCACTTTCCATCTGGACGTGTATTAAGAAACGTCTTTGGAATTTGGGTTTCTTCCATTCGCTAAAGGTGTCCCAACTATCTAAGACGATGTATTTTTATAAACTTTACTATGTTGGGCTCGTTGTAAAGACCTTCTAGCTCTATGAAAACGGAAAATTTTGCATAAATTATATTTTTGTATATAACTCTTCCAACCATGTCTGTGCCCAGATATTTGAAAGTTCTGACCTGTTTTATGGGTTGATTTTCTACCACCAGGTTACATGTTTTTGGTGTTTTAGAATGTCCTACAATTCCACTTCCGAAAAAATCATGGTATGCGTTTTACTTTTAAAATAAATGAAATTAATGAATCCCACGGTCTTCAAATTCTTACTCGACAATTACAACTTCAAACGTATAATTTATAATGAGGAAAGCTAAAAGAAAAGCCATTTAGAGGAAATGAAATAGATATTGTTTCTCTTTGATCCAATTTAGATCGAGCTGTCGTTAAAGGCATCCTTATCGAGCATTTAAAATCTATTTGTTTCCTCTGCAAAGGTTCCACATTCCTATTAATCTTTTTTTCTCCCCTGTTTATCTCATAGCATTGTATTTGTTTCGTTTTCAGTGAGAAAAAAGGCATGTTAATGATCGCTCAGCAGTGGATGGAGGACGAAAAAACAAAAGAATTTCCTTGGGCGAGGCTTTCTTTCGGAAAACTCGCTTTGAAATCTTTGTACGAATCTATCGGACGTTTTTATTCCGTCGTATTTATCTCAATGTTTCTCGTTTCGAGGAAAAACTTCGCTTTGAAAGTTTTTTATTTAAATAATTAGAATAAATTGAATCTGGAACTTGAAAGCGAACAAAGCATTTCTACAAAACCTATGACAATAAAATTGTCAAAGTTTTACTTCAAAATAAATTATTCTCTTTTCTACAGGATTTCGGGAAGAGTACAAAATATCAAACGTTTAATTTATTCCTGTCATTCTGTTATTTTTTTTTTAATTTCTTCGCCACGCATTATTGAATTTGCTGAAATGTTTTACAGCGAGTTTCATTTTGTTTTAAATAAACACATTATTTCAAGCAAGGGGCAAATTCGGAATCCGAAGTAAACACTTCGATACTACTGTAAACATTTTATACATTTACAGGCGCACCTACAAGTATTCGAGACTCGAAAAACGTTTTACATCTGTTGCTTTAAGCGGGAAGTTATTATTCCCTCAATCTTGCTCAAAAGTTTTTCATCTCAGTTTGTTTTATACAAAGAGATTTGGCAAAAGAAGCGGCCGAAGAAAGATTGTTTGGAGTTTTTCTTCAATCTTCCCGACTTCGAAAACAAATGAAGGCATACCGTTTAGGGAGTCCTGGGTAAAGAAATTCTGCCGTTGATGTAATGAAGCATTTAACGCGTGCCAGAAAGGGTGAAACTAATAAACTGGAATCTTATTTACTCCTAAAGATACAGAAACTAATAACTTCATTAGCATGGAACAAAGCTGTGGAATAATAGGTGATTCCAAGACAATATTCTTTGAAAGGTTCAATCTTTTACTACCGAAAACAGGGTTGTCCTAAAACTATACTGCTTGTGCTTCTGTTTAGTTGATATTAATTTTATGTGTTTATTCCTCTTCTCCAAGTTATCCTCCAATCGTAGGTTGGACAACATCTTCTTCATCTCCTTATTGTAGAACTTGCGATCTGATTATGTGGGATATCAAATTCTTCCCGTGACGAAAACGACCAGCTTTTGTTTCTTCTCTTTGGTGAGCGTCGTGGTAGTCGACAGCTATCTGAAGTCTCGTGCATCGTTATTTTTACGGATCCTAGCTGGATCCATCCTCACGATGTGGAATAAAATAAATAAATAAATAAAAATGTACAGTGAAAAAGGTTATGTCATAACTGAAACCTGTCTGTAAAAAGTGTAATAAGTTTTGTAAAAATACTAAGTGCGGTTATATTCCACAACACAAAGTGAAGGCGAATATAGAAAATGTTTTATTATTATGTAATATAATTTACATTTGATAATGCCTTAGAGAGGCGAAACATGTTAGTATCATAAACTATTATAAAACTTCTAGAAAATATACGTTTTCACTCGTATTATTTGTTTAATGTGGAGTTTTACATCATTGTTCAAGAAACAATTTTACTAATAAAACTAGATTCTTTCAACTGTAACTGCTATTATCGTTCCGCCTCCGATGCACTAAGAAACAATTCTTCTGCGGGTGTTGGTCCGTTACAAAGTATGATGCAGCATTACTGGAACTCCACTTTTTAAACCACCAATAGTATAAAACTTAACACAAGGTTCAATACTTCCTTATTTAGGCATATATTAACGAGGGATAGATAAAAATTAAGCTCTTGCGTGATATACAGATACTGCATCCCCTTGTTCGCCTCAAATAGGTTAACTTCATTCAGCTTTCGACGCCCCATAAATAACGCTCTTATTTCCCTAAACTGGGTTTCAAATTAAAATGTTAATGATGTAAATGGAACCAGAAATAGAGGAAGACCGAGGAAAACGTGGCACGATCAAATAAATCAAATATTGAATGTCGGCCATGTGAGGAGTCAGAGAAATCGACGCGCGTGCATGACACGATGTATGAATGTTGAGGAATCGAGAGAATATGTATAGTCAGGAAAGAAAAGTGTGGCAGTCCATTTTTTCTGCCTACCCCTTTGGGGAGACGGCGTGATGGTTTGTTAGTTAGTTAGTTAGGGTTTACTATATGCCGTCGCGCCATATTTCTTGCTGTTTTACCAGTCATTTTGTAAACATTTTTGCATGACCACACTTTAATTCCTTATTCGACACTAAATAATTTAGTTTTTTTGTCTTTTTTTAACAATTCAAGAATGTTTGTATATTAATTACAGTTATATATACAAATATACAAATATACTATTTTTCTGGTGCAATGTCAAGTCTATCAATATTGGCTATCACTGTAGTAAAAGCATCTAGTCCAGCGCCACTTGGAACAGGTTCTCAACTCATACAGCCCACCAAACATTTAAATAAAATAAAAACTTATTGTCAATATATGAAATGTGAAACATTAATTTTTCATTATAAACATATCTGTTAGAGATGAAGGTTTGAGTTCTAACGGTAGGCACTGTGTGATGGGGTATGTCTCGTTGGAAGGATATATAAACATATATTAAATATCATGAATAGTAAAGATGAGTAACATCAATAGCAATACCAACATGTCGTATTAACTAGCTTCCTGGTTTTTAAGCCCCGCGAATACCAGGAAATGTAACCACTGACATTACTATAGTGTTTGCTAAAGGAAGGCGACACCTAAAGGAAAATCCATTAGAGAAGGCAATAGGAAACCATACTGATAATACTTTTCCCGGAAATCACTATATCGAGGAACGAATGGGAATCCGTGGATTTAACTGGAATGCCACAGCTTCTAGTCATGGCATTCAATGGGTAGATGGTTCGTATAATATCCGTACTTCACGTAGTGATATTACTTCAGGGAAACCTGATATAGCACACGAAAAAAATTAAGAAGAGGCCATCATTTTTCAGTGTAAATTTTAATAATGGTAAAATATAGTTTTATGTATAAATGTAATCAGTTATAATTTAATTCCAATGTAAATTTATAATTTGTATTTTTTTATAAACTTTAATTTAAATATGCTCTAAGTTTCCCATTTATTTTTATTTTTACAAATGTGATCGCAAAGTGAGAATGCGATTAAGGAATCAATTCCGGGTACATACAAAATTCCAATAAGGATAAGGTTAAATTATACCTATTATTAACAAAATATAATGATTTTGTACTCAAGTTATCTTTTATATTATAAACATTACTTATGCTTAGGGTTTCTAATATTTAGCTTATTATTTAAAAAAAAATTTAAATCTTTATACAGCTTTAAACATCAATCTAAGTTTTGGTTGTTGTTTTGTCTTGGCATGTTCCGAAGATGATATATAATAAAATATAGTTCATAAAATAAGAAAAATATTTACAATGTTCTCTCGATAATTAAATCAAACTTGGTATGTATTTCGATAGTAATATTATATACCGAAATTAATAAACAATAAAAAAAAACAAGTACGGAATGCCCCAATGCTAATGCCTTAATATTATATACTCGTACATATATATAATATAGAGGGAAGGTTAATTTATTGAAGCTGTATAATACGTATCAAAAGAAAGTGATATGTTTTGTCATGCCAGTGAATTATCAAATGTGTTTAAATTTATTAAAAAGGAGGAAGAATAATTTATAAGTTATGTATCTAAGTTGATACTGTTAAAACTTATAACACTCTTATAAATTCATATCATATTATTTTTATTCACTGAGAATGTTGCGACAGCTGTTTCACCAACCGATGTTAATATCATCATATGTAACAATAAACTTTACTGAAATCAATTTATTGTAACACCTGATGCCAACATCGGTTGGCGAAACAGATGTCACGACATTCTCGGTGAATAAAAATATATTGTGATATCATAACAGTGTTATAAATTTTAACAGTAATAATGTTATAGTATCATAGTGTTACCAAACAATGGCCAAAACAATGGACTATTTATCCAAGTTGTAGTTTTTAAATTTATTTGTGTCAATGCACCCTAGTTTTGAAGGGATAAATCTAAAATTATGTTATCTCTCAAAATGCGGCGATGTATCAGATATATAAAGGTACAAAACATGTGTAATTGATATTTTGTAATAAACTTGGATTGATGTTTGTAAATATTGTTACTTTTGTCGTTATTATTATTATATATGAATGTGCGTGTGTATGTGTATGGATGTGTGTGTGTGTATGTGTGCGTATGTGTTTGTAAGTGATACCATGAAACATAGTTATACCATGAAACATTTAAATAAAACCTGTGTACAAAATGTTTCATGTTCTTCTTTGGTATTCTTTCTTCGTGTTTTTATTTATGAATGCAAATCGCTGTATGTTATTGTAACACCTGATGATGTCAACATGAAACAGCTGAAACAGCGAGTCCCATAAGGTTGATTATGCAATGCAATATAGGGGAGTCTGGTGGTGTCCATTTATTGGACATGACCGTATCAGTCCCTTTTTCGCTGTCTGCTCCATCTTATAATATCCTCAACCTCACATATCTCTCTCTAAGTTGTTGTTGATTATTTTTACCTCTTACTTTCCTTTCCTTAAAGTTGTAGTTTGTATTTAATTTGATTCCAAAATTTCATTTAAGTGGGTAAATATGATAATACACAGTGAGTTGGACAATTTCTCGGGCGAGTACCTAAGTACCTGAGTATTATTGTATATTCCATGGAAATATTATCCCAGGCCTCGATCCAGCCAGTGCATCCCTGTGATGGCCGCTGACGGTTCTGGAGCGACAACTGATCCCGGGGGGACAGCACTTTCCATTTAGCGCTATACTTGTAGTACAGTAATCAGCTTAGCTGCTGCGAATGCTCCTATCCTTTTGAGAATACCCGGGAAATTTCGTTAAGTGGATTTATAACAGAAAATGCTTCTTTTTATGGACGTTAATCTTAATCCCTTAGGATGTTATCTACGTACTCGAGACAAAATGAGTTTAAAATTTATAAATAATAAGGTTTTTTATATGATCGAATAACTTTATTTTGAAACGATAATCTTAACTTGAAACTCCGACAATGAATGATTAAATGTTATATATGGTCTGCTCTACTATATGGCTGGGATACCTGGACTCTGAAAGTGAATGTAATAAACATGAAAAATGTTAAAAATGAAAAGCCAAGCAGCAAGAGATTACCAGGAAGGCCGCCAAAATGATGGAGAGATGGCTCGACATCATCATCTCAGGACAGCTCACCGTCATAAACAGGTTATACGACCTAAACTAAGAGGAAGACGAGGAAGCATACAATTTTTTTATATATTTTTTTCATTCATTATTTACATGTGTCCAAACTTCGTAAATTATTTTCATTCACACTGCATTCACTCCTTATACCAGTTGGAAGCGTTCGAGATGTGGGTATACCACAGAATGCTCCGTATACCGTGGACCAATAGGGTCAGTAATGCAGAGGTACTACAGAGAGCTAGAGTCAATAGAGAGTTGTTGTCGAGTGTGAAAATTAGAAAGGTCTCATATTTGGGTCATGTGCTTAGGGAGAAAAATACCACCTCTTTCGACTGATATTAATGGGTAAATTGGAGGGACGTCAAGGTGTTGGTAGAAGGCAGCTGTCCTGGCTGCGGAACATCAAAGAGTGGACAGGAATAACAAGAGTTCAGAACCTGTTCCAAGTGGCGCAGGATAGAGATGCTTTTGCTGTAGTGATCGCCAACGTTGGGGGACCTGACACGGCACCGAAAGAAGAAGAAGATATGATCAAAAAATAAAAATATATAAATGTCCAGAAAGGATACGAAACAAGCTCTGTTGGATGGTAAGGCAATACCAAGTGTCAAAATACCTTAGCAAGACGAAATACATCATCACATAAATTATAATATAATTTCTAGAAAACAGGCGTTTTCCATTCGTATTAATAATTTAATTTGGAGTTTTGTATCATTTTTCAAGAAACAAGTGTGGTTTTTTTAAAAGCCCATTGATTATTTGAAATTATGTAATGATTTGTAAATTTAAAACTTTGTCTCCAGTATATTAATAACATATAATATTAAGGGCTTAAGATTTACATGAATAAAAAAGGATTTTTTGTTATAAATCATCTTAATGAAACTTCTAGAAAGCGGGCGTTATTATTCCTATTCATTTTTTTGTAGGGAGTTTTATATCGTTGTCTCAATTTTTGATCATTTTAAATTATGTTATTATTTATACATTTGAAAGTCTATTTGTCTCTGCTACGTTGATATGACTACCTAAGGAATTATGATTTACACCCAAAAAACATCTAGAAAACAGGCGTTTTCATTCGCATTTTTTATTAATAATTTAAATACTCGTAATAACTTTGTATTTGTTCCTGCACGGTTACCGATCATATAAGCACGCCAGATATTTCAATTTTGTCTCGGTTGTACATGTTGTAGTTTAAACAAATTGATCAATTTCATTCCATTACAGGTGCATTGTTGCCAGCGGACGTTTCCTGTCGAAGGAATTTGTTGTCGAGAAACCTTGGTCTCGGATATTGGAGTTATTTTACAAATTACCATTTGATAATTATACAGGGTGTTTTTTTAGAGGTATACAATAAATATTCAAAATGAAAAAAAAAACATTAAAATAATAATAATGCTTATGATATTGACTTTATTTAACATATAATTTTATGCTATTATTGTTTAAATATGATTTCGGGAATATGAGGCTAGCTCGAATGAAGCGCAATCGTGAAATCCAATTTTCGACAATTGTCGTCTTCGTGGATGAGTATTATCCACTAGAGTGTACGTGGTGCGAAAATAATTTATGTCGACCGTAAAATGGACGTAGTGCACGATAAGTTTGGCGAACGGAACCATGATATTAAAATTAATTTTTCACTATTTCGAACGCTGTTTTGACGTCAGTCAATTTATGATAAAATGGCAAAACGTATTAATTACAAATCAACTGTCAACTGTCAAATTGACATTCTGTAAAAACAATGTTGCCAGTTTAAAAACCAAACCTTTAAAAAAACATACTATATATTCAATACAACACAGTTTTCTCGTGTGTGTAAAATTAGATTATATTTTTTGTAATAACTAAGTTATGATAACATCAATTGTTTATACGAGTATTTAACCAACTAGATCAAGAGTCATTACT
Organism: Lepidostoma basale; assembly: GCA_022606425.2. NCBI lineage: Eukaryota > Metazoa > Arthropoda > Insecta > Trichoptera > Lepidostomatidae > Lepidostoma > Lepidostoma basale. Next base: position 992,171 of record JAHDVF020000880.1, read on the forward strand.
TCCTTTCTATGTCTTTCCACAAATCAACTGTTAACCGTCAAATTTACAGTCTGTAGAAACAATGTTGCCAGTTTAAAAACCAAACCTAAAAAAAAACACCCTACATATTCAGCTTTAGTTTTTGATAATTCAATATTCTACCTAAAATAATATTACGTATAAAATGTTTTTATGAATGTTTTATTGACTGTGCAATACTTAGCTACATAGAACATTACAGATATTTCTGTACGAATTTTAATTTATATGCGTGAGAAGAAATGATTTTAGAAATACCGCGTACTAGTGTATTTGCAGCTGAACCCGACACGAACGAAAATCAAAGTACATATCGCGCGCCTATCCGTTTCCGTTATGAAAAATAACCGTCCCATTTCGATTGACAGATTCATATTTCAAATACGACATTCGATATTCGAATCGTCGTTCAATTTCAAATGCGGACGTTGTCTCCGTTTTGCACAAAAAAACCTTTCCCGCCGTTTCTCGTTCCGTTTTTTCCGCCCGCAGCGCTGCGCTCGTTCGAAAAAGAAAAAAAAATACTCAGAATAGAAATAACACTAGATAGAAGAGATTACACAACTAGAAAGAACCTTGGTATTTAAAAGTGAAGCTAGTTAATAATACCAAAAAAAAAATCTCCTAAAAATTCAATTATTAGTATTGTATTATGCTTACATAGTTATTAATCCTTTTGAAACTCGCCCGATAAAATGTGTTATTTTAAAGGTTTCCTATTTATACCTCTTTAGATTTACCTCAATTCCTATTTATAATTTAGGGATCAGTCTACCACCAGCTCAATGTAGGCTCAGCGTCACCAATCCATAAGAATTTTCGTAAACCAATTGCTAAGGACCAAATATAAGATTTTTCTTAGTGCTTCAGACTGCAAACCCATAGAGGACTTGCTAAGACCAGACTATGCTGGACTGGACTGGATATGTGATATGCATGGGAGATTTTAGACTACCTGAACGTATGCCATATGGTGAAGCCGGCGTTGGCGGTCAAAATAAGACTTTCAAGGATTACAGGAGTCGTTGGTATTGTACAATATCTCCAGTAATCGGGAATAGCTGGTGTCTGACGGATTGAATAGCAAGGTATCTGTTGAAATACTGTCGTACATCGTTTTACCACACAAACGTCTAAGGGATCTCATCTCTAACGCATTTTTTCTGCTATCACCCTTCTTCTGACAGTTCCATGCCTCACATCAGGGTTTGTACTAAAACTCCATTGTGAACGGTCATTTGATTCCTATACAGTTTTATTAAAACGGGTATGTAATGTCAATACATCTTTAAATTATTATGAACTTTGTAAAAGTGTAAATATAAATAAAAATATACTTGTATCGGCTTCAAACACTTCCATTAAAAAATGACTTGGGCTCATTTTGGTATAACAATTAATTAATTCTTCCGCGAACCAGACAGTTTGACTGGAATCCTACGCTACGCTATTGTAAGCCGGAAGCAATGGGTGAAACGGATTCATTTTCAAAATATTCTGAATGTTTATTCTGAAAAATGTATTTTAATGTATGCATTTTTGTAATTTATGGTGATTATTCGTGCAGTGCAGCCTTATAAAAAAACCATATGAATTCTGTTGCATTTTAAAATATTAATATCTGGATAAGTTCATTTCAAATTTTACTAACTTACATTCGATGTATTGCTAACATCAAAACTATTCGATTAACTTGAAAGCAATATCAAAACAGTATTTTCCAATCGGAAGTTTATAAAATGAAGTGTAATTGTTGCAATTATTTTTTAAATTGATAAAACAACCCGCTACTTTAAATTAAGAATAAAAAAACACTAAAGACAACAACAACAATAACAAACCATCACATCGTTTCCTAGCAGGGATAGGCAGAGAAAATGGACCGCCATACGACTCGATCCTGACACACGTCTCTAGTTCCTCCACATTCATTCAGCATACACGAATTTCAACTATTCCGGCTTCTAACGAGGCTGACCTTTAAAATTTATATAATTTGATCATGCCATGTTTTTCTCGGTCTGCCTCAATTTACATCGTTTACGTATACTTTCTTAACCATTTTTCTCTATTCATGCGCTCCAAATGTCCGACTCTACACTCCTTTCTTATATCACCATTTGAAATTCTGTCATACATCGTTTTATCACACGTCTTGGGAAGCTCATCCTCTAACGTATTTATTCTGCTCTCACCCTTCTTCTGCCAGTTCCATATTTCGCTTCAATACACTCATAATAAAGAAAAATTGAATATTAATTTTTTGATTTCATTATACTATTTTTACAGTAAATTAGAATTAAAAGAACGGCACATTAATATTTAGGACAAATTTAAACCAGAAATTATCTAAATGGATGTTTTCAGAGAAAATGCTTTTTTTTAAATCATCTATTGTAATTTACGTGTTATTTAAACTTGTTATTATTATAAAACATATCATTCTTCCTGTCAAATTTGATGAGTCCATGAATTACTATAGTCACGAAAAGACTTTTTTATAAATAGCTGTAAAGGCGAGGCAATCAGCAAAAGGGTAAAAGGCACTCTCTTCTAATTGATACCCCGGGAAGCTCAAAAATTATTCCATTAGGTACCGATACAAAGTCCACTTTAAATTAATGCAAAATAATTGTATTACTGTCATTTAACGTTCAGTAGAAAAGTAACATTTGCTTTAAGTTCCGCTATTCAGTATTTACCTATCCAAAGACTAGGGTATGACTGAGCAGAGAACATTGAAGGACGATGAAAAGTTACGTCAATTGCTTGATAAACTGCTAACTTACTACTTTCTCCAAGTACTACTTGATATTCCTAACTTCTCGATCCTGCAACCTTTTTTTCCCCAGTATTCACTTTCGCCTAGCTAAGTGATATCAGCCAGAGTATTGTACCAGACGCTGTATTATTCTATATAGAGTTCTATCTCCGATTAGTCTGAACGCATCGTCTTGATGGTTTTGATAGTGTAGAATTAATTTTTTGTGTATAAGTTGGGTTGCCTTTGGGAAACTGGGATACATACACGTATTAAAAAATAAAAAAAAACACCCATCAACTTGAAGAGGAAAGTATTGTATATGAAGCTTGTGTTCTGCCAGTAAGTACATATGGTCTTGAAACTGTCACTCTGATAAAGCACAGGGCAGAGAGACTAAGAATCATGCAGCGAGCGATGGAGAGAGCCATGCTAGGCCTGTCTCTTAGAGATAGAGCTAGGAATGAAACGGTGAGGGATAAAACAAGAGTCACAGACGTGATCCACCGGGTGACGACTTTAAAATGGAAATGGGCAGGGCATGTCGCTAGAGCTGCAGACGAAAGATGGACAAAAATGCTGTTGAATTGGAGACTGAGAGACACGAGAAGAAGAGTAGGAAGACCAAAAATGAAGTGGAGGGATGACCTGGAACGATACGCTGGGATGCTATGGATGCAGACTGCGCAGGGGAGATCAACATGGAGGGACATGGAGGAGGCTTTCGTCCAAGAGTGGACGGCAATAAGCTGATGAAGAAGAAAATATTTATTATTTTTTTGAAAACATTATAATCCATATTTATTGATTAATACGAATGAAAACGACTGTTTTCTAGAAGTTTTATTATATTTTATGTGAATGACATGTTTTGCATGTTTAAGGCATTGAACAATGCATGGAAAAAATCGATGTTAGTAATAATTCAAATGTAAATAATCCAATATAAATAATGAGAAACAATATATTTCAGAATCCTGTACACGTTAAGATCAGCGGATAATGACATCTTGGGGGACCTAGAAAGCGCTTGATGGAAGATGTTGCTGATGTATCTAATTCGAATATGACTACTCGTAGCAAAAGGCGCAAGATCGAGGAGCTTGGAATAACATCACAAATGAGGCTAAAATTCTTCAAGGGTTGTACGATGATCCATGTAAAGTAAAAAAAAAATTTCTCAAGGTTTTAAAACAGTATGCAGAATGGCATCAGCTCATATTATTTTATTATTATTTGTATCGAAAATAAACATAACCAATATGAAATCACACAGAATTTCATATTACGAAAGGAAAAATCTTTTGCGATTGGCAGATAGTCTGAACTGAAAAACTGTCCTTACACAAACATAAGCGACCGTACCTTTTTTGACCCATCCACCCAATACGATCATCCAACTGATCTCAGGTGCATTGAGAGCCCGTCAGAGTTTAGATTTTGATTGAAAACGTATTTTTTTAATTATCCTAAAAAAACTAACTAAATAACAATCACGCCGAATGGGGTAGGCAGAAATAATGGATTGCCACATTAATTTTCTTTTGACTTATTCGTACTATTCTCGATTCCTCAACATTCATAAATCAAGTCGATTTCTCTGACTCCTCACGTGGCCGACATTTAATATTTAAATGATTGATTTCATGCCGCGCTTTCCTTGGCCTTCCTCTATATCTTGTTCCGTTTACTTCGTTAGCATATATTTTCTTCTTCATTCATTCTTTCCACGTATCCAACCCATCTTAATAACTCTTTCATTAATTTATTCATAGCACTTTAATTCGCACTGCGTTTGCTTATGATATATGCATTTGACAGTATATTATATACAGAATTTTCTACATATCCACATTAGAGATCTCATTTTAAATGCATTTATTCTACTTTCATCCTTTTTTTGTTTTTCCATATATAATTTTCTTACTATATTGCACATTTTTATTGTAGGCATCAGATAAGTCGTCTTACCCTATTAAAAAAATCTTAGATGGAGCACATTGCTTTAGTAACCTAGATAAAATAACTACTTACCTTACGCACTAAGAATTTGATTATATCCATATTAAAAGTGAATTATAACTCGGTTCGAAAACACTTCTTTTTTTAAATCTTCGCCTTAGTAATAATAACAAAAGGTGAACATTTTATCGCAATCGGTTCAGTATTTACCGAGTCGAGTTCGAGTATACACGAACATTACCTTTCATTTATATGTTTAAAAGAGAACGTAAAATATAATATTTTGACCTCTCAAAAGCAAGCGAACATTAAAACCGAATTCTTCATATCTCATTAAAATAATTTGAAACATTAGTGTAACATTGTACGAAATATAGCATTGTTACAGCATCGCGTACCAAATCCTCAGAGTAATATTATCTGCACAATGAAATAAAAACCTCCGTACTAACGTTTCCAAATTCTTGACTGCGGTTCAATGATAACCTATTATTACATTGTTCAATCCGAATATGGCTGTCGTAATAAATTACCAAAATTACGTTATTAAACGAATTTTATTATTCTCCGGGCTTTCGGGCGAAGGGATTACTGCGTTGTAAAAAACAGAGTAATTTCTATTTCACGTAGTCGTTCGCACCTCGGGGTGGGTCCGGACTGGCGGGCCATACGTTTACGAAGGGCGGGCGCTCAATCCAGAGTTATTGTTATACGGAAAACGAGTCCCAATGCGAATCAAAAGTTATTCGAAAAAAATAACAATTATTTGCATGTTTCAATTCAAAACATCGTTGTGTAACAAATAGCTTAAACGTGTTTTGGAGAGAAACTTATTATTATAATTTATTATTATTATTATTATTATCATATTTAGTAGTAGTAGTAGTATGTAGTATTAGTATAATAATAATAATTATATTCACTGTTAAATTATAAAACAAATGTTTCGTTAATCTATGTTGACATCATCAGGTATTAAATGTTTTGTTACACCTGGTGATGTCAACCTAGGTTGACGAAACAGCTGTCCCGAAAAATAACAAAAAATATAAACTGTGCTACCAGAAACAGTGTTTTATAATTTAATAGTTAATAATGTGAAATATTATAGTTTTGGCCAAAACAATGGACTTTATAATACTCGTAATAATTATAAATACATATGGTTTTAATCGAAATATTATATAAAACACAACGAATATTGTTTTTTTTTTTTAAATTGAGATTTATAAGATAACTCTCTCTAAGTAATGTATAGTTTATTGTATTAACGTTATTAAAATTAATAAAAAAATATTCATTTTTAAAAGCATGTTAAGTATGAAACCAAATTGTTCATTATCATTATAAGTCTGTATCTATTCACTTCTGGCCAAAGGCCTCCTACATCTACTACCGTGCCTGTCGATCCTGGGCAACATTCATCCATGTCGTACCGGCAGCCTCTTTAATATCATCCCTCCATCTAAGTCGAGGTCTCCAATATCATCCTGGGTTTCGGGTCGCACACCTAGGACGCCAGCAAATGAGGTGTTTTGTCAATCTATCGTCATAACTGCGAGCGACATGGCCCGCCCAGCGCGATTTTAGCATTGCACTATTCCGATGATGTTCAAATTGTTCATTTGGTTAAAAATATTAGTAAAAATTTCATGTTTCTAGTTTCTTACTTATTCAATTAATATTTATACGTACACATAATAAAACACAATAATGGAATAACAATGGAAGACCAAGGAAAACGTGGCACGATCAAATAAATCAAATATTGAATGTCGGCTATGTGAGGAGTCAGAGAAATCGACGCGCGTGCATGACACGATGTATGAATGTTGAGGAAGCGAGAGAAATATGTCAGGAAAGAAAGGTGTGGCAGTCCATTCTTTCTGCCTACCCCTTCGGGGAGACGGCGTGACGGTTAGTTAGTTAGTTAGTTAATAAAACACATTGTTTTCAAAATTGGAATTAATTATTAATAAAGATTTTCTTCTTAATGCATCCCAATCTTAATGGATGGCGCTAGTGTAGATTGAACTAAAAAATGTAAAGTGCTGCGCAGCATTCTAGCATATATACATCTTCCAAAAAATTGACAGACGTGGTGTTCGTAAGAAGGGCTGAATGGGAAATCGCTTAACCCAACCAATGACAGGTCATAAGTCCTGTAAGCGCCTCGACCACCATATTCTGTTCACAGAAAAATACTTTACATATTTTTCTCTATTCAATACAATTTATCCTTATAATTATTAACTGTTAAAATTTATAACACTGTTATGATATAACAATTTTTTTATTCTTTTGTGAGTTGTGACAGCGTTGTTTGTAACACCTGATAGTGCCAATATCGGTTGGCGAAACAGCTGTCTCGACATTCAAGTGAATGATATAAATTGTGATATCATAACATCATAATTTTAACAATTATTAATTTTGAATTATCATAGTGTTTCCGCCGAAACAATGGAGTAAAGAATTAATTACACAAAAATGATTATATGAAAAATAAATTCGTTTTAAAGAAAGGAAATGAAACAGTATCCCAAAGTAATTATTTTTGTCACTGTTATTCACATAATTTGCTGAGCCTTTGTGTGCCGAGTACTCATTTTCTACAGTACCTATATTAATTTAATTTTGATCATAGGTTCGTTTGTTATTCTGTTGCTTACATTACATTTTGATTGATTTGTTTTGAGTTTAATATTTTACTATAAATTAATTTAGTAAAAAAATACGAGATCTCAAATTTTTATTTTTCTCAAAAAATCTCAAAGTTGTCGCAACTGCAGTGGTATGTAGTATTGTTCTAAAAGTCAGTTTTCTTAATAGTAGAGGCTTTGTTTAAGAAGTTAAATTTATTAAGAAACTGGTTTAAAGGGTGAAGCAATCACATATCTGTAAAAATAATGCTAATTTAGATCCTGATCAATGAAAACTTTTCTAAAAAATAGATTATTCTGCCTTCGATTTATACATGAAATAAAAATGCATTGTTTATTTAGTATAAAGGTTCAATGGTCTAAAAAGGTTGGGCACCTATGAGATGAACAAACGTAAGATTTTTGCTACAAATTAAATTGTATTTAACAAACATGTGTAACAAAATATATAGTAAATAATGGATATTTACAATTGAATTAAATATTCCTTTATGATAATCCGAAACCAATCGAAGCCATAAATCTAAGTTTAATTAATCTAAATATATTATTATAAACATTTTTTTAAACTTATTTTCATTATTTTAATAACATAGAATTAATGAAAAAATACTTTTTATTCTTATATGTAATCATATAAGAATAAAATACGTGCGACATGTACAATAAGTGCTTTAATAACATCGTTGTGTTCCATCTTAATGAAAGTGATTTTTAAAAAATGGTTGGAGCAACCCTTCGGGGCGAATGAAACTAGTTACTCTACATTTTCTATTCTTGTCTTTTCCTTTTTTTTACATTTTAAAATTATATTTCATCTTTAATTATTCATTATTACTAATACTACTAGTTTCTTCTTTAACTTATCAAAGTGTTACTTTATTTTTCTTATATATTTAACCTTATGTCAGTTGTTACATAATATTTGTGGTAGCATGTAATTGGCCTTGTTTTGTTGTCTCTGTGTGTTTATATTCATATACTGTAATTGCTGTCTGTAAAAAAAAAAATATATATTGTGCATAAATATAAAAAAAATCTCCACTAGAAATATAAATACAGAAATTATTATATTACCATCAATTCGCAACCCATGGTCATGTGATTCTTTTACTAATACCATTCCTGATAACTTTCTTTACGCGTACGGGCTGTTATTTGCAACCACATCGTTTCCCTTAGATTTCACGACCCTCTTTTATTGTTCGGAACTTTTTACTCTCCAGGCCGAATAGATTACTACGGAGGGCATCAGGAAACCAATAACCGAACAGGGAACAAAGAAACGGAAAAATATAGAGCAAACTAATGAAACCGGGAGAGGCGACTCGTTATTGCATATTCGTGAAAACGGATGGGAAACAATAGAGTCGACAATTTAATTACTTTCACGCAGAAAAACCGCCCCGCAACGGGTAAGTGACGAGCTAGCCAAGCCCGATATGAGAATACTCGCAAACGAAGTAAAGCCTCGTGTTGTCCGCTTTTTAAATGCTTTGTAATGTTTAATGGGAGAGTTAAAAAGAAAATTTAAATGGAATCGTTATTTTTAAACACTTTCGTGCAAAGCAAAATTTTTTTAATTACACAGTTCTTTGAAAATTTTAGAAGGTTTGATTGTTCTAGCTTTATGCTAATATGATGTTTGCTTAAGTATACAGATAAATGCAAATGTTATGTACAAAGTAGAACTAGCGAAAGCATCATGAATAAGAGTATAAAAATGTTAAAAACTATATATAAAACTAACATAGTTATATCACATGGAAATAATGAATAAATTATTAACTATATAATCCATTGTTTTGGCGGAAACATATTATTAAATATGTGTTAATGTATTTCAACATTATTAACTGTTTAAATAATGAACTTTATTAGAAATATCACAATTGATTATATTCAGGTCTTACAATCAAAATTGTACGTTGTTGATTTTAAGACCTGACGATGCTAACATCGGTAAGCGAAACAACTGTCGCGGCAAAATATAATTAATTGTGATATTCATAACAAAGTTTTATAAAGAAATTAAATATGTAGGAATATTCAAACTTTTGAGTTTATTAGACATCGTAAACGGGAAACCGATTATAATTATTATTATTTTGTTGAATCGCTCGTTACATCGATGTAAAGGGTATAGATAATATATTGCTTCTCGTGATATGGGTAGCTAATCTATCGCCATTAATTGTCATATAGATTCTACACCAAACCAAAGATAGGATGATAATCACACTTCCATCGCTGGGAATCGAACCCGGGACCTTTGGTGTGGCAGTAAAAGTACTAACCACTCGACCACAAAGGTATTCACTATACGTTAAGATATATACACTTAAAATATTTCAATGAAATGCACGAATCTAACCATATAACATGAAATTGAAATAATAAAGTACCAGAGACAGTATATTTACAAGAGTTTAACAGGTTATTATTATTTTACGCAATTAAAAACATTTTTAAAACAGATGTTTGAGTAATTTATTATACCTAGCATATTGATTTAGTAAAGGAACAGTTAACATATTTAGAAATGAACCAAATGGCCTTTGCATATTTGAAAACATCACATAAATATTGAGATAAAAAAACGTTACATGGAATTTTAAAGTATTAAAACCTTCAGTTTATCAATAATTATTAATATTTTATTTCTATTAAAATAAATCTTGGTATAAAAATATAATATAATTTTAATAAATGTGAAAACAAGAATTTGAAAATAATGTCAAAAAAACGACACTCATAGTTATTACAAGTAAAATAGAAAGTAGTTTATTGAATGTAAAATTTATAAAGTTATATTTGTTAAACATATTTTGTTGAGGATTTTTTGACACCATAACAAAGCAAGCCCGATCATCATCATCATCTGTCATCCACTGGTGAATGTAGGCCTCTCCCAAAGCACGCAACCACCCCCTATCCTTTGCAGCTTCCATCCATCCAGGTCCAGCAATCCTCTTCAGATCGTCGGTCCAGCGGGCAGGGAGTCGTCCAACTTTGCGGAATCCTGTACGCGGTCTCCACTCCAGAACCCGTCTCCCCCATTGACCGTTGGTTCTCCGACAGATATGGCCAGCCCATCGCCACTTTAGCCCGCCCATCCTCAGAGCCACCTCAGTCACTTTGGTTTGTTGACGAATAAGTTCGTTTCTCAAACTGTCCCTCAAGGTTATTCCAAGCATAGCTCTTTCCATGGCGCTTTGGGCGACCTGGAATCTGTAGACTAGACCTTTCGTCAGTGATACGTCATGACTGCAAGACGCACTGGTTGAAGACTTTAGTCTTGAGGCACTATCGATGTAAACAATATATAAATTCTCCTATTAGAAATAAGTATATATCTACGAGACTGAACATTAAGTGTTTTAGTTTAAGCATTCTGTAATTCTATACTAATTCTGTATGTATGCAGGATGCTCTCATTACTCACAGAGCACGTAATCTTATTCGTTTTAAACACAATTAAATAGGGCTGAATAATATGTTTATTTACTTCTGTAAACCCGCGTCAGGGCTGTAATGAATTCGGTTTTAATTTATTTAATACACTCCGACTGAGTCCCCAGGGATACAATTAAATTAACTTAAAAAGGTTATTATTTCTGGGGAGGGATATTATAAACGTGTTCGCGGAAATACGCTCCTAATGAAATACAAAATGTTTCGGGCCTTAACCAGCCCACTGCGCTGTGGCGTAATGCAGGATATACTGCCCCCTTTCTCGTAACTTCTTCTTGCGGTGTCTACTCCTAATGGAGATACGTTACTGTAATGGCAATCTTTACTTTGGTGACTGCGACTCCGTATAGAACGCGCAAATTTTATACCATCCGAGCCATGCTCTTATGTTATCCAATTTTTCATATCATTTAAGCGAATTTAGAATATTATACTAGAAGGATTGAATAAATAATTTGATAAAAAGTGAAATAGAGTTGATATTCACTCATTTTATTTGGTATTTTCATTAAAAACAAGTGAGATGTTTTTGAAGGCAGTATCATTTTTTTTCTTGTGTACCACAGTTAGTTTAAACCCAATTTTTCTTCTTCTTCTTCTTCACTTTTGATAGACTCAGGAGTTATTTCATGCGGGTCCTCTTGAGACGCTAAACTCCAGCTTTCATTCCAGCGTTTCGGGGGTCTTCCTGGTCGGCGTTGTCCGTTTGGCGTTCCATGGAGAGCTATGTATGGTATCCTATTTGAGCTTATTCTTTTTGGACGTCAAAGACGGCGATACTGGCATCAACATGTAGAAAGAAAGAACAAACCCAATTACTGTATACAATGTATTTTAGCTATTATATATTATATTGATTTCATGACATGTGATAGGTAGCCAATATCTCGCAATTTTATTGTCACGTGAATTCTACACCAGACCAAATACAGTGTGACAATCACACTGCCGTCGCCGGGAATCGAACCCGGGACCCTCTGTATGAAAGTCAGAGCTCTTACCACTCTACCTCGAAAGTTGACTTGTCAAGGTGTGATAAAACTTCTTGAAGATATAAGATCTAATCTATTAGCTGTTTAAATGATTATTTATTACTTAACATGGAGTTTAAAGAGGATGAATACATTTTTTTTCCTCTTGATCTATGTCGTATGACCTATTTGTGATGTTTAGCTCTCCTGGGGCGATGACGTCTAGCCTTCTCTCCATCTCTTAGGTGGGTTTCCTAATAATCTCTTGCTGTTGAGGTTTTCATTTTTAGCTATTTTGCTCGTGTATTCCACGAGGTCCCAATGATTCCTCCAAAAGATTTCTGAATCTTCCTTACCTCAATATGTCTTCAACACCACAGACAAACTTTATCGTCTCATTTCTGATCTGATCTCCGACAGTTCTGCCTGTGATGGAGGGTAAGGTTTTCATTACTTCCATTTCGAGAAGGTTTTTGAACCTATAGGTATCGGCTCTCATTTCTAATCTTAATGTCATGATGTGGCGGACGCATGCCTTGTATACCCTGACCTTACTTTCAGTTAGCATATATTTGTTTCTCCCTAAGCAGCAAGCAGCTGTCGCTTTAATGGCTTGTGTAAGCATTTCACTATTACAGCCACTGTTGCTACAGATCTCTACACCTAGGTAAATGAAATGGCTTTTGAATATGTTTAAAACACATAGGTATATTCAGGAAAAAAAATTATTTATGAATTTTGAGTGTCATTTGGCCACGCCACTCATTGGCAAAATATTGTACTAAATATGTCTTGTACCGATTTGAAATTATCTGGTTATCACGATTCTGGGATACCACAAAACATTATTATTATAAGTCAAATTTGGGTTCCTGGGATACCATTGGGTAAAATACTAAATAAATATCAAATAACTTTTAGAAATATTTTATTGTGATTATATTTGGAAAACATCCGTTCTTTTTAGATTTAATGTATAAATTCGTGTTTTATTTTTCTTTATAACCCAAACATATCATGAATACGTTTTTAGTTAACATCAAACATATCAAATGTTGTTATAAGTCGCCTTTTGATTTTGAAAAATGTTTTTGTTTATTTAAATAAAATATAGTGGGTTATTTAGATCATCAGTAACGGAATAAACAGAATTCATTATTTCATAAAAAATATATTGGGTTATATTTTGTTTCTTGAACTGACTAAATTCATGATTTTTCTAAATATTTATTTTCTACATACAATAATTAATTTCACTGAAGAAGGGTTTCTGTATTCGAAACATGTTTGTGTTAATTTAATGTTTTAATAAGGTTTTGTAAACAAAAAAACAAACGCTGTTCAATGAATCCGCAGCACAAAGTTATAATGAATAAAATGAAGACTTGATATAAAAATCTTAATTAAATAATTAATATGAATTGTAACGTCAGTTTTCTAAAAGTTTTATTATATTTTATGTGAGTGGCATGTTTTTCCTGTAAAAGGCGTTATCAAATGACATTTTAGTATGATTTGTAATCATTCCCATAAATTAACATAAAACTTCTAGAAAAAAGGCCTCATCATTCGTATTATTTTTTTACAAAATAAAACAAAGTGAATTTTCAAAGTTTATCTATCTAGAGATAATAATTTTATAAAACGATGTTTTTTTAACTACTTCCACTTTTGTCTGTCAATGTCAGCGAGTCTGGCGAAACCGGTCGCTGTCGAAATAAAGACAAAAGTGGAAGTAGTTAAAAAACATCGTTTTATTTAATTACAATTTAAAATGAACTTCTATCAAGAGGATTTCATTCAAATCATTTGATTAACTAGAGATGTTTCGAATGTTTAATTTGTTCGTAATAGAAAGAAAAATGTCAACATTGTGAAGTATTAATGAGTTTTTACCCTTCTTCCGATGTATTTCTCCTTACAAAATTAACTTTAAAGTTGAAATAAAGTTTCATTTGCTTCAAAAGTGTATTACCTCAAAAAAGAAATGTATAATAAATTATACTTAAATTATCTTTATATGCTAGCAATTCGTTAGGAATAAATATCAAAAGTTCGCCCTACATTACGTTGGTGGGTAATATATAAAACACTGTTCAGATATCAATATTCCTCGAAGCCCTTTGAGTTTCTCAGTTCATATTTCCCGTCAGAGGCAATATAAATACATACATTAGCAGATGAAATCGAACAGATGTGTTTACGAACCAATTTTCTTTGAGAAAAAAGAATGCGATTGGCAGGAACTCCCCGAAGGAGGGTTCGTGCGGAGCAGTGGCGGCCGTGAACGTTTTGAAGGATTCCACGTGATTTATTAATTTTGCTAAATGAAAAATAAAATAGGAATCATCTATGATACCATTAAATGTATGGTATTTTATGCGAAAATGTTATTTTTTCTTCTATATTTGCCGTAACTTCGTGTTGTGAATTAACATATTAATATTTTTTAGCATTAATTTTTTAAGATGTGAAAATAGCCCAGCCACATAGATACTGTTACTGGAGTCCACATTTCTAATATATAAGCAACGGTAGGATTTTTTATTTCGAAATTGGATAGCTATTGCGCTTTTTTATATTCAATCAATTAATCAATCAATCAAATCAGTTTTTTTTTCTCTAAGGATATTACAAACGACAATAATAGGTAAGGACAGATAAAACATAAAAAGTATATAATACCAGGAACGCATGAGAGACGGTTCGACATTACGAATACATAATACTCTCCAAAGTTGAGTATTTGTCTTCTGAGCGTACTTTCACGAATATGAAAGACGTCGATCTCCGAAGCGATTATTTTATTTATTTATTTATTTTATTTATTGATCATTTACCAAGTACATGGTTTTAATACCTCCCAACTGGGTTAACCCTTCTAGGGAGGCATTATGTTCAGCAGATTATGTTCAGCAGTTTGATTGCTCTTCCCACTGGCATCACCAGAGGAAGGTTGGTTCTGCATGCTGGGAGATAAAACAGTCTGTGCTGACGCTGTCAAAGATAACATGGATAAAAATAATCTGGAACATAAAGATGGATAGCCTCCAAAATAACGGAGTTCTTAAAGAATCCCCTGATGAGTCTGAAGAAATGGGTAAGTGTGCATCCGTCTCTTCTTATCTGCAAACGATTGGTCGCCAGCATGCCCAAGAGGACCACGGTGGGATAAAGCCACGGATACCTACCAAACTCCCTCATGTAGAGATATTTCAGAAATCTTTTCTGAACCCTCTCTAACATGAGCAAGTATCTATCTTCGTGGGGTATATTGACTATGGACGACACTTAAAGGGTACTACAATTCTGCAAAACCCCGTTTCGAAGTTAATTTCATATGTTGTGCCCTCCCCTGTGATTATATTATATAAGTAATAATTTGTCTTATTTCATTGTTGAAATTTATATACTGATGAAGGGCGTCTGTAGTCCTAAACACGTTTGTGAAAAGTGTAAAAAAGTATTGTGAAAACATAATTTATATTTTACTTTGCTAGGGATGTATCAAATTATAATATATAATAAAATATAATTTGAAAAAAAGCATATTTTTAAAGATTCTAAATTAAAATATATCCATATCTACATATAATTTTATTTAAAACTAAGTATCGAAAATAACATTTATCTTAGACACCTTTCAAAATGTAGTACAAATAGTTCAGAATGATCAAACGTCAACTTATAGCATTTAAATCTCGCACTGCCCTGATGCAAACTTTCGTTTTCAACCCCTGAATTGGTAAATTTTCCCGCGGGCCTTCAGAATATGAACCTTATATTTTCCTACCATTTACTGCCGATCTTCAAAGCATATTTGCTTTTTATTGTTCCTATTAGCTGCGGTACGAACATTTAATGGATTGTAAATTGAATTTGTAATAATTCGTATGAATAATACAACATGTACGTAATAATGAGCTATTTTCAGAGAGTACTTTATTGAAACAATATATTTCTATTTAAACTAGAAGGCAGAAAAGCATTAACAATTTATATAACTTTTACTTTTCACAAATACGTGATTAAATCTTAAGAAATTAATACTGGATTATACAATGTGTACCTCAACACTTGATCAAATGAAATGTTTGAATATAAGACAAAAAAATATCGATAAAAATGCGATTAATTTTTGGAAAAGTTACCTACTTAAGAAATAGGGGCGCTTTATTTTTTTTGATTGAATAACTGATATATATATATTTTTTTTTCTCTTCAAGTAAGTGGCGTATTTTCTTCAAAATAGTTTCATGTGAAAGCTTAAAAGTCTACCTAGCTAAAAAAAAAAAAAAAAATTACAATATCGAACAGAAAACTTAAAAAAAAAAACTTTTTTTGTTGTTGTTATTTTAGATGTGTTACAAATTAATTTTGTATGTAGACTAAGTCTTTATGATGTATTTTTTAGTTAATTGTAAGATTTGACGATGCTAACATTGGATAGCAAAACAGCTGTCGCGACAAAATATAATCAAATGTGATATTTATAACACAGTTTTTTTTATTTAAACAGTTTAATCATTGATTAAGTAATAATTTATGTAATCTACATAATTTTTAAAAAACGCCGAGACACCTGAGGAATCAATAAACAATGATTTCATTCGCTCATCCTTATGTTCTTCCTCTTCTTTCATTGTCATGTCAGGTATAATAAAACTCTAAAGAGGTCAGGGAAAACACTTCAAGGACTCTCCAAAAGCACACCTCCAAATTACTAACATCGATAGTGACTACTGAGAAGAGACTGCATAAGACAGACCTACGTGAAGAATTATAGTACATAAAGGCACACAGGACTTTGAAGCACGGTGCAGAGACGACGCCACAGAGAGGAGGAGGAGAATGGAGAGACCATCGGGAGACGATGACGTCTTCACTACCAACACCTTCCCCTGACCTAGATGTCTCAGAGTGTGTGGGTCCATAATTTGTCACTTTAGCTACATACGGATCCACAACTGTGAAGGACGGTCTTCCTAGGACACGAAGGAGAGACGATGATAAAACTACTAGAAAACTTACGTTTTTATTCGTATTAAATATTAAGTATAAACATAAATATGTAAATTTCCATATTAAATAATTAATTCAAATGAAAACTTTGTTGAAAACTGTAATCTAGAAGTTATATTATATTTTGAGGATTTCCTCAAAATTTACATTTATTTTCAAATATTAAAAAAAAATGCCGTAGAAAGGCAAAATATACCATTCCCATAAAATATACTAAAACTTCTATAAAACAAACATTTTCATTCGTATTAAATATAAACAGCTGTAAACGAGTATATGGTTAATGTTAATTTACACATATTAACCCACAAAGTTTATGTTTTAGTACATCGTGTAAAAATTACATCTTTTCTGAAACCAAAATAGGTTAATGTGTGGTCAAAGCCTAAAGGGAGAACATGACACACATTTTATTATATTAAGCTATAATCGAAATAGACTGTTATATGTTTATATGCAGGCGATCTCGCATAGGATCTCTGTAATCCCCATTTTAATGGAGGTTCGTTGTTTGCGGAAAATCTTAAATTTTCATACACGTACGAAATTTTATGTTATGAGTATCTGATATTTAAAATACCCCTTTGTAAAACTTTGTTTTATTTCATTTTAATACGTATTTAAAATAATGTCAAAAGATAAAGTAAGATCCTTTTTATACATTATTTAAAACGAATATTATAACGACGATCTTAATGAATTAAAGTACTGCTTTTTATTCTTTTAAGATTATTTTTCTCAACATATTTCTAAGATTTTATATCTTAATTACCGGGGAAAATAATATAGTATATTATATCGTTTTCTCGATAAAAGAGTAGAAGTATTGAGTTTTTAATGGAACGGTTACTTAAATATATTAACATTGATTTCTGACGGAGATTAAATTAATTATCAATTCGAATTTTAATACTCGATATAACTGACTAATTGGGGAGAGGGGGTGTCCGTTAGAGCCGAAAGTCCGTTATATATAAATAGGTTTAAAATAAATCAAAAAACTTTTTATTTTAAATTTGTATACTGCATTTAGATATAAATAATCAATACAAAACATAAACCAAATTCTATTTATTGTCTTCAGACACTCGTCGTGAAGTGAAGTTGCTGTTTGATATCAACGCGCTTGCTTTCAGTTATCCTGTTTTGAAAAAGGAATCAAGTTTTTTATGCACTTTTGAAGTTTGCTATTTTTTAATAATCAACTCTATAAAATTACAAAAATGCGCGTAATAAAATTGAACTTCGTTATCTGACGAATAGTGAATAAATGTTATTAGATCGTCAAGATGTTCTCTTACCACTGATAACTTCATTTTTGTCAGTTTTGTTTCTTCTTCTTCGCTATCTTCACTTCCATCCTCGGTATCATGTCTCAAATTCTAGTGCTAGATGTTTGACGTGATTATCATGGCCGCTTAAAATTGTTTACATGCGGCTATACTTGAATTTAAACATGTTTAATATTAATAAGAGGTTTTTAAGTTTTTAAGATTTGACCGGATTTTTTGTCCGAAAGATCGTTAAATAGAAGTCCGTAATATCGAGGTTTTACTGTATTAAAAAAAGCGCCAATTGCTTTTGGAAACAGTTTTGTTAACGATTAAAAAAAACATAAAAATTGTCCGATTTAAGTAAAAAAAAAAATATGTTTCTGACACGAGCAAATATTTCGATTGTCTGGATGTTGCATTCAGTACAATTAAGTCTTTTCATACTGAATAATGTTTTAAATAAAACACTTTTTTTTTTACTAAAAAACATCAGTTTCTTCATTTTCCGTACCCATTTAATATTTTTATGAATATTTTTAAATATGTATTTTTAAATTACGGATTGACTTTATTCTAAAATTAGTTTGCAAGGTAACCGCAATGATATTGATAAATGTAAATATATGTTCAGAAAAAAACTATATTTAATAATTTTTTATTAAATTATTTAATATGTTTTCATATCAAGTAATCATTTTGTAATAAATCACACAAGATTGTTTACTAACATTATCAAATCACACAAGGTTGTTTACTTATTTACTTAATTACAGTGAAATCGGCCGTTAAGGGCTATCCGAGGGTTTCGTTAATATTTACAAATTATATTTAACACATTTGCAAACAATATCTTGTTTATATGTTATAAGTTTTTATATAAAGCATCCCATAAATTATACGTAAAAAAGATGATATTAAAATAATACAATTTAATAAAAATTATCGTTTAAAAATAGTCTTAATTTCAATATAAACAAATAAAATTTATCAACTGGAAATTACAATAATCTGTAATATCATTTAATTAAAGAAATGAAAAAAGACTTTATAATAACTATAAATAAATGTGAAAGTGTTAAATGAAATGTTTTCTTGCTTATGAAAAGAAATTTTTATGACACTATTAAATATGTCTGATATTCGATATCATAATGAAATATCCCTTATTATGTAGAATTCTTAAAAATTACGAAATAATTTCTTGTTATTGTTAAGTGAATACATAATAATATAATTACCTTAAAATTCGCTGAAGTAGACCAAAACTCACTGCATTTTATTCTTGTAAACAGTTATTAAAGTTATCAACCGAACGGACGGGAAAAATCTTCATCTTGTATCGTAAAAAGTTTCTTTCGCGCCCTAAATTTGGAGCTCCTTGAGACACGCAAACGGCACAACCTCGCTGCTCTGCGGATCGCGGCGAACTGCCACCCCTCATAATACGCGAAAATTAAACTGAGAAGACTTGGCAGCACGCAGCACAGTTCGTTGTATTTGCGCCACCAAGCAAAAAGTGTAGTGTAGCTCGAAGTGTTTTAAAATCACGTTATTGCCAATGATACGAATTGTTTTACTTTGTTATGTTTTGCTTATTTATGCGTTTTTCTGTTGAAGATACGTCATATTATTCAACTACTATTTATTTTATGTATGCACACTACTTTAGTTTTTACTTATGGGAATAAAGCCCCGAGAAAAAAATATACATAAAAAGGTGTTGACTTGACATTTTGAACTGCTTTGGTTTGAACTTTTTTATTAGGGGTTTCCTTTTACACAATTTATATTCGGTATCCCGTAGAAGGCGACGTGCCCCGAGTATGATTGAGATTTCTTGCGCGTGAATTGTCATTCGGTGTTCGACGAAATCGTATGGCGGAAGGAAGCGCATGGCGCCTTTTTAATAGAACGGAAAATAGGTAGATATTTGAGGAAGACGTTGTGTATTTGAAAATTTCACACGTGAAATATCATGATTGAATGGCGCGGCTGACAATTGAGGCGAATTTTAGTGCTTCGGAAGGCGGAAAATCAAGAGCTTATCTCACTATATGTTCAGAAGGGCCATGAAAATATACGTACAGAGCATTTTTGTAAAGCCAGCATTTTTTCATAAGATGATGGATTTTTCTTATTACATTACGATGTATATTTTATCAAAACATTCTTCTTAATAATATTTTTTGATTAAACAGCGACTTAAAACAAAATTTTTTAAAGTAATAAAGTCTTAAAATTGGTTTCGACTTTAAATGACATTTTTAGAGTGTATCACATGAGTTTTAAACTTAAAAACGTTACATAAAACAATAAAATTTGAACATCCAGATTCATAAACACGTTTTCTTTTAAATAATGAATATTAAAAAAATAAATATTTCATTTATTAGATAATCCATTGTTTTGGCGGAAACAAATAATAATTTTGGGGGAATTTCCTCCCCACATTATTTTGTATATAAACTTAGTCATTCTGGTGTATTTTTTTAGATGATTGTAAAACCTGACGATACTAACATCGGTTAGCGAAACAGCTCTCACGACAAAATATAATCAATTTTGATATTTATAACAAAGTTTTTAATTTAAACAGTTAATTTTTCATTTATAATTTTCATACGTTTTCGAGATAGACAGTATAATGTTAAACTACCAAATTTACCAGCAATAAAACTGTAGTAACAATACCTTCAATAATCTTGAGTGCTTATCATAAACCTTTTGATTTGTGGTATATCATAAGTCAAAACAACATTTTAAAATATAGTAACGAATCGGAGAGAAAGAAAGGATAAAGTGTAAACTTGTTCAATATTACCTTTAATGGAATTAATGCAAATTGAAAATGTATTAATAACAGCGTTAATTCTATTATTATCATAAATTAACATAAAAAATATATAAATATCGGGGCTGGTGTAGCTCTAGAAGATGGGAGCTAGTTGCCAAAACCGGTTGATACTAAAGAATAAGTGTAATACTAGTAAATATTGACTAACACTTACTGATTTAATAACTACTATATATAATTGAAAATTAATCATAATTAACGTTAATATATTTTTAATGTTCATTATACACCGTATTCGATATTTACTTGCATAGATGTTATTATAATACTTATAGAAATATATTTATATAAAACTTTGAAAGGGCTTTTTTAATAAATTGTTAATACGTACCACTTGAAAGAACTTTGTTTTGACCAACTCGTCGTTATGCATCTTTTTCCAGGAAAACTGCATGAAACTACGGTGATTTCGAAACCAGTTTATCAAATTTAAAAGGGAGTCAAGTTGTGTATAAGTTTTAAAAAATAAAATCGATACTCCTAATAATGTGCATCAAAAATTTGAAATTTGAAATTTACAATATAAGGAGTAAACTAAATAAAATGAGATTTATTTTTACAAGTGCATTTTATTTGGAACTTTCTTTTTATACTATTTTTATACAACGATATTCAATATAATCTCTCAAAAACAGGAATACGTGTTTTGTTTGGAGAGGATGAGCCGTTCATTTAAATAAAATCATCTCGCTGGCGTTAGTTATGGTCATAATACAAAAAGGATTTCTCGTCCTTGATGCCTAATAGAGGAAGAGGACAGGGGGCGAGAGAGGGAGGTTTTGTTATTTCTGGAAAGCTGTGAATACGGTTTTAACGACTTCGAATGTTGGGTAAATTATTATAGCAAAACTTTGGTCATTATCGCGAGAAATCTGTTCGGATCGAATGGGAAAAAATTTAGACAAAAGAACTGGAATAACGACCGTACTGATGGAATGTTGGGCCTCGTCATTTCCTATCTCTGGAATTTTATGGGAAAACCACCTATGTATAATATTTATCAATGCATTTAAATACATCAACTAACTAACGAACTAACCATCAAGCCATTTTCTCCGGAGGGGTAGGCAAAGAGGATGGACCGCCACACTGTTCTTTCCTGACATAATTCTCGCGCCTCTTCTACATTCACACATCGTGACATGCACGCTCATCGATTTCTGCCTCTCAATAATTGATTTATTTGGTCATGCCATGTCTCCCTTGGCATTTTCCGACTTATTTTTCCATTCACACTATTTGTATATATCTTTTAAACCATTCTTCCCTCATCCACTCGTACCATTTGTGCAAACCATCTTACATTCCTTTTTTCTTAGTGACTTAATTTTTACGGCATTTATCTTACTTTCATCCTTCTTCTGCCAATTCTAACCTTTACTTCCATACATAGAGGTGTTCACTACACTCCATTGTGCACTGCCATCTATCTTTTTTATTTCAGTCGATATACGAGGATGTTTATTTATGGTACTTATATACTTTGAGTTCACTATTTATATATACTTTGAGGTCACAATTTTATATATTTTAAGTTCAATTTTTATTTTGTTTCCGGCTCCAACCTTTCTTTTGATATTTTTCTCCATTTTTCAATCTCTTGTTAACAAGTGTCCCAGATAAAATCAATTTTCAGTTAAAATAATATTCTCGTCTATAACAGAAAAATATTTTTAAATTAAAACACTGTTCTACTTTTTTTTTCACATTTTTTTGTTTGTTTTTTTTTTATAAAATCTACCGGTTCGCTCTGTGTGATTCCACAACGCCTGTAATTTAATCATATAACCAAGTAAACAAAAAAGTGTAAGTAACAGTTTGTTACTATGAAACTATGGAAGAAAAATGGATGGTATAAAATATATAAAATGGTAAGTTAAAACAAATTATTATACAGATATACACTATAAATTGAGATAATCAAATGATTTTACTGAAATCCCTCATTTAAAATAATAATTAAATAATGTTTTTTAACAACTTACACTTTTGTTTTTTAATTAAGCGCTCTAGCTGGCATCGACAGACTGCTCATCACCAGTCTGTCGATGCCAGAGAGCCTGGCGAAACCGGTCGCTGTCGAAATGAAGACAAAAGTGGAAGTAGTTAAAAAAAACTCGTTTTATTTAATTATGAATTGATTTTGGAAATGAATTTTTATGGATTTTCATAAGAAGCACTCACTTTGTGGTTAGACATTCTAAATTTAAAGATATAAAATAATAAAATACTTTGTATTCAACCATTGTATATAAATACATATCGTCGTTAAATACAAAGTAGATTTTTTGTAGTTGAAGAAAAGAGTTTACTTCTGTTTTAAATGTTAATATGGACATATTAGAACTTGTGATTGCACCCACTCTTTCATTACAATGCTGTTTTTTTACTAAAACATTTTCGTCGAAAGTGTTACACAAATCCACAAAAAAATGGTCACAATGTGAAAACGCTATTTTTGAATTACGTTTTCTAAGGCCGAATCAGTTTCATATCTCTCTTCGTGACTAGGAAAGCTGAGAATTATATGTTAATTATCATAAACCGGAAATTAAACGCAGAAACTCTGGATTGAAAAACATGATCAAGGCAGGTGGAAAATGCGTATAATCGTGTATATTCCGGTTTTCCGGAAACACGAAATTACTGCTGTACCTAAACGACTAATAGCCTTTATAACTGTCCAATAATGTAGATAAATGTTTATTTATAACTTGATTTCGGATTATGCAAATATTTTCAGAGCTTATTTTTTGCGAAAATTACATTTTCATCGACATTTTTATTATGCTTGTATAGACGAACTGTAAGGAGAGTTGAGTTAAAATATTGGTTAAATGTTTTGCAAAAGATATTAGTCTCTACCTAAAAACTCACTCATAACTAATAAATAACGTGCCAAACGTAGTGTATTCCGGACCATTGCAAAAATCAAATAAAGTCACATATCAAAAAAGTGTAGGAATTTCAAATAAAAGTTTTTTTTATGATATCTGACAATATAAGAAGAAAAAATGTGTATTCAAAAAAATTATTATTTATTTTTACACGATTGACTTCATCAACTTTTGTTGTTTTGTTTAACAAATGATTTAATATGAAGATTTACATCATTGCTTAAAATATTTATGGTTTCTTGAACAATGATGCAAAACTCCATATTAAATAAATAATACGAATGAAAATGTAAGTTTTCTAGAATTTTTATTATATTTTATGAGAATGACATAAAATAAGAATGACATTCCTAAAAAATATAATAAAACTTGTATAAAAATAATGATTTCATTCATATTAATTATTGCTTAAGACATAATAAATTTACAAAGGTTAAGATATAATAAATTAACAAGCTGTTAGTGTTAATAAATAGGTGCCTTCGCTCAATATTCAAGATCTATAGGTCCCAAACAGTGTCAAATGCCGTTCTATGGACCGTGGCAGGCGAAAAGCCAATCAGAGAACAAGTCGCTAGACACAAATGACTGTGGATCGGTCACACCCTGAGACGGAACCCAGTCTGCATCGTTCAGGGCGCACAAGACTGGTCCCCTATGGGAGGAAAGAGGAAGCGAGGAAGACCTGGAGCCACCTGGAGAAGAGCCCTTTGGATGATGTTAGGCATCAGGCATGCGATAGAGCCGGGTGAAGAAGATTCCCTGAGGCCCTATGCACCACGGAGTGTGGCAGGACAACAAGAAGAAGCCGAAGAATATTTTTGGTAAAATACTTATTGTATTGTTTAATTTTTGTTTACCTGATATGTGCATAAATGAGCAACCTAAATGTTACTTGATTTTATGTTTCAAATCGCGAATAAAAAATATACGACTGTCGATCAGTTATATTACACCTGAAGATGGAGGTAACTCCGAAAATTGTTGTGTAGTCTATAAATATAGTATAGTGGAATATTTAACAGTGTTTTATTTTAAATCCAGTGTAATTACAATGGAATAACACAGTGTTAACGCCTTAACTTTCAAGAAATTAAGACCAATTTGACTGCCATATTATAAATATTTGAAAATATATTAAATTATCACAACATTTTTTGCGTTAAATTGTGACACCAATCTTGGCATTATTTTACATCAGGGTAAGATAGTACAATATAATACAATATTATATTTATATTGAAAACGAAAATCCAATAGATTCGGAAGCAAAATTGACATATTATGTCAATCTTTACGATTACTAAAATAAGGGATTTCTTTTAAATAAACAATGAAGCCGATAGTTCTACGTGCCGCGTTCGCGGGATCAGACATAAAACTTGATTTCACCCCTTTCTTCTATGCGATAAACTTTATTTTCATCAAGTCAAAAATTGACAGTAGCTAATATATTCCCAGAAAGGAATCCTCAAATAATTTATTTTGTGTGAGTGACAAGAAATATTTATTGCTGTATATGTTATATGTACATATTTTGTACAAATGCTTTAACCACGCATTTTAATAGAAATACGAAATAATTCATATAGCCAGTGCTACGTATCATCATTAAATTTAAAAATAGCATACAACCTTTATGTGGATATAAAAATGAGTAAAAACTTAAGACTTTCCAGTTTTTAACCTCCATTGTGGGGCTGACTTCACTTGTAGTAAAAAATGATCTGGAACTGTAGTTAGACTACGTATATTTATATCGATAGTATAATATAATACAATATTATATTTATATTGAAAACGAAAATCCAATAGATTCGGAAGCAAAATTGACATATTATGTCAATTTTTACGATTACTAAAATAAGGGATTTCTTTTAAATAAACAATGAAGCCGATAGTTCTACGTGCCGCGTTCGCGGGATCAGACATAAAACTTGATTTCACCCCTTTCTTCTATGCGATAAACTTTATTTTCATCAAGTCAAAAGTTGACAGAAGCTAATATATTCCCAGAAAGGAATCCTCAAATAATTTATTTTGTGTGAGTGACAAGAAATATTTATTGCTGTATATGTTATATGTACATATTTTGTACAAATGCTTTAACCACGCATTTTAATAGAAATACGAAATAATTCATATAGCCAGTGCTACGTATCATCATTAAATTTAAAAATAGCATACAACCTTTATGTGGATATAAAAATGAGTAAAAACTTAAGACTTTCCAGTTTTTAACCTCCATTGTGGGGCTGACTTCACTTGTAGTAAAAAATGATCTGGATTTGTAGTTAGACTACGTATATTTGCAGCTCAGACAGATGGTCTCAGTTCATCATATAATAATATTCCATGCAATTTAGCAGCAAGGAACTAAAGTTAAAAGATAAGAGTTAATTCTATATTCGACAAAACTTTGCGATGCGGATTCATTGTGTATTTCTTAAACAACCTAACTTTATTAAAAATTAAAATTAAAATAAAAACACATTTCGAACACAGAAGCCCTTCATCTGTGTTTTTTTTTACATAATAAACATTCAAACAATTTTTTCATGAATGTTGTCAGTTTTGACAAATTTTTTTATGTATTTTCGAACGTTTATGCAAATACATTTTGAATAAATCTTAAATAATTAATCTTGCAACAAACGAAATAAATCAATTATTCGAATTGAAATTAAATTTATTTAATAACTTATATTTTCTTTATTTTTAATTGCTTTATTAATTTAAAATATTTTATTCAATTTTATTAATTCATAGTTCATAACAAATGCTTAAATGTCCGAAAAATACATTTATATAATATATCTGTCAAAAATGACCACATTAATGAAAAAAATGTTTGAATGTTTATTTGGTTTAAAGAAAAACACTGATGAAGGGCTTCTGTGTCCGAAACATTTTGTATTCAATTTTTAATTTTTAATAAAGTTAGAGTCGTTTACAAAAAAAAAACATTGTTCAAGGTTTTTAAAATGTTTTCATCAGTAACAGCTTCTTTCGGGCGTCCACTGCGTGCATCTTCTTCAATGTTCATTTCGCCTTGTTTAAATTTAACAAACCACTTCTCAACGGTTGATTTTCCTGTATTTATTTTTTTCCGGTTGAGTCCGAATAATATTTATCAAGCCAGGCCTTGGCTTCAACAGTATTTTCTTTTGCCAAAAAGCAATGCTTGATTGGCACACTAAATTCTTTTTTATCCATTTTTTTCACAATAACAAAAGTAATTTCACTTATAATGCTTTATCTCACGAATAAATTGTCCGACAGCTGTCAAATTTTACACACGTATCTTTTCAAGGTTGGTATTTTAAAAATCATATAGATTTAATTCTAGTAACGCAATCTATGTGTCAGCCTACGAAATGTTCAGCCCAACTGTTACATTCAAATATGAGCTGCATATGTAGTCTGCCGCAGTTGGAAACTATTTTTTGGACTGCAAATACAGCCAGCCGCACTATAGGGGTTAAAGATTGTACTCGTGTATTTCGAATGAGGTTCTTATCTACATCGTTAAAACGAGCAAAAACTATGCTTTAGTAAAATGATCGAATAAGTAGTACGTAATCTGGAAATATGATTCAGTCGAGAGCTGTAATAACTATGTTCTGTGGATGCTGTGTAATGGCAGAGTGGTAATCCCACAGATCCCTCATTAGGATAACTTGTTATTAGAGTGGATTACCAACCGGATACATTTGGAATGGGCTAATAATCCCTCGCTATTACGCTTCCATACAGCGTTTAATACAGCTTCAACTATACAACACAAAGGGGCTATCTACATCTACAGTTTTTAGCGAGATTGAGTTGTTTTTGATCATTGTTATATCTGCTCATGTTACACAAAGTTAAATTTTACCATATGATAAAGCGTGGTCTTATCTATATTGTTTATATAATGTTTATTTGTTTGTTCATTTAATATAATGTTTATTTCTAATATAACGTTTATTTAAAAGAACAGTGGATACGTGGAAAATATATTTAAATAAAAAACACAAAACACACAAGTCCGGATCGTCCAGCCTACAATATTAGAACAGCCTACAAAAGAACATTATGTGTTATTTTATTTTTGTTTTGTGGACTTTGGACGATCGAAGTGTGCGCGGGAGATGCGTATTGGTGGCGATGAGGTTCTCAACCCATCACACCGCGTCTCCCGCGGCGGCGAAAAGAGAAATATGGAGTGCCACATCGGCTAAAGTGTGGCAGTCCATTCTCTCTGCCTGCCCCTCCCGGAAACGGCTTGATGGTTAGTTAGTTAGTTTAATATAATAAGTATTTTCTATAGAAATAGTGAATGTTAAAATTAAGACAAAAAATACAGTTCTGGCAAGCCATCCTTACCACTGCATTCATACAGTGTGGCCCAGTAGTTAGCACTACGACTGCCACATCGAAGGTCCCGGGATCGATTCCCGGGGATAGCAGTGTGATTGTAACGTTGTCTTAAAGTAGAATTTACGTGACAATAAAATGGCCATAGATTATCTACATAACAACTATCACATGTCATGAGAATCAATATAATAACTGTACCCTTAAGCTTGGGCTGTAATATGAAAGCTGCATGTAAATAGCGATTCAATAAAGTTATAATAAATAGTCCATTATTTTGGCCGAAACACTATGATACTTTAACATTTTAAACTGATAAATTAAATAACTTTGTTTTTTGTATCACAATTGTGATTGAACACCTGTTAATGTAAACATAGGTTGATGAAACAGCTTTCGTTTAAAATAAAATAAATTTGTGATACAAAAAACTAAGTTATTTAATTTAACAGTTTAAATAGTAATAATAATATATACAGGTATAATATACTCGATTGTTTTGGCGGAAACCCTTTGATATTTCAACAATATTAACTGTTTAAATAAAAAAAACTTTGGTATAAAATCACAATTGATATTATTTTGTCACGACGACTGTTTCGCTAACCGATGTTGGGTACCTTAGAATTAATTATAATTAAGAAGTATTATATAATTATTCATCGATATAACGTTATATTCTGGCGCTGCCTTTACTTTCACTGTATGGATTACAGTTCAGCATTAGAATGGCAGTTCGCTTTTCTTGAGAGTCTATTACACGCAGCCAGGAGTCTAAACCGACGTCTCAGTACGTTCCTGAAGTTATTAGTCCGAGTGTACGGGATAAAACTAGTGGATACATTAGCAAAAGGTTTCGACCTTGGCGAACGAGAGAAGGAAGCTGAGAGGAACGGGTTAATTAATCGAATGGAAATAAAAATAATTACTTCCACTCCGACACAAAGTGCTGGGGATTTATAATATTACCCATAAACCGCAAACAATAGGAATTCCTTTGTTTATAAAGAAGTGAGCATTTTCGACCGCCGAATAACCATAATATATTACTTAGGAAACTTTTTCTTTCTGTGATATACTCGTATTATTAAAATACAAAGATTTACCCCTGTGGTGTTATATACTCGTATATACTTATTGTTAGTGAAGCTATTTAGTTAAAAAAACGAATCGATTAACATCTTCGGATTATTCTTTAGAAAACAAATAATATTAGACATTATATGTATTTTTTGGGATCCACGAAAAATCCTTGTGACTAGTCTCTCTGAACCGACGTTTCGGAGATCGTTGTAGATAACCACCCTGAAGGTGAAGACTGCAACGATCTCCGAAACGTCGGTCCAGAAAGATGAGTCACGCGGATTTTTCCAAGATCCCAAAAAAACATTTTGCTACTAACCGTGAAAATCTACGAAATAAAACATTAATTTTGTTATTTATTGTTTCTTGAATGAAATGAAAACGTCAACGTTTTCTAGAAGATTTATTATATTTTATTGGAATGACATGTTTCGCCCTTCTAAGGCATTATCAAATGTGACGAAATTTTAGCTCGTTGCTGTTTATATAGCCTAGTAAATGGAGCTGAATATGGTATCCTCCGAGAAATAACCGGACACAGTCTTAAATAAAGTAGTAGAAGAAGGATTGAAACATATTAGATGATATTTTTCAACAAACATAAAAATGTTCTCAACAAGTAACATTTATTATTTAATAATTATTAAAAATATTTTTCAAATTATATAAAACACATGTTATTTAAAACACTTTTTATGATACTTACAAACAAGTTTTTATGCTTTTTAAAAATGGTATGTGTATGCTATTACAAAGAAAAATACGAGCATAATAAAATTTTCGGGAAATATTTTAGCAACCCCCAACAGGGCCATAATTTAAGAAGTAAGTACTTAAGTTAGTAAGAAGTAGGTACGTGGGTAAATAAGTTCTTAAAAAATATTTTATATAACAGAAAAATTTGTGTAACAACTTCATGTAACCCCCATTTCGGAAAATCGTGTACATTTAATATATTTTATCTGTTGCCAGCGTATAGATGTTTTAATTTTTATTACTAAATTTATAGCATTTCAAACGTCAGAAAGTTTGTCGTACGTATTTCAGTATTCATTAATCATCAGGGTTGGTTGTGGGCAAGACAGAAGTTTTGCTTTTGTTCGTGTATTAAGTATAAAAAGATAATATTACACTATTTTATTTGGAGGACGTGGAAATAAAACAAACACATATAAGTTTTTTTGAGCATAAAACATTTCAATATATAATATGTAGTACTTGTAATATTACATTTTTTTAGAGCATACGGTTCCTAACCTTTTCTGGACCACCGGTCTCTTTAAAACAAATAATTAAATTCCAACGCCCCCTCAAATATTATTTTTATTAAATATAAAAATAAACACTTCTTCACTTACAAGGGGAGGGCACGAAATAGGAAATTGACTTAGGAATGAGATTTTACAAGATTGTAGTACCCCCTATGAGTCGTCGATAGACATAGTAAAAAAATGCAATAGCAAACCAATTTCTAGAAAAAAGCAATCAAACTATTCACCGTTATTTCTTTATTAGAATCTATAAATTATAAATGCACGAAACGATATCCAAGAGATTTACTTGCCGAAAATATCTTAAACTTGGCGACTATTAACTAAAGATGCGCGTAATGTGTGCATCATGTGCGCATGCGTGACTTGTGCACATCTCGTGCAAATCACGTACATATTACGTGCACATCACGTGCACATCACGTGCGCATCACGTGCGCATCACGTGCACAGCACGTGCACTACACGTGCACATCACGTGCACATCACGAGCACATCACGTGCACATCACATGCGCATGCGCGTCACAAGCGCATTAGGTGCGGATGTTCTTCACGTGCGCATTACTTGTGGATTTTCTTCACGTTTACGTTACGTGCGCATCACCTACACATCATATGCGCATGCGCGTTACGTGCAATTCACGTGAGCATGTGGCCAACGTGCTCATCACGCGCTTATCACGTGCACACCACGTGCTCATGCGCATAACGTTCACATCACGTGCGCATGCGCATCACATACACACCACGTGCTCTTGCGCGACACGGGCACATCACGTGCGCATGTGCGTCACGTGCACAGTAAGTGCGCATGGGCTTTACGTGCGCATCACGTGAACATCATATGCACATGCGCGTCACGTGATATTACGTGCTTATACTCGCACATCACGTGTGCATGGTCGACATCGCGTGCGCATGCGCGACATCACGTGCGCATGCTCGACATCACGTGCGCATGCGCGACATCACGTGCGCATGTGCGACATCAGCATATCATTTACGCAATCGCGACACGTGTGCACTATGTGCGCATGTGCGTCACGAGCACAATACGTGCGGATGTCGTCACGTGCGCATAACGTGCACATCATATGCGCATGCGCATCAAGTGCACATCACGCGAGCATGTGCGTCATGTGCATATCACATGCACATCACGTGCACATCACGTGCTTATTACGTACACACCACGTGCATATCACGTGCACACATCGCGCATATAACGCTATATCACGTGTTCATCACGTGCCCATCACGTGCGCATCACGTTCGCATCACATCAAAAAGTTTGTGCTTAGCCCTGAGGAAGATTGCTACAGAGTGTCAATGTTGTCGTCACTATCTCAAATAAAGTGGATTATTCTAAGTGAAAAGGTTTTTATTTTATTTTTCAATATGTCAAACCAGCAAGTAATTGCTTCTTATTAATGATTATTTTAATTATGGTTTTAATTAAACACTGTTTCTCAAATCAGATAGAACGCGATAAAATGAGGAACTCAAGAATAAGGGTAATATCGAAGCAGTCGTTTGGTGGAAGAAGCAAAATATAAGATATTACTTAAAATCAAAAACGTACATCAAAGATAAAATTCTTTAGTGTGTAAATAAAAAACAATTACAAATTAAACTACATAGTAACAAGAAACTACCAAGACATTATACATAGATGAATAGTTTTTAAGAATCTAAACAAATGTATCCATGAGATTTAATGAAGCGCACTATTACCGCAACCGCGTTGGTATCTTTTATGTTACAAGAACCAAAACTTGACTTTTGAATCCTTAAATTTATATCGCTGACCGAAAATGTCACAGGTCCTTTGAGAATTTATTGATGTCGAGTTTGCAATTACCAGAGGAAACTGGAATTATATTTAAGCTACAGTCCGGGATTGGTTTCTTTCAAATGTTAAAATTATTATTGCCGTGGACATTTATTTTTAACGCAGAAAAGGGTTTTCTCTAAACAAACAAGTTTTTCTACTCTTGTGCCTAGATAAACTTAATTTAAAAACGCGACAACAGTTTCAGAATTTTTTTACTTGTCAGACACAGAGATAACGTATTTTTTGTTTTTTTTAACAGTGGAGTTGTATAATTTTGTCTCATTTTTCTAGAAAATAAACATTTGATGCTATTTAAACACGAATGTTTTTTTCGACGCATAATATTTTATTATACATACATGCTTCAGATGGTTTTTATCCTTCTTCAGTGTATTTCATTTAAAATTTATTCATTCATTGTTAATTGTAAGGAAGAATGTGAACCTTTTGAAATATGATATATACAATTTAAAAAAAAAAATTGTAAAGTGATGTATGTATCTTCACTAACTGTGTTAATTTATTATATTTATTTACATATATAATATGTTACTTTGTTGTCCAAATGATGAATGTAAGAAATCGACACCAAGAATGTACTCGTATGTTAAGGAAACAAGAGAAGTCGGGTAAGAACAATGTGGTGAATATAGTAGAGAAAAAGTTTTTTTACAAATAAAACATATTTCGAAATCACTTTGCCATCCTTACCCTTAATTGGCCGTCAAAAATCTGATTTTGTAAAATAATATTTAAGATTAAAAAACATGCAACTAACTAACTAACTTAACTAACTTACCATCATGCCGTCACTCTGAAGGAGTAGGCAGAAAGAATGAATATTTCTCTCGATTTCTCAAGATTCATAGATCGTGTCATGCACGCGCGTCGATTTCTCTGACTCCTCACGTGGCCGACATTCAATATTTGATTTATTTGATCGTGCGACGTTTTCCTCGTTCTTCCTCCTCGTATGCTTTTTTTACAATTATTTCTTCATTTATTCTTTCCATGTGTCCAAACCATCTTAATGATATTTTAATTATTTTGTTCATAGCACTATTATTCGCACCGCATTCACTTCTTATATTTTCATTCGACACTCTATCATACACAGGGTATCCCCATATTCGTCTAAGAGATCTCATTTCTACTGCATTTATTCTACTTTCATCCTTCTTTTGCCAGTATAAATATGCAACATACAATAAATATTATTTTCTTTTCATCTATGAATATGTTATTTTAAAAGATATGGGTAATATTTAAAAATGTCTATAGAAACATTTATAATATCAAGTGGGTTTTTATCGGTAAAATTTAGGGTTAAAATACTGTTAATATGTGATAAATTTTTTTTCCTAAAATATTTTACGATTCCTTGTAAACTTTCCTATTACATATCATCAAAATCATTAGTTTTCATTTAAAAAACATACATAGTGGTACGTTTTTATCACATCCAGGTTTCAAATAGACAGTAAATTTCAATATGAGTAATAAAAATTCACATCCAGATAACAATGAAATGTAACAGATAATATTGGCAGAGAATGTGAAATCCATACGTGAAAATTTTACAGACATACTTACGGACGTACATACTGACGTGAATAGATAAATTTGCAATAAAACTCGTGTGGCTGATTTATGGTTCTTCCTAACTATTTACATAATATAATGTATTACGTCTGATGTAGTATCGTGCCGAGCTTTCATCACGACATGTCTGTTGGTTCCAAAATAAGTTTTGCATCCTTTTGATAAAAGTCTAATTTATTCTAAACTGTTTTGTATTCAACAAAATTTATTTATTCGTTTATATTTAATATACTCGTATATCTATATTCGACGTATATATATATGTGTAACAAATAGAAATGTGACTTCTACAGGGGGCTCGATCAAGATTAAATCCCACGCATTTTACACGTTGATTGCTGAGGAATCTAGTTATGTGCTCAAAACGCGTCTAGCGCGTTTTAAGCATACAAAAAGATTCACGCCGTTCACACATACCTTTTTCACCATTCTGTCTTCACTCATTCTTTCCATGTGTCTAAACCATCTCAACGATCCTTTCATTATTTTGTTCATAACACTTTCATTCGCACTGCATTCACTTCTTACATTTGCATTTGACACTTTCATATGCAGATTTTTCAAACATTCTTCTTAGAGATCTCATTTCTACTGCATTTCTACTTTTTTTATCCTTCTTTTGCCAGTTCCATGCTTCACTTCCATAGATAAGGGTCGGCAAAAGAACACCATTATGCACGGCCATCTTTGGTTTTTTGGATAAGTTTTTGTAAATGCTCACCGACGTATAAAATTTTCTTATTCTTCTTCAGCTTGTTGTGGCCGTCCACGCCTCCTCTTCTATTTTCCACTCCTTTCTTTCCTGAGCGATGCGCATCCAGGTACTTCCCACACTCTTCCGTATATCGACGCGCCAACGCTGCGATGGGCGTCCAACTCCACGCTTTGCCATTCTCGCCTGCGCTGTGCTGGTGCCCTAGAACGTGTAATTATTTTTATAAATCCAATGTAACAATTTTTGGGATCTCAAAAATGAGTGTTCACAACACTCACGAGACTCCTATACAAAATAAAGAGAAAAAAAAAAAAATAATAATATTTATTACGAACATTCTTTTATTTCTATAAGCTATATTTCATCATCGCCAGAACGATATAAACTATTTATTTCGTTCTCGCCGTTCTCCCAACGATGAAGGTGTAAGCCTTCGAAACATGTCTATGAAAATAAACTCAAAAGTGTAAAAAACAGTGCTTCAGTGTTCATAAAATTAATAATTAGTAATTCACAAAAAAAGATTATATTTTAAAATTAAATTATACATATTTGAGCATCTTATCAGATATTTAAAAATGTTGTGCAATGAATGTGAATGAAAGTAAACAAACTTAAATATACCGGTTGCTTACCGGTTGGTATACCTACTAAAACATCTTACTAGTACTTATGTGCTTAGAGCCATTATTCCTTGAAGCAAGCGACGTTAACTTAGTAGAAGTATAGCTTACAATATGATCGATTAACTGTTTTATTACAAAGTGTTATCTATGCAATGATTGAGCGCACATTATTTAAAAGCATACCCGGCAGATGGTCGCCTGTCGCCATTTTGAACATCGCCTTTTACGATGAGAGATAAATTCGTTATTGCGCCACGGGACGAACTAGCCGCCCCAAAACACTAAACGGAAAATCAAAACCACCCTAGTTTATTGCAATAAACATCCCCGCTGCTAAGCGGATGGAAATATAAACATTGTAACATAAAAACAAGAGATTTATAAGCGCATAAAATGACCGATGCTGTTTACTTTGATAGCTGTTGTTTTAAAACCTATTCTGTGACAGAAGAGTCGTAAATGAAATAGAAATGGTGACATGCAGAGCGGCATTGAATGATCTGGTACCGCAAACACACTAAATAAATCATTCACAGTTGTCATAACATATAAAAATCTATCGATACACGTTAAACATTTTGTACTTGATGAAACAAGGAGAAATAGATTAAACTTTTATGTGAAGCACTTAATTTGTATTAAAACCACTTTATTTGGTAACACCAACCGGTTTCACCTTATATTTAAAGTTTAATAAGTTATTTGTTTTGGTTCATGTGGTGTTCCCGTAAATTTTGAGATATTTCGTGTTTAAGTGAATTATTTTGGTTAACTTGATTGTTGCCGCTCTTTATAATAGTTGATTGTGACACTTTACTCTCTCATCCTGGCGAAGCTCCGGCGGAAGCGAAACCGGTTGGTGTTACCAAATAAAGTGGTGTCATTACAAATGACTAAAAGTGTATTATTATTTTATTTAGAAAGAGTTAAGTTTTAAATTGGTGTTCTTGTACCGACCCTTATGTATGGAAGTGAAGCAAGGAACTGGCAATAGAAGGATAATCGGGTGGTGGTCTAGGGGATAGAATGCTTGGTTCCTAATCCAGGGGACTTGGGTTCAAACCTGGACACGACCAGATTCCTTCTTCATAATAATGAGCTATTTTCTGCTCACATTGAAGATTGTAAAATAAATTCTAATATCATTGATTTAAATCCTTGGTATTAGTCTTTTTTTTTAAATAATAATAATAGTGGGATAAATTTCAGTAGAAATGAGATCTCTTAGATGAACATGTGGTCAATTTGTGGAAGATAGAATCCGAAAGAAAATATAAGAGGTGAATTCAGTGAGAATTAAAGTGTTATGATAAAAAAAATGAGATAATTACTCACTCAATCATGAAGATGAACATATTGAAATAATGAATGAAGAAAGAACGGTTAAAAAAGTATATGTAAACAATGTAAACGGAACTAGAAATAGATGAAGACAGAATAAAAAGAAGATAAAATAAATTAAATATTGAATGTCGGCCACGTGAGGAGTCCGGAGATGTATGAAAGCTGAGAAAGCGAGAGAAGTAGGTATTTAAGGAAAGAGCAGTGTGAGGGTACAATATATCTGCTTGCCTTTTCAGAGAGATGGCGTGATGGTTAATTTTTATTTTTAAACCTTTTTACCTGTTTCTTCTATATTCACCATAACTTTGTGTTGTATAGAGTGTTTTTTTTAGAGGTTTGGTTTTTAAACGGGCAACATTGTTTCTACAGACTGTCAATTTGACAGTTGACAGTTGATTTGTAGTCAGTACGTTTTCTTATTTTACCCAGTTGCTCGATAAAGTTGTCGAAAATCGGTCTTCACGATTGAACTTCATTCGAGCTAGCTGTGGCGCTTACGTTCGTATATGCCCGAAATCATATTATGCCATTATTGTTTAAATGTGATTTCGGACATATGAGCGCCACGGCTAGCTCGAATGTAGCGCAATCGTGAATTGCAATTTTTGACAACTTTATCGAGCAATTAGATAAAATGGCAAAACGTACTGACTACAAATCATTTGTCAATTGTCAAATTGACAGTTTGCAAAAACAATTTTGTCAGTTTAAAAACCAAACCTCTAAAAAAACACCATTTACATGTTTTTTTTCTTTTTACCTATTTTACTATCGCACAGATTGACTAAATTTATGCGTAAATTCTTTCCAATATAAAATTTAAAAATCTGTCGGCTGTTTTAAAGGGTAGCGTGAAAAAAAAATTAGAAAGATGCAAATGTACAAATGTATAATATTTATACTAAATAATATAATACAATAGTAAAATTGGAACATTATAACGCTCCGTGCAACTCTATTGCAGTTTATAGTAGTTATATCACTCACTATCTTTACGAAGTGGCTGAGTCAGATCAAAAGTTGCAAAACAAATTTCTTCAAAGAACTTTGAAATGTCATTTCTAGGTGTTTGTGAAAACAAAATAATTTCTCAAGTTTCGTTGAAAAGTTCTAAGAAAATTTATTAATATGCGCATTTTCTTGTTTGTTACGATTCAGGTGAAGGTAAAGAAACTCAAACTTTCTAAATGTTAATAAAAACGTCCGCTTTGTTTATTCCAAAAATATATAATAATTAAGCTGTATATAATTTGTGACTATTACTTAATTTATGATATAAAACTACAAATACAAAAACTAATATTTTCGTGCTTTTCAAAAGTTTTTTTGCACATAAGTTTATGATTGACATACTACTTTTTAACCTTATCAGGCCATTGATTAAATTCCGTATTTAATCAAATTAATAAGAATAATAACCACTCTTTTCTAGAATCAAATCAAATCAAATCAGTTTATTTTCTCTAAAGATATAAACAACAATTATAGTTTAAGGCATTTAAAAGAGGTAAAATATAATAGATATATAATACCAGGAACGCATAAGAGATGAATCGATATAAGGAATACAAGATACTCTCTAAAGTCTAAAATATTTGTCTTCTGAACGTACTTTCACGAATATGAAAGACGTCGATCTCCGAAGCGATCTCAGTTGGATTGCTCTGCCCATCAGCATCACTATAGGCAGGTTTGTTCTGTGTGCTGGGAGATAAAACAGTCTGAGCTGACGCGGTCGAAGATAAACATCCGGAACATAATGATGGATAGCCTCCAAGAATACGGAATTTTCAAATAATTATCTGATAAGTCTGAAGAAAAGAGTATGTGTGCACCCATAGTGTAGAAGTATAATATTATTTTATATTATGAAAGATTTCATCTTAAAGGAGATTTTATTTTTGAAGAGAGAGTTCAAAGAGAGTTTTACCTTGCTAAGGCATTATAAAATGTCCATTTAAATATATCTTAGCTTTCTCATAACATAAAAAAAATCTAGTAAACGGACGTTTTCATTCATATATTTCATCTTAAATAACTGATTGGTTATTGAAGACGTAGTTTTCACCATTATTTAAAAACTATAATATAAGTTATAAAACTAAAGATCTAACAATGTATTTATTATATATGTATAATATAAAATACGCATTCAAAATATTAAATAAATGGTTTTCAATCAATGTTGAAAATCAAACTTCCTGAATATGTTTTTAAATATGCCGCTCAAAATTAATTCATTAATAGAGTCTCTGTCTAAACAAGTGATTAAAATTATCATCTATTATTACAAAACCATCGTTTAATTGGCTATAAACACACTTTAGAGAAGTAAATTCTGTTGGCCATAGCTACCTTATGGTTCTTGAGTAACAACACTCGTTTAGAGCTTAACTGTTGAAGTCGCATCCGTATCGGTAAAGCTCTTAAGAGAAAGGAGTTTGCTTAGATTTATTCTTGCATGGTCTAATAGCTTTTTGGACACTTCAATGAATGAAGTTTTCGTAGATATGCTGGCGGCACAAAACACATTCAAAAGACATAATTGAAGAAACATCTTGATTTGATATTATGGATAACCAATTTTATAAAATAACACGGCGATTTAAAAATTGAATGAAACTTGCACTGAATATATTCTTCTTCTTTTATTTTTATTTTGCAATTTGTTAGAACAGGAAATCCTGTGTTGAGTGTCAAATTTCTCTCTATTTCTTTGGTGGTCGTCCTGTGTATCACGATCTTAAGAATCCTCGCTGGGTTCATATTTTCATCGTGATTTCTCCAGAAACATTTTTTCAACCCACTTCATCTCACAATGCCATTGGATATCTTGCCTTTAAAGTTTTTACCCATACTTGTATATAATAACATAAGTTACAATGTATTCATTTGTGATGTTCTGAGTAGATGTTTCGTTCTGTATATCTAGTTTGGATTCCATAATTCATTATGTCTGTGTTTTGTAAATCCTGAAATTGCCTTCCACTAGCAAAAACTTATTGTCCCAAACAGTGTCCCTCAGGCATCCAAAGATAACTTCTGTTTAAATAATCTGTTCATTCAATTGATATCAAGTTAATAAATATTTTTAATTAATACTAATGAAAACGTCTGTTTTATGGAATTTTAATACATAATCCATTGTTTAGGCGGAAAAACTTTGCTATTTCAACATTATTAGCTGTTTAATTGAAATACGGTTATAATATTACAATTGATTAAATTTCTATTAAATTTTCGCATCAGCTTAAATAATATCGCGTTGATGATGCTAACATTGGTTAGCAAAACAACTGTTGCGACAATTTTATAGGTATTAAATTAATTGTGAAATTATAAGGGTTTCATTAAAACAGTTAATTTTTATTAAAGTGTATGGAATGACGTGTTTTACCTTTCTAAGGCATTATCAAATGTTGAAAGTTATTCGCCTTTCTTCGTTTGATAATACCTTTCAAAGACATTATCAAACATTGATAGGTGAAACATGTCATTCCCATAAACTATAATAAAACATCTAGAAAATGGACGTTTTTATTCGTATCAATAATTTTATATGTTGTTTTACATCATTGTTGAAGAAATAAAAAATATTTTTTACAAAAATGCAAGTTTTTAAAAGCGTTTAAATAACCTGCGGAAGAGACGCCCCTGGAGAGAGCAGAAAGCTCAAATTTCAGCACCAAAAGACATCACTCACTTTTTCAATATTCTTGTCACATACATGTGTCCTTTTATTGAGTTACCTTCTGACATGACTTACTTGTTTCATTTTTTATACGTTATATATTATATATGTAGATTATACATATATTCTCGGTAAGTATAACTTACAATTTTTTTTTATTAACATAACTGTGAGATTAAATAATTAAGATTTTTTCTATATACAAATAGGTTTTTCCACTATTATGAGTTTATTTATGTCAAAATATTTCGAAGATGAAATACTTTCACAACTATTTAAAACCTACTTAGATAAATAAACCTACAAAAGCGTAATAATATTGCGTTGATTCAGAAAAGCCTCCTTTTCAAAA
Source organism: Lepidostoma basale (assembly GCA_022606425.2). Lineage (NCBI taxonomy): Eukaryota > Metazoa > Arthropoda > Insecta > Trichoptera > Lepidostomatidae > Lepidostoma > Lepidostoma basale. The sequence continues at coordinate 1,032,946 of JAHDVF020000880.1, forward strand.
TAATCGTTTTTGATTTAATATGTTTTTTCACTATATGAGTTTATTCATGTTGGAATATTTCGAAGATAGAATACCCTCATCACTATTTAAAATCTATCAAGATGTATAAACCTAAAAAAGCTTAAATAAGACTGCTTTGATTCAGAAAAGTCTCTGTTTAAAAAAATAACACAAAAGTATTATTAATTATTTCTTGAACAATAATGTAAAATTTCAAATAAAATAATTAATATAAACGAAAACGTATTTTCTAGAAGTTTTATCATACAATCTATGGAAATTATTTGTTTCGCATTTATGACGTTGTTTAATATTGTTATTGTTGGCTGACATTTCATATTTTATTGATTTGATCGTGCCACGTTTTCTTCGTTCTTCCTCTAGTTCTAGTTCTCTAAACGACGTAAAAAGATAGCAATAGAGGAAGAATGAGTGCCACGATGAAATCAATCAAGTTTCATGTTCAAATCAAATGTCGGCCACGTGAGGAGTCGGAGTCACTCCTTCGACTGATATTAATGAAGGGACGTCGGGGAGTTCGTAAAAGGCAGCTATCCTGGCTGCGGAACATCAAAGAGTGGACAGGAATAACGAGAGTTCAGAACCTGTTCGCGCAGGATAGAGATTCTGGAGGGGACCTGACACAGCACCGAAAGAAGAAGAATATTATAACAACAACAAAATAACGTAAATATGTTATTATGTAATGTTTGTTATTCCAAAAATATATTTACGAGGATTTCGAGTATCAAATCAAATCAAATAAGTTTATTTTCTCAAAAGATATTACAAACAACAATTATATTATAGTTTAAGGCAACTATTGAGATCTGGTAAAACATAAAAAATATATTATACCAGAAACGCATGAGAGATGGTTCAACATTAGGAATACAAGATACTCTCCAAAGTCTGGGAGATAAAACAGTCTGTGCTGACGCTGTCGAAGATAACCATCTGGAACATAAAGATGGATAGCCTCCAAGATAACGGAGTTCTCAAAGAATCCCCTGATAAGTCTGAAGAAATGGGTAAGTGTGCACCCATCTCTTCTTATCTGCAAACTATTGGTCCCCAGCATGCCCAAGAGGAATGCAGTGGGATAAAGCCACGGATAGCTACCAAACTCTGTCATGTATAGATATCTTTAAAAAAAATTCTGAACCCTCTCTAACATGAGTGAGTATCTCGCCTCGTGGGGACTCCATATCACCGAACCACACTCAAGCCGGCTCCGGACCAATGAGTTATACAAAATTCGCACAACACAAGGATTCCTGAAAACTCTACCAGTTCCGAGAATAAATTTCTCGATGTGAGTATGGAAAGTCAGTCTACTTTCATAAACAATACCAAGATCCTTTATCTTCGAAACACGCTTAAGTTGCTGGTTATCCATTGTGCATCTGTAATAAACAGTACGCAATGCTCTCGTAAAAGATAAAATTACGCATTTAGAGATATTGAAATTTATTTGATTGGTTTTACTTCAGCGGACGATATTATTTACATCTGACTGGAGACGGAGGCAATCTTCATGGCTCATCCTTTTAGAATGCTTTTAGAATGAATGCAATATTAGTACGTTTAAACTTCTGTATTAATGCATTCAGCAACGAAATAACGAAAAAACATGATTATATAATGAAAATAACGAAAAAACATGATTATATTCTGTTCCCAGAAAACAATTTACACCTTCGTCTCTATTGCGATACAATTAATCCTTACAAAATAAAAATAATTTATCCGCAATGGGTGAAATCCAGTATTTGCCTACAAGAATTTGTATGCATTCAAAATGTTGTAAAAAAAAACTGGTCCAAGTAGGCATAAAATTGGAGAGACATCTCCAGGCGTAGTCTAGTACTGTATAATTTGCAGACACCTTCACAGTACATTAATAAAGATTTTCTGCTTAATGCTTTCCAATATTAATAGATGACGCTAGTGTAGAGTGTACTTAAATATGTAAAGATAGGCGTGGAATCCTACCATATAAGCAAGTTTCTAAAATTTGTCAGACGTGGTGGTCATAAGAAAAAAGGCGCAATGGGGAATGTTGTTAAACATAAAGCGATCGCTCAACGAAGAATTTGTATACATTCAAAATGTTGTATAAAATAACTGGTCCAAGTAGGCATAAAATTGGAGAGACATCTCCAGGCGTAGTCTAGTACTGTATAATTTGCAGACACCTTCACAGTACATTAATAAAGATTTTCTGCTTAATGCTTTCCAATATTAATAGATGACGCTAGTGTAGAGTGTACTTAAATATGTAAAGATAGGCGTGGAATCCTACCATATATGCAAGTTCCAAAAATTTTGTCAGACGTGGTGGTCATAAGAAAAAAGGCGGAATGGGGAATGTTGTTAAACATAAAGCGATCGCTCAACCCAACCAATGACAGGTCATAAGTCCTGTAAGCGCCTCGGCCACCACATTCTGTTCCCAGAAAACAATTTACATCTTCGTCTCGTTATTTAAAAAAATCCAAATATTTCGAGTATCATTCCTTTTTTGAATGCATGCATATTTGAGGACGCCCTCTGTTTAAACTTCTGTATTCATTATAGCGTTGCCTCACAGTTACACAGCTGCCATGTATTCCGTATTCTTCAGAAACGCGACATCTGTTCTCGCTATTGCAATATTCATCCTTTGTATGCGACTGCGATTCTCGGTAGTACTTAAGATTCACTGGAAGTATTTCTAAGGGAGAATCAAAAGTGAAATATATAACAGGCGGGGAAACCAGACTAGGGAAATGTTTTCTAAGAAGATATGAAGCCGGCGGTTAGAGTAACTTGCAGCGAAACTGTCGTAAGAAGGAATAATGCTGGATAGTTATACCACCCTATTGTTGGATGATACCCTCCCTTATGGGATTAATTTATTACAAAACGTAGAAGAAATACAATGTGTATTAACAAGTTTTAAATCATAAGATATAACATATGATATAAAATGAAATGTTATAACACAATTAACATCTATAACTTGAACAACTACATATTAATTAACCACCACGTCATCTCCTCGAAGGGGTAGGCAGAAATAATGGACTCTTCTGACATACTTATCAATTTTTTTTCACCATTCATACGTCGTGTCATGCCTACATCGATTTCTACGACTCCTCACGTAGTCTACATTCAATATTTGATTTGAATAATAATTTTTAAATTTGATTCGTTTTTATATTAGTCTTTCAATGTTTAGTTTTTATTATATTTTTACACCCGAAGATTGAGGTATCCTTCGAACCATGTCGCGTTTTTTAAATATTTAAAAAATAATTAGTGAATTAAACAAATTTATTTTAAATTTCCTAAGAATATTTGATTTATTTGATCGTGCTACGTTTTCCTCAGTCTTCTTCGTTTTCTAGTTCCGTTTACATCATTAATACACTGTTTTACTGTCTTTCTTCATTGTTCTTTCCATGTGTTCAAATCATCTTAATGATCGTTACATTATTTTGTTCTTAACACTTTCGCACTGCATTATTTTCTTATATTTTTATTCGACACTCCATCATACACAAGTTTTCAAACATTCGTCATACGTTATTTATTTATTAAGTTATTATATTGCCCTGGTGAAGCTTGGGTATTAGCGAAACTACTTAGCATAGTTTCAATTCCCTGTCTAATAATTCAAAATTAATGTCTAACCATATAGTGAGTGCTTCATATGAAATTATAGAGTTTTTATTTCTAAATACTATTAATCTTATATGTAAAATATTTTAATTAAATTCCAAAATTCAATGATAAGGTTATATTGAAAATGAAAAGTGAGTCTAAAAATTATTCTAACTGACTCAACATTGACAGACAGAAAGAATTAAATCGCGACACTGTTCTTTCCTGACATGCTTATCTAGATTCCTCAAAATTTATACATCGTGTCAAGCATGTACATCGTTTTCTCCGACTCCTCATGTGGTCTACATTTAATATTTGATTGATTTGATATTTATTTACTTGAACTGATAATAGTTCTTTGTATCATTACAGAGCGAGCCAAATCGTTGTAAAGTATACAGCAATTATATTGATTCTCATTACATGTGATAAGTAGCTAATTGTTCATCTTCTCTAGTTTCTATCCTGGGGTTTGTTTTGCAGCAAAGATATGTATCTCGTTCTCCATTCTATTCGATCTTTCGCAGCCCTCTTAAGCTCCGCGTATGAGGCGCAGCACACATCCTCACAAATTTGTTCTGGGTATTCTCGTCGTGGACATCCTCTGGATTTTCTCCCCTCCAATACAGTGTGGAAGAGGAGGAGCTTATCTGACGTTATTTTATTATCACGTGAATTCTACACCAGATCAAAGACAGTGAGAGAATCAAACAGCAATCTGAAATTGAACCCGGAACCTTCTGTGTGGCAGTCATAGCTGTCACTTTGTCAGGACGGTCATCTGTAATACACATGAGGTATACGTGATATTTTATGTACAAGTTAGTATTTTTGATGTTAAATAAATAAAAAGGGAAACGTGATGGTATAAATTTATGAAATGATAATCATTAAGAAAATAAACTTATTGGACGCTAAGACATTAACACTGTGGAATTCTATAGTAATGTACTTAGGAAATTAAAAAAAACCTTTGTTTAATCCACCTATTATTAAAAAAAATTTAAAAAGCACGACATGTTTCGAAGGATACTTCCTTCAGGTGTAAAAATAGAATAAAAACTAAACAAAGAAAGACTAATATAAAAACGCATTTAAAATTCGATACAATAATTCAAATGGGCTATTTGTTATAAGTTAAATAATTATTATTTTAACAGTAAGAACTAATAAATATGATACATGATGGTAATATGAAAAAATTTTAAAATCGTTATTTAGAAAAAGCATACATTTGAAAATACATAATTTATATAGAAATTAATAAATGATTAATTTGCATTTGATTGGGAATGGGAGCCTGAGAGATTATGAAACATGTCGTGTTTTTTTAAATTTTTTTTAATAATAAGTGGATTAAACAAAGTTATTTTTAATTTCCTAAGTATATTAAGAAAATAGTTGAAGCGCATATAAATTTTTCAAAGAGCTACGATTAATTGAAAGTTAACTCAATGAACATACTGGAAGCATTTGTAATGTGGCTCCATCGCCAAATGCTCAGAGTTCCCTGGAAAGACATGGTTACCAATACCGAAGTCCTGAGGCGAGCTAGAGTTGACAGGGAACTGTTATCAACTATCAAGGTTCGAAAGATCTCACATCTGGGTTATATACTGCGTGGAGAAAAGTACCACCTTCTCCAACTGATGTTGGAGGGGAAAATTGAGGGACGCCGAGGGCCCGGTAGGAGACAAATGTCCTGGCTGCGAAACGTGAGGGAGTGGACCGGCATCCGAAGTGTGGAGGAGCTGTTCCGAGTGGCGCAGGACAGGGACAGGTTCGCTGAGGTGATCGTCAACGTTGGGGGGACCCGACAGGGCACTTGAAGAAGAAAAAAAGAAAGAGCTACGGAAAGAGCGATGATGGTAATCAGTTTAGCGAACAGGGTGAGAAACACCACTATTAGAGCCAGAACTGGAATGTTGGACATCATCGGAAGAGTGGCAGGGATAAAATGGCACAGAGCAGGCCATGTCGCTCGCAGATCTGACGATAGATGGACAAAACGCCTCCTATGCTGGTGTCTTGTGGTGTCCAACAGTGACCCGAACCCAGGACGTCCCCAACTTCGTTGAAGGAGCGACATTAAAGAGACCGTCTGTACGACATGAATGCTTGCTGCCCAGGATCGACAGACACGGAAGCATATGGAGGAGGCTGACTGACTGACAAACTGACTAACCATCACGCCATTTCCCCGGAGGGGTAGGCAGAGAGGATGGATCGCCACAATGCTCTGTCCTTGCATACCTCTCGGGATTCCTCTTCATTCATACATCGCACCATGCACGCACGTCGATTATTCCGACTTCGAATGTGACCGCCTTTTAGTAATTGATTAATTTGGTCATGCCATGTTTCCTCGGTCGTCCTCGGCTTCTTTTTCCACTCACGCTGCTTGTGTACAACTTTTAACCATTCTACTCTCATCCATTCGTTCCATATGTCCAAACCATCTCAGGGATCCTTTTTTTAATTTTATCCATGATGAAGTCATCTGCCTTACATTTCTTTCTTATTTCATCGTTCGATATTCTATCATACAACGTTTTCCCGCATATTCTTCTTAGTGATTTCTACGGCGTTTTTCCTGCTTTCATCCTTCTTTTGTCAGCTCCAAGCTTCACTTCCATACATGAGGGTTGGCACTAGAACTCCATTGTGTACTGCCATTTTTGTGTGGATATATTTCTATTTGCAGTGATGACTTTGAGTGCGCCATTAATTTTATTCCCAGCACCAATCCTTCGTTCGATGTCTCCTTCCATAAGTGGACAAATATTGACCGATGATGATGCTGATTATGATAATGATGATGAAGAAAAGATCGCATTATTATGTGAGCAAAGATAAAGTTTCACGTGCCAACGCACTTTATAAGTAATAAAACTTAATTAATACGTATCCAAGGTCGTAAAGCAGGACTTTCTGATACTTATTGACATCCCTATCGATACTATTCGGAAGAAAAATAATTTATTGTTTCAGCTGTACGAAGTTCTACTATAAAGAAAGGCATTTAAAAGTTTTCTAATTCATACATTCGTAACAGTATTATTTATTGGCCTCTTTGATCATAACAATGTGTGTGTTTTGGACCCTATTGTAAGCAATAAAAAGTTTATTTATCTTTGTTCTAATCGATTTCAATCCTAGACCTTTGTAAATAGAATACATACTGTTTAGTACCGTACCGTAAAAATTATATGTTTATACTTTTCATTTGTTATTTATTTATTCGATCCGTAATATTTCCCTTTTAACATAAATATTAAATAAATTAAGCTAGAACTATTTTTCTTCTATGTTCGTCACACTTTGTGTTGTAGATATTTTTTATTTTTTATTTTTATGTTTTATTTTTATTTTTTATATACTTTGTATACAAAACTAACTTTAATTTTTTTTAAATTAAATAGCAGACATGTTTCGGACAACTCGGTCCTTCCTCAATGATATTATAAAGATATTTGAAATATAATAAAATTTGGATTTTATAGAACAAAGAACCTTCTTAGAGTAGCAGAAATGCAAACCCTAAGCTCCATCATAGGCAAAACCCTCAGAGATCGGATCAGAAATGAAAGATAAAGTCTGTCTGTGGTGTTGAAGACATAGTGAGATGGGGAAGAAGCAGAAGGCGAAGACCACGTGGACCGCATGGTGAATACAAGAATTGCAAAAAATTATTACTTTACTTGAATTACCAGGAAGGCCGCCGAAGAGATGGAGAGATCGCTGGACATCATCATCCCAGGACAGCCCCCCGTCACAAACAGATCATACGACCTAAACTAAGAGAAAGAAGAAGAATAAGTTTTATTTAGTTAGTTAGAAAGTTTCAATCCTGGGATTGGTTTGCAGCAATTTCTTCTATTCTTCTCTAACATTATTCGCTGTCTTGTGCGGCTTTTTTGAAATCTGCATATGACGAGCAGCGCACGTCCACCAACAGGTCCTCCAGGTACTCTCGGCGTGGGCGTTCCCTAGAGTTTGTCTCCTCGGTCATACCCTCCATTATGGCATGTAAGAGGCCTTCTTGACATGGCCGATTCATCTTGCACGCCTTTCGGACAAGGTCCTGAGCAAGTGCCTTCCTCCTTCGATTTTTTGAATAACCTCCTCATTCGTGATGTGGTCTCTCCAGGAAATTCCTAATAGTCTTCTATAGGACCACATCTCAAGAGCCTCTAGTCTCCGTTTATCTCTTTCGGATAGGCACCATGTCTCGTAGCCGTACATTAAGATGCTCCATACATCATTTTATTTCATCATTATTTAAAATTAACTTCTAATAAGAGATTCCAGTAAAATCATTTGATAATTCTACCTGTAAATTACTATTACATTGTTCATCGTGTGTATGTAGAATTTCATGAAGTGTTGTGTGAATACTGAGGAATTTTATTCACACACATTACCCTTTTACCTTCAACGAGGAAAAGTAATATTTTAAGTGCGTAACTTCATCAATAGCTTAAGTATTCATTGAGCCTCTTATTGACAAAATCATTAAACAATTTTCGAACAACAGATCGCGCTACACGCCTCTCAAGATAAATTTCCCGCGCTGAAAGGTTCCACTAATAAATTACGAGCTACAATTTATCGGAGACACGATTGTTCAGTAAGGGGCAATAAATTTTGCAATTTAAACTAAAAATTCGCACGTTTTTCTCGAAACTCCGCTAAGGACCGTTTTGTTGCAAACACGCCGCTATCCCGAATAATCGAAATGGAAATTTCGCCAGCGATGATTGATGGGAAATTCAAATCTGATAAACATTACTTGCGCGGTGAGATGTCAGAATGTAACGAAATATCAAAATGGTGTCGATAGGCTTATCCAATGCAGAGGATCGTAAACAACTTTGATAACACAATTTTGGTTGAGAAATCAGAAAATGTACAGGCACATTATATAACATTATTGATGAAATCATTTTCAACTTAATTTTTTTTAAGGATTAATTGTATCTCAATAGAGACGAAGATGTAAATTATTTGGAAACTGAATATGGTAGTCGGGGCGTTTACAGGACTTATGACCTGTCATTGGTTGGGTTAAGCGATCACTTTATGTTTAACAACATTCACCATCAGCCCTTCTTACGACCACCACGTCTGACAATTTTTTGGAACTTGTATATACGAGTATGTTAATATTTTTAATAACTTCACTGTTGGTAGGTCCATCTACACTAGCGCCATCTATTAAGATAATTTCTAAGCATTAAGCAGAAAAACTTAATTAATGCAATGTGAAAGGTTTTTACGCAATTATCACATTGCTAGATAACGCCTGGAGTGAAACTCAAATTTTTATGCAATTAACTTGTACCAATTTTTTATTGATTTTTTTTTTTTTGTAAACAAACTTAACTGTTTTGTTTACGAACTTAACTGTTTTGTATACGAACGTATTGTTTTTTTTTTTTGTATATAAACTTAACTGTTTTGTATACGAACTTACAACATTTTGAATGTATACAAATACTTGTAGACAAATACTGGATTTTACCAATTGCGGGTAAATCATTTTTAAGGATTCATTATATCTCAAGAGACGAAGATGTAAATTGTTTTCTGGGAACAGAATATGGTGGTCGAGACGCTTACAGGACTTGACCTGTTATTGGTTGGGTTAAGCGATCGCTTTATGTTAACAACATTCCCCATTCCGCCCTTCTAACGCATTGTTTTAAATATAAAAAATCCACTGAACATGATAATCACATTATATATAATACATAAGAAGGATTAAAGTGGAATAAATACAGTACAAATGAGATCTCTCAGACGAATATGAAAAAAATGGGGATATGATATAGGAATGAAAATATAAGAAGGGAATGTAGTGCCAAAGAAAGTGTTATAAAAAAATAATGGTACATTATTTATTGTTTCTTTAACAATGATTAAAAACTTTATATTTAATAATGAATACGAATAAAAACGTCAATTTTTTAGAAGTTTTATTATTTTTTTATGGGAACGACATGTTTCACCCTTCTAAGGCACTATCAAATGTCTGTAAGGTACATTAATATGCTTTGGACACATGGAAATAATGAATGAAGAAAAAATGGTAAAAATAGTATATGTTAACGATTTAAATTGAACTACAATTAGAGGAAGACGGAGGAAAACGTGGCACGATCAAATTACTCGTAATCAAATATTGCATGTTTGCCACGTGAGAAGTTGGAGAAATCGATGTGCGTGCATGACTCGATGTATGAATGTTGAGGAATCGAGATAAGTATGTCAGAAAATAAATGTTTGGCAGTCCATACTTTCTGCCTACTTCTTCGGGGATACGGCGTGAAGGTTAGTTAATTAGTAATAATACATTGTTCAATTAGTCACACCCCTATAGCATCAATGTTAATATAAGTCACATCCTTAATTCATTTTTAATTTTTAAATATTTAACTATTTAATTTTGTGTTTGAGAATCACTTAACACTAATAACATTGGATTATATAATATAATATCAATACATTTAAATCCTCACCATTGGTATTCTGTATATACATTTTAAGAAAGTTTGATGTATGAACGCTATCCTGTGTGCGTAGACTCAATCTATGTATTCTTCTCTTCTGCATCTGAAATGTGAAATAAATGCAGTGCGTTCTTCGAATCAAGAGTTCTTTGAATCTAATTATATATCGGAACTACATTAAGCAGTGGGGATGAATATATGTTAGTTTGTTCATTGATTAAAGTTAAATTAGGGTATTATCGTCACATTTGATAATGCCTTAGAAGGGCGAAACGTGTCATTACCATAAAATATAATAAAACTTCTAGAAAACTGACGTTTTCATTATTAGTATTAATTATTTAATATGGAGTTTTACATCATTGTTCAAGAAACCCATGGACCCTTAAAATCAATGTTATGAACCAATTGGAGGCCTTTGAGATGTGGATACACCGAAGGATGTTACGCATCTCCTGGACTGACATGGTCAGCAACACAAACGTTCTCCATAGAGCCAGAGTTGACAGAGAGTTGCTGAGCAACATCAAAGTCCGTAAGGTGTTCTACTTGGGCCATGTTCTGAGAGGCGAAAAGTACGCACTATTACATCTGATCTTGGGGGGTAAGATTGAGGATCGACGAGGTGTTGGGAGAAGGCGGGTTTCCTGGCTGAGGAACATCCGAGAGTTGACGGGGGTGAGGACCGTGGGGGAGCTGTTTCGAGCTGCTCAGGACGGGGAGGCCAACTCAAGGGTGATAGTCAACATTAGGGAGACCTGTCAGGACACGGAAAGCAGAAGAAGTTCAAGAAACAATAAATATATGTTTGTCTTCTTCTTCTTCTTCTTCTTCTTTGAATAGATCTGACGATCAGTGACACAGAAATCATGTCTCGTCGGATGATGAGATCCAGCTGTCCCTCCATCTCTTAGGCGGTCTTCCAGGTGGGCGGTGTCCGGAGGGGATTTCAAAAGCGGCTGTATATGCAAGTCTGTCACCATACATTCGGGCTACATGGTCCCTCCAGTATCTTCTTCTTGATCTACTCCATTGAACGATATCCTCTATTTCGCAAGTTTTTCTTATATCTACGTTGCGGACACGATCTCGGAGGGTTTTTCCAGTGATTGATCTTAGGACCTTCATCTCCGATGTCCTTAGTAGTCCCTTGGTTCGCACAGTGTCAACCCGCGTCTCTACAGCGTATGTCATGATAGGTCGCACGCATATATTTTTGTATTAACACTTAATTTACTGTACAATATTTTCGTACATTTCTTATAAATGTAGATACAGAAGTAACTTTACCTTTCCGCGTTTTTAATGTCTTGCTAACATCATTACACAGCACTTTAATACACACGATAAAAATTACAACTTCCTAAAAGCATTCGTTAAACGTTTTATAAAATTCTTGCATCGAATGTTCTGCAGCAAACTTCACGGGCCATTAAAACCATTGTCGCCCCCGCTCCCAGCCACCCCCAGCAACCACCCTCTTCCTCCCCCACCGTGTTCCAGACGTTATTACAAATATCGTGAATCTTACGAGACTCCATACAATGCGGAACTCTTCTACTAGTGCGATAATAAATTTCGTATTTTGCTGTGAACATTCTGAAAGTACAAAAAAAACGAACGAAATGTTGGGTAAAACAGGGAATGTTTGCCCATTTGGGTGACTTAACATTCGTATTCATTGTTGAAATGCCAGAATGGTTGAACTTAAGTAAGTTAATAAAAGTATATAAAACAAATATTCTTCTTCGTCTTTGTGCGATATATCAGGTCTTCCCGACGTTGGCAATCACTTCTGTAAAGGGTTCTATATCTTGCGCCGCCTGGAACAACTCCTGCACGCTCCTTATTCTTGTCCAATCTCTGTTTTTGGCCTGGTAGAATTAACGTAACAATAAAAATGGTGATAGTCTAGCTACCTATCACATGCCACGAAAAATAATAACTTAACATATATATACGGTAATTGGGTTCAAATAAACTGTTGTATGTAAAAATATGGACTGCAACGGGAATCTACCACATTAAAAAGATCCAAGATGCATCTCAAGAATCTAAAAAGATTATACGAGTAAAAATATATTAGGTCCTTACATATGAAATTGGCGTTTTGTATGGGAGGAACATAAAGTTGATTTTTTTTAAATATAATATATTTATTTAATCAAAGTATGTACCATTGCTATCTATGCACTTTTGCCATCTCATAGGTAGTTCATCGATCCCTTTACTAAAAAAAACATTCGGACGGGAATCAATAAAATCTTGGAAGTCGGTTTGGACTGCCCCATCGGAGTTGAATTTTTTCCCTTGCAAGAAGTTATCCAAATTTCGAAAAAATTAGTAATCTGTTGGGGCAAGGTCCGGAGAGTACGGTGGATGTCTTAGACATTCCAATTGAAGCTCTTCTAATTTGGTAGCCGTCTGTTGTGCAGTGTGTGGTCTAGCGTTATCATGAAGCAGCAGTGGCCTAGAGCGATTAACCAGCCTCGGTTGTTTAGCAGCTAGCTTTTCCATCATGGTTTGCAGTTGCTGACAATAGACATCTGCCGTAATCGTCTGGCCAGATTTAAGAAAGCTGTAGTGAACGACACCAGCACTAGTCCACCAAACCCTCACAAGTAACTTTTTTGGAGTCAATTTTCGCTTGGGGCATGGTTCGGCTGGTTCGGCAGGGTTCAGCCATTGCGATGAGCGCTTCCGATTATCATACAGGATCCACTTTTCATCATAGGTCAAAATCCCTTCATTATTGTGCCGGTTGAGTAATGCAACGCAGCAGTCAACGCGCGTTTGTTGATTTGCTTCACTCAATTCGTGAGGTACCCACCTTTCAAGCTTTTTCACCTTCCCAATTTGCTTCAAGTGGATTAAAACAGTTTTATCACTAACACCGCAGCCTTCAGCTAACTCGGACGTGGTTTGCGATGGATCCGCTTCCACAATAGCCTTCAACTCTTCATTATCAACTTTGGTCTCCGGCCGTCCACGGGGCTTGTTCTGCAGGTCGAAATTTCCAGAACGAAAACGTTGGAACCAAAAACGCACTGTGTTTTCTTTTGCGGCACCGTCGCCATACACATCATTAATCCTTCGAGCCGTTTCTGCAGCACTGGTGCCACGGTGGAACTCGTACTCGTAAATAACGCGATATTTCAAGTTTTCCATTTTGTAAACTGAGTGACGCAAAGAAAAAAAACAATTGAGGAAAAACAAATGAATTATAATTTTCAAAACACAAATACTTGAGTAAATAGCTGTATAAATTTGAATTTGGAATTCCTAACCAAAGAGAAGATATTTGAGATCAAATTTGCCAGTACGGCAAAACGCCAATTTCATATGTAAGGACCTAATATAATTGTATCTTCGACTTTCGATTTCAACTTTCTAAGGCATTATCAAATGTCGAAATTAGGATGGGCATTTGATAATGCCGTAGAAAGGCAAAACATGTCATTCCCATAAATTATAAAAAAATAGTTTTGTTATTTGAAACTTCATGGAAGAAGTTCATGGTAAATAATGAAATGAAAAAAATTAAAAAAATCTTTTTAATATGTGTATTTAGTTTAAATCCACTATGTGTATTTAGTTAAAATCCACTATGTGTATTTAGTTAAAATCCACTATGTGTATTTAGTTAAAATCCACTATGTGTATTTAGTTAAAATCCACTGTTTCTCAACATATAAGAATGGGGAATGTTGTATTACATAAAGCGATCGCTTAACCCAACCAATGACAGGTCATAAGTCCTGTAAACGCCTCGACCACTATATTCTGTTTCCAAAAAAACAATTAAGGTACATCTTCGTCTCTATTGAGATAAAATTAATCCTTAAAAATTCACTGATTTTTGTGTCTTTCAGTTGCGGCAGCTCGCTGCAATTTTTTGATGGCACCAGAAGATGGCAGCGAGTTGCTGAAACCGGTCGAAGATGTAAACATTAGTGTTTTTTAACTAAATATACATTTTGAAAGATTTTATATAAAAATATATATTGTTTCATTTTCCATAAACAAATGATTTAATTCATATAATTTATTATATAAAGACTTTGCTGCAAACCAATCCCGAATCGTTAAAAAATGATTCGATTTAGAACGCTTATTATCAAAATAATGTGATTTAATTCTTCACAATTAAAAAAAGAATAAATTAATATTCAACCCTTCAATATGGGCTAACATCAAAATAAAGTGCTCTTTTGTTTAAACGGAATCACGATTGATAAGTAAAAAGTTTTCTTTCCATTGAAAACCCGGATACAAAAAAAGATCAGAGCAGATTCGATCGAATATGTAGTGAAATAATAATATGTAACATTCATTAATATATACATTTTATGGAAATTGGAAAAGTCACCCCTGGTCAAAGATACCCCATTCGTTAGTAGCGACTGTAACCAACCCTGATGTACCTTCACGTGCAAATAATACCAAAACTTTGATTAACTTTTTTATTACAGGCGTTGCATTAACACTTCCCCCTTTTATGTCTTTTGTTCTCCCTTATTACTTTACAATACTTTTTGCGTCCAATTCTTGTTGTATTTCTCTTTTATCTTGATTCTATGTTTATGGGTATATATTTTTGCTAAACGCATTTCCTAATAATAGCAAATTACTGAAAGATGTAAAATTTCAATGAAATACGAATAAAAAAACATTATTTCTTCTTTATTCGCCATACTTTGTGTTGTAATCTCTTTATTTCTCTTTTTATTTTTATAAACACTTTGTTTATACAACACTTGCATAAAAAAAATTTAATTACATTGACATGTTTCGGACAACCTGTCCTTCTTCAGTGATACATATTATAAAGATACATACATATTTAAAATTGTTACATTATCTGACAGATGTTATAAATCTTTATAACATCTGTCAGATCATGTAAACAATTTTATAATATTTTAAATCTGTATGAATCTTTATAATATGTATCACTGAAGAAGAACGGGTTGTCGAAACATGTCTATGTATTTTTTTTATGTAAGTGTTGTATAAACAAAGTGTATAAAAAAAAAAAAGAGAAAAAAATAAAAATTCTAGAAATTTTAGATAAACTTAAAGCGTTAACACTGTGGAATTCCCTTATGTATTTCCTAATGGAATTCCCGATGATGATGTTGAGAAACAAACTAGAAAGTGAAAAAAACTGTGTTTTGATTAATGAAAAATTCGTCAATTTCAAGAAATTATATTATGTTTTATGGGAATAACATGTTTTGCCTTGCTAAAGCATTATCTAATGTTTTATTGTTAGCAAGGTGTAAACGAAGTATCTGGAGAATATGAAAATACTGGATAGTAAATCTTCGAGAATAGTTCACTTGCAGCATAATATACTTGTTAAGAACTGCCGTATCACAAGTAAAAATAACAAATCCATGACATTTTACAAGATTTGGACATTTGATAATGCCTTAGAAAGGCAAAACATGTCATTCCCGTAAAATAAAACTCCTTGAAAACTGACGTTTTCATTCGAATTAATGAATTACAAATTTCGTTAGGAATTTCAGAAAACAAAACAACATGGAATGCAGTGGAAAATGAGTTATTAAGTTTAGCGCCCAGGCGGATCACAATCAGCATAGCATCGCAGCAGGTCTCATAATCTCTTGTCAAGTTTTTGATCTGACCTAAATACCTAATATATTTAACGTTTAATTGCTAAACACGGGTGGAATAGTACAAACCCATTTCGTAAATATACTCGTATCAAAACTTTACATTCGGCTGATAATCATGGACAAGATAGAGGGATGGAAGGACGTTGGTAGAAGGCAGTTGTTCCAGCTGCGTAATATAAGGGATTGGACAGGAATGAGGAGAGTTGAGAAACCTGTCAGAGTAGCACAGGACAGTCATACATTCGCTGCAGTGATCGCTAACGTTGGGGAGATCTGATACGGCACCAGAAGAAGATTAAGCTTTCAAAAATAATTTTAACATACTCTAAAAATGAAAAAAAATTATTTATATATAATTTTTAAATCTTAAATGGTGAAACCGGTAGAAAACACAAAAATCCTTCTTCTTTCGGTGCCGTGCCAGGTCCCCCCATCGTTGGCGATCACTGCAGCAAAGGCATCTCTCTTGTAATTCCTGTCCACTCTTTTATGTTCCGCAGTCACCACATCTGCCTATTACCAACTCCTCGACATCCCTCCAACAGAAACATGAGCGAGTTTTAATTATATATATTTTTTCACTTATTTTTTTTTCATCATTTACAATGAACTTTTACGAGTACCATGAAATTTCAAATAACAGAATATTTTATTAAACATTTATTACAATCTTGCGCAACTCCATCACATATCGTTGGATCAGAAGTTTGCCAGTTAATCAGATTCTTCTCCGTGTTTTAAACATCACATGGCAACAAAAGCACTCCGCTATGTGTAGCATGAATTGCTCCATGCCACAGATGCAGATTGTCATAGGACTCTGAAAGATTTTTCATCTCGCCAAGTTGCCTAGTTGTTTATTTATTTATATTAATTGCTTGGGACATACATATATTTCTATATAAATATTATAGTTAAAATTGAGAGATTATATCTCTTGTAATCTGTAATTTGTTACGTTTCAAAAGAAAATCTAATGAATGAAGATAGGATGATATTTTTTATGTATGTAAATGACGTAAATGGAACAAGAAATAGAGAAACATCAAGGAAAACGTGTTACGATCAAATCAAATATTAAATATTGACCACGTCGGAGATATGGATGTGCGTGCATCACACGATATATGAATGTTGAGGAACTAAAGAAGTGTGTCAGGATTGAACGTTGTGGCGGTCCATTGTTTCTGCGTACCCCTTAGAATACACCACATGATGGTTAGTTAGTTAGTAAGAAATTTTATGTTTTAATGTATTCTAAAATATAATAAGCAATGAGTTTGTTTCAATTAAAAATCCTTTAAAAAAAATCGCATGAAACGGTTAATAAAAAATAAAAATTCTAAAATATTTTATATTAAAAATGTAACAAATATTAATATAAGCCTACGTTTTCCGTATTCCCCTCCTTGGGTGGACTTGATTTCTAAAGTTTTCATCTACTTAGTGCTAATTCCGCTTACATTTCGTGGCACATGTTTTAAATTAGATATTTCCACTCAGCCTTCAATAAAATTTCTCGAAAATTTTACAAACGTTCCACACTAATTAGTGAAGTTTATCTGAGGGAAATGGTTAAGAATCTCCCCAATATAGTTGCGCCTACAGGATGTAAGCACACTATCTACAACTTGAATATTTCCTACCTCCATATTGCGGTTTATTCGCCAGTGGCGTCTCGCCAGAAATGATATAAAAACTTACGGATTTTTTTGGCCACATAGAAATAATGAATAGTAAGAATAAGTATCCCACGACTTCGTACTCCATTCACACCATTAACGTATTCTTTCATAACCATAATTTCTTCATCCATGAGTTCCGTATGTAAAAACAAACACAGTGATCCTTTCATAATGTTGTTCATAATATTTCTTCCGCTCTACATTCCTTCCTCATATCAGCATTTGAAATTATGTTGTATATCGTTTTAATGCACACACATCTAAGGGATCTCATCTCTACCGCATTTATTCTGCTCTCATCCTTCTTCTGCCAGTTCCAAGCTTAACTTCCATACATCAGGGTTGGTACTAAAACTCTATTGTGAACAGCTATTTTTTGTTTCAGATAACGGTTATAAAATCTAAATCAAGAACTTTGATGACCAAATGTATTTTTCACAGAAGCTTTAATATAATACGTCTTTGAGATTATTATCAACAAGCAGTATTGATTAAATAGCGATTTTTACATACCTACATAAACGTTTTGTTGTCACACTACGGCACTGGACTTTTGTGTCCCACCAGAGCTTTCACGTTTAATGGCAGAATCGTTTAAGTCCTCGTTCTGCTGTACATTTGTTCAGTGGCGGCTCGCGGGGGGATCACATCCTGCGTCATGAGAAATAATACCGTCGCCATATTGCGGTCTGAAAATTAAAGCACACATTTGTTCAAAATAATATTATTGTATTCGGCTGAACAAGGATTTTATTTTTATACGCTTATGGCTATCCGATGCGGTGTATTTCGGTCACGTATTTTAGATTCGTTGGTATTTTTTTACGCATCGTTCGATGAGTGAATGCATAATTTCTTTTATTTAAATGAAGTACTGTTTTGCGTTCAAGTGTGTATAAATATACGGAAAGTGTGTATAAACAGAATGAGTACCTGAACATATATTTATTTATCTACTACAAACACGCCAATTTTTTTCACCCACGTGTACTATTAAAACATAAACGTATTTACAATATACTTAGGAAATTGAAAATAACTTTGTTTAATCCACTTTGGGAGTCGTGGTGAGGGTAGAAAGACGGTGGAGGTTTCAGCGTTTATTGCAGATCACAAGTAATCATACGTAAACGGTATTATGTACTCGTGATGGAGCGTGGCTGGATGTCCATAGCAGCGGGGCGGAGTCCGGGGGTGAACAGTAGAGGATGATGACTCGCTGGGCAGTAGTGTCGGTCGACTGGAGCGAAGATTCGTCGAAGGTTTCGTGGCGTAGCAGTGTAGACAGTTGTGTAGCTCGGTAGGAAGGTCGGAGGTTTCTCGTACGTAGACTTGGTAGCGTAGACTCGTGTCGTTTAGAAGTCGCAATACTGACTGCTCCCTTGGGTGTTCGGAAATACCGCTTTTATATGCTTTGCTTTCATCATCACACGATGCTCTGCTCTAATGACCTAGTGACCAAACCGAATAAATCTGGGCCCTCGAGTCATCAGATTTGATAAGTAGGCCCTGAGTCAGGCGTTTATTCGTGTCATATATTTCATCATGGAATATGCTGGTTCAGCTTTGAAGTCCACTTATGTGGATCACCTACACACTAATAATTAAAAAATATTTAAAAAAACACGACATGTTTCGGATACCTCCATCTTCAGGTGTAAAAATATAATAAAAACTAAACAATGAAAGACTAATATAAAAACGCATATAAAATTCGATGCAATAATTCAAATTTATATATTAACCTGGGCTATTTGTTATGAGTACTAATATGTTTTTTTAAACAGTGAGAAATTTAAGGTTAATTTTTAAATTTGAATTATTGTATCGAATTTTAAATGCGTTTTTATATGAGTCTTTCTTTGTTTAGTTTTTATTATATTTTTACACCTTAAAATGGAGGTATCCTCCGGAACATGTCGTGTTTTTTTTATTTTTTAATAATTAGTGGATTAAACAAAGTTATTTTCAATTTACTGAGTATATTACTATGGAATTCTACAGTGTTAATGCCTTAGCGTTCAATAAATTGTATCTTCAATAATATACATAATACTCGTTTATAGTATAATAATCTTCGGCTGATATTAATGGGTAAAATAGAGGGACGTCGGGGAGTTGGTAGAAGGCAGTTGTTCTGGCTTGAAGATTCACCTTATTGAACAAATAACTAATGATCTACAAAAGATCACTTATTTTACGCAGCTTAATTTTGCGCTATGCCAGCGGGCGACCTGCGTGGCGTTGGACCCTCAGATGTTCTGTACAATGAGCAGAATTCAGAACTTGTTCCAAGTGGCGCAGGACAGAGACGCATTCGCTGCAGTGATCACCAACGTTGGGGCACCTGACATAGCACCGGAAGAAGAAGATCTATAAAAATACTATATTTAATATATATTATAAAAATACTATATAATATAAGTGTTGTATATACAAAGTATATAAAAAAGAGAAATAAATACTATACGAGTATATAGTTTGATTATTGATGCATATGCGTAAATTATTGCTCCTCCTGTTTGGTGGATTCCCAGCTGTCCTTTCATCTTTTAGGAGGTCTTCCACGAGGACGAGTCTCGTGAAGCTGATTATTTAGTGCAATATAGGGGATTCTGGCGGTGTCCATTCTTTGGACATGACCCGATCAGTACAGACTTCGCTGTATAATCCATATTATTATATCCTCAGCCTCACATACTCGTATCTCTCGAATTCTCTAATCTCTAATTCTCTCTAATTCACGCGATTTTTCAGTATCTTGCCTGCTGTCGTCCTCAAGGTCTCAATGTCGTCCTTAAATTCTAAAACCATTGATATTAATTTTTGGTGTTAGTCTTTTTTAAAGCACGTATTTTTCATACTTCCTAAATCTTTCTAGGGAGAGCAAATATCTTTAAAAATGCACGCGTTTATAATAATTTCTCTTTCTTATTTCCGTTTAATTTACCAATACGAATACCTAAGTTTTTTTTGTATAATATTATGAGAGACAAACTAGAAGAAAGAGTAATCTTATTTTATTGAAGTAACTGGGTTGTGTAGATATCTTCTGGGTTATTTTTCTTGTATTTTGTCTGACGAATTTTTCAAGAATTAAAACACTGTTTTTTCACTTTTTAGTATATTTTTCTCAACATGTTTCGAAGCCTTACACCTTCATCATCGGGAGGACAATATATAAACGATATGATGAAGGTGTAAGCCTTCGAAACATGTCGAGAAAAATTAACTCAAAAGTGAAACAAACAGTGTTTTAATTCATAAAAAATCGTTATTATGGAATTCCACAATGTTAATGTCTTAAGTTTATCTAAATAAAAGTATTTTGTCATTTAGATTTTTTACGAGCCCTTTTATAATAATTACCAAAAATTAGTTATATAAATTATTTTAATTTTATTGTTAGGTAAATAATTATACATTATTAATTTAGATTAACAGAAATATTATTTGTGTAGATATTATATTTAAAAAAAAAAACTTTTAATTTAGATTCTAATAATTGATTTTTGTAAACCTAACTGTTTTTAATATAATACGAGTATATGTTTATTTAAAAATAAATCCCAATGACATGGAATTCTATTACATAAAGAAAAATACACGATAATTTCATTTGGTATAATTATAAACATGTGCCCAAAAATGTGTTATTACTAAATTTGAAGTTAAGATCAAATAAATAACGTTAAACAGTTTCTCTTATATTCAAGAAGATTTTTAATTATTTTATTTGACTCTGAAATAAATATTTAAAAACTAGATTTTTTTAACCTCCTCTGGAAAATCAATTCTCTTTACTCTTATCTAGACCCAGAGACTTCCTGTAGGTAGGGTCTAGGCTACCTTAACACCCTTAATGACTTAACCTCAGTACCGAAAACCGACCTGCCAAGATGGTATTCAAATTCGATGTTCTTAAATAGTGCGCTGTTCTATATTTAAATTTTTACCTTTTCTCTCAGTTTTATACGCTATAGAATAGATCTTCACCCAGACTTATGTTTTCAAATATAACATTCCACAAAACTTCAGAGTCCTGAATATTTTAACTTTAAAATATTACTTATTATTAATTACATAATGAAGGACATGTTAAAACGTCGTATTTCAAAATCAAATCAAAAGAAACTAAATTATTTTTATTGATAATGTAATGAACAAAATAATGAAATATTTTTGATAAACTTGAGGTAATAGCACTGGAATTTTAAAATTCTTATGAATTACTAATAATTTTATACCTTTATCCTCGGGAGAATGATATAAAACAATGATTAAGGTATAAAACCTTCGAAACATGTCGAGTAAAATAAGCTTTTAAGTGGAAAAAACGGTGTTTTAATATGTCAATAAAATATTCGTTTATATTATGGTTTAGATACAATAGGTACATGGAAAGAATAGTAAAAACAAGTATTAATTGCATCAAGAAATCGAGGTTGACAGAGAAATTCAGAATCAACCAATTTTTTGATGTCAAATGAAAATATAATAAATGAATGCAGTGCGAATGATAGTGTTATAAACAAAATTATGAAAGGATCATTA
Organism: Lepidostoma basale; assembly: GCA_022606425.2. NCBI lineage: Eukaryota > Metazoa > Arthropoda > Insecta > Trichoptera > Lepidostomatidae > Lepidostoma > Lepidostoma basale. The sequence goes on from JAHDVF020000880.1 coordinate 1,054,996, forward strand.
ACATGTTTCAAAACATGGAACGAATGAATGAAGAAATAATGGTAGAGAAAGGAAGACCGAGGAAAACGTGATACGATCAAATAAATCAAATACTGAATGTCGGCCACGTGAGGAGTCGGAGAAATCGACGTGCGTGAATGACACGACGTATGAATGTTGTGATATGAGAGAAGTATTTCAGGATAGAACATTTTGATGGTTTATTCTCTCTGACTATCTCCATATTATATGTAATCGTTTGTCGTATGTGATATCTATTGAAACATTTGGGTACTGGAGGCATCAATTATAGAATAATATCCTAGTAAGAAATCGCCTGGATATTAATTACATTACTTGGTGTCCAAAAGCGGTTGGTTCACGATCGACTGTATACTAAAAAAAAGATTCCATGCTCCGTTATCTCTGGTGGTTTGAATATTTATTACTGCGGCCATCATATCAATCGACTTCTTGCGGGGAATATTAGATTCTACGCAACCGTTCTTCGAAAAACAGGGGGAGTTTGACCTTTTATTCGCATATAATGTACTGATATACTCGTATATGTGGCTTTACTAGTTTTGTCATTTTCCTTCGACTGTTTTGTACAATAATTCGCAAGTCAATATTTTTTCTGAATAAATGAACATCTGAAGTCAGAGACAAAAGTCATAACCGTGAAGTATTATATAATAAAATATTATAAACTGTTAAATTAAATAACTTTGTTTTGTGTATCACAATTTATTTTATTCTACGCGACAGCTGTTTCGTCAACCAATGTTGACATCATCTAACTAACTCAACTCCAGCAAGAATTTCAAAATTATATCAAAGAAATTATTCAAATTGACATAGGAACAAATACACGTAAAGGTTCAAAAAATCACAAAATTTGACAGTTGATATATGACGATGTCAACATAGGTTGACGAAACAGCTGTCGCGTAAAATACAATAAATTGTGATACATAAAACAAAGTTATTTAATTTAACAGTTTATAATGTTAAGGTATCATAGTGTTTCGGCCAAAACAATGGACTATTTAAAATATTATATATTTTAATTCTAACTAACCATCACGCCGACTCCCCAGAGGGGTATGCATAAATAATGGACCGCCACACTGTTCTGTCCTGACATACTTTTCTCTATTCTTCTACATTCATACATCTTGTCATGCACGAACGTCGATTTCTCCGACTCCTCACGTGACCGCCATTTAATATGGTATTGATTTGATCTGCCACGTTTTCCGTTCACGTCGTTTACATATATACCTTCTTCACCATTCTGTCTTCACTCATTCTTTCCACGTGTCCAAACCATCTCAACGAGCCTTTCATTATTTTGTTCATAACACTTTCATTCGCACCGCATTCACTTATTATACTTGCATTTGACACTCTATCATATACAAATTTACTACACATTCAACTTAGAGATTTCATTTCTAATGCATTTATTATACTTTCATCCTTCCTTTGCCAGTTCCATGCTTCGCTTCAATACATAAGGGTCAGTACAAGCACACTATTATGCACTGCCATCTTAGCTTTTTTGGATAGGCTTTTGTTTGCGATGACAACTTTAAGTGCACTATTTACTCTGTTGCCTGCCCCAACCCTTCTTTCAATATCCTTCTCCACTCTTCCATCCTTTGTAAACATACTTCCTAAATAAACATTCATAATTCAACTATCAATATAAATCAAGCACTTACTTTGTGGTTAGACATTTTAAACCTATAGATATGAAATAATAATAAAACTTTGCATTATATTTAACCACGTTATGGTTAAATAGAATGTTAAATTTTAACATAATCGTTTTTAAATAATAATGAAATAAAACGATGTTTTTTAACTACTTCCACTTTTGTGTTTATATTGACAGCGACCGGTTTCACCAGGCTCGCTGGTATCGACAGACTGGTTACACTATCTCAAACGGAGTCCTTTATATACATATAATACATACAGATCAGGGGTGGTAAAAATGATTCTACTCGTATACAAAAATAATCTCAAAATAATTGTGTAAAATTTACTGAATACCTTTGCAACTCAGACAAGAACCAATGGAAGAAAAAATCAAATAAGGCGACGCCAACCTAATGTACCAATATACATAACATATTATATTTCAATTTAGTAATACTAAAAAAATAAATACCATTTTTTCAAACGTTACATATAAATATGTCGGCTATAATAACATTTTAAATCTCTTATACTGAATACGAATCCACTTAAATAACTTTAATACCAAAATTTTACATAATTATTTTTGTATAGAATCATGTTTACCACCTCTGATTTGTATGTAAATATATAAAGGACTCAGTTTGCAATAGTATCACCAGTCTGTCGATGCCAGCGAGCCTGGCGACACCGGTTGCTGTCGAAATACGACGAACTTCGTGACCGAGCGGTATGTGTATTGACTGCCACCCCGAAGGCTTCGGGATGGCTTCGATTCCCGGCGAGGGCAGTGTGATTGTCACACTGTCTTTGGTGTAGAATTGACGTGACAATAAAATGGCGATAGATTAGCTACCTATCACATGTCGCAAGAATCACTATTATATCTATAATACCCTTCACATCGATTTGGCTCTTGCTGTCACGATATAAAGAGCGATTCAACAAAATAATAATAATAATAAAATAATAATAAATAAAGACGAAAGTAGAAAAAGTTTAAAAATATCGTTTTATTTAATTATTATTTAAAATGAACTTCCGTCGAGATATTTCAGTAAAATCATTCGATTATCTTAATAACGCTTTTTTATCCAATGCTTATAACTTTTTGAAATTTCAGAGAACCATTTTAATTTATAACAGGATCTACCGGTTTTAAAGTTAATTTTAAAGCATGCAGCCGTCTATTTTCGTCAATAAACAAATTTCCCATGTACGCTTTTACTATAGGCTTAAGTTCTAATCCAGATTAAGCTCCCTTCCTACACACATGGCTAAGTACGAGTATGTTACGTGAATTTCCGCAGCGTTACCATTGCCTAGAGGTTTAAGTGTTTTAAACCTTAACGTATAAGTAGAGTTTGAGGAAACCAAATAAATAATGTACTAACTAATATCTATCAGTATGTTAAGCGTCAACGTATCACGTATTAATAATATACATCAAAATAACTGGTAGGGGAGAACCACCACGAAGAGAACATTTTTTAACTCCTTGCTGTAAATACAAAATCAATACACTGTTTCAAAAACAAAGTATGAAGTTTTGTAGAGTATTCATTTCTTCTATAATTCCTAAAGTGAATTTTAATTTCAATCATCAGATTCTAGGTTTATGGATAATTTTATAAAAAAATGGGAAATGTTCTCTTCGAGGGATAGTGTAGCATGAAGAGAACACTAGTTCCCATGAAGAGATTCCCACTTCTTGTGCCTGCTTTGATCGTTTAATAACTTTCCACAATAATGTTGTTGCAATACTTGTCTCCTTAGCTACACTGCGAATGCTTTTCTTTTGTACGATGGCGGCATCTATAGCATCTTTGAATTCGTCGTCCGTCTTACGATTTATTTTCGGCATCTAAAAAAATGTATAATTGGGTACATCTTTTGTGATAGATAATTTTAAATAATATTATTTAATAAACAAAACACACAAAAAAAAACATGAAGAGAACACTAAACCTATGAAGAGAACGTTCTCTGCGCCGTGTTCTCTCCATGGAATTAGGACTTATTTTAGAAAAACATTGAAATTATTGAGATGGATTTAATATTATTCAATATAACCTTATCACATAAAAAACTATATAATCACGTCACACTACGGGTAAATCCTTTTTACTCCTAGCTTACTATTAAAAGGTCAGCAGATGAAGCAGTCAGCACCGTTTTTTTTTACTAAGTCCGTAAACTTCTCTCGTCCACTGTCCGAAGCACACAGAACGGACATGCGCCCAACTTAACGCGCGATGTCGTCACACTACTGCGATCACGTGAAGGGCTGCGGGATGTCGCTAGATTTATTACTATCGTTGCAAATGCAACTGTTCTCTTCATGGGCCGTTCTCTTCGTGGTGGTTCTCCCCTACCAGTTTTTTTGATGTTGGTATATTTTGTTGTTGGTAACTCAACGTTAAAACTTTTTCCTTATAATTGTCGTTCACTTCACATTTTAAAGGTTTTAGATATAATAGGTACATATATATAATTTGAATATGATATATAATAGGTACATATATCATTTGAATATGAACCTGGCAAAGACCAAGGTGATGGGCACGGAAAGGCTTGAAATCAACGTGGACGGTAACAGAATAATTGAGAATGTCCAAGAATATACATACCTACCTGGGACACAATATTCGATTGGGCTGAGACAACCAAACCGCAGAGCTAAAAAGAAGAATTGGACTAAGCTGGGCAGCTTTCGGAAACATGAGTTACATCCTAAAAAACCGGAAAATACCGATCAACCTGAAACGAATAGTCTATGAAGCCTGCGTTCTGCCAGTTGGTACTTATGGTCTTAAAATTGTTACATTGTCCAAACAAAGTGCCGAGAAACTACGAGTGACCCAAAGAGCCATGAAAAGAGCCATTTTAGGAATATGCCTAAGAGGCAGGGTCAGAAACGATGCGGTGAGAGAAAAAACAAAGGTCACTGACATCATCCACCGGGTGGCGACTCTAAAATGGCAATGGGCAGGTCACGTAGCCAGAAGCTCAGATGAAAAGTGGACAAGAAGACTTGGAGACCGTGGACGGCGAAGAGAAGTGCAGGGCGACCGCAACTACGGTGGAAGGATGATCTGAACAGACACATCGGAATAACCTGGATGCAGTCTGCACAGGACCGAGTGACATGGTCGCGAATGGAGGAGGCCTTTGTCCAGGAGTGGACGGGAATAGGCTGAGGAAGAAGAAGGAGATTCATACTTTTTTTATTAAATTTAAAAAAAAATTGGAAATATTTTAACTACAGACTATCAATATTGTGAAATAATCATCACGATATAGATTGCCAAATGAAAGGAATTTTGTACACATCAAAATAAAGTGTCGTAATAAATTTCATAAATAAATAAATAATTTTTAAACCTAGGTATTATAATAAAAAACCAAAAACTAATGTTTATCTATGACTAAATACACTGATTGTAATTTTGATACGACAAAGATAAATAAAATTTTAAAATATATATTAACTTACTGGAATTTGTGAACAGCATAAAATATCAAATGTTATTTTGTAGATATTTATGTTGGCTCAGAGGTGTGCACCGATTGTATATCTTTCTATAGGATGAAAAGAACTTGTGAATCTCTCCGAATACTTTTTATACGAAAAAAAAAGGTTATAATGGATGCAATTTGAAATAAAAGAGTAAATTTTAGAATCAACAAGAATACAAGTATAAATATTTTGTATTGCACCATCGGTTGTAATAATTTTGTTAAAAATCATTTATATTTTTAGTGCCATCTATTGTTTGTTTTGGTAAGCGCTTTAAACAAATGATGTAGAAGGAACCTGTAAAACTCGAATGTCACCGCATAGCTTTTGCCGGCAGTTGTTGAATTCGCGCGGTCTATGCTTGCTTGCGAAGTTAATACACATAATATAAATTCTACTTCGTTATTGTAGCATTATAAGAATTAAAATGTTTTATAATAAATTTGTGGTGTAAAGAAAAGCGTTAGTTTAAATTTATGTTTATTGTTTTCATATCGTAACCTTTTTAGGTTGTGTTAATAAATTCCAAATATTTTGTATTTTTAACAATAACTGACTTTAATATGACGTCTATAATCAAATTGCATGCCATTTCTGGCGCTATGGATGAGACTCCGCCGTGCTACATCCTCCAAGTTGATGAATTCAGATTTCTTTTGGATTGTGGATGGGATGAGAAATTTAGTATGGATATCATAAAGGAGTTGAAGCGGTAAGTCTTTTTACTTTCATGTCACGATGTTTTATGCTAAACGTAATCTTAAAATAAAATCCAATCTGGGTTCAGTCAGACTAGTGTTGTGTCCTAGTAACTACGTAGATTATATTTGTATATATTTTTTCTAGGTATGTGAACAATATAGATGCAGTACTATTGTCATATCCCGACCCGTTGCATCTGGGAGCCCTGCCTTACGCCGTTGGCAAGCTGGGTCTCAGTTGTCCCGTGTATGCTACACTTCCTGTCTACAAGATGGGGCAGATGTTTATGTATGACCTATATCAAGCCAGATATAACATGGAGAATTTTGATCTTTTCACATTGGATGATGTGGACGCTGCATTCGATAAAATTGTTCAGTTGAAATACAATCAAAGTATATCTCTAAAAGGTGATGTATTATTTGGTTCATGTTCCCATACTATACAAGTGTAACACTTACCAGGTGTATGCATAAGTCTTTTCACTAAAAGATGGCGCCACCGAACAGTACGTAGTGTATGAATGTGACACTACGTCAGTTTGTTCGTCTGACATTAACCTACACGCACACACACACACACACACACACACACACACACACACACACAAGTAGAGTCCGCCAAACAATAGTGTCTGTGTTGTATCGTTCAGTGATCATGTTGACTTTTGTGTCTGAAAAATAACATTTGCGGCACGCATTGCTTTTCTAATTTAATCAAAAGAAAAAGGCTGTGGAAAGTCATCGTTTGCTGGTAGAAAAATATGGTGAACACGCTCCATCGATTAGAAGATGTGAGACATGGTTTCATCAAATCGCTTCGGCAAGAAGACCATGCTTTGTCTGGTGGGACCAGAGAGGTATTGTGTATTATTAACTCTTGAAGCCAGGCGAAACCGTTAATGCACAACCATATCATTATTAATTAATTATTGATTAATTTAAATCACGCATTGATCGAAAGACGACCAAAATGGGTCAGAAAATGCGCCGCCTCACCACAGCAAAACCAGTGAAAGACACATTGGAATCGCTTGTATGGGACATCCTTCCACACCCGCCGTACTCCCCCGACCTGGCGCCGGTGTATTTTATACACTGAAAAGAATCTGGAAAATTTAAGAAACTGTTTAATTTTTCATCATAATAATAAATCGGAATTCATTGTTACTTTGTTAACAGATTAATCATTATTTTTTCTTAATCATTTTAGGGAAGGGACTTGGTCTTACAATTACACCATTACCGGCGGGACACATTATCGGGGGAACAATTTGGAAGATTGTGAAGGAAGGCGAGGAGGACATTGTCTATGCTACAGATTTTAACCACAAAAAGGAACGACATCTTAATGGTTGCGATCTTGAGAAGCTACAAAGGCCCACTGTTCTCATAACAGATGCTCTCAATGCCAATTATCAGCAAGCTAGAAGGAGAATGCGTGATGAGAAGTTGATGAGTAAGTTAAATATTGATTTAACATTTTATTCAAGTATTCATAAATCTTTTTTATCTTCCATTCCATATAAAATATGTACAGTTTAAATGTTGATGTGTGTAAAAAAATTTCCTGATAATTTCAGCCACTATCCTGTCCACCATGAGGGAGGGAGGATCCGTCTTGGTGGCGGTGGATACGGCTGGACGTGTATTGGAGTTAGCCCACATGCTCGACCAACTTTGGAGGAACAAAGAGTCAGGACTGATAGCATATTCTTTAGTGCTGGTCAGTTATGTCGGCTATAACGTGGTGGAGTTTGCAAAATCACAGGTATATATTTTTCTTTTATAATTAGTGTATTCTTAATTTTAAACGTTAGAATAGATTTAAATCGATTATGATTATAGAGGAAGATATCTCATATTTTGCCTAAATTTCTTGTCTCCCTATTACCTGATTTAGAATATGGCGTCAAATAAATTCACAGTCTACTTCTTCTTTTTGTCCTGTCACACCTCCGTGGTGCATATGGCCTCAAGGAACCTTCTCCACCTGACTTTATCGAATGCCTGATGCCTTACATCATCCCAAGTGAGGCCTGCTGCCTTAACCTCGTTCTGCAGGGCTCTTCTCCAGGTGACTCTAGGTCTGCCTCGCTTTCTCTTTCCCCCCATAGGAGACCAGTCTAGTGCGCCCTGAGCGATGCAGGCTGGGTTTCGTCTCAGAGTGAGACCGATCCACTGCCGTTTGCGTCTAGCGACTTGTTCTCTAATTGGCTTTTCGCCTGCCATGGTCCAGAGAACGGCATTTGACACTGTTTGGGGTCAATAGATTTTGAATATTGAGCGAATTTTAACGCTACTGCTGAATATTTGAAGCTTGAGATTTCTCAAAATGATACCGAAACGCCATACGAGTACAGGGTGAAGCATTGCTAAAGCTTCTCTTGCCTTGTTGAGTCTGCTTTCTACATCTTCCTCTGTATCTCCCGAGCCTGCTTCATACTACCGAGGTAGCAGAAACTGGTCGTGGTCACAAGGGGGACACCGTGGAACAAGATTGGGGTGGAGTCATTTGTGGACACTCGAAGGTCTACTGTCTTGGACATGTTAATCTTGAGACCTACTTTTGCCGCTTCCTCGTGAAATACGTAAATTCACAGTACTAATAAATAAAGTTGTTCTTAATGGTTTTTGATTTGTTTTAATTTGGCAACAAAATGTTAACTCTAGAAACTGTTTCCAACAATCCTAGTAACACAGCTGCATTTTGAAAGTAAATTTATTTGAATATAAAAAATTGTTTAATCCCAGATTGAATGGATGAGTGACAAGCTGATGAGGAGTTTCGAAGGTGCCCGAAGCAACCCCTTTCAACTGCGGCACCTACAGCTTTGCTACAGCGCCAGCGAGGTGCATAAGATTTCGGGACCCAAGGTGGTGCTGGCAAGCTGTCCTGATTTAGATTCCGGATTCGCTAGAGACCTGTTCTTTTCTTGGGCTCCTAATCCACAAAATAGCATTGTGCTCACTATCAAGTAAGTTGTTAATGAAATTATAGAATCAACAAATTTAAAATTAATCAGTAATAATTTTAATAGAAATGAGCCATATATAGGTAGTACAATAACTAATGACCACAATTGGGAACGAAAAACTAATTGTAAGTCGAACAGGTCAATCAGATTGTTGAATTTTCTTCGAGTTTGTCTTTACTATATATATTATCATTAGCATTCCTGATAATAAGATATGTTTATTTTCGTTTGTTTTCATGGATACTCTGTGTATGATAGAGTGTCGAATGAAAATATAATAAGTGAATGCGATGGTGTTATGAACAAAATAATGAAAGGATTGTTAATATGGTTTGGACACATGGGAAGAATGAATGAAGAAAGAATGGTAAAAAAAAGTATATGTTAACAATGTAAATGGAACTAGACATAGAGGAAGACCGAGGAAAACGTGGTACGATCAAATAAATCAAGTTTGAAACCACGTGCGGAGTCAGAGAAATCGACGCGCGTGCATGACACGATGTGTGAATGTTGAGGAAGCGAGAGAAATATGTCAGAAAAGAAAATTGTGGCAGTCCACTCTTTCTGCCTACCCCTTCGGAAAGACGGCGTGATGGTTAGTTAGTTATGAAAATGCAAAATACATGTGTTCGTTATACGTATATTTTACTTTCAACTACACAACATTCATGAACTCTAGGAATTAAACAATTTATTAGCCAGTTTTCAAATTGTGTCTTCTTCATCTATGCTTTCCATCCATTTGTTTATAGAAAATATTAATTTACTTGTATCCTAAAATAGTATTAGGTCCCCCACCGACAGTAAAATATATATTTTTTCATTTCATAATGAATCAGCTTAGTAATCAGTCAGCAAGAAAAATCTTTATAATTTAGAGACAATACATGCTTATTGGACGTAGCCGCAGCAAATTTTGTATGTAAAACGCACATGTGCGTAGCAATATTGTATGTAAAGTGCATGGATTGCTAGCACCACGCGTAGTTTAGTTGTCCGATTGCGGGTTGCGGTTGTAAAGTCACAACAGTTGTGAGTCGCCAAGGTTTAAATTGATGATTACCTATAATCACTTGTTACAACTATTCTAAACTAAACTAACCATCACACCGTCTCTCCGGAGGGGTAGGCAGAAAGAATGGAACGCCACACTGTTCTGTCCTGAAATACTTCTCTCGCCTCCTCTACATTCATACATCTTGTCATGTACGCATGTCGATTTCTCCGACTCCTCACGTGACCGACATTCAATATTTGATTGATATGAAAGTGCCACGTTTTCCTCGGCCTTCCTCTATTTCTAGCTCCGTTCACGCCGTTTACATATACCTTCTTTACCATTCTGTCTTCACTTATTCTTTCCATGTGTCCAAACCATCTTAATGACCCTTTTCTTATTTTGTTCATAACACTTTCATTTGCACCATATTCACTTCTTATACTTGCATTTGTCACACATTCGTCTTAGAGATCTCATTTCTACTGCATTTATTCTACTTTCATCCTTCTTTTGCCAGTTCCATGCTTCACTTCCATACATAAGGGTTGGCAAAAGAACACCATTATGCACTGGCCATCTTAGCTTTTTTGGATAGGCTTTTGTTTGCGATGACAACTTTAAGTGCAGCTATTCTATTTTCAATTCACTCATCATGTCTCACGATTCAGGGTCATCTGGCTGTCTAGTCCCAGTGCCTTCAGGTCGTTCCCAACTGTGGACGTTGCAGGAGGCTGACCTGGTCCCCTCCTTCCGTCTTCTAGTTGCAGGGTCTTGTGAACGATGTACTCATTGTTCCTCCTGTTCACATGACCGTACCACCGCAGACGACATTCCCTAGTTTTTTCCGCTATAGGAGCGACTTTTAGGCTACCTCTGAATGCTAAAAATAATGTTTTTTTATTTTTCAGAACTTCTCCTGGGACTCTCGCAAGAGATTTACTGGATAATGGTGGCAACAGAACTCTGGATATTCTTGTAAAGAAGAGAGTCCAGCTAGAAGGAGCCGAATTAGAAGAATACAGAAAGAACACAATAACGACCGATGTCATTAAAAAGTAAAATTATAGTTATCTTATTACCACCCAATGTGTGGCTGGCTTCACTTACAGTAAAAAAAAAGTCTCACATTGCTTTTGCGTATATTTACAGCTGAGACAGATAGTTTTAGTTCATAATAATATTATACATGGCGTGGGTGTGGACTGATGTTTTTAGTTAGGCTGGCAATATCTGCACGTAATTGGCATTAGAATCTCGATCACCAGGGCTGCTGCTCCTGGATCGCACTGGTGGGTTTCTCGGCCGACTATCTTGCCAGAAAATGCCATCTTGTGTTGTACATCCGCTCCTTTGAGGGGGTGTCGGACTCCTCGCTGGGGGAAAGGGGGCATCTTGTGGGGCCCCGTCGTTTCCTCTTGGATTAATTTATTTTTATTTCGTACATATTCAAATGTTAGGTTCCCTGTGTTCCTGCCCCTTGTTTCCATAGGTTTTTTTTTATCCCACATTTTCTCTTCCATCCCACCCTCACCATATATATCTGAAATAATTTTATGATAGGCCATAAAATCATGCACCATATTTTGCTCTGTTTTGTAAGCTTGGGACATAGAAGTGAATTGAAATTAAACTAGATTAAATGTGGCCTGGAGACTCTTTTGCCTTTTTTTCTGGAATGTTGCATTCCCCAGTTAATGTAAGTCCCGCGTGGATGAGAGCCGGGCCTAGGGATTGTATGAGCGAAGCTGACAAAAGGGCGCCGCAGCGTCCTATAACAGCTTTGGGTAAGCGGTGGTAAATAATAATAAGTACAATTTAGTAGTAAGAAACTAATGTAAAACGGTTTATACTATATATTTAAATATGATCTGCAAATGTGGTGGGGTTAAAGCGTTTGACAGCATTTACAAATAATTCATTGAAAATATATTTGTTTGTTTCTGATTTATTTTACAGAGAGGTAGATATTGGGATAAGCTCAGATTCAGAGTCGGATGATGACATCGAGATGTCTGTTATCACCGGCAAGCATGACATCATTGTGAGGAATGACGTACAAAAACACTCTGGATTTTTCAAATCCAACAAGAAGCAGCATGCCATGTTTCCTTTCTATGAAGAGAAGACCAAAAGTGACGAATATGGTGAAATCATAAAGGTAATAAATATTACCTGTAATAAAAAATTTACAAAAATTACATTTGATTGATATTGGATTTGAACAATATATTGCATGAAAATAAATGCAATTGTTTTCCGATCATTTACCAAGTACATGGTTTTGATACCTCCCAACTTGGGTATCATTAACATTAATTGGGAACAAAACATTACATAAAATGTATTTCTTAAAAATTAAATGTCCTTTATGATATACTAACGCAAATTTTAATCACTATTTACTTATTAACTTATTAACTCAAGCCGACCTCTTTTACTATCTCAGATATTATAATTTTTATTTTATTTTCTGTATATCTATTGTCATTTAGTGTGGTTTGTTCATATTCTTGTCCATGATATTGTACAGTTTGTGTCCAAGATAGTAGTAATGTCTTTGTGCATTGCGGTTTTTGTCTTTGGTACAGCATGCAGTGGCGGTACTCCCATAGAAGCCCAGCTTGCATAATAAATTTTGAATCAAAACCTCTTCTGGCTTACAGAGGTTCAGCTCTTGTGGATATTCCTCTTACGTCTGGTCTGTTGGAAGGTGATTTGGTGGGTTGTTGGTTTATGCAGGGGCATGATTACTTAGTTTTGGGTGTTTTGATTCAAAATTTCTTACGTAAGCCAGGCTTCTGGGCTTCTATGGGAGTACCGCCAATGACAGCATGGTTATGTTTGTTGCTAGTAGATGTTCGTTGCCATTTTTAATGTCTATCGGTATCATTTTGATAGTGCATAGCTAAATTTCATATGTGCAGTCGATAATCGAGGTTCTACTGTATGATGATTAGTTAGTTAGTTAAGTAAGAACGTAAATTTCCACGGTTATCATATACAGAAATATTTTTCGGGGTGAAACCGTGTTCCCTCTCGTCAAGCTCCACCAACGTTTCGGAGGCCCTTGCGGCCTCCATCATCAGGGTGTTAGAAATTCGGCTATTCATAACTTAGAATATATTAAGAAATGGCGAAAAAGAAAAAATATAAGTAGATTATGAAAGATAATAATATATCTATGAAATCAGAAGAAAAAATTAAATCCGAATCTAAATAACTCAGAAGAAAAAATAATACAAGATATAAGTAACAAAGAGAACCTAGACTCAAAAGAAAATACAAGATATAAGTAACAAGGAGAAAATAAAACTCAAAAGAAAATACAAGATATAAGTAACAAAGAGAAACTAGACTCAAAAGACAAGACAACAAATAAATACAATAAAGCAAGAGAATAAAACAAAGTTAGGTACAACCGAATACCTAGTTGTGTAGTGTGTAAGTGTGTATTTAGCTTCTACTTGGCGATACCGTGCCGTAAGCAGACAGCTGTCAAATATGAAGTGAAAGTGGTGACGTGTCGTGAATCGTAAGAAATTCCGATGTAAAGGGGAAAAAACCCAAAGGGGGGTTGTGGTAATTAAGTGTAATACTCGTAATTACGTCGAATTCTCTGGACAATGCCAAGTTTAGAAAGTTCTTAAGAAAAGGAAAGTTGTAAAATTAAACATTTCAAAGGAATAAGATAAACTTATATAATGAAAAGAAAGAAAGTTTAGTGGCGAAATTCACTAATTGAGTGTTTTACGAGTATTAACTCGTGAAGTTTTTTGTAATATAGGGAACCATGCCGACTTGAGTTGGAGGCCGTCATCTCTATTTATGTTATTGGGATGTTTATAGATTTCTATCGACTCACTGATGAGGCGTGCGCGGTGATTTCTGGGCCTGCCTAGTACCGTAGGCTCAAAACCAAAGAAATGCCCAGTATCAAGAAAATGTTCAGCTATGGCTGATTTATCCGGGTGACCGTGCTTACAAGCTCTTTTATGCTCGTTCACACGTTTAGTGATTATACGCGCTGTCTGGCCAACGTACACTTTATCACACCCTTGACAGCTAAGACGATACACTCCGTCAGTCTCCAAAGGATCTCTATCCTTAGGCGACTTGAGAAAGTTGACAATCTTCGAGCCCGTACCAAAAACAGTTTTGATTTGATGTCTTCTTAAGACCTTGGCAATTCTATCCGTGACGCTTTTAACGTACGGGAGAAAAGCCAGACCTCTCGTTGACATTTCCTCGTCCCTGTCTTTTCGTGGGGCAGAAACTGCAGATATTGTTTGGTTAATCTGTCGTCTGGAGTAACCGTTGGACTCGAGAGCACCGGTGAGTGTATTCAGTTCCTCCTTAATCGAACTCTCTTCGCAGATTCGAATTGCTCTGGTAACCAAAGTGTTAACCAGGCCTCTCTTTTGCGAAGGGTGATGATGCGAATTAGCATGCAAGTATCGATTAGTATGGGTAGGTTTCCTGTACACTCTGTGTCCCAGTCCACCATCGGCTAGTCTTCGAACCTCAACGTCGAGAAAAGGAAGAGTTTTATCATTCTCCAGCTCCATGGTGAACTGTATGAGAGGATGTAAAGAATTCAAGTGGTCCAAGAACACATCTAATTCCTTTCTCCCATGGGGCCAGATAGCGAAGACGTCGTCAACATATCTGAGCCAAGTTTTGGGGGTTAGGGTAGCCGTGTCTAAGGCTGTACTTTCGAAGTTTTCCATGAAAAAATTGGCGATCACCGGAGATAATGGCGACCCCATAGCAACACCTTCAACCTGTTCATAGTATTCACCCATGAAAGAGAAATATCCACTTTTCAGACAGTGCCTAAAGAGATTGCACATGTCTTCATCGTAGATTTCAGAAATCATAGAGAGTGAGTCATCCATCGGCACATTTGTGAACAATGAGACAACGTCAAAAGTTAGTTAGTTAGTTAAAATAAATACAATTTAAATTGTGATAAATTTTTCAAGAAACAAACATCTGATGCGTATTAAATTCCAACGACTACTGAACATTTTACTTGTTGGGACCTGTTGTTGGAACAAATGCATAAAACGCATTCCAACGCGTACTTACTTTCGTTTTTGTTTATTTTGACCAATCCGGACAATCGAAAATCTGGATAATCGAGGTCCGGATAATCGAGGTTCTACTGTAGTTATATTAGTCATCGTAAAGTTGTTCAGACTGTTAACAATATGTTTTTTTTTTATTTTGTGTATATTTTCATTTTAGTTGGAAGATTATAGATTAGCGGAAGTCATGGATGTTGATAATGAAGCTGAAAAACCAGCTCCTGTCCCTGTAAAGAAAGATGAAGACCATGGTTTGTATACATTTCCATTTCAAGGGTTGCAACAACCACGGTTCCTGTATATAGCTGATGTATAATTTTGATCATTGTTTTTTTATTTTTTAGAAAAACAATTTGACATTCCTACCAAGTGCATAGAAACCTGGAAGCAGATTGTGGTTAAGGCCTCAATTCAATACATTGACTTTGAAGGAAGATCTGATGGGGAATCCTTATTAAAAATTGTCTCTCAATTGAAAGCCAGAAATGTTATCTGTTTGAGAGGAGATGCTAAGGCCGTGAATACTCTTAGGTATTCAATTACATACTTTTTTTATTTTTTTTATTTTTATTGTATACAACAGGTCTTTAGAACCCAATTACTGTATACATTTTACATAACACATACATTTTACAATAATAACACAGACATACTTGTTAAAATAATACACATATATCAGCAATTGTGGTATGTACCTATATGATCCTTAAAGGACGCATAGGTCATTTGGAGAATGTCCACATCGACTGACACCTCATCCAAGAAAAAACATACCCCGGGTCATTGTATGCTGCGCCATGACATTTGTCCTGCTATGCTGTATGCACAACAGATCATGTCTTCTAGTGCGAGCATACCTGTCGGGTGCATTGAAGCCATAACACTCTAAGTCTAAGAGGTATGGGCTATCAATGAGGTTACGGAGTATTTTAAATCCTAAGATCATCAATGTACCTTTTCTTCTTGATTTGAGACTGCGGTACTATGTGTTAATCAATAGATCATTGTGGTGCATAAACCTTGGATATACCCCATTCACCTGTATGTAGAGGATTTTTTTCTGGATTTGTTCTAATACCTCCACATACTTCTGCTGGTATGGAGACCATACATCACTCGCGTATTCTAATTTTGATCTTACGATGCCGCTAAACATTGATGTCATCGTTTCGGGATTTCGCAACTGTTTGCAAGTTCTTAAGACAAAACCCAGAAGTTTATAGCCAGTCGATGCCAACATTAACACGTGATCAGAAAAAGTCAGCCTGGGATCAAATACGACACCGAGATCCTTTATTGTGGAAACTCGTTCCAGAGCCTGATTGTTAATATTATAAACGAAATCAATTGGTCTTGGAGAACGCGTAAATTTCATTGCAATGCATTTTTTTATGTTTAATTCCAGATTATTCTCCATTGACCACTTTGCTATCGCATCTATATCAGACTGCAATTTTATGCAGTCATCAATAGACTGGATTCTCAAAAATAGCTTTAGATCATCTGCAAAGAGTAGACAGGTGCCGTGCCGAATGTCTTTTATTAGGATTAGGAATAACGATGGTACAAGGTTCGATCCTTGCGGAATACCCGATACTTAAAAAAATTGTGTCACTTGACATAATTTATTATATTTTTATTTGATAATATCTGTTATTTTTTATGTTTTAGGGCACACTGTATCAATGAAGGCTGTAACAAAGTATTTACTCCCCGGAAAGGAGAAACGGTTGATGCTACAACTGAGTCCCATATTTATCAGGTAAAATTGATCTATTTATGTCCCTAGTTTTATCTACATTTTCATTTGCATGAATGTGAATTTCATAATGAATGTGAAATGCAATGATTGCTCATTATTTTATGTAGAATAATTGGATTGATTTTTTTTATCATTGGGAAATAGTGGAAAATAATTATTAACCCTTAATGGCCGGCGAGAATTTGAAACATCTGAACGCCCTTGTAAAAAATTTAATTACTCTTCACACAAAATACATAAAAATATTAAATAAATTGTATTTTGTAGTCAAATGCTTTACATTTTTAATCTTATAAAAATAATCTGACATTTTTAGTTTCATTTTGAGTTTAAGAAAACAAATAAAAATATGTTACATTGAAAATGTTGTTTATAAATGAAACCAAAACATTGCGCTGTTGATAACTAATAATGATATAAGTGTCACCCTAAGTAAACACACTCAAAACCAAAGATTCCGACACACTACGAGAAACCATCACTTCGTAGCACGGTTATGCAATTGTGTGTGTGTGTGATGATTGGCCGCGAGCCGTGATCCGTATGAGACACGCAATACAAAAAAATTAAATTAAATAAAATCTTTTTACAAAAATGATGAAAGTTTAACTAACTCTAAATCACAGAGAATACGTAATAGTATGTAATACACATTTTTACTATTGATCCGTCGTAGTAAATTTACGGGATATTACACGTTAAACACGGATAATATATGTGGACTGCTGTCGTAGCCAGCCAGACTATAATGGGTAATAAGAGACAATTAAATATTTATGATTGCAGGTGAGACTAACAGATGCCCTGGTGTCAGGACTGGTATGGCAGAAGGGCAGTGGAGGATCAGAAATTGCTTGGCTAAGCGGAGTCATTGGTGTCCGGCAGTCCGAACCAGCCAGTAATGAAGCAGGAGTTGAAATTGGTAAACTTTAACATCTCTACTTGTAATAGTCTATTTGCTGTTTTTTACCATTGGCGAACCTTTTGACATATTTTAATATTATTATTATTGTATACAACAGGTCGTTTAAACCCAATTATTGTATACTTTTTAGCTGTTTATATTGATTCTCACGACATGTGATAGGTAGCTTATCTATCGCCATTTTATTGTCACGTGTTCTATACCAAACCAAAGCCAGTGTGACAATCACACTACTATTGCCTTGAATCGAACCTGGGACTTTCATTGTGGCAGTCATAGCTCTTGCCACTCCGCCGTGAAGGTCGTCATTTTGTTGAATAACTCTTTACATCATTACAAGACAAATTGATGTAAAGGGTATAGCTATTATATTGATTCTCCTGTGAATTCTACACCAGACCAAAGAGTGAAAATCACACTGATATCGCCGGAAACCAAACTCGGAACCTTTGATATGGCAGTCATGAAGGTCGTCTGATATTTTATTTTTATTTTTTTTATTTGATTTATTTTTTTTTAAAAACCCGATTGGGTTATATGGTTACATTTTTAGATCTTAGGTACTATTAATTATGATTTGTTTCAGATATTTTGTCTTGAAGCGCTTTGAAGGTTCCTGGTTCTTCTTTCTGTATTATTTCTCCTAGGCTTTCTTTTAGTTTGTTGTAGTTAATTTTCTTTGTGGTATATTGTTGATGTTTTATTCTCTGTCTGGGTATAGTTTTTAGTTCAATATTTATTCCTCTGTGATCGCTCAGTGGTGTGTCGAATAGTTCAAGTGTCGTTGAATCAGCTAATTCCTGGTTTGTCATTACATGGTCAATTATAGTATTTTTTCCTTTGTCATTTTTCCGTGTATAATCAATTTCTTTTATTGAGTTGATAAATCCAAGATTACTTCCTTTAATTGTATTAATATAGTCCTTTGTGAGTTTATCACTGGAAAGCAGGTTGAATTTAAGGTCCCCTATTATGATCTCACATTTTGCACTCCTGTGTTCTCCCGTTAACATTCTGTCTAAATATTCTATGTATTCCTTTTTGTTGCTGGTTCCTGGTTGTCTGTATATTGCATTTATTGTAAGATCTATTTCATTAATATGTACTTTCAGGAGGTTGTTGTTGCTTAGGTATGTTTCTTCTTTTATAGTTTTAAAGTCTATCTGTGTTCTGATGTAAATAGCCACCCCTCCACCTCTACGATTCCTACAGGAGTGCACTCCTGTGTAGTTGTTTAGATTATACAGTTTACTTTCACTATCACTGAGCCAGGTTTCAGTCAAGACGACTACATGTGGTTGGTACTCTAGATTTGTGATATATATGTTTAGTTCGTCAATTTTTGATTTTAACCCTCTTATATTCATGTACATAATTTTTAGGTTTTCCATTTTCTTCACAAAAAAGACAGTTTGTTTTTTTCTTGTTCAACTTTTTTCAGGTAAACCGGGCAATCAAAACTCCAAGCTGCATGATTAGAATCGAGTTTGGTTTTGATAATTTTTGTTGTTTCTTCACAATTTATGCATTTATGTTCATGTATTTCGGCTTTGCAGTCTTTGGCCTTGTGGTCGCCCATACATTTTGGACAGGTCGGTTTGTCTTTTTTGCACTCATTTGCCTTGTGGTTGAATCTGTAGCAGTTGTAGCATCTTTTTATGTCTATGGCATCATGCACTCTACATCTTTCCCATCCTATGTTTATTTTTTTGTTGTTCAAAATGTTTTTATGTGTTTCGGAGTCCAGGTCTAGGTAAATTGTACTACTTTTGCTGACAGGGTTCTTGTGGACATTAACAACTTTCATTATTCTTGCGTCATTATCTTCTAGGAAATCATTTTGGTATTTTATCTTTTCAATAATTTCATCTTCGGTGAAATCGTCTGTTACGTTAACTATTTTAATCCTTGGCAGACGTTGTTTTGGGATACGGGTGTTGTATTTTTCTCCGATCTGTGTTTGAATTGCTTCAGTCGCTTTTTGTCTCTCTTTGCTTTTGCATTTTATTATTACTTTCCCTTTAGTCGCGCTTTGTATTCCTATGATGCCAGAATTTATTGGATTGATATTGAGCTTTATTTCTTCCAGTGTTTTTTTAGTTGTCTGTGGTTCTTTCGGCTCTACTACAATCACTTCTTGGCCCTTATGCGCTTCTTCGGCAGTCTGATATTGTGTGAGGGATTTTAAAATGCGGTTTTCAGCCCTCACTTCTGCCATTTGTATTGTCATAATGTGTGTTTGGTTTAGAATTTCATTGCATTTGGGTAGTAGTTTGTTTAATTGCTCCTTAGTAAGCTTTGTTGTGGCATCCAAGATGCAATCTTGCAGTTCCTTTATTGCCATATTTGCTTTTAAGTTATATATTTCTACGTCCATTGTTTTTAATTTTTTTAATTAAAATTTTTTTGTTGTTGTTATTTTTTGTTCAAACCAGATATTGTCTGTGGTCGTCTTGAGTCTATATCACCAGTTTGTTGTCTTTGGTTTGGTTGACGTTTTATATGAGTGATATCTATGTACTTAGACAAAAGTTTGTGTAGGTAGATTATTTTTAGATTATTTTTGTATTGGTTTAAATATTTAATTTGTTGATAATTAGCTCCACCAACACTCACGGGTCCGTATTCACTCTCAAACTAACACGCACTAGGTAATCTGCACTTGTAGACAGCCCAGGACACTAGTTTCTTTTATTTTACGCGGAGCAATTTTGACACTTGAGTTATGTTGCACTTCGGGTATTCTGATATCATTTGTATAACTATTTGAGAATTGAGATCTATATTTTAATTGTGAGTACATTTCTGTTTATTATAGAAAAAGATGATGAGGAGCAGATATACACATTGGAGCCTTTGCCAAATTCTGAGATTCAACCTCACCAGACCTCTTTCATCAATGAACTAAAGCTATCAAACTTCAAACAAATATTGGCCAAGAGTAACATTACTTCCGAATTCACCGGTGGAGTCCTCTGGTGTTGTAATGGAACTCTGGCTATTCGGAGAGTAAGTATTCATCCAGCTTGTTATTCTGTGTGATATCCTGACATCAAATTTTATCGTATTATTTTTCTTCGTTTCAATGGCAAGAAAGCTTTATATATCGCAAGGGCCTTTTTGACCTTTTTCTCATGCTATTGTGGTGGAAGGTTAGCCCAACTTTGTGCGTTTTCAGGGGTGCGTGTGTAATAATACTTACTTTAAATAATTTAATATTATAGTTGTTGCATATTCTTCAAAAAATAATTCTTACATTAACATTATTTCATTCCTAGTATATTTGATAGCGATGTTAAACCTATGAGATGCTAAAATTAACAAGTTATATCATTCGAATCAATTAATTCTTTTAACATATGAAAAAAATACAAAACAATGTTATTTTTTAAAAACAGAACTTTAGTAGTCTCACATTACTTTGTATACTACATTTTTTTCTTGAATGGTAGTATAAAACTCATTAAAAAAATATATATGAAAGAAAACGTCTGTTTTCTAGAAGTTCTATTATATTTTATCAAATGATATTTGATAATGCCTTAGCATGGTGAAACATGTCAATGCTTTTATTAATATAAAAAAACTTTTAGAAAACAGAATATTAAATAAACTACATTATTTTAAAAACTTTCATCGAGAATTTGTATAAATGATATTAGAATTTATTATACAGTTTTCAATTCAATATGTACAAAAAATAGCTCATTATTATGAAGAAGGAATCCAATCATGTCCAGACAGAGAACCCAAGTTCTTTAGATCAAGAGCCAAGCGTTCTGTCACCTAAACCAACTCTCTGATTAATATGAAGGAAAATGCCTGTTTTATAGTAGTCGGTCGGTTGGTCAATGTCGGTTTTCTTATTAGTCTGTTATGTTTTTGCATAGTATAAAGTATACAATATCCGACAGGTATATTTTAGCAGAAACTAGAAAATTAATTAGAGAAGTTACTAATATTGTATTTTTTCAGCATGATAATGGAAATGTCTCCCTGGAGGGCTGTCTGACTGAGGAGTACTTCAAAGTGAGGGAATTACTCTACGAGCAATATGCTATAGTATAATTATTTTTTTGTAATAAAAAAATACTATTTTAATTTTTTAATAATAAATCATTTCGACAAAATGTTTTCGTTTTATTTTTACACTTATTTATTGTTATATCACTTCTAAACTTCAGTAATAAATAAATAAATTATAAATACAGTGATCTTTGTTTTTCATTATCAATTTTTTTTATGTACAACAGGTCGTTTGAACCCAATTTCTGTATACAATTTGTTTTTCGCTATTATTAAATTGATTTTCGTGAGATGTGATAGGTAGCTAATTTATGTGAATTCTACACCAGACCATAGACAGTGTGACAATCACACTGCCATCACCAGGAATCGAACCTGGGACCTTCGGTATGGAAGTCAAAGCTCTTACCATTCTGCCAAGAACTTTTCTTACTTTCTTACTTGTGATACGAAACTGTTTATTTAATTTTGGAATATAGAATAGGCTTTATGCTTCCAGTACCGATGAATAGGTCAGATAAAAAAAATGGTAATGACATGATTTGCCTTGCTAGGAGCCATCAAATGCTTCATTACATTTGACCTTTTTTGTCATTTTTTATAAACTAAAATGTAATTAACCTCTTTTCAACAATATATACTTTATATAAATGTTCAAGGATCAGTAACGCAGACGTACTACAGAGAGCCAGAGTGACCAATTTTTTTTTCCAAAATCTTCACTATTTCTTCTTGTTATGCTTATTCCTGTTCATTCCTGAATGAAAGTCTCCTCTATTTGCTTCCACGCTACTTTGTCATGTGCAGACTGTACCCTGGTGATACCGATGTGTAGATCATTCTTCCACCGTAGCTGTTGGCTTGCACTTCTCTTTGCGGTCCATAGTCTCCAAGTCAAAAGTCTTATCATCCATTTTTAATCCAAGCTTCCGGTTTCGTGACCTGCTCAATGCAATTATAGAGTCGCTGCACGATTGGTGTCATAAGAGGCCATTGTTTTTCTCTCACCTTATCGTTTATAACTCTGCCTCTAAGGCTCGTTTCTAACATGACTTTTTTCAATGCCCTTTGGGTCCATGTTATTTATGTTTCAATCCCAGGGTTTGGTTTGTAGCATAGTATTACATTTTTGCTGGTTCTTGGATGTCACTTGGGCTTTTTTAATGTGATAGTTTCCCGTTGCTTTCTACATTGATGATTTAAAAAAAAACGTATTCGTGATAGAATCGAGAGCAACAGAAGAGGCATAGAAAGTCCAACAGAAGAGGCTCGGGAAGACCAACAGAAGAGGCAAAGGAAGACCAACAGAACAGTAACAACAATAGAACAGGAATTACAATAGAACAGGAATTACAACAGAACAGGAATGACGACAGAAGAGGCATAGGAAGACCAACAGAACGGGAACAACAATAGAACAAGAACAACAGAAGAGGCATAGGAGGACCCCAAAATAGGTGTTATTGTCCAACTTGCGGGTCGTAGGTGGCAACAGATAGCCCAAGTTATATAATATTGTAAGAGTTTAGAAGAGGTCTATATCCAGCAGTGAAGTTAGAATGGCTGAGAAGAAGAAGAAGATATCGCACCGTGAGTGTAAAACCGACGTAAATGCTAGTACCTATACATTTTGGAGATATGGGAGTTTAAAGGTGTCATATTGTTTGGAAAAGGTTTTTTTTTTAATAAACCAATGATTTTCGGTTTATAGGTATATTACTATAAACCGAAAATCATTGGTTTATTTAAAAAAAAACAGTTTTTCCAAGCAATATGAAATCTTTAAACTCCCATATCCCCAAACTGTATATTTGCACTTACGTCGGTTTTACACACACGGTGCGATATAATCGAGACGTAAGTAAAGAAATATATCGATTGGGCCGAGAGAACCAAACCCCAGAGCTAAAAAGAAGAATTGGGCTATGCTGGGCAGCTTTCGGAAACATTCTTAAAAACTGGAAAATACCGATCAACCTAAAACGAAAAGTCTATGAAGCCTGCATTCTGCCAGTTGGTACCTACTTATGGTCTTATCTGTAACATTGTCCAAACATAGTGCCGAGAAACTACGAGTGATCCAAAGACCCATGTTAGGAATCAGCCTAAGAGACAGTCAGAAACGATACGGTGAGAGAAAAAACAAAGGTCACTGACATCATCCACTGGGTGGTGACTCTAAAATGGCAATGGGCAGGTCACGTAGCCAGAAGCTCAGTTGAAAAATGGACAAGAAGTCTGCTGACTTGGAGACCGTGGACGGCAAATAAAAGCGCAGGGCGACCACAACTACGGTGGAAGGATGATCTGAACAGACACATCGGAATAACTTGGATGCAGTATGTACAAGACAGAGTGATATGGAAGCGAATGGAGGAGGCATTTGTCCAGTCCAGGAGTGGACGGGAATTAGGGAGGCTGAGGAAGAAGAAGTAAAGAAAAAATCGTTTCAGTATACCTACATGGATGTAGTGGATATTTATTAAATATTGTAATTAAAAATACTTTGAAAACAATTATCTTCGTTGTGCTTTTGGGTTTAACAATCGCAATATTGAATTTTATAACTTTCAATGTAGTCAACATAATTTTCGAAACGATCTGTTTTTTTCCAGCACAACGAATCTAAAAAAAAAACATGTTGTAGGTACGTGATATTAAACTTGATCATAGAATGAAACATGTAATTTGTGCGACCATCACCCGAAGTAGGGACTATTTACTGAAATGCTACAGTGAATAAGGGCGGGTTAAAACCATTCGAGTACACACATTTCATATAAATCGTTACACAAGCGTAAAAAACACGTACTTATACAGTGGAACCTCGATATAACGAATCTCAAGGGGTTTTGAAAAATTCGGTATATCGAGCGATTTGGTATATTGAGGTTTATTGCTATACTATGGCTACCTACTTCATGGGGATTTAAAAATAAATCGTTACATCGAGGTTCTACTGTATAACTTTTCGTTTTATTATGTTCGCATTTTTTCCATTATGCCATATTTTTTATAAACTTAATCAAATACCATTGCTCATTTAAACACACTAACATTCGTATATGAGTGGAAATACAATGTTTGATTTATTTTTTGTTTCTTAAACAATGAAGTAAAACTCTATATAAAATAATTAATATGAATGAAAGCGTCTGTTTTTTAGAAATTTTATTATATTTTATTGAAATGACTTAAATCGTTATTTTCAGTTTAAAAACATGTAAGTGTAAATTTAGGTTAAATGGATAATTCTTCTTCTTCTTCAAGTGCCCTGTTGGGACTCCTAACGTTGGCGATCACAGCTCCTCCACACTTCGGATGCCGGTCCACTCCCTCAGGTTTTGCAGTCAGGAAGTTTGTCTCCTTCCGGGCCCTCGGCGTCACTCAATTTTCCCCTCCAATATCAGTTGGAGAAGGTGATACTTTTCCCCATGCAGTATATGACCTAGATGTGAGATCTTTCGAACCTTGATAGTTGATAACAGTTCCCTGTCAACTCTAGCTCGCCTAGGACTTCGGTATTAGTAACCATGTCTATCCAGGAAATTCTGAGCATTCGGCAAATGGATAATTATTGATTTATTGATATTTAGAAAGAAATACCAAGGAAAACGTGGCAAGATCAAATCAATCAAATATTGATTGTCGGCTACGTGAGGAGTCGAAAAAATCTACGTACGTGCATGACACAATGATTGAGTGTCGTGGAACAGAGGTAAGTATGTCAGGAAAGAACAGTGTGGCGGTCCATTTTGCTGCCTGCCTCTTCGGGAGGACGGGGCGATAGTTAGTTAGTTAATTAGGTGAGCATATGGAAATTATCATTTTCTTTCCATAATGAGTTATCTGCTCGTGGGAATACAATAAAACTATTTTATCTGTATAAAATAAATAAATAAATATGTACATATATGGTTCACAGTAGTACCATACAATAGCCAGACGTTCTCAATGTACCCGCTTGCTATTAGTTAGCATATACTCGTACTTATACTCAAAACAACATTAATCGTTTTAGTTATAATTAAAACTTGTATTTCTGTCTAAATTACGTTTCCAGTACAAATTGGGAACGCTCCTCAGGGACCGCTTTATCCGCTGCCCGGGCTACTCCTATTAATGGATAGCTAATTTAGCGAAATAACTTCATAATATTTCGCCGAGTAATCCCAGGCACACTAGAAACAGGGAACAAATCCTTTAACCCATTCGACTGCATAACGAGTCTAACTCGTAGTGTGAAACCAGATCCAAAAGTAAAGACTAGCAATTATTAAAATATACTAAAGCAAGAAATTATACTTACGAGATCAAATCAAATCAGTTTATTTTCTCAAAAGACATTACAAACATTTTTTATAGTTTAAGGCATCTATTGAGAACAGGTAAAACATAATAAATATATAATACCAGGAACGCATGAGAGATGGTTCGACATTAGGAATACAAGATACTCTCCAAAGTCAAGAGTACTTGTCTTCTGAATGTACTTTCACGAATATGAAAGACATCGATTTCCGAAGCGATCATGTTCAGCAGTTTGATTGCTCTCCCCACCGGCATCACCAGAGGCAGGTTGGTTGGAGATGAAGATACTGAGCACGATAGCAGGCAAGGCACAGAGAGATCACGTGAGAAACACCAGAATTAGATAGATATGCGAGGTTGTCTGTAGGTTTACATATGATCCTGGCAAAGACCAAGGTGATGGGCACGGAAAGGCTTGAAATCAACGTGGATGGCAACAGAATTGAGAATTTCCAAGAATATACATACCTGGGACACAATATTCGATTGGGTCGAGATAACCAAACCGCAGAGCTAAAAATAAGAAGCTGGGCATGGGTTACATCCTTAAAAACCGGAAAATACCAATCAACCTGAAACGAAAAGTCTATGAAGCCTGCGTTCTGCAAGTTGGTACTTATGGTCTTGAAACTGTTAAATTGTCCAAACAAAGTGCCGAGAAACTACGAGTGACCCAAAGAGCCATAGAAAGGGCCATGTTAGGAATAAGCCTAAGAGACAGAGTCAGAAACGATACAGTGAGAGAAAAAACAATGGTCACTGATCTCATCCACCGAGTGGCGACTCTAAGATGGCAATGGGCAGGTCACGTAGCCAGAAGCTCAGATGAAAAGTGGACAAGAAGACTGCTGACTTGGAGACCGTGGACGGCAAAGAGAAGTGCAGGGCGACCGCAACTACGGTGGAATGATCTGAACAGACCCGTCGAAATAACCTGGATGCAGTCTGCACAGGACAGAGTGACATGGAAGCGAATGGAGGAGGCCTTTGTCCAAGAGTGGACGGGAAGAGGCTGAGGAAGAAGAAGAAGGAAGAAGCGAGGTTGAGGATATTATAAGATGGAGTAGAGTAGAGAAGAAGGGACTGGTACGGTTATGTCCAAATAATGGACACCACCAGAATTTTTTATTTTATTTATTTTTTTATTTTTTATTTTTTATTTATTTATTTATTTTTTTATTTTTTATTTTTTATTTATTTATTTATTTTTTTATTTTTTATTTTATATTTTTTTTTATGTACACAACAGGTCGTTTGGACCCAATTACTGCATACAATTATTATTTTTTTAGCTATTATATTGATTCTCGTGACATGTGATAGGTAGCCAATCAATCGCCATTTTATTGTCACTTGAATTTTACACCAGACCAAAGACAGTGTGACAATCACACTGCCATCACCGGGAATCGAACCCAGGACCTTCGGCATGGAAGTCAGAGCTTGTAACCACTCTGCCACGAAGGTCGTCGGTCGTCCCGTATATTGCACTGCATAATCAGCCTCTCGGGACTCGTCCTCGTGGAAGACCTCCTAAAAGATGGAAAGACAGCTGGAAATTCATCTAACAGGAGGAGCAACCTCTTTTGCCCTTTGGAGAACAGACCACACAGGTCTACAAGAAGGAAAAAGAAGAAGACACTACAAAGTGTGAGGTAGGCTGAGTACATAAAATATATAACCAAGGCTTAATGCAAATGTACAATAGCATTTTGATACGACACATCGAACCGATTAACAAAAAAATTTCACCCCTCATAGCTTTGTAAAGTTGGTACAAAAAATTAAACAACAATGGAGTGTAATCCTTTGCATGATTCTAAGTGTCTCTATCCCACGGCATTTCTTTTAGGAATGCTAGGAACCATTTCTTTACAGCTTCGAAGAGATGGGCATCTCATTACCCATTTCTTTAAATTAATCAGGGGATATTTCGAGAACTCGGCCGTGCTAGATGGTGTTGGTTTTTTTGTCCCTGATATATTTCTCCGACAGCGACATCACAAATTGTTTTACCGGGTAAACGGCATGATGGTTTGTTGTTATTGTCATTATATTTTTTGAGAATGACATTTTCGCCTTTCTAAGGCATTATAGAATAGAAGACGTCTTTATTCTGATAGAATTCACGCAACAATAAAAATGGCCAAAGACTGACTACATTTATCACATTTCATGAGAATCAATAGCTAAGCTATTTTACACAGTAATTGGGTTCAAATAACCTACTGTATATAAAAACGTATGATCGCAGCAGATAATGAGGGGATGAAAGGAGAGTTTCTGGCGCCTCCAAACCAGATCCAAACAGCTAAGGGATGGAAACCCCGAAAGAAAAATTCACCAGAGAAGGCAACGGGAAACCACTCTGGTCATATTTTCCCAGGATTTACTACAGCGAATAAAACCATGCTTTTGCTGCAGTGATCGCCAATGTTGGAGGGACCTGATAGGGCACCGGAAGAAGAAGAAGATATACAAATGTGGAAAGCAATGGTAAACTACCACATACAAGGCCCAAATTGCGTCCCTAGAACCAGCAAATATAATAAACTCACTGCAAACCAATCCCTAGGATTGAAACTTTAAAAAAATCATGATGTGAGATATGATTTTACTTTATTTATTTTTTTACCTTATAACTGAAAAACAAAGGCTGCAAAATTAAAAAAAAAACTATATGAATGGGTTAAGGTTAAGCGAACGGTTGAAACGGACAAACATAGTTATAGGTGAACTTTTCGCTGGTTTTCACAGTTTCCCGTGGGTGATTCGGCATTTCTGGCTGTTATAGATTTGAAGGTTTTTGTTTCGCTTTGATCAGTGCTGGATTGTACTCGTATTATATAACTTATTTGAAATAATAGTTTATTTCTAATAAATATGAATGAAACTAACTAAAAAAAAACTAACCATCACGCCGTCTCCCCGAAAGGGTAGGCAGAAAGAATGGACTATCACACTTTAACCAATGCGGCACTCCAACCTTCTCTTTTCACCCCGCGGGAGACGCGGTGTGATGGGTTGCGAACCTCATCGCCACCAACAGGCATCTCCCGCGCACACTTCGATCTTCCAACATCCACAAAATAAATCTAAAACAAATAATATAAAATACAATGATATAAAATAAAATAAAATAAAAATAATTTAACACAAAATGTCACAAAAATAAAAATAATAAAAAAGAAAGGCTAATAAAAACGCATTAAAAAATTGATACAATACAATAGAACAATACATTTAAATTTTAAAAATTAACCTGGACTTTTCTTTGTAGTACCTACCTACTTATAATTATTTTTTATCAGTAAGAACTAATAAATGATTTCCAACTATAATAATACGTAATAATTAAATGATAATATGTAAAAAGAATAATTAAATGATAATTAAACAAACTTGAAACTTTGAATGAAACTACTCTTAGCTAAGCCCAGCCACGCTTCGCTATGGCTTTGTCTGATATTAATTATTAGGGAAGTAAATAAAAATAGTATTGCTACTGTACATTTACCGAGAAAACACATAGCTTCATTTAATATCATAATTTAAAATTGATTTTTATTTTAAAGCTAGTGGATGGACTACATTTTTTGTGTGTCCGTTTTCAGCATGTAACATTTACCATAAATATTTTGTTTTGATACATTTTTTATTATTTTTTAACCCTCCCTTCCCTATGATGTGATTCTTCTACACGTTGCTTCTAAAAACTATCAACATCTCTATAAATATAATAAATACAACGTTAAGATTTTAGGTATATTTTATATTTACGCATTGATTTAAAAAATAATATTAATCATAATCAGAAATTATCGGGTACATCGGAGGTATTTTGTGAAAATCGAAAACAAATTCGCGTATAAACAGCGCTTTGAGTGCGCGACACTATTATCGCATCTCACTCTTGCATATGTTCTAGCTCAATGTTCTCACTCTTGCCGTCCCGCCGCGCCGGCACTGCCGGCAGTCGCTTTCGGGCTTGCAACCAAATTGGACCTATGCCCGTTCCGTGAGCGTTGCCAGATGTTTTTTTAAAATGTTTTTAGCAATTAAATCTCAATTATTATACTTTTTGACTTCAATTATAATTATATAAGGGGATTAGCTATGAATGTTACTATTTTTCCGATTTATAATCGCTAATTTTTTAACGCGTACTGACTACTCTACACCGGAACGCACGTTTTTATTTTAGCACCGTAAGGGAAAGGTTAACGTCACTAACCGGTTTCGCTCCAAGCGGAGGTTTATCGAGGTAACAAAACAAATGTATAAAAAAAAACATAACGTGGTGTTCAAACGATACGTAAGAGCGTTTCATTTATGGTAATTTAAAAAATGTCACTCCAAACGAAAGAGCTTTAAACGAAAGTATGTAATAAAATATTTTTGAGGGGAGGGAAGAGAACGGAGATTTGATTGTAAATATAAATTACATGTTTGAATTTCGAATGTACGCGTAGACGGAAAGTAAGGTAATGGTAAAGGTTTGATTTATTTTAAAATTGAAAAATAACAATTACATTATAATATGTTAAAGTAGGAAAAAATACATTTTATTTTTTATTGGTTTCAATAATACAATCCTGTGGTTGTAAGCTCAAGGATATGAATAGTCATTATATTCTAGTTATTCATTAAGATTTATAAAATCTATATTTATTGAAATGTTCTAACGGTTTTACATTTCAAGTGAATAAAATAAAATAACAGTTGGAAATAAAATACAAAGTGAAACAATTTTGCAATAATAATAATGTAGACCTTCGTGGCAGAGTGGTGAGAGATCTGACTTCCATACCGAAGGTCCCGGGATCGATTCCCGGCGATGGCAGTGTGATTGTCAAACTGTCTTTAGTCTGGTGTAGAATTCACGTGACAATTTTATGGCGATGGATTAGCTACCTATCACAAGCAACCTGCTGTATAAAAAAATATATAATAAATAATAATAAAATAACAGTTTGTAATAAAATACAATGTGAGTTAACCTTACAAATATAAAAATAGTTTTTTTTTAGAAAATGTTGTGTTACATAAACATAATCATATAAAATTAATGGATTAATTAGCTAACGGTAAATAGGTATTATAAAAGCGAAACATTTAACAAAAAATAAATAAAATGGAAACTCTTGTATATAAATATGTAATTTTGTATACTTACACCGAAATTTTAAACTAACTAAGTAACTAACCATCACGCCGTCTCCCCGAAGGGGTAGGCAGAAAGAATGGACTGCCACACTTTTCTTTCCTGACATATTTCTCTCGCTTACTCAACATTCATACATCGTGTCATGCATGCACGTCATTTTCTCCGACTCCTCGCGTGGCCGACATTCAATATTTGATTAATTTGATTGTGCTACATTTTCCTCTGTCTTCCTCTTTTTCTGGTTGCATTTACATCGTTAACATATATTTTTTTACCATTCTTTCTTCATTCATTCTTTCTATTTGTCCAAACCATCATAATGATCCTTTCATTATTTTGTTCATAAAACCATCATTCGCACCGCATTTACTTCTTATATTTTCATTCGACACTCTATCTTATACAGAGTATCGACACCTTCGTCTAAGAGATCTCATTTCTACTGTATTTATTATACTTTCATCTTTCTTTTGCCAGTTCCATGCTTTGCTTCCATACATTAGGGTCGGTACAAGAACACCATTGTGCAGTGGCATTTTACCTTTTTTGGATAGGTTTTTGTTTGCGATGACAACTTTAAGTGCACCACTTTGTTGCTTGCCCAACCCTTCTTTCAATATCCCTCTCTACTCGCCCATCTTTTGTAAACACACTACCCAAATACACGAACTCATCTACTTGCTCTAAATTTTCACCATTCACGCTAATGTTGCAGTCATGATTTCTTATTTTTCAAAAATCATTAACTTGGACTTATTCACATTCATCATCAGATCATTTCGCATGCATACCACATACATACTATTCACCAGGACTTGTAGTTCATGCTCGTTTTGGCACCTGCATCCAACCCTTTCAGCTCTTTCATACTGAAATTTATATGAATGAAAATAGTGTTTTTTCTACAATTCAGTTTATTTGCCCAACAAATTTCAAACGTTTTACATCTTTATCATAGAGAGAACGATATGAACTATAAAAATAGTTGTTAGAAAGTTTCAATCCTGGGTTTGGTTTGCAGCAATTTCTTCTATTCTTCTCTTCCATTCTTCCCTGTCTTGTGCAGCTCTTTTGAAATCTGCATATGATGAGCAGCGCATGTCCACCAACAGGTCCTCCAGGTACTCTCGGCGTGGGCGTCCCCTAAAGTTCGTCCCCTCAGTCATACCCTCCATTATGGCATGCAAGAGACCTTCTTGACGTATTACATGGCCGATCCATCTTGCACGCCTTTCGGACAAGGTCCTGAGCAGGTGCCTTCCTCCTTCGATTCCTTGATGAACTTCCTCATTCGTGATGTGGTCTCTCCAGGAAATTCCTAATAGTCTTCTGTAGGACCACATCTCAAAAGCCTCCAGTCTCCGCTTATCTCTTTCGGATAGGCACCATGTCTCGCGGCCGTATATCAAGATACTTCATATCAAGATAGTCTTGATGAGGAGTATTCTCAGTTTTAGGTCTATATTAAAAATATTTATAGAAAATATGTAAAACCTTTGAAACATCTCGAGAAAAATAAACTCAATAGTGGTAAAAACATTGTCTCATTAAAAAAAATCGTCATTATGGAATTCCTCAATGAAAAATATACTAATAACGTTAAAAAATTAAAACATATCAGTACAGTATTGAAAACATTTGAGAATACGTAGTTTCATTTGAGCGTTTTACTTGTGGGGCATTTTAGCTTACTGCAGGATATTTTTCTAACATAAACTGAGCTTGTTTCATTATCCTATAAAGTTATTACATTCAAGGGAGACACAAAAATATCCTTTACCGTTCCCAGAAGATATACGCCTGTTATGCTTCTCACCTAGCGCGTTGTTAATTTTATTGTTCGGTTCTAATGTTTTTGACGAGGAGCAAGGGTTATACGGTATACGTAACCCCGAGCACTATTTCTTCTAGCGGAAACTCTAGCAAAAAAAAACTTTATACCGCGTTCCTAGAACATGACAGGAGTTAAGAGCCTATTCCAGCGGAACGCAAAATGCTACTATGTTGTAACATATCTAACAAAAATTCAGCATGCCAAATTTATATGTAGAGTCCGTTCACGACAAGGATATCGTTTGCAATAGTATGAATGACAGTGCGTTTACAAAAAATCTGGACGTTATTTTAATTTTATTTTTTTATGATTGGAAAACCAAAAAATATTTCAATCATATATTCAAACATTGAAATAAATAAACATGTCGTTATTATTTTTCTATTAACAAAAATGCTATCGGCTTCATTGTAAAGATTATAAAAATTAAGTACATTAAAATTATAATTTGTTCATTGTTTTTTCTTGGTAAAAGGACTAAAAATAATAAAGATTTTTTTGTGCTTTATTATTTTCAATTACAATATTAGATCCTTGCAGGTGTTTATCTCTAGTATATCATAATTAGTTATTTAAACATTATTTCTGTATTATGTATTGAAACTGTACAGGGAAGAGTGTTCTACCGTTCAAATTAATATTATAGTTTCTTTGATCTCAGCATGTACATAATTAAGTGTTGGCATTTTTATTTCAAATTTCAAATCACCGTGTATCTGCGGAGTGTGAAAGCTAATAGCGCACTGGCCCAAAACCAATCAGAGGCGTTTCTGCGCGCCTTTACTCACACACACGCAGTTTGTCTTCGAATTGTGAACGAACTCTACTAACATTATTAAAATAGCGATTCTGTGGCTTAGGAATTTCGTCAAGTCTGTTATGCCGCAATGGCTAATCGCGTACCTAGGGAATAGCTCTAAAACTAAAAGATATGGGAGACTCTTATTGCCGCCATGACATTTTGTTAGCACTCACGTGGCGTATAAACATTCCAAGTTTTATTTCTTCTCTTGGGAGTCCTGTTCTCGACATTAAATTGTTAAGGATATGTTTTGAAGTAACCTTTGAATATTTTATGAAATTCAATTACACCCAACATGCTCAAAATCTATTACCTTTCTCTTAGGCCGAAAATCTTTGCTCGAAAACCTGTTTCCTCATATCTTATTATTCATAAACTTAAAACGTTAATGTATAGAACGCATGTTCTAATAAAAAATTAAATTAAAAAATAATATTGTACTATACATGTCAAAAGGTTAGAATATCGATATAAGTTAATCCAATTTAAAAAATACAGGTAATCATTAATCATATATTGTTCACATCCTGATACATTTTCAAAGCCTTATATATGTATGTCTTCTGTATACGCCATACTTTGTGTTGTTATGATGGTTTATTTGTCTTTTTTTATATACTTTGTATATACAACACTTATATTAAAAAAATAAAATTACATAAACATGTTTCGGACAAACAGTCCTTCTTCAGTAACGATACATTTTAAAAATTATTATAAAATTGTTCACATGATCTAACGGATGTTATAAAGATTTATTTTTGCCAGATAAATAAATGTTAAAATATATATTTATATTTTGAATATAACTTAAGTGCAACCATTTTGTACCATTTATATACAATAAAAACATATTGAAAAAAAAACGTTTTCTGTAAAATTTTGAGCCCGCAAAGATATTAATTTCGATACAACTTTACACATTTCTAGAAATTTCAAGAGAAAATGATCCAGCGATTTCATTAGATATATATTTTTTCGATTTCGTTTTAATTAAATTTTGCACACTTTCATGAAATCAAAAAATCTTATGAAAGAATTTTCATTTCCTCAATTTCCGTGTTATTTTAGGTAAAATTCTGCGGCAGCTTCCAATATTTTTAATTAAAAAAAATCGCATTAAATGCTCCCTCTGTTCCCCATAAGTTGTGGCCTAGTAATTCTTAGCAGCGATACCGACTTTGGTTACTTTAATTCTGACCCTTTGGAGGTAAATGACGTTAATCCCAACGTGATATATTTTTTTATAAAATTTAAACAGAAAAAAATGCACTCGAAAAATAGATCTCCTTAAATTAAGTAATTATACAATAAAAAATAATATTTACGCATGCATACAATTAGAAAAATAATAGGCAGAAAAATAAATGGACATCCAAAGACAACCACACCATGCCCTACATGGGAAACCAGAAGGAAGAAGGATGCCTGGAAGACCCCACAAGATGTAAAGATAACTGGGAATCACATCGCAAATGGCAGCAAACTATGCATAAATCGACCGTAGCGGCATCCAACTAGTATAAGATGAAGAAGAGGATTTTTTACGCATCATTTATTAAGTATGTCTTTTCTATAAAATATAACCAATAAAATTTATAGAACTCATTTTCGTATTACTGATTTAATACGGAGTTTTACATAGTTGTTCAAGAAACAGTAAATATAATATTTAATTTAAAATCAATTGTTGTTTGCTTACTCACCTTTGTTATACCCATTATAAATAAATAAAAAATATTCCTAGAATCGATTACTGCTGAAAAAATGTTTTGTCATGATTCCAGATTATTGCAGCGCAAACATAATGGATGGAAAAACCAAAAAGGGGACGCCAACCAAATGGATAAAAAATATAACATGTTATATTTAAATTCAGTAATATTATAAATAAAAGAAAAAAAATTCAAAGTTATGTACTTAAAATGGATAAAAAATATAACATGTTATATTTAAATTCAGTAATATTATAAATAAAAGAAAAAAAAATTCAAAGTTATGTATAAATATGTCAGCTATAATATAATAAAATTCAATTCCATTATATTGAATACGAATCCTCTTAAACAACATTCATACCAATATTTATATTCAGTAAATTTTTTAATAATTATTTTTGTTTAGAATCATGTTGACTACCTCTGATTTGTATTTATAAAGTCGTCAGTTTGTAGCAGCGTCAACTTCAACAGCAAAGTAGTTAAAAACATATTTTTATTTAATAATTATTTAAAATGAACTTCAATCAAGAGATTTCAGTAAAATCATATGATTATCTTTAATTTAAGGGGCACCACTAATGTGACCGCCTGAAAATAAATAGATTTTTGGAAATTTTTGTAAAGAAAACTACGGCACTTAATATTTTAATGTTATGAGGGTATATTAGAAGATATATAAAAAAATACATCATACAATTTTTGGACCAAAAATTGAAAATTCAGTAATTTACTTACAATCTCCTAAGGGTTAAAAAAAATAAGTCCCCCTACTGCTGAAGTGATAGCGACCTTCACAGTGCATTGAATAAAAAAATCAAAAAGTTGATTGAACTAGCCTTTTTTTCGTTTTATAACCCTCGACCGAAAAAATGAAATTTAAGAAAATGGCAAAGTTTTTAATAAAACAGTTTCAAATTTCGCGCGAAAAATTTATGATTTTTGGCCTGCAGAAATTACATTTTTTATTCGATCGTAAACTGGAGGTTCATGGTCTGAAGAAACATATATAAAATAAGCTGCAATAATATAATAATCAAATCGATCGGATTTCACACTAGTGGTATCCCTTAATTATAAAAAATGCACGATTTAAGCCATTTTTCTCTCTACTACCAGCGCTCAAATCAAGAAACGTACACTGGAAAACCAAAATCACCCTGTATAAAACAATCATCCGAACAGTAGTGACCTATGGGTGTGAGGCGTGGACAATGACAGCGAAATCTACAGAGCGACTGGATACTTTTGAGAGAAGGGTGCTGCGCAGAATTCTGGGGCCTGTGAATGACGGTGTAGGCTGGAGAGTGCGGCATAATGACGAGCTGTACAATATTTACAAAGCTCCCAGTCTCTCCACACAGGTCAGACTGAATAGACTGAGATGGGCCGGTCACGTGCAGAGGATGCCGTCATCGCGAACCCCAAAAGATTGCTGGAGTGGCACCCAGGTGGTAGAAGACCAATTGGACGACCAAGGCTGCGATGGGAGGATGAAGTTGGGAGAGATGGAGCAAGATTGTTAAGAGTGTCAGATTGGAGGGTCGAAGCGGAGGACAGGAGGAGTTGGAGGCGAAGAATACTGGAGGCTAAGGCTCGATATGGGCTGTAGGGCCATCGAAGAAGAAGAAGCACGATTTAAGCCTCAAATATGGAGATAACTTTGTTTACTTTGCAAGTACATAATGAGGTACCAAGTCCACGTTTAATGGACTCATCACTCACGGCTAACCTTGCGGTTGTATCGAGCCAGTTCAAAATAAAAGAAATCTCTGGTAGGTTGGGTACTAAAAGGTTTGTTTCTTGAGTAATGTGGGATTTTCCGAAATACGAAAAAGTTAATTAAGAAACAATGAATAAGCCGGAGTACGTAATGCTAGGTGATAAAGTTAAATTATTACACTTGCTCTTGGAGAGGGCGAGGTGCAATAAAATAAAAACGTTTGAGAAGCCCTAGTTTTATTACTATGGTATAGGCAATGATTGTAGATGGCATATGCATCAATCTTGGGCCAAGTCGTGTGTGAGTTAAAATAAATTTTGTTCGTGATATATTAAGATAAGTAACTGATTGATTTAAAATACATGCTTTTTATATTTCAGTTGTTCATGATATACTTCATTGTTTTGGCCGAATTACTGAAGTATTTCGGCCAAAACAATGATACCTTAACACTTTAAACTGTTAATGAATAAACTTTGTTTTTTGTATCGAAATTGTATTTTATTTTACGCGACAGCTGTTTCATCAACCTATGTTGACATCATCAGGTGTTACAATAATTATATTAAATGTCAAATTTTCGCGATTTTTCGAACATTTGTGTGTATTTGTTCCTATGTCAATTTGAATTTTTTCTTTGATATAATTTTGAAGTTCTTGAGTTGAGTTGAGTTGAGAGAATTGAGTTAGGTACCTACATATTTTAATTAAAAGAACGGTTAGTAACTATTTATAGGAGAAAATATTAAAGATGGAATATATAATAATAAAATAATAATAATAATATTAAAACAGTAATTAGAAGGAACAATTACACATAGTGTAGATTCAAAAACGGTGAAACATAATAAATTAAAAGCGATAAACAATTACAGGAAGTACATAGATTACATATCAATGGAAAGGTGACAAAAGTTGAAGGTTGTATTACTAAGAAGAGTTTCTGTGTCCTGAAGCATGCTTGAGTTAATGAGTAATTTTGAATTTTATTTGTATTATAAAATAATGTATTGTGCCGAAATTTTTTTTTAAATTCAATAATAGCTA
This sequence comes from Lepidostoma basale, assembly GCA_022606425.2. Lineage (NCBI taxonomy): Eukaryota > Metazoa > Arthropoda > Insecta > Trichoptera > Lepidostomatidae > Lepidostoma > Lepidostoma basale. The sequence goes on from JAHDVF020000880.1 coordinate 1,093,286, forward strand.
AAAAGCTTTGTATTTAAAAACTAATGAAAAACGCCTGTTTTCTAGACGATATTTGTTGTCGTTCCCAAAAAATAAAAAAAAACTTCTAGTAAACTATTCTAAACTTGCAAAAAAAAAACACATAAACTTGCCTTTGTTTGATGTACTTCGTTGAATAGAATAAATAAATTGGTATCGAATTTCAATTCTATTGGTTTTATCAATATATACATGTACTCGAATATAGTAATAGCGAAACGTTGCGAGTTCGTTAGTAAAAAATAGAATAAAAAACAATTTTATATATGAAATATTTTTCCTTGGAGTATTGCAGTCAAATCAATCTGATCATCGGCTTAGAGCTGGTAGCGTCTCCTTCTTTTATAATCTCGTTTTTGATTTATTCTTTAGTAATCCATCATTATTGTATAAAATAATATTTTTCTTGTCACTTGTATTACGGTGAAATTGAGATGTATCTTCTCAGTTTCATCTAATTTAAAATATAAGGGAGATTGTAGTATGATAATACTTCAAACTCGAACAAACGAAGTACGAATATATTGTTTTCTGTAATTCCACCCGTTTTCAATAAATGATTGATATTATTTTTAAGTCTATATATAAATGTCTTTAAAATATAATGGCTTTAAGATTAAGACAATATGCGTAAGCGGAGAAGAGTGGTTCACTATTTGAAATTAAAACCAAACTTCGTATTTAAAAAAAAAATTGTCACTAGCACATATCTCACTAGCATTTTTTTTAATTATAAAAATACTAACATCAAAGATTTAAATCAGTGATATTCGAATTTATTTTACAATCTTCAATGTGAGCAGAAAATAGCTTACCCCCCGGGGAGACGGCACGGTTAGTTAGTTAGTTAGTTTGTATAGAACAGACCAAATTGTTCCAATATTTAAAAAAAGTAACCGATAAAACTATAATATATAAACTGTTAAATTAAAAAACTTGTTTTATGTATCACAATTGTAATTTTATTTTACGCGACAGCTGTTTCGTCAACCTATGTTGGCATCATCAGGTGTTACAATAATATATATTATTTATAACACCTGATGATGAGGTTGACGAAATAGCTTTCGCGCAAAATAAAAATACGAATTAATACATAAAACGACGTTTTTTTAAATTTAATAGTTTATAATGTTAAAGTATCATAGTGTTTCGATCAAAACAATGGACTATTTAATATGAAACTAGTTGCAACTACTGACATTCACGGAATCAAACCAAATTCTAAATTAAACGGTTTGATTGTTTGTTTAAGTCATACAACAATAATCAGACCAAAATTTTAAATAGTCCAGAAACGTCATCGGACACGCGCATCGCGTGCATTTCTAATTGCTTTGGCAGATAGTCGAAATATTCCTCTCTCCCTCTCTCGTATTCAAAATATTTTCGTACTCTTTCTTAAACGATATCCGAGTTTTTGTCTATTTAAATTATGATTCAGGCAAATCAATAACAAACCCCCAGTTATTACATAATATTATTTAGGATGTTCATCAATAATGAGACTGTAATGCGCGAAAAATTGCAGCTCACATGGCAGAATGATTGGAACATCTCCAGTCAGTCCAAAGAAAAAATGTATTCGGAACTTCAGCCCGATATCCTGTCGACGCCATGGTATAATAAACTAAAATTAAATAAATTTGAAACCAGCACGATTTGTAGAATGCGCATCGGTCATTGTTGTCACAGAGCGCATCTTACCAAAATTCATATTCTAGACTCTGCCATATGTGAATGCGGCATCAAAGATGAAAATCTCGACCACATATTCTTCAACTGCCCGTTTAATGTAAAATACCCAAATTTTATTTCAGACCTTATAGACCTTAATATACCCTTACCTACTAACATGTCCACTCTCATCTCCTCATCTAACAAAAACCTGTATAAAATACTAACAAAATTCCTGACTCTTAATAAAATAAATCTGTAACATATTCCTTACTACTAAAAAAAAATTATTAGACACTAACCCTAGATGTAATTTGTATATATAACAATCTTCCATAGATTAATCCCTTAACCCACTACTACTATTATACAACTACCCTTACTTGAGACTGGCCAGAACACCCACAAGCGGTGAAAAGCCATAAAAAAGAAGAAGAAGAATAATGAGACTATGAGTAGAATGAAAATATTAGAGATATTTGAGAAAATCATAATTTATTGAAAAAATAAATCAATATTTTAATGAAATATTACAGTTCTAAATGGACTCCCACACTCAATGATTCCGCTAAGGTAAAAATGTGAGTAAAATTTAATTTTAAATGAATAATAAATTATAACATTAAACGCAGCCTTGATCTCTCGGGCCGTCGCAAAGTTAAACGAATTTTTGGCGATTAATCTTTCACTTTGATCTTTGCTCTTGATTTTTTACAGTTACTTCATTTCCCTCAAGAGTTGTTTTTCTAGCTTCCTTCAAAGTCAATTAATTGCGAACACGGTATCCGTTCGCCAAGGGTTAATTGCTGGGGGCCCCGGGGGGTAGGTTGGAAGGGGCGGGCCTAGAGTTACAATGAGGGCAGGGCCCAACATACTTTCACCAAAGCCAACTATTTTCACTATCATTTCAGATAAATATTAAGGGTTACATACCAACGTATTGACACGCTCTATGTATTCAAAAAAAATAATATCCCACGAGAATAAATTTCACAAGGTGAAAAGCGACCTTCGTGACAGAGTAGCAAGAGCTCTGACTGCCACACCGATGGTTCCGGGTTCGATTCTCGGCAATGAAAGTATGATTGTCACACTGTCTTTGTTTGGGTGTAGAATTTACGTGACAATAAAATGGCGATAGATTTGCTACCTATCACATGTCGTGAGAGTCAAAAGCTAAAAAAAATTGTATATATTAATTGGATTCAAATAACCTGCTGTTTACAAATGTAGAAAGCAACGAGAAATTAACACATAAAAAAAACCAAATGGGATCATAAGAACCAGCAAAATTGTTACACTACGGTGCAAACCAAATCCTTGGATTGAAATAAAATATTTTATATTCACTTTAATTTCATGGGTGAATTTTGAAATTATTCCTCAAGTAATATCAATTGATTAAGGATTAATTGTATCTCAATAGAGACGAAGATGTATTTTTTTTGGAAACAGAATATGGTAGTCGAGGCGTTTACAGGACTTACGACCTGTCATTGGTTGGGTTAAGCGATCACTTTATGTTAACAACATCCCCATTCCGCCCTTCTTACGACCACCACGTCTGACAAAATTTTGAAACTTGTATATATGCCTACTATGTTAAATAACTTCACATTTTTTAGGTCAATCTACACTAGCGCCATCTATTGATTAAGTGTCAAATGAAAGGGTGTTCAAGGACTGATTGCTAACCCGATTGAAGATCGTTGAATTTTACTAGATTTTCCTTTTTATATTCACCAAAGCCAGCTAATTATACTATCATTTCAGATAAATATAAGGGTTATTGGTAGGTATTGACAATCTCTACGTATTCAACAACAATAATTTCCCACGAGAATAAATTTTGAAACGTGGAAATCACAATTATGGACCATGTATAGAAACAAAATACATTATTTTGATTTCACTGGTAAATTTTAGAACCATCGATTCAGTAATTCAAATTGTTTAAGGCTCACATATGAATGGCAATACAAAGATTGCCATTCATATTCGATAAACATAGTTGAAGTTTAATTAGATTCTAAAATTGTCAAAATCCTCCAATTTGTTAAAAACTTTTTACTTAATACTCGTGCATACGAGTATTTTTTAAGTGGACAATTACTGGCGAAAATGATCATGTGAGGTGGATTCCCAACTATCCTTCCATCTTTAAGGAGGTCATCCACGAGGATGAGTCCCGTGAGGCTGATTATATGGGGGAGTCTGGTAGTGTCTCCTTCGCCGACTACTCCATATTGTAGTCTCTTCTCCATTGTGTCTTATTTGTGTTATCTTTATGTATAAAATTCTTCTGTACGGGCGTATCTAGTTGAACTTATTCTAAACGTCTCGACCGATTTTGATTTTTTTGTGTGTGTTTGAGTGGGTCCCAGGATGGTTAAGATTTACAATTAGATCCAGTGGAAGACCGTTAAAACCTTCTGTTTAAGAAACCAGGTTGCAAACACACGTAAAAATTAAAGTCAAGAGCTACACAACGAACGCTTTCAAATATCATTTAGTATTTAGTTTATTGACAATACGAACATTGAAAATACTTTTGCAAGCCAACGTTCGGGCAGGACAACATCTGTCTGGTATAAAATAAAATCTTATAATATCTTCAATTATAATTTTTTTCACGAATCGTTCCAACAATAAAAGCGCGTTTTAAAATAAGTCAGTATATATATATATATTAAAAAACACATAATAATTCTATTTTCAATTTTAAATCACCGGTTATTTTTACATCCGTACAAAAATGAATCAATAGGAAATATAGCATTAATTACTCTATAACATAATACGCAAGATTTCAGGTTCACTAAGGCAGCCTACAAATTACATTTTCATTGCGAAATATAATATTTTCAAGTAATCTGGTATGATGCTCAAATTTGTCTTATTTAAATTTAGAATTAAACTGATAGGATTTAAAAATTGTCATAATAAATTATTACAACATTTTTTTAAATAGTCCATTGTTTTGGCCGAAACACTATGATACCTTAACATTTTAAACTGTTTAATTAAATAACTTTGTTTTATGTATCTGCTGTTTCGTCAGCCTATGTTGACATCATCAGGTGTTACAATAATATATCAAATATTCGTGATTTTTTGGACCTTTATGTGTATTAAATTGGTTCCTATGTCAATTTAAATCTTTGATACAATATAATTTTGAAGTTCTGGCTGGAGTTGAGTTAGGTATCTAAATATTTTAATTTAAAGAACGGTTAATTATTATTTATAGGAGGAAATATTAAAGGTGGAAAATATAATAATTAAATAATAATAATAATGATAAAACAGTAATTAAAAAGAACCATTACATATAGTATAGAATCAAAAACGATGAAACAATAAAAGTATAATTATAGTTTACAATGTTTTTTTGTATATTTTATAATCAGAAATTTATAAAATGTACGCGTTAGGCGCGTATTGAGCACTCAATTAGATTTCTGTAGTACTCGTCTAGGGCGTATTCAGTAATCAATGTGTTAACAAAGTCACAGTACATCTCTGGCCGATTGCGCGACTAAGGTCCGAATCTCCGAGCTCCGCTCACTACAGGGCCCAGGCCATAGGCTTAGTAACTTGATAATGCGCTGAAAAACTTCCAATTCCCGCCAGCTAACATTTATATGGAAGCGTGAGTGCTTTGAGGCAGTTGGAGAACACACTGGCAAATTGAATTAATGTTACTCCCTGTGTCGGGGTGAACACCCATGTTCACTACATGGCCGGCGTTATGTGTTACACGCCACACCTCTTGGGCAATAATAATTGAGGGCTAGAGTTAATTACTGTATCGCGGAGTTGAATTAGATATTTTATTATACTATTTCAGATTAAATTATATTTCTGTGTAATACTAACTGGATCATTCAAATAATAAAATTGTTACTTTGCCCGAATGGAATGATTATACTCTCTGGTATATTACATCAGATGAGAGTAGTGATGTCAGGAGTTCCAATAAAGAACACCAAGGAGTACGTCTACCTCAGGAGCAAAATAACATGGGACGGTTGATACTAGTCGAAATCATGATAAAAATCATGATTTCGACTAGTATCACTTCATAAATAGTATGATAATATGATAAAATAGAGTAATCATTTATTTTTTGATAGACGGAAAGCTCGTGTGAAATACGTTGTCGAAAAAATAAAACATTTATTTAACAATAAAATTAAACACTTTCACTTGTAACACAAACTGGTTGGTATATAGCCTTGAGGAAGCTCGCTGCAGAATGAAACCGGTTGGCGCTACTTACTCAAATAAAGTGGTTTATATTAAGTGAAAAAAGTGTTAAATTTGAGTTTATTTTATCATCGGGAGAATATGTCAAGAAAGTGAAAAAACAGTGTTACAGAAAGTGAAATCACTATGGAATTTTACAGTGTTAACGCCTTAAGTTTATCTAAAATGGTTGAATTTTATTTTTAAGTATGTCAAACTACCAAGTAATGGCTTCGCATCAATAATTAAATTAACATATCACATTTTTATTTCTAGAATGACATCAGTGGTAAATGTGATCATATTTTAAAAATACCAATGCGTTGAGGTAGTGTATAATCATTATATGAAATGGACTAATCTTAACTGACTGATAAAAGTATTTCAAAATATTTTTATATCCCGAAATAATACAAAGATGATGTAAACTAATCTTCTAACTAACTAACTAACCATCACGCCGTCTCCCCGAAGAGGTTGGCAGAAATAATGGACTGCCACACTTTTCTTTCCTGACATATTTCTCTCGCTTCCTCAACATTCGTACATCGTGTCATGCACGCGCGACCCTTCACATGGCCGACATTCAATATTCGATTTATTTGATCGTGCCACGTTTTCCTCGGTCTTCCTCTATTTCTGGTTCCATTTACATCATTAACATATAATTTTTAACCCATTCTTTCTTCATTCATTCTTTCCATATGTCAAATCAAATCAAATCAGTTTATTTTCTCAAAAGACATTACAAACATTTTTTATAGTTTAAGGCATCAATTGAGAACAGGTTAAACATAATAAATATATAATACCAGGAACGCATGAGAGATGGTTCGACATTAGGAACACAAGATACTCTCCAAAGTCAAGAGTATTTGTCTTCTGAATGTACTTTCACGAATATGAAAGACATCGATCTCCGAAGCGATCATGTTCAGCAGTTTGATTGCTCTCCCCACCGGCATCATCAGACCAAACCAAACCATCTTAATGATTCTTTCATTATTTTGTTCATGATACCATCGTTCGCACCGCATTCACTTCTTATATTTTCATTCGACACTCTATCATACATAGAGTATCCACACATTCGTCTAAGAGATCTCATTTCTACTGCATTTATTCTACTTTCATCCTTCTTTTGCCAGTTCCATGCTTCGCTTCCATTCATAAGGGTCGGTAGAAGAACACCATTGAAGAACGATAATCTTCTTATATGTTCAAATCCATCAACATGTAAACCGCCCACTTGCCAGTAGGCAGATTTTTTTGCGGTGTTACCGAGCAAACGAAGTCGTCGAAAATAATTTTTAACTATTTATAACACACTTAATATCAGGGGTACTTATGTATTCTAAGGTGAAAAGTATGGAAGAGATCAGGTCGTATTAAATTTCAATCACATAATGTGATAACTCGCCACTCCAGCGGAGACACAAAGACGAGATTTACCTCCAAGTATTGGAAACGCCCCCGGAATAAAAATGTGACGCGGGATAGAGCCCTCGATATTGGCAAATTGAATGAAAAGTTGGAATTACCTACTCTCTCCGCGAATTTTTCTTTACCAACTCGAAGACGTGTGAAGGGATTTTGATCAAACTTTACACTTAAGACTCCAAAAGCAACTTGATTTATTTTAACACACAAAAGGATTTACTTTTGGATTTGCTAATATCTTTGGAGAAATTTCACGAGTGTAAAACATAAGTTAGATACTTAGTTATATTTCGGAAGTTATGGATTTTTTTCAATAGGCTTCAAGGTTTTTCATTTATTTTTCATTCTACACTTTTCTGATCGTAAAAATATCAAATATTTATTACGTCTAAAATCTAGGTTTGTGGATTTTATATGCATTTAATAACTTACTAATCGCCTCGAATGTGGACATTTTTCAAGGTGTTGTTAGGCTAACCTTAGAAAGAATCTATCCTTAATGGGGCAAATCGCATTGTTTTTCTATTTGTATTTTTTAATATTTTTTTATTATTTTTAATAAAGTTTAAAAAATAAATAATAATAAGTATGCATTTTCGTTGTACATGACACATAGAACGAAACTGAATACATAATTTTTTGGTACTTAGTGCTTAATATTTAATTCAACCAATCAATTATTCTTGCAAACTTAATTGTAAGCTTTCATTGTCTTATAGTCATAAACGATTTGGATTTATGTATCTAGGATATTCATGATTTTTTTAAATTAATAATTTTAAATTGAAAATAGATTTATATTAGGATAGGCAGAGAGGTTTGTTTGCCACACTGTTCTATCTTCATATTCCTCTCGAGATTTTTATAAATTCATCCATCATGATATGCTCACTCATCGAGTTTACTGCACCCTTTAATCAACGTTTTTTTTTCATTAATGTTTTGATAAACTTTTAATTTGAATCCAAAATTAAATTTTAGCATGGGAATATCTCTGCTCGCTAAGCATGTTGTGAATTTGTCATAATTATTGTGACACTTCAAAAGATATTTTTAAATAGTAGTGTAACTTACGTAGTATAAAATAATAACGTAGTATAATTTGTTTTAAATAGTAATATAATAAATAAAAAACCGTGTCAAAACGAAAATAAAATTCTTCATTTCTACATGAGGTAAGTAAAATCGATGTGTTAAGTTAAATATATAAAATTTTGGATTTTAGGCAAATAGGTAGTAAAAATTTGTGTGATATACTCAAAAAATCTAGTGCAGATATAAACAGTGAATGTAGCGCGAATGAAAGCGTTATGAACAAAATAATTTAAAGTCCACTAAGACGTTATGGAAACATTAAAGAATAAATAAATCAATCAAATCAAATCTAATCCGTTTATTTTTTCAAAAGGTATTACAAACAACAATTATAGTTTAAGACATCTATTAAGAACAGGTGGACGACCTTCGTAACCGAGTGGTAAGTGCATTGACTGCCACCCCGAAGATTCCATGTTCGATTCCGGGCGAGGGCAGTGTGATTGTTACACTGTCTTTGGTCTGATGTAGAATTCACGTGACAATAAAATGGCAATAGATTAGCTACCTATCACATGTCACGAGAATCATTATGATAGCTATAATCCTTTCCATCGATTTGGCTTATGCTGTCATGATGTAATACATATATAAACGCATGGTTTGATATTAGGAATACAAGATACTCTCCAAAATTAAGAGTATTAGAATAAAGAATGGTTAACGATGTGAATGGAATAAGAAGAAGACAAAGACATAGGTAAACGTGACACGATCAAATCAATCAAATATTAAATGTCGGTCACGTGATAAGTCGGAAATATTGACGCATTACGCGATATATGAATGTTGAGAAAACGAGAAATATGTCAATGAAACAAAGTGTGACTGGTCTATTATTTCTGCCTTCTTCTTCGGGGAGATGACGTGATTGCTAGTTAGTTAATAATTTAATGGTTTGAACACATGGAGATTATGAATGAACAAAGCATACGTTATTCACTTACTTAAGTATATTGAATGGAAGATGAAGAAGAGGTATACTGAGAAAAACGTGACAAGATCAAATCCATAAAATTTCACGTATCAGCCACACGATTCGAAACATTGATGTGCACACATGATACGCTGTATGAATATTGATCATGCGAGAAAAGTATGTCAGTTATGATTAAATAACGCGACATTCAATCCTGTCCGGAAATGGCGTATTGGTTGATTACTTAATTTTTAGTTGCAGATTAGATTTTAGTGATAGAAATGTGGGTTTCAACCAGCTTCACATAATCTTATGTACATACATGTATACCACATCTTTTATATTTGTGTACATGTATTTTTTATGCCATACGTTTCATGAAAAGATCAAAGGAATGAAAAATAAATCGTAATAATTCAGAATATATATTTTCTTTGAAATTAATGTCTTACATCATCTTATGTGTATTAAATTAATGTCAAGCATCACATTGATGATGATACACCATTTTTTTTTTGAATATCGAATATAATCTCAAATTCTCAATATAGCTTATAGTGGGAAATTTTTTGATTATGTTTAGAAGCAATAATTATTTTACGTCTTACCCATTTAAAAAAATGTTAGTATTCTGTATATACATTTATCTAAAATACGTGATTAAAAAAATAAAATGATTAATACTTGTCGGAGTACGTAATTCCAAAAAAAAAAGTAAGTGTTCTGTATGTAAATTTATCCTAAATACGTAATTACAAAAATTAAAATGATTGAGACTTGTCGGATACCTAATTTTGATTTGTGTCTACAACAACAAATCTTCATGCCGTTTCCCCGAAAGGGTAGACAAAGATAATGGACCGCCATACTATCCTATCCTGACATATCTCTATAGATTCTTCCACATTCATACAATGAGTCATACACGCATGTCGATACTTCCTACTTTTAACATGCCCGACCTTTAAAATTTGATTGATTTGGTAATAACATGTTTTCCTTGGTCTTCCTCGACTTCGTACTGCATTCATATCATTAACGTATACTTTCTTAACCATTTTTTTTTCATCCATGCGTTCTATGTGATCAAACCAATGCAGTGATCCTTTCATAATTTTGTTTACAATAGTAAAGTATAATGCACAAAATTTATATGTGTTCTATGTGTCCAAATTGACGCAGTGATCCTTTCATAATTTTGGTCATTATATATTTTTTTCGCCCTAATTCCTTCTCAATATCGGCATTTGAAACTGTGTCGTACATCGTTTTAACACACATACGTCTAAGGGATCTTATCTCTAACGCATTTATTCCGCTCTCATCCTTCTTCTGCCAGTTCCATGCTTAGCTTTCATACATAAGGGTTGAAACTAGAACTCTATTGTGAACGGCCGTTATAGCTTTAAATATTTTTTTACCAATAGACTTGTGTCACTTTAGAAACACTAGTTGTGATATATTTATATTAAATTAAAAATAAATCATTTCTTGATTTAGAAAAAGAGTTTTTTTATCCAATATGATCGTCCAATTGATCTTATTCAGTTCATTTTAACACTATTGTGCTTTGTTTCTGAATTTTCCAATTCAATTGATTGTTCGGTTTTGACTGCCTAATCACCATAAATCCCACAAAGCAATAAAAACAGTTCGGTCTAATGAAAATTCTGTAATTTCAGCTGTTGGTTTGAAATAACCCCTTTTGATAGATATAAAAGATAAATTTAAGCTGTGAGAATACGCTATAGGCACTCCACGGTTTAATCTGAAGTTTAAATTAAATTTACTCCAAACAATGGGGTACAAATGAACAATGGACGAGTATTTCTTTTGATAACACGTTTTTTAGGTCAATTAATAACATTTTCAGCGATTTACATACTTGCAAGGTCATCATAAAATAAAATATTTGTTTATTTTTGCTTTCCAAAATAAATATATTATTTTTAATTTGATTAAACAAGCATGGTGAAATATTATATTATATGTCACTCACATAAAACTTATAAAAACGAACATTAACAATAATTAACACGAATGAAAACGTCTGTTTTCTAGTAGTTTTATTTTACATGAATGACATGTTTCGCCTGTCTCAGGCATTATATTATCAAACGAGACACATAATTAATAATATGTATCTTAGACAGGCGAAACATGTCATTCAAATAAAATATAATAAGAAAACAGGCGTTTTTATTGTTATTAATTATTTAATATGTAGTTTTACATCGTTGATTAAAGAAACAATCGACATGTAAAAAAATCATTTAACTTAAGCATCTCACCTATTTTAATATATATTTTTTCAATACTTATCACTTGTACATTCGATGCTTTATATAGGTACCGACAATAAATTAATAAAATATAATAAAACTTCTCGAAAACATATATTTTTTTATTCGTATTAATTATTTAATATGGAGTTTTACATCATTGTTCGAGAATCAATATTTTTATAAAATGAAATAAAAATTATAAAAGTTTAAAACAAAAGGATAACTAAAAACATTCACTAATTAACATGAATGAAAACGTCCGTCTTCTAGGAGTTTTATTATATTTTAGATAGAATGACATGTTGGCCCTACTAAGGCATTATGAAATGTAGGGAGAGACATGTCATTCCATTTAAAATATAAAATTCCTAGAAGACAAACGTTTTCATTCATTTTTATTGGTATGAATGGAGTTTCAAACCAGTGTATAAGAAACAATAAACAAACATATACGTTTGAAACCTTCTTATAAGGGGCCAACGAAATGAAAAAAAAAAATACGTAATTGCGTTAAGATTTTCATATTGTCTGTTTTCATTTTTCTTACTATTCTCCAAGCGAATAAATTACGAGCTGGAAGGCGACGTCTCACAACGCCGACCAAACGTCCTGAAGTCAGTTTTTAATTTCCAGAAATATTAATAAACACGGCGAAAGAAAATTCCGTTAATCACGGGAAAAGTAATTCGGAATATCTGAAAACAACTTGCGTTTTAATTAAAATCATAACTCAAAGCATAAATGGCCTTTTGAACAAAGAATAGCTTTTAAGCGAAGTTTAATAAATTCGCAATGGTCATAAGACTTTGAAATTTCAAGATTTTTCGCCGTTTGCGTTACTGCTAAGACACGGAGGCACAATGGATAAACAAATGGATTTAATATGAAAAACTACCTTATTCCTTATTTTCGTTCATAAACGGAATAAAGTATTCATTTTTAATCTATTTAATGAAATATTATTATTATTATTTTGTTGAATCGCTCTAAAAATCATTATTAAGCGAGCCAAATCAATGTTAAGGATAGGTAAGTAGAAGGTAGGCTATCTATCACTAAATCATGTGTGACAATCACACTGCCATCGTTGAGAATTGAACCCTGGACCTTCGGTGCGGCAGTTGTTGCACAAACTTCAAATATATATTGACGACCTTCGTAGAGAGTGACAACAGTTATGACTGCCACACCGAAGGTCTCGGATTCATCATCATCATCATCATCAGCCGTCTGTCATCCACTGCTGAATTTAGCCTTCTTCCAAAGCACGCCACCGCCTCTTATCCATTGCCACTTCCATCCATCCATGTCCAGCAATCCTCTTCAGATCGTCGGTCCAGCGGGCAGGGGAACGTCCAACTCTGCGGAATCCTATACGCGGTCTCCACTCCAGAACCCGTCTTCCCCATCGGCTGTCGGTTCACCGACAGACATGGCCCGCCCATCGCCACTTCAGCCCGCCCATCCTCAGAGCCACTTCAGTCATCTTGGTTTGTTGTCTCATAAATTCAGTTCTAAATCTGTCCCTCAAGATTATTCCAAGCATGGCTCTTTCCATGGTGCGTTGGGCGACCCTGAATTTGAAGACTAGACCTTTTGTCAGTGTCCACGTCTCGGCTCCGTACGTCATGACTGGCAAGACGCACTGGTTGAAGACTTTTGACAGTGAGGTTCTCACACTGTCATCGGTCTGATGTAAAATTCACATGACAATACAATGGCGATAGATTAACTGACGAACTTCGTGGCAGAGAAGCAAGAGCTATGACTGCCTCACCGAAGGTTGCGGGTTCGATTCCCGGTGACGGCAGTGTGATTCTCATACATTTTTTTGTCTAGTGTAGAATTCACGTGACAATAAAATTACGGTAGATTAGCTACTTATCACACTCGCCGTGAGAATAAATAGTTAGAAAGTTGTGGAAAGCAACGGGAAACTATATTAAAGGCCCAAGTGGTATCTCAAGAATCAGAGAAAATGTTACACTTTGCTGCGAACCGATCTTTTTGATTGCAACTATCGAAGTTGATTAACTACCTATCATGTGTCATGAGAATCTATATAAGAGCTATACATTTTACATCGATTTCAAATCGAATCAAATCAGTTTATTTTCTCAAAAGAACAAACAATTATTGAACTTTAAGACATCTATTGAGAACAGGTAAAATATAATAAATATATAATACTAGGAACGCATGAGAGATGGTTCGACATTAGGAATACAGGATACTCTTCAAAGTCAAGAGTATTAGTCTTCTAAACGTATTTTCACGAATATGAAAGATGTCGATCTCCGAAGCGATCATGTTCAGCAGTTCGATTGATCTCCCTACCGGCATCAGCGGAGGCAGGTTGGTTCTGCATGCTGGGAGATAAAACAGTCTGTGCTGACGCTGTCAAGATAACCATCCGAAACGTAAAGACGGATAGCCTCCAAGATGACGGAATTCTCAAAGAATCATAGTATGTATGTAATAATAATGATAATAATAATATTTATTACATGACATAAATTACGCTTAACATTGAAAACTAAATATGGGAACTTAAGTAACTTATTAAATAAAATGTCTTGAAACGATAGACGACCTTAATTTCACAGAATATTCCGCAACTGATATAAAATGTCCTTGTTATATGGAGTGTACAGACGTGTCCAAATTAATAGATAAATATTTGAAAATAATAAAAAAAAAAAAACAGTTTAACATATCTAGAATGAGCGTATGTATTCTTGAGTGTATGGCTCGATAACCGTTTAGAGTTTCAATAAAGTTTTATAAGTTAATGATGTGTAGATTAATTCTAATTGTTTTATTTTTTCAACGACAGGGCTAACCTAATTTAAAAGCGAAATCTAATTCCATTTAACTTAGATATTTATTATACTTTCATGCGAAGCACTTAAATTGTAGTATAATATTTTAACAAATTAATAAAATAGATAAACATTTGTTTTATCATCACCTTATGGGGATAGCCACTGTGACAGCCGAAAAAATAAGTGATTTTCGGTATTTTTTTTACCGAAATAATTAAGTAATATGGGGATCGCCGTAGTTTTTATATATTAAAAAAATATATATTTAATAGTAACAAAGTTATCAGCGTTGTTGTAGAGTCTTACAAATTCACGGTTGCATCGATTTCTTTAAAGTTCATTATAATGATTAAATTAGATTATAATATGTAAGAATGTAGTTATCGTTAAGCCTATCTGATTTTTTTTTTTTATTATTCACAAAACAGCATCCGATTGAAATTTTTTATATTTTTTGTATTCAAGCAGTCTTAAAAAATGGTAATAATCAAAATTGCAAAATTGCCGTAGACAAATAATACAAACAAAAAAAGTTGAAAATCGGTTGATAATTGCTCGAGTTATCGATGTGACCAGTTTAAAAAATGTTTTGAGTAAAACGCGATTTCATTGGAAAACCAAAGTCATCCTGTATAAAACAATCATCCGAATAGTAGTGACCTATGGATGTGAGGCGTGGACAATGACAGCGAAATCCGCAGAGCGACTGGATACTTTTGAGAGAAGGGTGCTGCGCAGAATTCTGGGACCTGTGAATGACGGTGAAGGCTGGAGAGTACGGCATAATGACGCGCCGTACCATATTTACAAAGCTCCCAGTCTCTTCACACAGGTCAGACTGAATAGACTGAGATGGGCCGGTCACGTGCAGAGGATGCCGTCACCGCGAACGCCAAAACGATTGCTGGAGTGGCACCCAGGTGGTAGAAGACCAATTGGACGACCAAGGCTGCGATGGGAGGATGAAGTTGGGAGAGTTGGGGCAAGATTGTTACGAATGTCAGAGTGGAGGGTCGACGCGGAGAACAGGAAGAGTTGGAGGCGAAGAATGCTGGAGGCTAAGGCACGATATAAGCTGTAGGGCCATCGAAGACTAGAAGGCAAGACAAAGTTTTTAGACCATTTTTCTTACTACAAAATCATGTATCTTATAAAATACGAGCCCTGGGCCATATGATGGTTCTTTTTCGTGCGTTCTCCAGTTCTCCAGTTCTCCAGTTCTCCAGTTCTCCAGTTCTCGTTCTCCAGTGGTGTCCTTGATTTAAAAAGAAAAATGTTGACTCTTCCATGCAATTCTCAGCAGCTTTCGCCAGGTTAGCGTCGTGGTCGAAGCAAGGACAGTCGGTCTACGTACTCTCACTAAAATGACTGTAACTCAGTCAATTTTTGGAAGTTTGATCTAAAATTTTATACGTATTTTCGAAGGTATAAACTTTACAGTAGTTATCCATCTTTAGGCTTATTGTTCCTTTATGTTGTTTATATGGGTTTTAATGAGTCTTTCTTTATTTAGTTTTCTGTTATATATTTACACCTGAAGATGGAGGTCTTCTCCGAAACATGTCGCGATATTTAATATTTAAGTGGATAAGATAAGAAGGATTGCTGAATATGGATGGATGGGAGCGACAATGGATAGGGGGCGGTGGCGTGCTTTGAGAGAGGCCTACATTCAGCAGTGGATGACAGACGGCTGATGATGATGATGATGAATTTTTCAATTCCAAAGTGTATTACAATGGAATTCCACAGTGTTAATGCTTTAAAAAAACTAACTAACTAACTAACCATCACGCCACAATGCTCTGTGCTGGCATACCTCTCGGGCTTCTTCTACATTCATACATCGTACCATGCACGCACGTCGATTATTCCGACTTCGTATGTGGCCGCCTTTTAGTAATTGATCAATTTGGTCATGCCATGTTTTCCTCGGTCGTCCTCGGCTTCTTTTTCCATTCACGCTGCTTGAGTCCAACTTTTTAACCATTCTACTCTCATCCATTCGTTCCATATGTCGAAACCATCTCAGGGATCCTTTTTTAATTTTATCCATGATGCAGTCATCTGCCTTACGTTTCATCCTTATTTCATCGTTCGGAATTCTGTCATACAACGTTTTCTCACACATTTTTCTTGGTGATCTCATTTCTACGGCGTTTATCCTGCTTTCATCCTTCCTTTGCCAGCTCCAAGCTTTACTTCCATACATAAGGGTTGGCACTAGAACTCCATTGTGTACTGCCATCTTTGCTTCTGTGGATATATTTCTATTTGCAGTAATCTATTTGCAGCACCAACCCTTCTTTCGATGTCTTTCTTCATTTTTCCGTCTCTTGTAAACATGCTTCCCAGATACGTAAATTCGGTAACTTGCTTTGTGCTTTAACATTCAATAAATTGAAATCAAATGTATTCATGGTTCTGGTTATAATAATTTGATCACCTCTGTACGTGGAATTTTCGAAGGAATATCTTACTATTTATTAATTTTATCAGTCTGTAACGACCAAAGCCAGGGTCGTTTTATTAATACGGCAAATCTTTACGGGTACTTAGGTTTCTAGTGACATATTGGGTCGTAAATTTGGTAACGATATGAAAGTTTTATTTACGCTAGACAATTAATTGACTGAAGTTAGGCAAATATTAAGAAATATTCTCAGTTTTTTTTATTAAAGATACGAAGTAACGTATTTTAAAAGTAAATGAATATAAACATAACGAAAAACGACTTTAATATCAGCCATTGTTATTCATTTTACTTTTATATCAAAATACAGGAGGTTTTTTTTTGTAACAAACTGGAATCGTTTTACTGTGATGTATGGAAGCGAAGCATGGAACTGGCAAATAATGATAAAAGTTGAATAAATGCAGTAGAAATGAGATCTTTTAGACAAATGTTTGGAAAATCTGTGTATGATTTTATCGAATAAAAATATAAGAAGCGAATGCGGTGCGAATGAAAGTCTTGTGTTTTGAACAAAATAATGATAGGAACCTTAAGATAGTTTGTACACATGCAAAGAAAGAATGGTAAAAAGTACATGTAAACCATGATGGAACTAGATATAGAGGAAGGCAAACGTGGGAAAATCAGTGTAACTCGTTATTCTGGACCGAGGTTTCGGAGATCGCTGCAGTCTTCATCTTCAGGGTGGTTATCATGACTGAAACGATCTCCAAAACGGTGGTCCAGAAAAGAGAATGACGAGTTATACGGATTTTCCTAAGATACCAAATAACATACTGCGATCAACCGTGAAAATATACGCAATTATCTGATCAAACATATTTTGTAAAAAATTTGTATTTATTAAAAAGCGAGAATATGGTACAATGAAGAAGTCTACAAGATCTTTAATGAACCCAATAAGGAGATTGAGATGGCAGAGCAAGGGGGAATCATTCGTGAAGAAAAAGTGTCAAAATGCTTGGTACACCAAATTTAATGGCTGGATATACTCGTAGTGTAGTGGGATGTAGATACTCTTGGCTTTAAGGAATGGAGTAGTCTAGCTATGACAAACGGAGATGGCTAAGATATTGCTAATGATACCAAGCAGCAGCATTCCTTATCGTGGTTTTTAAATTAAAAAATTAAAAATAAAATGAAACGATAAAAATACACAACATTTAAGATTCTTCACAATAATAATGATATTTCCACTCTGTACATAAAATCAGTCTAAGGGTGGAAATTTATTGTTCATAAAAATATTTCCCTTGACTTTTATGTTAGTGTAAACAAAATAGGTAAACGAATGCAAAATTGTTATTTATTGGGGTTCATCTTATTTTTATGTAGCTTCCTTATTTTATGGTGTATTGTTTTTTTTTATTATTAAGAGAAAACGTTTGTTTGGGTTCTACCATGTAAGACAAAGGAGTGATTTATTATTAATAACGATTCGAAGAAATAAAAACGTGCGTTGATTTGTTTTCTTTAACGCAATATACATTTTATGTATAATAATATTATATTATATATGTATTTCGAAATCATGATCAATGTTTTATTTTTTAACTTAATGTCTTAATACTGTGGAATTCTCTAATCCCAAAATTTATATATGATGGTGGTGTAAAACCTTCGAAATATGCCGAGAAAAATAAACTTATGTTTGGAAAAAAGTACTTTAATTAAAACAATGACGTTTTAAAATACAATTAGAATGTTAGCATTTTCAAGATACGTATAATTAACCATACGTATTTTACCTGTAAAATACGTATAATTCATTTCTCTTTTTCTTTTTTATATACTTCGTATATACAACACTTATATTAAAAAAATAAAATTACATAGACATGTTTCGGACAACCAGTCCTTCTTCGGTGATACATATTTAAAATATTATAAAATTGTTTGCATGATCTGACAGATGTTATAGAGATTTATTTTAGAACGTTTATGCTTTTGTTATAACCAATATTATGATTCAATTAAATTTTTTAATTCTAATTTAAAGTTCTTATTGGTTTTCAAGTAATTGCAGATTGCACTTGACGTTAAATTTATTTGATTATTTATAATATTTTCTTTATTTATAATTGCTTTTTTTAATTTCGAAATTTTAGAATTTTAGAATCATGTGAACAAATTTATTAGATTTTAAATATGCATCTTTACAATATGTATCGCTGATGTAGGACTGGTTGTCCGAAACATGTCTTCGTAATTTTATTTTTTTAATATAAGTGTTGTATATACAAAGTATATAAAAATAAAAAGAGAAAAAAAGCATCATAACAACACAACGTATGGCGAATATAGAAGAAACGTATGATTAAATTTTTTATTCGTTATGATGAAAACGTATGTTTTCTAGAAACTTCATTCTACGTGTTTCGTCTTGTTAAGCATTTGATAATATTCTAACAAACCGAAACATTTATCTCCCATTAAATGAAATTTTCACTCAATTGTGAATATCTAGTTTTTTTTCATTGATAAAAAAAAAAAAATTTGCCACAATTGATTACAACATTTTGAGGTGAAACATACTTCTCTTTAAATTTATAATAAATTTTCCAAGACACATAAGTTTTCCTTAAAGGTTATATTAAATATTTAATATCATGAACATTATAGTTAATAACAGATCAATGCTCGAGAATAAGGTGAAAAAAGAGGAATAAGAATATATCGTTTTAATAAATAAAAAGCTGAAATATTATACTTCATACATTAGTTTAACGTTATATTAAATAAAAATTCTATATTGCTGTATACACTGTTAAATAAAAAAAAAACTTTGTTTTATGTATCACAATTGTTTATGTATCTATATTGCTGTATTAAATAACCTCGTTATTCTATACAGGGACAGTTAAGCTTTCCCGCCTCCATCCTATTCGTTGGTGATTATTATCTATAAACATTATTTTAATAACAAGGATAAAGAGGAAAGTTACCCGATCTCATAAACCAAACAGCACGACCCTATTCTGTGGTCGATATTTCATCTCCGTTTTCAATTAAAAGTTTCGCACTCAAAAGGTCTGGTAAAAGATAATGGTCCAGAAGTATAATCTGTCTTCCCCGGAGTTACCTGTTGCAGACTGCGTTTTCACTATGCCAAGAAAATCAACCCACAATTTATTGTTAATATTCTTCTTCTTCTTCTTTATATTCTATACTTTATTTCCATTCTTTCTTCGTTCACCCTTTCCATGTGTCCAAACCATCTAAATGATCAATTAATTATTTGGTTGATAACACTTTCATTCGCATCATTTCTTCACTTCTTATATTTTCATTCGACACTTCTATCATGCACAATTTTCCGCACTTTCGTCTAAGAGATCTCTTTTACTGTATTGAGTCTACTATCTTCCTTATTTTGCCAGTTTCATGCTTCGCTTCCATATAAGGGACAGTACAAGAATACCATTGTCCATTCCATCAAGATATATGTTTTTTTTATAAAATCCCGTATTATATTAAAACAAGGTCCAATACAAACATTTTATTTTAAATATCTTCTTCTTCTTCTTCTTTTAATAGATCTGACGATCTGTGACACAGAAATCCTGTCTCGTTGGATGATAAGGTCCAACTGTCCTTCCATCTCTTAGGCGGTCTTCCAGGTGGGCGGTGTCCGGAGGGGATTTCATAAGCGGCTGTTATGCAAGTCTGTCACCATCCATTCGGGCTACATGGTCCCTCCAGTATCTTCTTCTGGATTTACTACACTGAACGATATCCTCTATTTTGCATGTTTTTTTTATGTCTACGTTGAGGACGCGATCTCGGAGAGTTTTTCCAGTGTTGATCTTAGGACCTTCATCTCCGATGTTCTTAGTAGTCCCTTGGTTTGCACAGTGTCGGCCTGCGTCTCTACAGCGTACGCCATGATAGGCCGCACGCATGTTTTATAAATTCTGATCTTGGTGTCGATACGCATGTGCTTGTTCTTCCAGACCAGATTCTTCAGACATCCTGACACGACAGAGGCTTTAATGACTTGTTCTCGTACTTCGGTATAAAGGTCATTTTGGCTGCAGATCTCTGCTCCCAAATATCTGAAACTGATTACTTGCTCCACAGGTATACCATCAACAGTCAGCTTACATTTTGTAGGTTGCCTAGATATAGTGAGACTTTTTGTTTTGTTGACTGATATAGACATATTTAGCGTTTGTGATAATGTGTGGAATTTGTACAACATTCTTTACAGGTCATCTTTAGACTCAACTATTAATGTGGCATCGTCTGCATAGCAAATGACGTTCACTGCCCATTTTATTTCAAAAGTTCAAGTTTCAATATTTTAATTTCAAAAGTTATTATTGTTTTTAACTTTTGAAATTTAAATTTTAGATTCAATCCAATACTTCTTTCTTCGTTTCCTCATTGTTTAGGGTCGTGATCTATGGAAATGCCCGTGGTTAAACAAAACACCTTCAAACCTTTTCTGTTCTCCGCAGTCCGCTCCGCCGAGTAGAGGTTTCCCTCGATCATTTCCTTAATCTGGTCACACCACCGCGCAAGAGATCTGCCTCTACGTCTTTTGCCTGGAACACTTCCTGCTACCATACTTTTTTTCCATATTACTAAGCTCTCTCCTGGCAATGTGAGAAAAATAACTCCATACTCGCACTGCATATTACAGATAGTCTTTCTGTTATCTTGAGTTCATTGAGGACTGAGTCGTTAATCTTTTTTGCAGTCCACGGTATCTTCAGCATGCGACGCCAACACCACATTTCAAAAGTCTCATTCCTGGCATGGTCACGGGATTTCAATGTCCAAGTTTGAGCAGTATAAAGAAATATTCGGAATATGAGACTAACTAACCATTACGCCATTTCCCCGGAGGGGTAGGCAGAGAGGATGGATCGCCACAATGCTCTATCCTGGCATACCTCTCGGTTTTCCTCTACATTCATACATCGTACCATGCACGCACGTCGATTATTCTGACTTCGAATGTGACCGCCTTTTAGTATTTGATTAATTTGGTCATGTCATGTTTTCCTCGATCATTTTCGGCTTATTTTACCATTCATGCTGCTTGTGTACAACTTTTTAACCATTCTACTCTCATCGATACGTTCCATATGTCCAAACCATCTCAGGGATTCTTGGGAATATTAGGATGCGCATAGTTCAAATTTTGGTGGAATTGGAAAAACATCGTTCTTTATAGACTTTGTTCAATTTAATACGAGACGCCAATGATATAAAATATTAAAGGAATTCATAAAAAAATGACTTTCCTTACACAGCGCAGCAACTGCAGGACTACTTCTTTTAAAAATAAAAATATTTCAAAGAAAACGAATTATCTCGCAGGCTGAGCAATTTACAGGGAATTTATTAAATTCCTGGCAAATCCAAAGCACAAGTGACGAGGGAAGCCTCGTTATAAGGATAAAAATACGGGAAATTCAGGAAATGCATTATGGTAATTTCTATTTTCAGAGGACTTAGCACAAAGCCCTCCGAATAAAAAATCGTAGGCGCGCTCGCAAATTCACTTCTGCTGGAGCTGAATGGGGGTTGTGAAAAAATAGAGACTTTTTAGTGCGAGCAGCCATTGAAACTACCGCACAAAAGGAATGTACTACTTTAGTCCTCGGAAGTAACGCTCATGCACTTATCATCAGCAGAATGACTTGCACGTTTGAGACGATACATGAATGTAATGGATGTAAGAAACGTGTACTGAAAGGACAATATCTTGTTAAGTTTGTTGAAGTATTTCAAGAAAGAGTTTTTTACTTTATATTTAAAAGGAATAGTGAAAATCGTATACATACAATAATTTAAAAATGAAATGCTTACAATACGGATAGCGCAATCAAATTCATTATTTTTCTAAGGTAGTTAATCCAAGGGATTGGTTTGCAACAAAGATTAATATTTTAGATAATTTTTTTATTTGTCTTTTTCTTTTTTATATACTTTGTATATAAAACAATAACTTAAAAAAATTAAATATAATAACATATTAGACATGTTTTGGACAACCGGTCCATCCTCAATGATATTATAAAGATACTTATTTAAATTATTATAAAATTGTTTACAAATATGATCAGTTTTGACAGATGTTATCATATTTGTAAACTTATCTTAAAGTTATTTTTAGTTTGTTGATTTTTTTGCTCAATAAATTCATGAATATTAATAAAAATATTTCAACTGAAGAATAAAATACAGTGCTTAACTGAGTTTCAGAACTCTCTAATGATAATTATTATCATTCTGTTAAACAACTATTTACATAAATACTGTAAAAATAACTATAATAATATTTCTTCTTCTTCTTTCCGTGTCTTGTCAGGTCTCCCCAACGTTGACTATCACCCTTGAGTAGGCCTCCCCATCCTGGGCAGCTCGGAACAGCTCCCTCAGAGTTCCTAGCCCCGTCCACTATCGGATTTTCCTCAGCCAGAAAACCCGCCTTCTCCTAACACCTCGTCGACCCTCAATCTTACCCTCCAAGATCAGATGTAATAGTGTGTACTTTCCGCCTCTCAGAACATGACCCAAGTAGGACACCTTACGGACTTTGATGTTGCTCAGCAACTCTCTGTTAACTCTGACTCTATGGAGAACGTTTGTGTTACTAATAATAATAAATTTGATGATTTATAGAGCCCCATTTTATGAATTGATCGTCTCAAGGGCGATGTAAGTCCATTTTATGAACAAGTTATAGATAAAAATTGGAATTAAAATGAAGATTTTTGTGAAAAATAAACATTTTATTAAAAATAAACATTTTGTTAAAAATAAACATTTTGTTAAAAATAAACATTTTGTTAAAAATAAACATTTTGTTAAAAATAAACATTTTGCTAAAAATAAACATTTTGTTAAAAATAAACATTTTGTTAAAAATAAACATTTTTGTTAAAAATAAACATTTTTATGTGGGGGGCTGTAACTGACGCAGTCGATCAATATTTGCATCAGGATAGGACAATTTGAACAGATGCGTTTTGAGCCTCGATCTAAACTCTGATAGGTTTTCAATACACTTTAGGTCTGCAGGATGACCGTTCCAGGCCGAGCGCTATCCAAATATATTCAAATATTGGAAATAAAACATATCAAAGAACAGCAGAAATTAAACCGTTGCAACCTATTGTGGGTAGAAACCCTTCGAAATATGAAACCTTGCGAAAAAACTCGCAGAACTTGACAAAATGACAAAGTGAAGTGGGGTAGGCAGGTAAGACGATTCTGGAGGGACCACATCGAGAGGATGGATACAGCGAGGATTCCCAAGATCATGATGCACTATACTCCAAAGTGCACTATACATCAACCACCAAATATATGAAAAGGAAGAATAACATTTTCACCATAGGACCAAATTTGAAATCCTGCTTAAACTATACAGAGGAGAAAAAGAGGGAGAAATAAAATATAAGTACATAGTAACATTTAAGCAAAAATATAATAAATATAACATTTAAGCAAAAATACTTCTTAGCAGCTCTTGGTGTTCACAAATTTGCTATAGCTGCATCTATATAGGACTAACTCGAATTCCACATTATTTAGAAGACGGAATCGCTTTCAACAAAGGTAAACTTTGAAACGTTTCTGTTAAGCTATTCGGAGCGTAGAATAAGATATGACCCATTTTTTGCTGTAGATGTAGTGAACATATAAAGTTCTATCAGTATTCTTAAATTGGAGATACTCCCGGAACAATTAAAAAAAATCTTACCTTGGAAGATCAAACAACGCGTCAAGCGAGTGCTGAAGTTGAACGTTCCTGTGAGACACACTGAGGTAAATAATAAAAATGGAAGTAATTATATTCACTTAATTATAAATTTCACATTTATTTTACTTTGATCCTTTTTAGTTCTAAAATGTTGGTGGAACAGTAATTCAAATTACTGCGAACCAGCGCTTAATATAGCCAGCGAATCACAATAGGGATAAAAAATGATTTTGAATTTCGTAAAGCAAAACCAAGCATTTCGCTATGTCGCGTGATAACTTAAGACACATAAAGTAGGACTCAAATGTGACACCCAAACCTCTTATTTAATAAATCCACTGTAAATAAATTATATTTCTCTGGTATGGGATAAAGTGTGTTTTCTAACAGAGAGGTAATATGTAAACATACAGCATTTAAAGATCTTCTTCTTTCGGTGCCGTATCAGGTCCCCCCAATTTAAATTGGTCGACTATTTCAATATTCGCACCATTCAGTTGCAGAGTGGATAAAGAATAGTTAAATCGCCCAAATGTCATTCATTACGGGTATACTATCAGCTAAAATAACTGTGTCATCAGCATACCTGATGTTATTAACAAAAACCCCATTAACCTTCACTCACAGGCTGGAGTTTTAACTATTTCGGAAGACTTGATTGGAATACAAGTTAAACAATAAAGGTAACAAAATGCAGCCTTGTCAAAGTCCTCTCATTTTCATGTCTAATCTCCGCAGTTTGATACCAGATTAAAGATACTGAATTTCAATTACTTGGAATTTGACCATTTCTACAACATACCAATATAATCTTGTAGGAAAGTGGAATCATTAGAAATCATAATAGCCTTATGTCATGAGGTTATCAGAAGATTCAATCAATTTCATATCAATCAATGTAATCTATATAAGGAAGAAATAAAAGTGGCCGTAGGTTTGCACCCTGGGGGATTCTTGAATTTGCATTAAAGCTCTCCTATTTGTGATGGTTAAATATATCTTAGGCAGATAAACTTGAAGTGTGATGTTTGGTCTGTTATGTTGTATAGTTTGCAAACTTAGACTCTAAGTGTGCATACTATGAACCGGTTAGAGGCACTCGAAATATGGTGACACAAAAGAATGCTTCGTTTTCCGTGGACAGATTTGATCAGCAATTCAGAAGTCCCGAGGAGAGCTCATTGCAACAGTTAATTATTGAAATGTATAAAGGTCAGTAAGATTTCCCTTCTGGGTCACATCTTGCGTGGAGACAAATACGAGATCCTACAACTTATGTTAATGGGCGAAATTGAGGAACGATGTGGTCCCGGCCTAAGGCAAACGTCTTGGATGCGCAACATTAAATATTTTACTGGAATAGGGAGCGTGCATGAGTTATCCCGGGCGACGGAAGGCAGAGAAGCCTTTACAGAAGTGATTGCCAACGCTGGAAGACCTGTCATGGCATATGTAGAAGAAGAAATATACTATGTATTATATATTGCTTTTATTTCAATAATAATATATTACATACTTTATTTATTAAAAATTAGATTTTTTTGTTGTTGATAAAATTTATTTTTAACAATGTTAAAAAAATAACATAAAACATAAAAAAGAATGAAATATTATATATTAATTAAAATAAATAATATAAGGATGTTAGCTCATACTTTATATAATGAATTTAGGTATAAATTTAGTTTTATTTTAAATTGACGTATTTTTTTATATTTTTTTTAATTCCTCAGGGAAAAGGTAGTAATTCTTTATTCCCAGTTAAATGTGTCAATTTTGGTAAAACTTGGAATTTATATGTAAGTGTCAATTGAATAATTAATGTTAGGATTGATTAAAAATAGTAAAATGCTCAATCAATCAATTACTAAAAGCGGCAATGTACGAAGTCGAAAAAATCGACGAGCATGTGTATTACAATGAATAAATGAACAATGGAAGTGACAGTAAGATTGATAATATTAAACTAACACAGCAAACCTTTAGTATGATTATTTTATATCGTCCTCTAGATCAGTGCTCCGCAACCGGTGTGCCATGGCTCACCGGTGTGCCGTGAATGATACATAATGAAAAAATATTTAGTTATAGTCGGAAGTCGTGAATTGCGAAAGAGTCGACTCTTTCGTAAATCAGCCCAGTTGGTGACCTTTTATTTGTTTGTTTTTTTTAGCTCATTATTATATTGATATGATATTTTTTGCTGGCGACCTTTTTTTGGCCATTCGTGAAAAATCGAACATTCGGTTTTACCGAATGAGCTAAAAAAAAGTCACCAACATCTCTGCTGAGCTGATTAACGCCCACTCTCAGACCGAATTTTAGCTTTAGGTGTGCCGCAATAGACCAGATAGTTTCAATGTGCCATCTATGAAGATTTTGATTACATATGTTAATCTTTATAAGATTACTCTATATATAATCTACATACTAACGCCATCTATGGAGATTTATGTTTATTAAGCATTAAGCAGGACATCTTTTTTATAATGTCCTGCTTAATGCTTAATAAACACAAATCTCCATAGATGACGTAAGTATGTAGATTATATAAATATAGACGTTAGTATGTAGATTATTAAAAAGATGACATATGTAATCAAAATCTTCATAGATGGCACATTGAAACTGACATGTGAAAAATGACATAGGACTTTAACATATATACAACTTCCAAAAATTTGTCATACATGGTCATAAACAAAGGTGGAATGGGGAATGTTGTAATTACATAAAGCGTGCGCTTAATCCAACCAATGACAGGTCATAAGTCCTGTAAACACCTTGATCAACCATATTCAGTTTCCAATTTGCATCTTCGTCTCTATCGGAATACAATTAAATCATGAATTGATAACCCACGGTGGGTGAAATCCAGTATTCGTATACTATTACTACTGTATACTACTGTATAAGTATACATTCACAAAAAATATAATAAAAAAATAATTTTAGAGGAATTTCACAGATAAACGCCTTAAATTTAACTAAAATTATGATTAATATGTTTTTTTTAAGGTGGTTTTCTAGAAGGAAGACGCTTGGCTATTTATAAACGGACAATTTTTTTAATTAAAAAAAAAACTTATACTATATTGTTTAAAAAATATTTTAATTAAAACATTCTACATGTTCATGGAATGTATAACGTATGGATAATTTTTTTATTTTACTAGTAATTTGTGCACAATAAATTATTTTAAATTTTCAAATAACGAAATGAATGTGGACTACGCGATAGCCGAATCCATTCTAAGCCAACCAATGAAAGTGCGATAATCTGGATTAGGGATAACGCCCATGTGTTCCATACGAAAAACGGAAATAGCTTTGATAACTTTATAAAAATGTTCAAATCTGATAAACGAACGTAGACAGCTCCACACTTCAAAGGACACATCCTTTTACGGTAAGATTTATTTTGCCGAATCCAAATTCTTTTTTCGAATTTATGCCAAAGTTTGTAAACGTATGCTGACAGCAATAATTTTTCACATGCCAGTAAATACGCGTGTAGTAAAAAGCTTAATTACAACATTAAGCCACTCAGGATTTGATGCGCAAAATGACGAGCAGATTTTCCAAAGTGCCTCTTTTGTGCTAGCATTTCTCTTTGCGTCGTATTGTTCATACCCCTGATATGGCTCAGTCGCTCACGAAACGCTTTCGCGCGAGGGTGCGTACTGTGGGGAGCGGAATCGAGGAAAAGTTTTCCCGCGCTTTCAAGTTTCTAAAATCAAATATTGAATGAAAAACATTTTCGCGAATCTCTTGTTTTCGGATTGAAGCTGTTTTAAATTTGATGACTCGGTAGTTTCATTAAGTTTGCTGATCATTTCGGATTTTGATTCGAGGTAAGTTTTAATGTTTATTATAGAAAATAAATGTAAAGAATAATACTTTTATAATAGACAATCATATTTTAAATGCTGACGGCAAAAAAAAAACGATATTTTTTGGAGGGAAAAATATGTATTCTTTTGTTTTCAAAGTCGAAAAATCTAAATGAAATTAATATATTAAAATATTCATTCTTGATGAAAATACAATTATTCTTCTTTCGGTGCCGTATCAGGTCCCCCCAATATTGGCGATCACTACAGCAAATGCATCTCTATCCTGCGCCACTTGGAACAGGTTCTGAACTCTTGTTATACCTATCCACTCTTTGATGTTCGGCAGCCGGGACAGCTGCTTTCTACCAACTCCCCGACGTCCCTCCACTTTACCCATTGATATCAATAAAATACAAATACAAAAACATTATATAATATTTAATGTGTATGAGTTAATTAGGATAGTTGTAATAAAACTTAAACAATATATATTTTTTTCTTTTTCAAAAAGTTCAATTTAAATGACAATTTAGATATTCAAAAGCATATAAGCTTCAAAGTTAATCGTAAGTCTAATTATATCTGTTTTTATATTATTAATATCAACATTAAAACACATTAGTATTTAAAACACGCATGAAAACTTTTGGATGCTTTTCTTTGGTATTAAAAATTTGGCGTTACTTTATCCGTCTGTGGAATTAAACATAATTTTTTTAATACTATTTCTTTGACACTATAACATAAGTAGATTCAACTATTTTTCACCCATTTACGATAAAAAAATACTTGATAATAATGTAGGTAAACTATAGTTTACACATCATTTCTACGTGTTTATTTTTTTGCAGTTTAATAATATTTTAAATATTTATTTTTCATAAAAGTAATCGCATTCCAGAAATTCTTTAACTGGAGTGACATTTTTTGCCGCGCTATGGCATTATTAAATTTCAGGACATTTATACTAGGACGTTGTTTATAACTTAACAAAGGGAAATAATGCTAAGTTATAATAAATGTAATATTTTTTCTCGAAAATAAACGCTTTATAACATAATATTGAGATATGCACCATTTATAACTTAATATTGAGGTATACACCAGGTATATACCACCTCCTTCAATTGATATTAATGGGTAAAGTGGAGGATAGTCGGGAGTTGGTAGAAGGCAGCTGTATTGGCTGCGGAACATCAAATAGTGGACAGGAATAACAAGAGTTCAGAACCTGTGGCGCAGGACAGAGATACATTTACTGCAGGGATCGCCAACATTGGGGGGACCTGACACAGCACCGAAAGAAGATACAAAATAAAACTATTTTTACCATTAAAAAGAAGTTTGAATAAATTCATATTTTTATAAGCATTATCTTTTATACTCTACTTTATTTAAAAAGAAAATGGTATTACCAACCGATATTATATATATTACAAGTAAAATATTATACAAAAAATAACATGTGACATATGATCGACGATCTTCGTGGCCGAGTGGTAAGGGCTATGACTGCCACACCGAAGATCTTGGGTTTGATTCCCGGCGATGGTAGTGTGATTGTTACACTCTCATTGGTCTGTTGAAGAATTCACGTGACGATAAAATGGCGATAAATTAACTACCTTTCACATGTCACGAAAATCAATTGATAGCTATTCACTTTACATCTAAATCAAGAACGATACAAATAAAGCGTTAAAAACCTGTTTAAGTTAGTACATTAAAACTTCTTACACGTAACGAATGGGTTTTGTATGAACGTACGAATATACTAGTGTGATATAATATAATTTCTATATTATCTTTTTATCATCAATTCGAGGATCGTTTTGTTTGCGGATTAGTTGTAGACAATTCGATATCCGATAGTTTTTCTTTTGGTTCATGGACCGTATTTTATAAAAGTGATCTTGTTTTTCAAAATAAATTAGATCTAGTGTGAATTTTTTCTTTCTCTTCTCAGTCGTATTACTCATGATTGAGGGTCGTGTCCACCCCGTAAATCATTGACCATAGCACGCCACGCGCTCCTGCCACCCGTCAGTCTCCAGGCTGCAGCTAATGAGAGACCAGTCAGATTCCTGATTTGATCGGACCAGTGGCTCGGTGATCGTCCCTGTGGTCGCCTTCCCTCCACTTTGTCCATGATGATGAGCTTTTCATGGTTGTCTTGATCCCACCGGGCTATTTGTCCACAATATTTCAGCACTCTCTGAGAGCACATCCGCGAGAGTCTTGCCTTGATACCCAGCTAGTCAATGATTGACTGGTTAGTTCTTCTTGCTGTCCAAGATATACGCATCATTCGTCGCTAGCACCACATCTCGATAGCATCAATTTTGGACCTCTCTGATGTTCGCATAGTCTAAGACTCACAACCATAAAGGAATATGGAGAAAACAAGAGTTTGAAACAGTCTTGTTGGAGATTGTTTTGTCTTGCCATATCTTGGTGACCTTTGTCATGGCAGTTTTACCCATTTTGGTTCTGCATCGAATCTCCCTCTCGCATCTTCCTTGGTCAGTGAATTATTACATTTAAAATATTTAGTTGAGTTATCATTGTACGTATTACATAAAATTTGTATTTGATGACTTAAATCATTAGCAGTATAAAAATAATTCGTCATAAAAAAATTGGCTGCTAAAATTAT
This sequence comes from Lepidostoma basale, assembly GCA_022606425.2. Lineage (NCBI taxonomy): Eukaryota > Metazoa > Arthropoda > Insecta > Trichoptera > Lepidostomatidae > Lepidostoma > Lepidostoma basale. The sequence continues at coordinate 1,124,481 of JAHDVF020000880.1, forward strand.
CAAATATGCAAGGACTTAGTTATATACTAATTCCGGTATGTATCGCGGCTTAAGTAATGGCTTCTTTTTATACCAAAAGTTCACGCAAAATATGATGAAGACGCGAATAAGATAAGTTTGGGGAAATTTCTTTCTAAATTTGTTCCGAAAACTTTCCTACAAAGCAAAATAAACAGGACGTTAAATTTTATACAGGGAAGTTTTTTAAGGAATTTCGGCATCGGTTGTAAGAGATTGCCCTGGCTCGCTTTAACCAGGTTATTATTTCATTTAAAAAATCCAATTAACTTGAGCAGATCCATCATACTTGCGGGCCCCTGTGACAAAGAGACGAAGTTTTTAAGTTAAACATTTTTATGAGTATTTCATGTGGCGAATTTTTCATTACAAGAAAGTTTGACTAGATGGAAGGAAATATATAATTTTTTGGACAATTTTCAACATACTTTTACCGTCCCTTTATTAAAATTCATTACTCAATAAAGAGGCCATATTTATTTTTATTGCTAAACATTTACATTATTACAAACATTTTTGAACTTTCCTATAAGTACGTAATTTGTGGTGGGATATTACTAAAAATATTTTGACTAGTTTTTACATCACCATTTCTAGAGATATCGAGATTGGTTGGTTTTGAAAAAACTATAAAAAGATTTTTAATATTATTTTACAAAAATAAAGTGGTGGAAAGACTAGTAAAAGTATTTTAAAACTATTATTTTTTTAAATTTTGAGTTTGTCAATCGAAATTCTTTTAAATAAAATAATAAAGCACTTTAAGTAATTTGTTTTAACACCACTTTATTTGGTAACATCAACCGGTTTCGCTCCCGCCGGAGCTTCGTCAGGGTGAGAGATTAAACTGTTTACTCTCTCACCCTGACGAAGCTCCGGCGGGAGCGAAACTGGTTGGTGTTACCAAATAAAGTGGTATTAATACAAATTATTAAAGCTGTATTATTATTAAAAAAAACTAATTAACTAACCATCACGCCATCTCCCCGAAAGGGTAGGCAGAAAGAATGGACTGTCAGACATTTACTGATGCGGCACTCCATCCTTCTCTTTTCGCCCCGCGGGAGACGCGGTGTGATGGGTTGCGAACCTCATCGCCACTAATAGGCATCTCCCGCGCACACTTCGATCGTCCACCCACAAAATAAATCTAAAACAAATAATATAAAATACAATGATATAAAATAAAATAACAAAATAATAATAATTTACAACAAAATGTTCTTTTTAGATGGTGCACATATTGTCTATTTAATTTATGTTCCACGAATCCACCGTTTTTATTTTATTTAGCACATAATGTTTTTTTCGATGTTGCACATGTTGACATGGACGATCCGGACTTTTGTGTTTATTTAATTTATGTTACACGTATCCACCGTTTTTTTTTAAATTGGCTGTAATTAGGCACTTAACCAGCAAGAACTTAAAAATAATATTGAAGAACTTTTTCAAATTGTCATTGGAACAAATGAAAAAATTATTTTTACACCTGTCAAAATTCTTTATAAAAACGATAAAAACGATAAAACTATTGTATTATTATTATTATTTAATAATGTCACACCATAAATTAAGTGTTTCATACAAAAGTTTAAATACTTTGACTTCTTTCTATAGATCTTGCAATATGTTCAGACAGGATATCTATTCTGATTCCGCGATGAAAACGATTACCATTTTTTTTCCATCGGTTCGAGGGCCCTCTGGAGTCTCGGGAATCATGATTCAATCATGGCAATCTCGGGCATTTAATAATGCCTTGTCTCTTTGTTCTTAATTAAAATAATAAATATTCAATAAAAAAAGAAAGGTAAAAAATATTGAAAAGTTTGAAAACAGATATAATTTTTTTATGTAAATCGTTGGATAATCGTCGTTTAATTAAGTAAAAAAATTGGACTCGATAATGTAGCTTCGAAATTTTTATTCTATCGTGAAGTTTTATCGACAGTATTTTTTTCGGGTGTACTCGTATATTAGAAGTATACAAAGAAAATTTGATCTAGTTAACTAACTAGCTAACTGACCACCTCGCCGTCTTTATGATAGGGTAGGCAGAAAGAATGGACTGCCACACTATTCGCCCTCGCGGGAGACGCGGTGTGATGGGTTGCAAACCTCATCGCCACCAATAGGCATCTCCCGCGCACACTTTGATCGTCCAAAGACCACAAAATAAATCTAAAACAAAGAATATAAAATAAAATAACGAAATAAAAATAAGATAACACATATTGTTTTTTTTTTGATGATGCACATTCTTCAAGAATAATATTTAGATAATAAAAAATATTATTATTTTCTTCTTCTTCCTGGCGCTATCCCAACTCATTGTCTGTGTTTACTGTTGGGGTCGGTTCTTCTCAATCTCAGGCTGTACTTACGGTTCTGAGTATCGCTTTCACTCAAACCATTTCTCTGCAAGACGCTATTGCACTGAAAATATTATCTATTAATTTTAAAATAAAAAACAATTGGGACTTGGTTACATCCAATAATTAAATTCCACGGGTGATATGATAAAGAATTTATAAATTGGTTTCATTCTGATATAAATTTAAATCAAAAAGTTGACGCACTCGTTTCTATTTATTCACACATTTCAAAATCGAGATTCGCAGAATTCAGTAGTTAAACTGTATATTGTAGTTGAAGATTGTAATTAAGAAAGATTGTATTCAGAATTATAAAGAAGCCAATTTTACAACTGAAGACAAAGTATTTTATTATTTAAATAATAATCATAGATAAACTTAAGGCGTAAGCACTGTGGAATTCCATAATGATGAATTTTTATACTCTGTTTTTTCCACTCATGAGTTTATTTTCTTCAAAATGTTTCGAAGGCTTACACCTTCATCACCGGAAAAACGATATAAACCGTTATATCGTTATCCCGTAATACTGTTATATTATAAAGGTGTAAGCCTTCGAAACATGTCGAGGAAAAAAAACGTGTTTTAATTCATAAAAAAACGGAAAAAATAGTCAATAAATATTTACCCCTATATTTTCAAAAACAAAAACAAAGAATTTAATACAAATCCAAGAAAATGAAATGAAGTTTATCGTGATACCATTATATAAATGTACATCATAGCATGGGTATAGAATTGCCAATTTAGTTTTATATTGAAGTATTCACGTGAAAACGTAATCGTAATATATGACTGGGAAATACGTTAAAACTGCTGAATTTTCCGCCGTTGGACTGGCAGAATGTGCAGGAGTGAAGAGCTAACCCCATTTAACCGAATTGGCGTACTTAACGGGCCCACTATGGCTGCGAAACGAAAAAAAAACACGAATAACTCCGGAGTGGAAAATTTTTCCGCTGGAATATTTTCAAGCCGAAATTTCAGGTGGCTGTTGCCGCCATATATACAATTCAGCAATAATAATATAAACCAAGCAATGCTATTCTGCATAAATAAAACATAGCTAACTAACCATAACGCCGTTCCCCAGGAGTGATAAGCAGGGAAGATGGACCCCCACGCTGGTCTGATTACTTCTTGAGTTTCCTCTGCTTTCACACATTATAAAAAGCATGCTCGTCGATTTTTCGGACTTCAAATGTACTCTCCTTTAAGTAATTGGTCCTCTTTAAGACCAGCTATCTCTCTATCTTTTGAGCTGACCTATGGGTATCCCATTTGCAGCAGCGATTCTGTGAATGTCCATACGGCTTACATGGTTTCGTCAGAATCGTCTCCTCATTCTGCTCCTCAGTATAATGATGTCATACGTATTATAGATTATAATTTTTTCTATATTGTCACCCCGTCTTTGAAAGAAATCGTTTTGCTTTTGGGATTCACATATTATGAGTGTGATACGTGAAAGCACATTTAATATATTAGTATTATTGTTGTATGCACTGCCAGTTGGTACTTATGGTCTTGAAACTGTTACATTGTCCAAACAAAGTGCCGAGAAACTACAAATGACCCAAAAAACCACGGAAAGAGCAATGTTGGGAATAAACCTAAGAGACAGAGTCAGAAACGATACGGTGAGAGAAAAAACAAAGGTCACTGACATCATCCACCGAGTGGCGACTATAAAATGGCAATGGGCAGGTCACGTAGCCAGAAGCTCAGATGAAAAGTGGACAAGAAGACTACTGACTTGGAGACCGTGGACGGCGAAGAGAAGTGCAGGGCGACCGCAACTACGGTGGAAGGATGACCTGAACAGACACGTCGGAAAAACCTGGATGCTGTCTGCACAGGACAGAGTGACATGGAAGCGAATGAAGGAGGCCTTTGTCCAGGAGTGGACGGGAAAAAACTGAGGAGGAAGAAGAGGAAGATTGTTGTATGCAAAATGATAGATTCGTGTCACATAACCAAAAATTCAAAAGTAACATAAGAATGAGTTCAAAGACACAAAAAACAACTTTTTTCTACCCCAGCGATATTAGAGATATTTCACTCGAGATAATAAGTGTGAGATCAGATCGAGCAACTTAATTTAGTGCCTTTGTATTTTGGCACGAATGTTACAAAATTAATTAAGCAACTAAGCCGGTTAAGACGTATTTGGAGAGTGAAGGCTTTGATAAAATAGCGGGCAGATTAGGAACGGAGAAATACCTGTCAAAGTGTAGGGGGTTGAGATTAAACGAACTCTTCTTTACAAGTTATTAATTATAACGAAACGAAACAAAACTCGTGTACTTTAATTGAAAACTTAATTGGTTTTGGATAAAACAAGCAAGATTTTGAAGTATTCGGATGATAAATGAAATGTCAAAAGAGTTCAAATATAAAAAAAACGAATTTCAATTTCTGTACATGTTGCGGGTATGAATTTGAATGCGTGTACATTTTCCATGTACAAAAATTCTCTCAACGTATTTTGCAACGTGACATTGTTTTTACTCAATGTGACAAATTGTGGAAGCCCTCGAATTAAACAACCACCACAACACTGCCAGGTATCCGACTCAGGAAGATTAAGCAAATTAAAATCTAATTTTTAAACAAATCTTTGAATTTCCAGCACATGAATATACAAGAAATGCAAGTTCTTATTCCAAATACTACTCGCTTGATCCAGTCCTGGACGTAAGCATTATCAAAATCCTTGAAGTTAGCTTTGTAAAAATATTTTATGGCTATTTTTACTTGAATTGAGATCTTGTTATGATTATAATAATTATTATATTTGTCTTATGATAATATATGTTACTTTGTTTTTTTTTTAAATATTATTTTAATGAAGTAATTTTGTAAAAACATATTGTAATTTCACGTATAAACATTTCAAACAATGTAAATTAAAACGAGAGAAGTTTATCAGGAAATAACAGTGTGGAGGTCCTATCCTTTTGCCTAACCCTTCAGGAAGACGACGTGATGGTTAGTTTGATTGTTTTCATTCTAAAACACATTTATTTCGAATAAATAAACAACATTTTATTTCAATTAATAATGTTACATTATTGATACGATTAAAAACATCTATTTTTAGAAGTTTTATTTTATTTTATGTGAATAACGTGTTTCAATTGTCTAAGGCATTATCAAATATCACATTTTATACCGCTCTAGGGAGGCAAAACATGTCATTCACATAATATATAATTAAAATTCTAGAAACAGACGACGAGGGTTCAATTTGGTAATGACAGTGTGATTCTAATACTGTCTTGGTTCTGGTGTAAAATTCACGTGACGATAAAATAGTGATAGATTAGCTACCTATTTTGAATGCACGAGAATCCATATAATAGGTAAAAGAAAACAGATTGGTTCAAAAGAATTGTTGTAAAAATAAAGCTCAAGCTCGAACAAGCTTAAAAATAATCTAATAATATTATGTTGTTATTGGAAGTTACTTCAACGTAAGTTAAGTTACGAGGTTCCTCCGAATTGCGATACGTAAGATAAGCCAAAGAAAATGATTTTATATGAAACAATTTTAATAAACCGATGCCAGAAAAGTTTCAGTGCTTTGTGAAAACCAATAGAGTCGGTAATCAACAATACAGAGAGCGATTGTTTGAGTTTGCCTATTTCGTTAGCAACCTATCGACGAATCCATTGTTCTAGCATTACAGGGCTATCGTTGAAACTTTATAGTTAACTAAACTTTCTATTTGCTCCGAAGGAAATTTTATAACGATTATTCCTCCATTCCCTACTTGTGTATACACAAAGTTCAATAAAGAGTAAATAATCCTTTCCACGAACAAATTGTACAAAAATGGCTGGCGGTTATCGCCGCGCCGACCGCCTTCTTAAATCTGTCGGAAAATGAAAAGTTTCCTACAAAGAGGGTCGCAAAATCCTAAAACCCGCGGAGCTGCGTAACAAAGTCTACACAAAGGTCGAAACTTCCCTTTTGTGTCGCGGGTCGGGAACGAATAAAGATATTTTCTTTACCCAAATCACACCAACTCCTTTAGAGGCCGGCAAATTGAATCGCAAAAAAGGCACCCGAAATTGTTTTTGTTCATTTCAATTTACTTTTTGATTGAGTCACATTTGAAGTTCGGAACTGCTGATGAAAAAAGTATTCAAAGAGCTACGGAGCTATCTGATGTAATCTAGATCTGGCAGGAGTATGTTCCTCGCATTGGGGTACGGAACAGTACGATATACAAAACAAATAGAAACGTTCGCCCTTATGCGGGAAGATACGAGAATTTCGCATTCATACCGAATTCATTCACGAATGTAAATACATGTAAAAATGATAAACCTGTCAATTTATTATAATACAGAACCACAATCTTGAACTGAAATGAAGTAAATAATTTTTGATACTCTTGCTTATCAAATATTTATTCCTATAATTATCCAAAAATAGTAAATATAACTGAAATCATTTAGACGTGTGTGTATGATAAAACAATAGTAGAATTTTAAATGCTGATAAGTAAGGAATTTAAGCGGAAGAAAGTATTAAGAATTATTAAATGATCGTCGCATTGGTTTAGTCATATGGAACGCATGAATAAAGAAGAATAAATAATGTTTAAAAAAGTTAACGATGTAAATGGAGTATGGAGTCAAGGTAGGCCGAGGTAAACATGATCAAATTAATCATTTATTTAAAGATCGGCCATGTTTGAAGTCGAAAGAATCGACGTGCGTGTACAACTTGCTATATGAATGCTCCCGTGTGTCAGGAGAGTAGTGTGACGTTCTATTATCTCTGCCTACCCTTGCGGAGAAATGGCGTGATGGTTTATTGTGATTATTGTTCCAGAAATATATTGTTAATGTTTGAGTAGGCAGAGAAAATCGATCGTCACACCACTACATTCTGACACATCTTTCTAGCTTTCTTTATATTCATACGCACGTCAATTCTTAAAAGAAATCTCCTTTAAAATCTGATTAATTTGGTCATGCCAAGTTTTCCTCGGTCTTCCGCGACTCGGTACTCCATTCAGTTCGTCAACGTATATATTTTTTTTATGATAATGGTTATTACAAGGCACACTATTATTATTATTTTTAAGTTTCACTTTGTTCGTACGTTATATAATGGAAGTCTTGGCATCCATGTTTTAAAGCCTTGATATTAAATTAAGGTAGGTAATAAACTATGTAATAAATAGATTACTAGGTAAATAAAATTAATTGCTGTGGTGATAATTTATTCTCGTATTTATCACAAACTTGGTTTGAGAAATCCACATTACAAAGTTACAGGGTGTTATACTATTTTATGAATAATTATTTTGACTTCTTTCCCTTTGCCATTTCCCATCATCTGGGGTGGACCCTCTTCATACAAAAACGCCAAACTTTTCTGTTTCGACTCATCTCTACTATCAGGTTCTTGCGTTGGAGCTCCTTTTCCATGTTGGCCCACCATGTTGCCTTTGGACGACCTCTTCTTCTTGGTTTTGTAGGAATACTGAGGGCTTTTTGGACAATGCGTTCGCTGTCTCTTCGCATCACATGACCGTACCACCGGAGTAGAGGCGAAGAATACTGGAGGCTAAGGCTCGTAGGGCCATCAAAGAAGAAGAAGAAGAAGGACTGGGCTGGCTTAAAAAGCATTAAGGAGCTTTTTTGAGCTGCTAGGGACAGAGATGCCTTCTGTCAACATCGGGGGGTCCTGACATAGCACTGAAAAAAAATAAGAATATTCTATCATGAATTCAGTTGTTGTAATAATATTTTCTCTCTATCACTGCAGAATCACGTTATGTTTTTCCGCGGGAGGGATTTTAGCTTTATTGTACAGATCCAGATTTAAACCGATCGGATTACAACGTAAAATATAGCATTAAGAAAGTTTTCACATTCAAATATTTCAATTTAAAAAGATATGTAAATTCGGGACTCAGTACACGTGAATCTCAAATTGAATTGTAGAAAACCAATCAGATAAATATTACCATAATATCGAACGGAAAGTTAGCTTCATAAAAAAATCCCTCCAGTAAAAAATATAAATTGTTTCAGAATAGGACCTAATCGCATGCTTAATGGGAAAGTCTTGGATTTTCCGAGAACCTTTTAAAAGTGTCAAACTGGTTTCGCTGGGGATCGGGGAAATCTTTTTTTAAATGATAGAGGCTCTCCATAGATTATGTTTTCCACCTTTGCGAGACCATGGGAAATTTTGCGATGTCACTCGTGATTATGAGATGAACCTTTGAACCTAGATTAAGCTTTTAGCCATGTTTTAATAAATTTATGGATATATAAATATTAAAAGAGTTCTTAAGTAGTCCGAATAATTAAATATGTTTTATTACAAATATATTAAAGTATCCTATCTAAAAAAGCTAAAATGACCTTTAAGTATGGAAGTGAAGCATGGAACTGGCAAAGGAAGGATGAAATTAGAATTAATGCAGTAGAATTGAGATCTCTTTGACGAATGTGTAAAAATATGTAGGTATATGATAGTGTGTCAAATGAAAATTCACTATAATAAGTGAATGCAGTGCAAAGGAAAGTGTTACGAACAAAATCTTGATTGAATCATTAATATGGTTTGGTAACATGGAATGAATGAATGAATGAAGAAAGAATTTGTTACGTAGATTTTCACAGTTGGTTGCAATATTTATTTGGGAAAATCTGTGTAGCTCGTCTTTCTGGACCGATGTTTCGGAGATCATAGTAGTCTGCATCTTCAGGGTGGTTAACTGTAATGGTTAACTGTAATGTAACTGTCATCAACTGTAATGTTAACTGTAATGGTTAACTGTAATGTAATTGTCATAACCACCCAAAAGATGGAGATGGCCACGAACTCCTTAAAGTCGGCCCAGAACGACGAGCTACATGGATTTTCTCAAGATCCCAAAATATAAAGTATACGTAAACGAAGTAAACCGAACTAGGAAAATTAACTGTTTATATAATTATAAACTGTTTATATAGTTCTCCCGATGATGCAGGTTTAAGCCTAAGAAACATGTCGAGAAGAATATACTCAAAAGTGGAAATAACAGGGTTTTAATTCATAAAAAAATCGTCATTATGAAATCCCACAGTGTTAGCGCTTTAAGTTTATCTACATTAATAAATGTGAAATTCGTGCATTAAAAATCATCACCGCAAAAAGAAATATATCGACTAAAGCAATCGTGGCAGCACATAATTGAATCTAATGTCAATCCTTATGTATGGAAATGAAGATAGGAGTTGGCAGAATAAGGATGAAATTATGATAAATACCAAAGAAATGAGAAAGTTATAAAGAATATCCAGATATAAAAATTGATTATGGAATACTGAACGCGGATGAATGAGTCCTAAATAATATCAAGAAAGGGTCACTTTGTGATGGTTTGGACATATGGAACGAATGAATGAAGAAAAATGGTTAAAAGATATATTTTCAAGTAGTGTGAATGAAAAAAGGAGTCCAGGAAGACCAAATAAAACATGTCATATCTAAATTAATCAATTACTAAAAGGCGGCCAGGCTCGAAGTTGGAACAATCGATACAAGTCGACTTATCGTTTTTGTAATTGTAGAAAACCCTCTATTTGCCACTGAATGTTGAATATGACTACTTCTTTTACGTCGATGTTTTTATCTTTAGATATTTAAATATTACAAATTTACATAATTGAATTAAAAGTTGATTTGTAAATTATAATACCTGAGGATGAAAGAATCGGTTTTTGAAACTTGTAGTAAACATATAATACTCAACATTCAATGGTTTAAAAAGTGCTTTTTTATAATCTTCTTAAAATGTTAATTATTTATTTATTTTTATTTTCAATAACTAGGCATCGATGACATGACAATCTAATAAACAATAAATAAGATTTTAAAATTCGAAGAGAAAATAAATAAACATTACACAGTGCTCGTATATAATCTATTAGGTGGTTGTATCGACTGTCACATTTTTTATTTCCTTTATAAGTAATTGTTTCCTCCCTGATGCGAACCGAAGGGAATTTATTTCTTCCTACTGCCGAAACGAGATGAAAAACTGTTATATAATTTCGTATCCGTTAAAGGCAGGGCCAAATCTTGCCAATATTACTTACTTTGGAAAGTCACATAACTAATGCAGAAGCTTATACAGGATGAGTTTCTCTTTGAGGATATTGTTTACTTTTCAGGATCGGACGCATCTGTTGCAAATTATTATTTAATTTTAGCTTAGCTTTAGATTAACAAACACTCTCTATATTAAAATTTTAGAATGATTACGTTTTTTGATATTGAGAAAACGAAACATTTGTTGAAGTTAAGTGGCAATAGCGATGACTGCCATAGCGAAGGTCCCGGGATCGATTTTTATTTTTATTTTTTTTTATTAAAAAAAAAAAAAAAAGACTAATATCAAGGATTTACATCAATGATATTAGAATTTTATTTTACAATCTTCAATGTGAGCAGAAAATAGCTCATTATTATGAAGAAGGAATCTGGTCGTGTCCAGGCTCGAACCCATGTCCCCTGGATCAGGAGCCAAGCGTTCTATCCCCTAGACCACCACCCGAATATTTATATACACGATTTCCGTGATGACAGTGTGATTATCACACTATCTTCGGTCTGGTGTAGAATTCACATGGTTATACAAACGCCAATAGACTAGCTACCAATATTGAGAATCAATAGCTTTTAAATGTACATAGTATTTCAGTAATTTAACATGTTGTATACAAACATGTGGAAAGCAACGGATAGCTACCACATGAAAAACGCCCAAGTGGCATCCAGCAAATTTGTAATTAGACTTTAATTGAGACATAAAAACAATATATTTTTACCATAAGTTTCAATTCTAAGGATTGATTTTTAGCAAGGTCTATTAACATTTTAACTGTTTTTTTGGACGCCACTTGGGCCTTTTAATGGAGTAGTTTTCCGTTGCTTTGCTCACGTTTTTGGATACAACAGGTTATTTGAGCCCATTTACTTCCTGATATAGATTTTTTAAGCTATTGATTATCATGACATGTGATAGGTAAGGTAGTCTATCGTCATTTTAATCTATTATATTAATTCATAAATAAGGCAATATTTGATTTGACAATATCATAAAGGTATATGAAATAACAATGGAAAAGTAAATATGATGGAAATAAGTAAAAAATTTGATAATCATGAAATCATACATATTGCTTTGCGTATAATCCATATTAAAGGGGACAGTTGAAAATAAGCTAAACATCAAAAGAGATATTATACAAACAAAATATTTGTCATTTTTTAAAACAAAGTATTTATCATTTTTTAATTTTTATTTATGTAGGTATTTACTTTATTTATTATTATAATAAGTAAATTTTTTTGAAAATCTGACAAAGTTTATGCGGGAGCGAAACTGATTGCTTTTGATAAAAAATAATGTGGTGTAAAAACTTTAAAAAAAAAAAGAATTATTTTAAAATTATTTTTTGCAAGAATGCTACACCACAAATTAAGTGCTCCATAACTAACTAACTAACTAATTAACCATCACGCCGTCTCCCCGGAAGGGTAAGCAAAAAAATGGACTGCCACACTGTTCGGTCCTGACATACTTCTCTCGCTTCCTCTACATTCATACACCTTGTCATCCACGCGCCTAGATTTCACCGACTCCTCGCGTGACCGACATTTAATATTTGATTGATTTGATCGTGCCACGTTTTCCTCGGCCTTCTTTTCACTCGTTCTTTCCAAGTGTCAAAACCATTTTAACAACCCTTTCATTATTTTGATCATAACACTTTCATTCACACTGCATTAACTTCTTATATTTGCATTTGACACTCTATCATATAGAGATTTACCACGAATCTTAGAGATCTGATTTCATCTTCATTTATTCTACTTTCATCCTTATTTTGCTAGTTCCATGCTTTACTTCCATACAAAAGAGTCGGCACAAGAACACCATTATGCACTGCCATCTTAGCATTTTTGGATAGTATTTTGTTTGCGATGACAACATAGTACGAAGTGCTTAATACGAAAGTATAAACAAAATACATTCTGTGATGCCATATCTCTCCCTTAACACTGCTTCTTAAGTGAAAATGTTTTTTCTATGATTTGAAACCTGATATTTGATGGAGTATACGAAAATGTAAATAATACGACCCATTGTTCACTTGTTCACAAACAGTGTAATGCTCTCTGATTAGTTCACAATAAACCACTGATTTCAATACCTTTCTAGTGTTTGTGTTAAATATTGAATTCCAAATTTGAATTATCTTTTGTTTGGCGGGAAAAATTCCCTCTGCCGTTTTTTTTGTGTCGATAATTAATTTTCCCGTTTGTTCACCACATCTCTAGCACTTAGGCAGCAGCTCTCTTTGTTTTTATTCGTTCTTTGTCTCCACTTTTCGGATTTTTTCAATTATGCGAAAAAAAGTATATTAATTATCCTTCTCTATCGGGCGTGCTCAAAAAAATAACAAAAGCTCCGTTGTTCGAGGTTTTTTGTTATGGAAAATCCTTTAGGAAATCTGAAAATGGATTGACTGAACGCTTTTCATTGCTAGCCTTTCTTTTCCAATCCTTTCAATACGATTGGGGCTTTATTTCGAAATAAGTTAGGCAGTAAATGTGTTGTTTCCCGATGTACGTTATTTGAGGTCCTATTAATATCCTACTTATATAATATAATATTTTACATAGGCTAGCAACAACATTTCCAATTATTCTTAATTGGATGTTTTTATGTTAAACTATGATATAATCCGAGCTAGGAGAATATTGTAGGGTATTAAATGGAGTTTGATTCGGTTTATATATAATTTATTATTCTTCTCCGTACACAATAGATGAAAAGCGAGATTATCGTTTCGTTATTATCAATGAATAGGCAGATAATATTGTTATTCGAGTATATTGCTTCGTGCTAACCCTCTGCCAAAAACTCCGGCTCATGTTCAGCCTACTAAAATAATAATTTACTTTGGCGAAACAGGCATCTGTTTCCAGCTGTTATTTTCTAGATGGAATTACCCGTTGAAATTTTTACTTGATCGTATTGCGCTCTCAGAAAAGGTTGAGAATAACTGGGTTTATACCTTTTCAAACAACAATGTAAAGTTGAAAACAAACACGTTTTCAAATTTAAAAGCACGTGGAAAACTGTCGAAACCGGTCAAATCTAAAAAAACGAGTGGAATATAACTTAATGCTTATTATAAAATATGTATTTATGAGTACCCTTTTTTCTATTTAATAATTCAATAACAGTTTTAATATGTAGGGGTTTGTGGAACACTTATAAAAAAAACTCCATTTTAAATAATTATACCAATGAAAACGTCTCTATTACATAAGCTTTACCACATTATTTTATTATGATTTTGCAGTGTGAAATCTGTCTTTCTTTAAAACTTCTAAAAAACAAAATATGTACTAAATAACTTGATTCGCGAACCACCTGAAGAAAAATATATTTGATATGTGCATCTTTCCAGAACTGACACACGGGCTAGAAACAGTTACGTTCACAAAAAGAACAATACAGAAACTCCAAGTGACCCGGCGGGCAATGGAGAGGAAAATATAAAACATCAGTCACTGCGAGACAGGAAGCGAAATTAATGGATCAGAGAAAGGACCAAAGTTGTAGACGTGGCGTGAAAAATAGCCTCGTTGAAGTGAAATTGGGCTGGCCATGTATCGAGGACAATGGATGATCGGTGGATAAGACACACCCTGGAATGGCGACCGAGATCCGGCCATAGGAATCCAAGTAGACCACAAGCCAGATGTTCTGATTACATCAAGAGAGTGGCAGGAGGTCAATGGCACAGAGCGGCGAGATATAGAGAGTTGTGTAGGACGCGAAGGGAGACCTATGTTCAGCACTAGACAACTAAATGCTGATGATGATGATAACTTGATTTTAAATTTTATTTATTCATAAAATTCAGACGAGATTCCGAAATATGATATTATTTTATGCATTTGATAATTTTCTAACAAATAGTCTGGTTTGAGCTGATTTTAATAAAGAATAGAGCCGATACATAGTATAAAACGTGTTTGTATACTGAAACCAATATATAGGAAAACATAAAATGTCACTTGTCAATTAAAATGACGGATTAAATAAGTAATTGGAAATTTATTATATATTATTATGAAATATAAAAATACAGGATTTTAAAGAAAATAACGAAGAGAAATGAAAACCTGTTAAACATTTCCAGAAATAAAAGCAATTTTTTGATTTTCGAATACGTTTTTATTAAATTGATATGGGTAAATTTAATCTTTTTTTCTGTACTGAGGACAAGTCCAATGAATTCAGTGGAGGGTTAAGAAGGCTTTTCGCTTGAAACGGTGTAATAAATTGTCGTAACTGCAAGAGTTTTTATAGACTGATCAAATCAGGTAATAAGGAAAGTTATTGCAAAGAATAACGCCCTCTTTTATATCTTAAATATCTCTGTTATTAATAAATATAATTTATTTGTTATTGATACCATAAATGCGCCGTAGTGTTTGCCATAAAATGAAGATTGAAGATATAAAGTAAACCATCTTCGTACAATCAGGGTATTGCTATCTTTCAGCAAACGAAATGTTCATCTTGTACTAGCTTTCGATAGAAAATACTTAACTTAAAAATCTATTTATTCAGCAAATATATATTCGAATGAAGATTAAATTATTTATAAAACTCTATAGAACATATACTCGTATGTTACCAATAACAACAACAACAAACCATTTTTGCCAAAGAGGTAGGCAGAGGGAATGGAACGCCACACTACTCGATCCTGATACACTCTAGCTTCCTCCTCATTTATTTATTTGATTTATTTACTTAAAATGGTACACATGTACACAACACATGTTCTATTAAAAAACAAATTAAACATTTAATGATAATAATCCACATAAACATCAATATAAGGTTAGATTTTGTTTGCATATTTATTTAATTCTATTCTAATTTATTTTATGCTCTGCATACTTTTGACATCCTCCCGTATATTTTTATAAATTTTAATTGCTTTATCCATAAGGGAATTCTGAGATTTGTTTTTATTCTGAATGGGAGCCTTAGTTGATTTTTTCTTTCTTGTTTCATATTGATGTTCATGTAGGTTACTTTTTATCTTCTTTAAAAATTCTTGGGAGTTGTGCCAATTAACAATTTTAATTTTTTTAACAGCGAATCATAAACGCACGTCGATTCTTCTAACTTTCAATATGGCCGACTTTTAAAAGTTGGTCATGCCTTGCCATCCTCATTCACTTCTTCACTTCTTATTCAGCCTGTTGTGGCTATTCACTCCTGGACGTAGACTTCCTCTTATATTTTCCACTCCCTTCTATCTTGAGCGATCCACATTCAGGCACTCCTTTGCTTCCATGCACACCGATTGGAACAAACACTCCACTGTGAACAGCTGTTTTTGCTTTATTTGATAAATAAATACATGAACACTTTTGTTGGTTCATGAACAATGATGTCAAACTCCATATACAACTCATAACTAACTAACCATCACGCCGTCTCCCCGAAGAGGTAGGTAGAAATAATGGACTGCCACACTATAACCGATGCGGCACTCCATCCTTCTTTTTTCGCCCCCGCGGGAGACGCGGTGTGATGGGTTGCAAACCTCATCGCCACCAACAGGCATCTCTCGCGCCTAGTTAGTAACTAAAACGTCAAAAAATTTGTTAAAAATAAATAAAATGATATAAAATAAAAAAAACTAAAAAAAAACATATAAAACAAAATAGTTCCCTGTGAATTCTCCTGGCCAATTTCTTTGTTGCCGCACATTTATAATTTTATGTTAAATAGCACTTTATACGTTTTTTGTTAATGTGGAGAGTTTGGACAGCTATTAAAACTCCATATTAATTAAATAATATGAATGAAAACATCTGTTTTTTTATAAAACTTCTAGAAAACAGACATGATTATTCATACGATTACGTATACTTTTCAGTTAGTGAATAGGAAATTTAATTATCTTCTTCTTCAAGTGCCCTGTTGGGTCTCCCCAACGTTGGCGATCACCTCAGCGAACCTTTCTCGCCATGGTGAATATCCTGGGAAAAGGTAATCAGAGTGGTTTCCCGTTGCCTTCTCTGATGGGTTTTTCTGTAGGGGTCACCTTCCCTTAGCTGGGGGGTCCGGCTTTATGGCGCCGGACACTCGCCATTCGCCCACTCATTATCCGCTATGACACTGATGGTAATGTCAGTGGCCACATTGCCCGGGGTTCGCGGGGCCTGATAGACCACTCGAGGACGCTAATGAGTTGGACTTGGTAGTAGTGTTGCGGGTGTTATTGCAACATGGCGCATTACGACATTTTATAGATATACACTTTCCAGCAAAGTATACCCCATCGTAGCCCTACTACCCGTTAGAACCCCAAAATTAATTATTAGTGAATAAATTTAATAATTAATTATTTTAAATATGAAGGTACGACGCTGTCATTTTCAGGTACAGGTGGAGAATTTTCCTTATAATTGTGAACATTATTTACACGTAGGAATAATGAAATATAGCGATATAAAAGCACATTCCACGAAACGTCGGCGTGTCGACGTAAATTTTATGACCACCGTACACGGCTTATATCTACGTGCCGGGTATAACGTTCTACGGGATAAGATGACTGATCTCCCTCGGCTGCGACCGTAAAGGTGGCCAGAAATATTTAATACCCCACAATTCCCGTAATTTCGACAACTACCCTTATTTCAAAATATAATCCTTCAGGAAATTGTACCCCGGAAGACCCTTAAGCCCGACAGGTAGGACTGACATATACGTAAGAAAATAGTAGAGTTCAATTCTGTAGGGTTTTCACTTCAAATGGTTTGAATCCTTCATTCTATATTCAAATGTTTTGTTGTTGAAAAAAATGTTTTTTATTTGGTTTTCTATTGTTTTTTATGTGTTATGTAATAGAATTCATATTTAATGTCGAAAATAAGCATTTAATCTTTCTTAGCTCTGGCAGTAGAAATGAACCGAAAATATTGAAACAATTTTTTCGGTTTATTTCAACAGAGATCAATTGAAAATAAGCTTAATGTATATTTTAAAGAAAATAATAAATAATGTTTTATTTCATTGTTTACAAGAACTTTCAATGCGCTGCAACTAGACAGACAGATGAATTAGTACCGCGAAACTCGGCGAAGTTATGTATATTATATTAGGAGAATCGAAACTAACGGGAAATGACTAAGTGAAAGAAGAAGAAGACAATTTATAACAAAAAACTTTAACGAACAAACACCGTAATTTATAATTGTATTAAAAATATGATATACAAGTTTTTTTAAGAACTTAGATTTTCACACACTATATCAGGGATGGCGAACCTATGGCACGCGTGCCACAGGTGGCACGCGAGACGATTTTGCATGGCACGCCAACGAGGAGAAAAAAAATAATAATGAAATTTAAAGATTTAAGAATTATTTTGGAAGAAATTGAGCGAGATCGATTCGTTTGATCAGTTCAGAGGAATGCCGAAATGAAGTACTTACAACTTGGCAAAACATTCCGAAAACTTTTTCTTGTCTTAAAAAAAATAGCAATGAACGTTTTAACAATTATTTCGTCGACTTATTCCTGTGAATCATTATTTCCTTCAATGAACTTTTAATAAAGTTCATCAAATCAGACATATGAAGTAGACTTACAGACGAAAGTACTACTGCTTCTATTCTATTATAATAAAAGCTACCAGCTATGAACCCAATATAAAAAAATTGGCATCTAGCATCCAACAACAAAAATCTCACTAATAATGAAATTTTGAGGGCTCTAACATTTATTTTGATTAAGTATTTTTTTAAATTTATTTATTTGATTTTGCCAAAAATAAGTACTCAATTATTTTTTTCGATGTATTAATGCTTTATTTATATTAAATATTATTACATTGAAAGAAAAGTTAGGCACTCAGGCTCAAAAAGGTTCGCCATCCCTGCACTATATGATTTATTTAGCGTAATTTTCATTAGAGATTTACTTGAAGGGTGCTCTCAATCGGCTATAAAAAGCTGTTCTTATACATTACCTAAAAACTCATTAATTGCATAATTACGAATGTGCAGCATGATCTATGGAAATATAACCTTTTGGGTGCTTTGGGACAAAAAGTTTATTTCCAGTAACTCTTCTTGCAGATCATTGCGTTGACTACCGAAAATTCAATGTTATGATCTTGTAGATTGTGGCGTTGACTGCCGCAAATTAAATATAATGATCTTGCAAAAATGTGGTAGTGGGTCTTCATCCACGCAGAACTTTGTATACCAGTAGACAAAGCTTATACTACTTACCTTGACTTGAAAATATCTTGTAGGCCACGTGAGGAGTCGGAGAAATCGACATGCGTGCACGACACGATTTATGAATGTTAAGGAAGCGAAAGAAATATGTTAAGAAAGAACAGTATCGCGATCTTTTATTTCTGCCTCCCCCTTCGGGGAGACGGCGTGATAGTTTGTTAGTTAGTAAAATACGATAATGTAATTCTACGCTAAAAACAGATTTTTTTTCTAACTTTTATTCAAATAAAATTACATATTTAAATTGTTTAGGAGCGTATCAACCTGGAATACGATTTTGATTTGAAAAATTTGGTATCGTAAGAAGGGCGGAATGGTGAATGTTGTTAAACATAAAGTGATCGCTTAACCCAACCAATGACAGGTCATAAGTCCTGTAAACGCCTCAACTACCGTATTCTGTTTCCAAATAATTTACATCTTCGTCTTTATTGAGATACAATTAATGCTTAAAAATGTTTAACCCGCATATCCAATATTTGTCTACAAGTATTTGTATACAAAAGAAACAAATTTGAAAAAAAATAATAAACATATTGCTAACTTGTTTATTATTTATATTTCTTATAATTATTTTTTTAATAAGAAACTGCCTAGAGACATTTGTTTTTGCTTACGCTTCAAAATTTGGTGAAATGTAACAGCATCATCATTTAATACATTTATAAAACGCATAGCCACCTCCTTATTAGGATGATGCTTCTCAATGTACGATGGAAGAGTTTTTGCGTCACTCGTTATGAGAGGTGCTTGTAATGAGAGGTTCCACTGTATTTCAGAAGAAAAAAAAACAGATATATGTATATTGTACATATATAACAACATCAAGTATACCCATGGAAGTAAACACGATTTTAGTAATTATACAATTATGTATTTTTGGTAGCATTAATTTATTACATTACTTCGTCTTAAGGCATAAACTGGCATAAGATGATATCAGATATTTTGAGTCGTTTTATAAGAGAACTGAAAATGTCTAGGGTGAGTGTTTGAAACTGGATATCTATGGCGTAGATATGAGAGAGAAAGATATTTCATGAAAAGATAAATGAACACAGGGGTGTATTATTCAATATATATCTACATTTTAAACATATTATGTTTATTTGTTATTAAACGTTTCTATATTTATAAAATCTGTTTAACATACCGTTGTTTTTTTTGTCTTTGATATATTATTTATTTGATTTTTACGGCTGCTCACATTTATTATCAATATTTTATACCCATAAAAATTAAAAGATTTCTAATTCGATATTGTTTTTAAATATTTCAGTTATATTTTGATAAGATTAATAAAACAGGAACGCAATAAATAAATTTATCAAAAATAATATATTCATTTACAAAACATATAAAAAATCTTCAATATATTATATATACATTATTTGTAATGAACTAAAACGTAACATGTTTTTTTAAGCGATTATTTATTGTATTTATTGTTTCTTGAAACTCAATTTTAAATAATTAATACGAATGAAAACGTCAGTCTTCTAGAAGTTTTATATTATTTTATGGGAATGACATGTTTCGCCCTTCTAAGGCATAATCAATTTATTTACTATGGTGTTTTACATCATTGTTCAAGAGACAATCAATTTTAAATATTTATTACAAACGAAACCGTCTGTTTTCTGAAAGCTTTGTATTTGATGATATGTTAGCAAGGCTAAATTTGTCATTCCCATAAAATATAATAAAGTTTCTAGGAAACATACGTTTTCTTCATATTACCAATTGCATGTATATTATTTTACGAATATTTGTAGGAACATGTAAATGACATTCGCTTTGTTAGATCCAATCCAAGGGATTGGTTTGCAGCAAAGTGTAATATTTTTGCTGGTTCTTGGGATTTCACTTGGGCCTTTATTTTGGTAGTTTTCCGTTGCTTTCCACATTTGTATACATCAGGTTAACTGAACACAGTTACTGTATACAACTATTTAGCTATTGATTCTCATGACAGCTAATCTATCGCCATTTTATTGTCACGTGAATTCTACACCAGACCAAAGACAGTGTGACAATCATACTGCCATCGCCGGTGTGGCAGTCATAGTTTTTGCCTTTTTTGACATGAAGGTCGTCATGAAATGGCATTCAATTCGTAAAAATTGACAAAAAATATTTTTATTGCCCTTTAACAAGTTTTTGAAGATACACTATAAATGTATACGTGTATTGATAAATGTAAGCGACATCACTGATAAAAATTCCTTCTTCTCAATAAACGAAACCTTTCGAATTGAAAAACAAGTAAAAAAACTTGAAAAACGATACAACCCGCCAACGAGATAAATATTCACTGGGAAACAAAAAGCTTCGGTTTAGTAGATTTAAATTTGGAACGCAATAAAATAGTGATATGCGCATCACCCCCTCCTACTTAGTTCTGTCTCCCCCCGGCGTTCAACACAAAAGTCTCAGAATCTCGATTTGGTCTACATTTCAAAGACAATTTAAATTCTTTCCTACCCTCAGCGATAGCTTGGTTCCTTGGAATTATAGGTATATATATTCAACGAAAAAAATACTTAGGAATAAAGTATTTTGTATAAAAACTCGATTTCCTAGTAACCGTATTTAAATTTGTTATTCGTAGTACATCATCTATTTTATTTGAACTAAAAACTACGGTAAAAAAATACTATGTTTTGTTCTGCGTTCGTTTATTTAAATATGTAATATAATGATCGAAATAGATCATTTGTTTTGTACTTAGTACCCGGGAAGTTATAAAAAACTAATATTTTATTTCAAACGGTTATCGTTAGAGTAAAGAAAGTATTGCTCAATTCACGATGTTCCAAGGGTATGGCCACACCGAAGTGCCAGAGTAGGAGTCAAAATGATCACCCGGCGAACCAACGTACGGCGCACTATGGGACCGGCCACACTATACGCTCCGCGCCACAGGGCGTGATCACAAGCGAACTGCGTCTTGACTCCTACCCAGGCACTCCGGTGTGGCCGTACCCTTAACGTTTCTCTCACAACAGCATTCTCACAACAACATTCGACGACCTTCGTGGCCGAGTGGTAAGTGCATTGACTACCACCCCGAAGGTTCCGGGTTCGATTCCCGGCGAGGGCAATGTGATTGTCACACTGTCTTTGGTCTGGTGTAGAATTCACGTGACAATAAAATGGCGATAGATTAGCTACCTATCACATGTCACGAGAATCACTGTCATTTACATCGATTTGGCTCATGCTGTCATGATGTAAAGAGCGATTCAACAATATAATAATAATAATAAAAACAAAAATAATTCCATTTTAAATATTTAATACGAATGAAAACGTTTGTTTTATAGAAGTTTTATAATAATCTATGTGAATAAAATGTTACGCCTGTATAAAGTGTTAATAAACTTTTTTAATAAAAAAAATAATATAATTTTAAGTATTTTTTTTAAATTCAAATAAAGCCCACTAATGTATGTATCTTCGACCGGTTTCTGCAGCTATCTTCTAGACCAGAATATATACTAAAAACTAAATATGCATTAAAAAAAATATAATGAACTTCTTCCTTAACATTTCAAATAACAAAATTAATTTTTCAAATGTTATTTAGACAGGCGAAACATGTTATTCACAAAAATATAATATAACTTCTAGAAAACATACGTTTTCATTCACATTACACACCCCATATGAAATATTATTAATTAGACATTTAAAAAAAGTAATTTGGATCATGCGCACTAAGAAGGAGATATGTTACCATGCCGATTTTTTTTACTTAGAATATTAGCATAAAGCGTTTTGTCATCGAAACGTGTAAGTGTCACTGCACTCCGCTACTTCTCATTTTTTTTTTAAATTTATATTTCCGAGTTTCCCGAGTTCGGTTTTGAATCTATCTGTTCCCTAGTGTGTAATGTATGTAATTGTGCGTGTTAAGTCTGTGTTTTTTAAGTCGTTTTGTGCATAAATTTCGCATAAAAAGGATGTTCAAACTGTTGTCTACAGTGGTTCCCGATCTGTTGCCGCCATTGTTCCCGTGCCGATACTGGATTGGCCGACCGCTCGGTCGCCATCTTGCCGGCCATCTTGTAAACTTGTGGCATCTGACCTTCTGTGGTCTTATTGCGTATTTATTTAAATGTTTTGTGGTTTCTTTTCATTTCCTATCAGTCGTTTTAACGTGGTGTTACCCAAAGACACTGACTTCGCCCGGATCACCGCCAGGCAGGTGCGTGTCCAAATCTAGATCTTTGGTGCAACGTGTCTAGCGAGATATTATCTGCTAAGGCCGGTTTGGCCCAAATGCATGAAATGCAGGTGGATGATAACGATTTGGCGCCTTTGGCTGTGGTCTTCGGTCCCCTTCACTTGGTGGAGAAGTATAATGGCTTTGGTCGACAAGTCATGCATCTCAAGAATGTAGTTTGTGGCCTCCGATATCTATTTTTGTATTGAGTGGGGAAAATCCTCATGGACAGATGCAGGACTCTAGCCAGTGGGCCGACCTACTTGCTACACCTCCATCTTTGATGCTTCCTTTATGCAATAATACGCGGCATTCTTTCGTTGAAGCCTTGTCATTGCAGAAGGAATTATCGATATCTATTTTAATTATTTTTTCCTTCTTCCTTTGCCTTCCATCGGTTTTCTTTTCTGTCATTTTGATGTTGATCATTTTGTTGATGGTCTCCCACATCAGGCTAAAGATTCTTTCTGCTGATCGTATGACCGCCTGCGACTCTGCTACTGTAACATGTAGTGTAAAATCAAATACGAGGGTAGGATGTGGTCTGGTCATCTCGCGGTTTAGATGGTGTCCTTTCGCATTGCTTGGGACGAATGCGTACATCTATTATTATTGGCCGGTGCCTACACGACTGCGGGCTAGGTGGTACTTCCGGTAATAGGGGGGTTTCACCCGCTGATCTGGAAGTGTTGCCGTGATCATCGTTGAGGCCGGTGGTCTTTTTTCCCCTAACTCACTTATTTGTTCAAATGCTCTCTGGAAACTTTTCAGGAACCGGCTCTACGACATAGTTTAACCAACATGAAAAATGTCGATCTCCAAAGTGACCACGTTCAACAATTTGATTGTTCTACCCACTTTTATCATCAGAAGCAGGTTGGTTCTGTATGCTGGGGGATTAAAAAAACGGCGTTAATGCTATTGAAAATACCCATACGAAACATAAAAAATGGGTACCCTCCAAGATGGCGGAGTTCTTGAATCTCATTATAAATCTAAAAAAATTGGTAAGTGTTATTCCAATTCTTATCAGTAAACTTTTGCAAAAACATTAAGATATTATGATTTAGAGACGCATAACATGATATTCCAAAAAAATACTTTTAAACGATTTTATTCGGAAGTATAAAATACCTTACATTTCTGCAGTGAAAATTTTGACCATTTTGACATTTTTCACAGTAGAAATCTGACCAGACTATAGAAATATGATCGGGTTTGATCCAGTAAATACTGGAAAGAAGCCCTTTATCAGTGTAAATATTGACAGTTATACAAATACTATGTAAATATTTAAAATAATATTTCATGAATATGCTCAGTATTGACAGATGTCAATGAATTTTTAATTTTTAAATAACATCTGTCAATTAAAAATTAAAATGGTAAACAAAGTTAAAAAATATATATATATTGTTCAATTATCGTGGCGAATGAATACAAAATGTTGGTGAATATATAAAATAAAAAAATATATTTTACAATATTAATGAGTTTGAGTATATTTCCGAAAAGAACTATTTTATGACTAACTAACCATCACGCCATTTCTCCGAAGGGGTAGGCAGAAAGAATAGACTGCCACACTTAAACCGATGCGGCATTCCATCCTTCTCTTTTCGCCCCCTTTGGAGACGCGGTGTGATTGATTGCGAACCATATCGCCACCAATAGGTATCTCGCACACACTTTAGAATTATTATTATTATTTATTGACAAACATAATTTTATGGTTAAAACAATTACTCAAATGTTGCAGTTTTTAATTTTATTTACAAAATCTAATAACGTAACAGGACCAACCGCGTCTTACTCTTAATCGCCATGTCTTTGTTTTTCCATATTGTGGATTTTAGAGCCCCAGAGATTGCAGCTGCCTTGTTTACATGAGCTTGTATTTCTTCCCGCAGATCAGCTCCCCCCACCAGGTCTATGTCTAGATACTTGAAGGTCCTGACCTGTTCTATGGGTTACATTATTTTATATCATTGTATTTATTTAATATTTATTTTGTGGACGTTTTAGTAACGACTTTAGATGCCTATTGGTGGCGATGAGGTTCGCAACCCATCACACCGCGTCTCTCGTGGGGGCGAAAAATGATGAATAGAGTGTCGCATCGGTTAAAGTGTGGCAGTCCATTCTTTCTGGCTACCCCTTCGGAAGACGCGTGATGGTGTTAGTTATTTACGTATTTAGATCAGGTGAATTTGCGAAGTAAATTGTAATTTACACTTATATTAGTAATTTAATGTAGTGAAAAACGACCCCAATACTTTGATAGAAACCAAATTAAGTCCTAAAATACCTCGATTGTGTACTTGGCTCGACATGGCAGGCATTTCCGCCAAATAATTATTTTTCATTGAAAGTAATTAAAACATTAATAACGACTTTGTTCAATATTGTTAACAAAACTTTTCATCCGTTATGAACTGTTCTTTGATAGACTTCTTATTAAAATAGTCTACCTGTAAAATTGACTCGTAAAATGTTTAATAATTTCATAATTCTTCAGAGCAAATTTGCATTTTACACGAAGCCGTAATATTTTTATGGAGATTAAAGTAGCAATTCTTTCTTGCGTATAAATGAAAAAAATGTTCGTTTTTATATTAGATAGTTAAGGTTTTTATTAACCTTGCGAAATTAATTTCATCTAATTGAAAAATTATTCCTAAAAATTTTAATTAATTTTTGTAAGAATATCAAAATTAACAAATCTTACTAACTATCTAACTAACCATCACGCCGTTTCCCCGGAAGGATAGGCGGAAAAAATGGACTGCCACACTTTAACCGATGCGGCACTCTATGATTCTCTTTTCGCCCCCACGGGAGACGCGGTGTGATGGATTGCGAACCTCATCGCCACCAATAGGCATCTAAAGTCGTTACTAAAATGTCGACGAATTAAATCTAAAATAAATCCAAAGATATAAAATAAAATAACAAAATATAAATAACATAACACATAATATAGTTATAAAATAGCTCATCAGTGAAAATGGCGTTATTGATATTATGATTATCAGAGTTGGTTATGCCTTTATTGGTATTGGCACTCTATTCGGACTTCTGATAAATTATTTGCCAGCTTTGGAGACCGTGCGTAAAAGAATCGTCGAGAGGATGGATCAGAGAGGATCGATCGCCACAATGTTCTATCCTGACATAACTCTCGCGATTCTTCTACATTCACGCATCGTGACATGTACACTCGTCGATTGTTTCTACTTCGAACATGGCTTATTTGGTGATGCCATGTCTTTCTTGGCCTTCCTTGACTTATTCTTCCATTCACACCACTTGTATAAATCTTTTTAACCATTTTTCCCTCATCCATATGTCCAAACCATCTTAGTGACCCTTTCTTAATTTTATTTATCACGCATTCTTTCGCCTTATATTAATTTCTTACTTCATTACAAGATATTTTATCATACATTGTTTTCTCATACATTTTTCTGATTGACCTCATTTCTACGGCATTGATCCTACTTTAATCCTCCTTCCGCCAACTTCAAGCTTCACTTCCATACATAAGGGTCGACACTAGTACTCCATTGTGCACTGCCAAATTTGCTTCAGTCGATATATTTCTTGTTTTGTAACAAATGTTTTTTTTATAAAAAAACTAACTAATTAACTAACCATCCCGCCGTCTCGCCGAAGGGTAGGGAAAAATAATGGACTGCCCTTTCCTGACATACTTCTCTTACTTCCTCAACATTCATTCATCGTGTTATGCACGCATGTCGATTTCTCCGACTCCTCACGTGGCCGAAATTTAATATTTGATTTATTTGATCGTGACACGTTTTCCTTGGTCTTCCTCAATTTCTAGTTCAATTTAAATCGTTAATCGTCAACTTTCTTCATTCATTCTTTCCATGTGTCCAAACCATTTTAATTTACCTTTCATTATTTTGTTCTGAAACATTTATATTTATTGAAATATTTTTTTTTTTAATAACCGATGCTTACTGTCAAATTTGGTCTAATAATTTATAAAAAAATATTAAATTAAATAATTAACGAACTCGTTTAACTATCATATACGAGTAGTTTCTCTGGATTGAAAGGCATAAATGATGGACCGCCACGCTGTTCGTTAACATAAACGTTCACTTATCATGTTCATATGATTTCTAATACAATACAATAAAACTTCGTAATATCGAATGAAAACGCCTGTGTTCTAGAAGTTTATTTATATTTTATGTCAATGACATGTTTCACCTAAGGCTTCATATATTATTATTAAATGGCTTGCACAGGCGGATTATTTCACCCACGTAAAATATCATAAAACTTCTAGAAAACTCTCTTTCTCTCTCTCTCTCTCTCTCTCTCTCTCTCTCTCTCTCTCTCTCTCTCTCTCTCTCTCTCTCTCTCCCTCCGGTTTCAATCCTGGGATTGGTTTGCAGCAATATTTTATATTATTCTCTTCCATTCTTCCCTGTCGTGTGCGGCTCTCTTGAAATCCGCACATGATGAGCAGCGCACGTCCACCAACAGGTCCTCCAGGTACTCTCGGCGTGGGCGTCCCCTAGAGTTGGTCCCCTCGGTCATACCCTCCATTATGGCACGCAAGAGGCCTTCCAGTCGCATCACATGGCCGATCCATCTTGCACGCCTTTCGGACAAGGTCCTGAGCAGGTGCGTTCCTCCTTCGATTCTTTGGAGAACCTCCTCATTTGTAATGTCGTCTCTCCAGGAAATTCCTAATAGTCTTCTATAGGACCACATCTCAAAAGTCTCTAGTCTCCGTTTATCCGTGCTTCGTTCATTTGCGTATATTTATTATTATGCCGATAGCCTGGATAGTATTTAAGGACTCGGATACCACTGCATCCCCTTTAACCGAGTTAATTTGTAAAATTATTATAAAGGAAGGTTATATGATGAAAAAAAAAAGTTGATTTCACATATTTTTATTAATTTTTCAACTATAAAATAACATTATTTTCACTTTTTTCCTTCGAATAATGCTTAAATCTATAAAGAATTAAAATCTGTTAACATAGGTATATGAGCCCAGCCTTACGTGGAAAGGCACCCGGCTATAGTTACTCGTATAAATGAAATCTAAACTTCGTTCCGTCTCGGCAAAATGTTGATTAGTTGGGTCGAAAAGTTGCCTTAGTACGTATTTCGGTAATCAAACCTTTTGCAATAGCTAGCCCATCAGTTTGAAACTACTCTCTTTTAAACTTAAGGTGCATTAATAATCCCACAGATTTCAGGTCCAAGCTGAAAACCTAACATTTTTAATATATCATACTCAAATTAAAGTTTAAAATGTGCAATCCATTATTTTGGCGGAAACACTTTGATATTTTAACATTATTCACAGTTAAATTAAAAACGCTGTTTTAATATCAAAAATTTAGTTTATTTTTTTATAAAATCATCGCGAAAGCTGTTTCGGTAACCGATGTTACCATCGTCAGGTGTTAGAATAAACAGAGCAGATTATTGTAAGACCTAACGATGGTAACGTTGGTTACCGAAACAGCTTTCGCGACGATTTTATAAAAAAATAAACTAATTTTTTGATATTAAAACAGTGTTTTTAATTTAACAGTGAATAATTTAAAAAGTGCATTTGTCTTTATAATTTCCAAACCGATCAAGAATTACAGGTGTAGCTTTAATTTCATCACATATAGATTCAATAAAAGCCTAAATATGCCCTTCAGTTAAACTGTTGTATATAATTAGGGTGAAAGAGAAGCCGTGGACGACCAAGGAAAGTATTGCATAACCAAATTAATCAAATACTTAAAATTCGGAACAATCGATGAGCGTGCATGTTACGATGTATGAATGTAAAGGAATCTCTAGAGGTATATCAGGACAGAGCAGTATGGAGGTACATCCTGTCTGCCTACCCCTTCGGAAAGGGTGAACGCTAGTAAGTTAGTTTTTGGAAAAATATGTATTGTTAAATTTTTTAAATATACCTACTGATTTATTTAACTTAATATTTTAAGCAAAAATAATTAATTAAAAACTATTTGCAACAAAAGAGTTAGGTACTTTTTAAATTCAAATAAAATTAAACATTAACACAAACACGATTCAGGACACAGAAACCCTTTATCAGTGTATTAAAAATATTCTATTTACAAAATAAATATTTCGACAAATCAGTATTCAAATCAAAAGCATAAAATTTTAATTTAAACATAAAATATTTTAACTACACTGATGAACGGCTCCTGTGTTCTGAAACATGTTTGGGTTAATGTATATATTTTTTTGTGTTAAAAAATTAAGTGATGTTTTGCAAAGAAAAATATGTTGTTCAATTATGAATTCGCAACGCGAAGTTATGGTGAATATAGAAGAAAATGATTAAATTCGAAAATGGATTATATTTTTCATCCATTATATGTTAAATATGATTTTATTTTTTCTTTAATATGAAATACATTCATCTTGGAGGCTCATTAACGTTAACGTGTAGTCCGGAAAATAGGATGAAAATAATCAACGAACCCTGATTTTTCGTAACAATACATTTTGAACATTCCCTAAATGGAATTACACACATTCGAGTGATTTTGCTTTCGGCTGCCGTCAATCTGTAATCTGCCATCATTTGTTAATCTCGCGGACAATAAAAATGCTTTTCGCTTCAGTACACTTCGAGTTACTCTCATTTTACTCTCGTTGCCGCTCCAGTCAACTAATGAGATTAACTACTGATAAAAACAGTTTACACGCAAAAAAAATGTGTAAGATGGTTTTAAGAAAAATAGACTTAAATCATTTTAGACGATTTTACCGCGAAATAAAATTCTACATTCAAAATCTGTACGATAACTGTCGATGTCAGCCAGCATAGCGAAACTGGTCACTACCGAAATACAGATAAATGTGGAAACGGCTATGAAAAAACATCGTTTTATTTAATTATTATTTAAAATAAACTTCCACCAAGAGATTTCAGTAGAATTTCATGAAAAAATCTAAAACTTAAAATGGTAAGTTATACCTCACCCTCCATATTCACCAAGCCTTGCTCCGTTTGACTATCATCTATTTCGGTCTATGGAACACCCCTTAAAAGATGAAAAATTCCAAAATGTGATACTTCATCCGATATTTTAATTTTTATAACCGGGGTTTAGAAAATTTACAAAATAGATGGGAAGCGATTATGTATTGGGTTGATGCAAAAGTTATGACCGTTTTTTACACATACAATTAATTTTTTTTTAGATTTGTATTATTTACTTAATCAATTATATAATTTCCATCAGTTCTCATAACCTTCTCCCATCTTTCTATCAACTTATTAATACCATTAGTGTAAAATTCCGTGGATTTTGATGCGAAAAATGTAGCAAGGGATGTTTTTACCTGCTCTATTGTATCAAATTTTTTATCATTTAATAATTTTTACAGTGATCGGAATAAATAAAAATCAGAAGGAGCAAGATCTGGAAAATACGGTGGATGCTTGATAACATCCCAATTAAACTCATTTAACTTGTGTTGGGTCATCATAGCCACATGTGGTCGCCCGTTGTCGTGATAAAACACTACCCCTTTTCTGTTTACCAATTTTGGTTTATCCTTTTGAAGGGCGATGTTCAATTTGGATAATTGCTAACAATATCGTTCCGCTGTAATTATCTGATTGCGTTCCAAGAGTTCAAAATACACAATACCCTTACAATACCACCAAACACAAAGCATTATCAATTAGTGAAAAATCCCCAGATCGGAATTTTGTAAACCATCTTCGTACCTGTCGAACTTTGATGACATCTGCTCCATACACTTCGCAAATGTTTTTGGTTGCCACACTCGCGGTATCGTCTTTACGGAATTCATAATGTAAACAATGACGTAATTGCACTTTATTACCGACATTTTGAAAAAATACAAGGACTCTTCACTGTACTCTGGCCAGGCCAAAACTAAATAGAAAGTAGAGGGAAAGCATAATTTATACATTGGAATCATTTAAAAGGAGATACCATTCATCATTTCTGAAGAAATTTTTATTACCTAGGATCATGAAAAACGGTCATATCTTTTGCATCAACCCAATAATTTTTTTATTTAATATTAGCAAAAAATATATAAATTTAATGCGATACAAAATAATAGTTTGATTCCTGGTTCACTTATTACATAAATGTTAAAATTACAACAATACAAGCTATATTATTTTGCGATATCCAGTCTTTACATTCATCCGGCCATTCCTAATACGAAGCTGCCGCGGAAAATATAAATAACACAATCTATGACAAAAGAGAGGAGAGAATGGGGCATTTTAGGAGTACTGAGGTACCTTAATGGATTATCTTGAATGAATAAGTATTTTAAGATTACTGTACCTTTTGAACTCATTCATTTACACAAAGTAAGCTAATCGTCTTCCAGGTATTTTAAGTCAATGATTTCAGTCTACAAAAAAATATTATCTTGAAATTATCTCCATTTTAAAGGACCTATTTTTGTTCAAATTTATCACAGCAGTGTGCCTTTTAAATAATATGAATATGAAGGAAGCTATTTTTCAATTTCAAAAATATTTGATCGACAAAAATTCGTGAAATCTTAATTTCATTCCAGTAATTAGATTTTTAAATAGAGGACACAGTGATCAAATATTTTATAGTTGTTACTGTCCTAGTCCATATCAAAACAACATAATAAATTTATGCTTAACAAATTAATTTTTCAGTTACATTTCTTCCAGATAAATGTGTCTTTCAACAAAAACTGCTAGGAAACAGAATGAAACTCTATCATGTCTTGAATTTTTCTAGATGTCTCTTTACGATTAAAACATTCTTACTCGCATTCTATTGTGTACATACGAGTATACGAGTATAATACAAAAAACAAGCGTTGCTTCTTTTCAATTCGTTTAACAAAAAGTCGAAATTCTCTGAGAAGAATTTTTGACCGTTCTCACACAGCCTGCGTTCTTGGATTTTTGTATAGTGCGCGGACCCCGCAGGCGCCATTGTTAACGCGTTCCGTTCATTCCGGTGTAGGGTAGTCAGTACGCGTTAAAAAATTAGCGATTTTAAATCGGAAAAATAGGACCATTCATAGCTAATCGCCTTATATAATTATAATTGAAGTCAAAAATGATAATAATTGAGATTTAATTGCTGAAAACATTAAAAAACCATCTGGCAACGCTCACGGAACGGGCATAGATCCGCTCTGGTCGTAAGCCCGAAAGCAATTGCCGGCGGCGGCGGGACGGCAAGTGAGAACATTGAGCTAGAACATATGCAAGAGTGAGATGCGAATATAGTGTGTTTGTCTGTTTATACGCGACATTGTTTTCGATTTTCACAAAATACCTCCGATGTACCCGATAAATTCTGATTATTATTAATATTATTTTTTAAATCAATGCTTAAATATATAATGGAGGAATATCTAAAATCTTAACCTTGTATTTATTATATTTATAGAGATATTGATAGTTTTTAGAAGCAACGTGTAGAAGATACCCATCGCAGGGAAGGGAGGGTTAAACACTCAAACGTGAGTCCATGCGGAATCTGCATTCTCTCGAAAATATAAGCACGATGCGAAGAAACCGCGCGGAAGTTTCTAGAAAAATACATTTGTTTGCTCGAATCAAATATGTTCTCGCGGAGGTAGCGCCGCGCCGCCGCCGGGCGAGTGGCAAACTTTAATTGAATCCGATAAAGCCATTTGAATTTATGGAAGCCCGAAAGTTTCACCTGGAGCGGTGAATAAAAAAACAAATTTATCAAGGCAATGCGCGCCTTTGAGGAAAATTTAATAACATTTCGGCCGCGCGGGTGGCGGGAAAATATTCATTAATTGAGTAAATAAATTTCTATATGGCCCGGCGCTCCTCCGAGGAAATGAAGCATTAACAGTATTTTCAGATTTCATTTAAGATTCGGGAACTCGGAAAAGACTAGGAAACGTAATTAAACCGTAATCATCGGGACGTTTACAATTTTTAGGTCATTATTCGAAATCTTGTAAATTTCTCAAAATCTAATTTGTTTCATGATTGAAAACATAATTAATTAATAAAATTGATATTAACAAAACAAACAGATACTTATGTATTAACACTTGGCCTGGGACGACTGACTTAAGTCAGAATAATATGTGGTGCGCATCAGGATTTCAAGTGCTGTTTATTATTTTTTTGATATTCTAGGGAGATACTGAAATAATCGATTTTTACTATAGTATAATGATTTTGACAGGTCATAAGTCCTGTAAGCGCCTCGGCCACCATATTCTGTTCCCAAAAAACAATTTACATCTTCGTCTCTATTGAGATACAATTAATCCTTATAAAATAATGATTTATACTTTCTTACGAAGAATTTAATTTGTGGTGTAGCAATGTTAAACATTATTGAAAAACGTTTTTATTTTTTGTTTTAACACTACTTTATTTGTTGAAACGAACCAACCGGTTTCGCTCCCGTCGGAGTTTTGCCCGGGTTACAAAAACCTCTATCATTTATTTTATATTTCGTATTTAACTCACCGTCAAGCTGTTACCTCAGAGGGATAAGGAAAAGATATACATGTATCCTGACATGTACAACTTCTGATTCATTTACACTTATTATTTCATTTTTAGATTGTTACTAAATATAATACTTGAAACTTTCGTATAAAGCACTTACCTTGTGGTGTGACATTATTAGATAAATTATAATTCAATTTTAGTTGTGTATCTAAACCACTTTATTTGTTAACACCAACCAGTTTCGTTCTTGCCGCAGCTTCGTCAGGGTGAGAGAATAAACCGAATTTATAACTCAGTTTATTACTTTCACCCTGGCGAAGCTCTGGCGGGAGCGAACTCGGTTGGCGTTAAGAAATAAATTGGTTTAGATACAAATATTGAAAGTGTATTATTACTTCTATATACGCCATACTTTGTGTTGTTATGATGCTTTATTTCTCTTTTTCTTTTTCAAATACTTTGTACATACAGCACTAATATTAAAAAAATTTCATATACATATTTCGGACAACCAGTCCTTCTTCAGTGATTCATATTAAAAAGATACATTTATAAAATACTGTTAAATTGTTCACATGATCTGAAAGATGTCATAAAGATTTTTATAACATCTGTCAGATCATGTAAATAATTTTATAATATTTTTAATAATTACCGATATAAAATTTCAATTTAATGGGTCTCCTATGTGTGAATCTACTTTTTGTATTCAAGTTGAATTAAAACAGTATCGATAATCATCGGCAAGATAGAGGGACGGCAGGGAGTTGGCAACACCTGGCTGCGGAATATAATAGACTGAACAGGAATGAGCAACATATTATTCCAAGTGGCTCAGATGCTTTCGCTCCAGTGATCGCCAACGTAAGGGAGACCTGACACAGTACTAGAAGATGTTTCGATAGAATGCATGAATATAGAAGAAGCTTGATAGGAATATCAGAATAGAAGATTTAGGATTTAGGAAGATTTAGTTAGTCCCCGCTGCTTACTTTTCTGGGAAATCGTAAAATAATAAATAAGGATTATTTAAAGCGTTTTTAAAAGATGAACGAAGTTTTTTTCTGGTTCAAATTCGAATTTAAATTCTCGGTGAATGCATTTCTTGTTGAATTTTCAGACAGGTAAAAAAAAAAGAAATTATTTTATGATATATTTCTCTATATCACTGTAAACCTAATAAAAATTCAAGGTAAATCTTCTTCTCATAAACGTAGGTTTCAGACTTGGTGAGAGAAAGGAAAAGGCAATCGGGATTGATTTTGAAAGTGGTAATAGGTTTGAAAGCTTAATTAACAAAAAATATAATAAAATATTTATTGAATACACATGTAGCATTTTTTTCTTCTATGTTCGCCATTCTTTGTGTTTTAGTCTTTATAACATCTGTAAAAATAGTAATATCTTTATAACGTCTGTCAAAACTGACCATATTTGTTAATAATTTTACAATATTTTAAATATCTATATAATATCACTGAGGAAGGGCCGGGTTGTCCGAAACATGTTTGATATAATTCTAATTTGATTAAAAAGTGAGTATTATATACAAATCATATAAAAAAAGAAACATATGTAGCAGTTTAATGTTTCTAGTCCCCAAAATTATAATTTACTTGAAATTAAAACAAAGTATTTTCTTCTTTTTCTTATCGGCACTACATCCAGATGTGGGATTTGGCTTCCTCCGTTACCGCCTTCCACTGAAATTGGAGAGGGTTTTATTTACGACAATTTAAAAATCTTAAATTTGTATTTATTGAAAGTTACAGCTTTATGGAATTCCATTGTAATACACGTTGGAATTTAAAAATAACGCTGTTTATTTTCCACTTAAATATTAAAAATCACGACATGTTTTTCAGGAGACTTCCATCTTGTGGAAGTTGGAGGTCTCCTTCGAAAAATATCGTGATATTAAATATTTAAATGGAAAATTAACAGCGTTATTTTTTCAATTTCAAAGTTGATTTATTTATTTACTTAAATAAATAAATGAATCTTAAATATGTAATAAAAAAAGTAGACAATTCAAGTATTATTACAGAGTATATTTTGTGTGCATACTTCACTATGTAAATAGTCTTCTACTGAACTTTATTAAAATATTTAATATTGTTGAAATTTTCTCTAGCAGTTTCATGGAACTCGTCCAAAAAATAAAACATTCCGTTTATTGTGTGCCTTGCTAGATTATATACATTAGGGAAATTAACTCTGAGATAAAAGATTTATTAAATTTTTTTTTCATTAAGCCAATACATTTTTTAAACCAGCTGCCTTTATTCGTTTTTTTTATTAGACGCTGTAAAATCTCAGATTTACAATCGAAAAAATCCCAAGAAAAATATACGCTTTCTTTACTTAAACAAAATTATTAGTATCATTTGAATAAATACAATTACAATTTGTATTTTTACAATTATTTATTTCACTTTTCGCAGATATGATAGGGTTGTGATACAACTTTTTTCAATGCTCAAATTTTAACCTCAATATAAAATTTTGTGCATCACACTGCAAATCACCGAAAATCGAATTTGTTATGCCAAAATTTGACTGTTTTATTAATAAGGTTTTATTTTGTCATGCTTTACGGGCTGATCAAAGTAAAATATATTTTTATTATACATAAAAACCATAATTACCATATTATTCTTCTTATTGCGATCTGTTTATGCAGGATATCAACTTTCTTCCTCTGAACAAGACGACCAGCTTTCTCTCTATCTCTTTGGTGATCGTCCTGGTAGTCGACGGCCCTCTGCATCACGATCTTAGTGATTCTCGTGCATCACGATCTTAGTGATTCTTGCTGGATCCATTCTCTCGATAAGGTCCCTCCAAGATCGTTTTCTATGGATACTTCTCCATGGATTCCATCTCACTTTGTCTTAAATTTTTCAGGATTTTCACATTTCTTCCTTGGGTATCCTATATATATAAGCCACAATTTTCTCCCGTCCCGTCCCGCTCTTGCTTCGATTCAAATCAGACTACTAAATAAACAAAAAAAGAATAATAAACAATCATAATAATGTCTACCTCTATTCATTTATGTTTATTCATAGACCTTTCAAAATACAATAAATAAAACGTTTTAGAGTGTAATTAATATCATTTAAAATATATTTTTTATCAATGTATTGACCTTTTGGTCTGATGTTGCCGGAGTTCGAGAGAAGAAAAAAACCCATTAATTTTTAAAGTATTATATAATATTATACCTACCAATAATAATTTGCCCTGGACAAGTACTACAGAATTCATCGAATGATATTTCATAATTGTGACAAAAGTAAAAAAATTATATCATTTTTTTATTGAAAAATATGATAGATATCAAATAATAATTAAGTTAATAATTTTACATAAACTTAAGATGTTTCGAAGGCTTTAGACCTTCAATGAAAAAGGCATAAAGCCTTGGAAACATGTTGAGAAGAAAAAAAACAAAAAAAAAATAAAGTACAGTGTTTTAATTAATAAAAAAATTCGTTGATCTTGTTAATAATAAGTATAAAAATTAAAATCATGTAAAACTTTACTAAAAATATTTTTTTATGACTTTGGGGGAAATGAACGTGCCTCAACTTTTGTTTCTCAAACTGTCATATCCAGCGCTATCGGAAACAGCACAAAGTCGATCAAACCTTCCACAATAATAGTGAAATACAGAATATATACATATGTATACGGTAAGAACCATTAATCGATAAAGAAAAATTAGAGTTCTTACCCGAGTCTATTTTAAAATATTTTCGTTTCTATTTTTCTTTTTCTCGGCGCTACATCCCGATATGAGTTTTGGTCTCCTCCATAGCAGTCCTCCACTGGCTTCTACCCCTGACCATGCCATTTTTTATTCTATTTATTTTAATAAATAATGTTCAACTCAATGCCTGTTATATATATATGTATCACTTAAAAGCTCGTTTTTACATTTCGAAAATGTTTTAATTTACGAAACACTTGCATACAATGATTACAGGATAGATACGTAATATGAATTTTAATTAAACATTTTGAATGTATACAGATACTTGTAGACAACTATTGGATTTTACCCATTGCGGGTTAATCATTTTTAGTGATTAACCCGCAATAGGTTAATCATTAAAAACAATTTACATATTCGTCTCTAGTGAGATAAATTTTCATTCCCTAATAAATGTTTTTATCTTCATGTTTTTCACATTCAAAGTTTTAAAATAACTATTTAGTTAAAGAAGGTTGTAGATTAAATTTATGGAATCCTTAGAAAAGCGCGTATCAACCCTCTACGCGAGAACATAAGCCGGTATCGAAAAAGTTTCTCTCGCAAAAGTAAATTAGCTTTCGATATTTCTGTCAAAACTTCGATAGCGTGTCACTCCGTATAAACTATATATCATAAAGTTTCACAAATTAGGCCCTTGTAAGGGACTCCCCCGAGTCTTGATACTGGAGTCAAGAGTAGGCACTCAACTTTGTCCGCGCAATTCGGACTAAG
This sequence comes from Lepidostoma basale, assembly GCA_022606425.2. Classification (NCBI taxonomy): domain Eukaryota; kingdom Metazoa; phylum Arthropoda; class Insecta; order Trichoptera; family Lepidostomatidae; genus Lepidostoma; species Lepidostoma basale. The sequence goes on from JAHDVF020000880.1 coordinate 1,162,488, forward strand.
GAAACGGAAACGTCAAAACTTGTTCCGGTCGGCAACATGTCTAAAACATTCCCCGCATCCGCCTGACGTCTTGCAAGAGAGAGTACGTCTATTGATATACCAACATCGGTACTGGAAACTTGAGAAAACCCCAGATGAAATGCGCTGCCATTCCACCACAGACTTCTAGCACTTAATGCAATGCTTTCATCAAGTTTGTAGAATAATACCCGCGTGAAAGCTTGAAAAGAGAAAACTGCACTGCGACTAGCTATTATAAAATGCTCTGGAATATAAGTTTGCATGGATTGTGTGTACTAGTCAGTTCTTATTTATGCAATTAATTTGTAAAATAATGATATTTTTTCCATTCAAACCTATATCAACCGAATGATTGATTAGTTGATTTAATGATTATAAATTACTTGCGTCTCGTTTACAATCATATAAATAATATTATTACATATTTAACATACGTGAATATGCCAAAAATAAAACAAAACTATTTTGAAAAGGGCGTATTATCAATGTCAAAATAATGATTATGTTTCACTTTTTAAGATACAAAAAAAATACATTTTGGATAAATGATGTAAAACTCCATATTAAATCATTATTACGAATGAAAACGTGTGTTTTCGAGAAGTTTAATTATATTTTATGGGAATGACATATATCGCCGTTCTAAAGCATTATGGAATGTGATATCAAAACATTTTTGAAATATGTTTTTATTTTATATAAATGGTACAAAATTATTTCTCTTAAGTTACATTTAAAAAAAAAGTACATTTAAACATTTATTTGTTTATTTGCGTTTATCTTACTCTCTATATAAATAAAATGTATTGTGTTAAGGATAAGAGTTATTATCTGGAATGTCACTTAAATTTTATTTATGTCACCAAAGAGTCACATTCCATTTCATTTTGAGGTTTTTGATTGAAAGTTTATATTTATAGTATGAGAACTGGTTTCTGAGTTCTTCTGGGAGGGCATTAAACCATTTTTGTCCATTAAATTAAAAATGAAGCTGGGCTGTGATTGTATTTACTTTTTTTTAACATAATGCATCCCTGATAATGCTTTAGGAAGGTTAAACATATCATTGCATTAAAATACAATAAACTTTTAGAAAACAGACGTTTCGATTCATATTTATTATAAAAAATCATATTGAATTTGAGGTTCTTAATTATTATTTAAGAAATGGATTCAATTTTAATTCAATTTAAAAAAAAGAATAAGTACGTTTTCCACCTTGAATATATCAGTTCGTTTTGGGAACAAAAAATATGATAGAAAAATGAGTTAAAGTCAGGCTGATATATAAAATAGGGGAACTGTCGAAAACAGATCACTAGTAAAGAGAATCACAACTTACAGAATTAATCTATACTAAAAAAAAACACTTTTTATTTATTTTAACTAAGAACAATCTAAAATTAGTATTTACTAATAACTAGGAAATACTTTTGTCGGTTTTACACGAGTTAAACGATATTGTATTCGTAAAACAATGTTTAAACGACGAAACCTAAGCTGATTTCAGTTCTGAAGTTGGCTTTCTTGGTGTAATTTTGCAGTTTTCAATCTTGTTTTGTTTGCCTTTGGGAAGGCAGCCCCAGCCTGGACTGTAGTCTAATACAGCCATCGGATTTCGTGCATCGAAGCAGGAGATTAAAATGGGAATCTCTGAGCAAAACTTCGTCTGGAGCGCCTTTACTTTGTGACCGCCCTTTGTTCTACACTATGACAATGTTCCTTTCCTAAAATGCCGCCCTCATTACTTGTTCATGCTTCGTGCTCTTCTGTGAATTCAGACAATGAATAACACAATTCAAAGTTTCAATAAAAGACTATTTACTAATGATTGGAATAATTGGACTGTTCTAAATTTAAGACATCTTCATGCAATCGAATGAAGATACAATTATCAAACATACAAACCAATGATTTAAGTTATTAAATAAGCATTGGATTTGAATTAAATATATTTTTTTTAATTTTAGAAACGAGAAACAATACAATTGTTAATACCTTTCCGCAAGGTACGAAAACTTTAAATATATTTTTCTAAATTATATATTTAGTTAAATTCCACATAGGTTATGGCTCCAGAAGATGGCAGCAAGCTGATGAAAGCTGCCAAAGCCATAAACCTAAGTGGAATTCAATTAAATATATTAGAAAATAATTAACACTTTTATGTATACAGTATTTACAATGAACTTCTACCAATTTTTTCGGGCTTTTCTAGTAAGACAACTATGGCTCTATATATGTTTTGTTGTTCTAGATAATTTCAACGCTATTGTCTATATTGAATGAATGATCTTTTTCTAAGATGATTTGTGATTCGGAAAAATTATAATTATTATTAGTTTTTATCTCTAATAATAACTTTTCCCAATTCGCAAATCATCTCATAAAGATCATTCATTCAATTATAATAAGATAATGGTGTTGAAATTTTACTTATTTAATAGAAACATAACCATCTCTATAACTAGAAATAATCTCAAAATTTAGATATAAAAAATAAAGAAAATACTATAAATAATCAAATAAACTTAACTTCAAGTCCAATCATTCATTTATTTTCTTTGTTGCAAGATGAGAGATCTGTACCCTGGACTCCAATAAGAACTTAAAAATATTATTTTTATTTTTATCTTTTTATTTTACTTTAACATGATAAACTTTTGATTAAAAAGTTTATGGACTGTAGTTATCTAACTAGGCATAGCCTGTATCGTGACAACTACATAAAATAGCATGTTAGTGGAGTTGTTAGTAACATAGCGTTTTTTTAGTATTTGTTAGTAATCTTATGCTAACATTGGTAAGTGACTTATCGTAACATGGTGATATAATTAAAATTGAAAGCTAGAAAAGTTGTTACAATAATTTTACATATTAAGATAGGAAATCTATTCTAAATTATAATACCTTATTTTAGATTTTTCTAAATATTTGTTATAACACATGTATAAACGTTGGAAAAAAATCATTTTGTATCTGTCAACATTCATGAAAATTTTGTTAAAATATTCAAATTGTATTTACAAAACGCTGATGAAGGACTTCTGTGTCTAAAACATATTTGTATTTCAATTTATTTTATAAAAATTAGTTCGTGATGTTTACAAAGTTCAAAAAACATTGTTCAATGAATCCTCAATACACAGTTATGGCGAATGTCGAAGAAATTAGTTAATTATTCGTTTATACAAACTTATTATTAATTAATTAATTAATACGTTATTTCCAAAAAAATGATTAACGTTTAGATGTAATATAGAAGCAGTTTTGCCCCATTTTCTAATATCGCAAGGGTTCCAGTAATTCTAATTCAAATATAGCCATCAAGAAATTAAATATGGCTCCCGGGAATGCCGAATACTGTCGAAACCGGTATTCAAGAAAATAGTCAAAGTAGCAATTGTTATATGTACAATACAACTATTAATTATGTTTATTTTCTATACGTATACTGTTTTCCGCGGTAGAATATTACCCGAAAAAATGTACAAGTAACTCTTTTCACAGCTGTGCAAATCAGTTACACAGTTCGGTTTACTTCACTTATTAAATTTAATATGTAGGCATTCGTACCAACTCTTATTAAATTTTCTATCGTTTCTAGTGACAAAATAATTGAAAGCACTGTGTATATGCATCACATGTTTTTATTTATTTATTTCATCATAAAAACAAACAGATAGAAACTTTTACAATTTATTACATAAATAGTCCATTGTTTTGGCCGAAACACTATGATACTTCAACATTATTACTGTTAAAATTTAAAACACTGTTATAATTTCACAATTTATTTTATTCACTGAGAGTGTCGCGACAGCTGTTTCACCAACCGGTGTTGGCATTATCAGGTGTTACAATAAACTCAACTCAAAAGTTTATTGTAAAACCTGATGATGCCAACATCGGTTGGTGAAACAGCTGTCGCGAAACGGCTGTCGCGACACTCTCAGTGAATAAAAATAAATTGTGATATTATAACAGTGTTATAAATTTTAACAGTGACATTTGATTACTTTTAAATTGAAAAGGTGATGTACTCGTAAAGTCGTGAAATGTCTTTTTGTTTCATAAAAGGAATTAAACTGTACATGAGAAATACATCTGTTACTACTGTTTCATTAAAAAAACATTTACATTGCTATTTTTACTGTTTTTTGCACTTTTCACAAACATGTGTCGTGAATCTCATAGTTGTGAATGGGATTCTTGAAGAGTACATTCTCTTACAAGTTGGTTGTTGGTTAACTACATTTCAAACCTAACAGGGCTCTCAGATTGTGGTTGTAGTATTACTATAATAAATATTTTTTATGTATAAAGCAGGTCGTTTGAACCCAATTACTGTATACAATTTGTTAATTTTAGCTATTATTTTGATTCTCATGATATGTGATCGAGGATTCCCACCGCTTAACCGAAGCTGTTACGAGTATAGGCGAACGACGCGTTTCGTCAGCTTCGCTCATTCAATCCCTAGGTCTGTCCATCGCCCATGCGGGACTTACGTTAGATAAATTATATGCAAGAAATCAAGAGGGACATAAAACACATAATTTTTTTTAAAATTTACATTTCGGCGGGACATAGAAGAGATGGGTAGTTTAAATCTGGCCTGGGTCCCTCTTGTTTTATTTTTTATCACAAAACCCCAGTAACGTAAGTCTCGCATGGACGAGGGACGTGCCTAGGGATTGATAGAGAGAAGCTGGCGAAAGACGACGTCCGCCTATAACAGCTTCGGGAAAGTGGTGGGACTCCTCTATGTCCCTATGACTTTTGAAAAAAAAGAACATATTAAATCTACTCCTATTTTCCTCTATGTCCTGCTGTACATGCAAATAACCCAAAAAAACTTAACATTATGATATGATACGTAGCTAATCTATCGTTATTTTATTATTACCAGAATTAAACACTAGACCAAAGACAATGTGAGATTGTATGATTACACAGTTTTGCTAGCGGCAGCATATAGCGTTCTAGCACAATGTTTTATTTAATATTTATTTTTTACACATCGATTTCACGCTGAACATAATACACAATAGGCAATAAAAATATGTACTGTACACTGCTATTAGTCTTATAAGCATGAAGATGCGTGAATGTGTGTTTAAGAATTTTTCTTATCTGTGTCATAAAATATTCCATCTCACAATAATTTCCGGGGTATGATTATTTCTGATAAAATAACAAAATATTATTATATATTTCTGGAGACCCCGCGGCTGTTACGAAAGCCCGCGGGAACCCCTTATCAGGCGCCCCGACAGATTTGCCTTTTCTTGTCTCTTATATATTATATTAATAATATGACAGAAAAGAACAATAATTTATTAGAGACGCGTAAACACACTAAATGGATACGTTAATGCATGTGAAATATACAAAAATAAAAATAAGAAAGTATTTTTTCTGTAACTTCCTAGTTTTATATATTTTATTATTTGTTCTTATGTGCGTTTATACCATTCAATACAATATACCATTCAATACATTTTCCTACATTAACATGCCTGCATATCTAACTTAAAAATGTAGCATATAGGTATGAAATACATGACTACTTGACGAGAGGTCGTGATAGATTCCGACTCTGGAGACCCAGACTTGAAAGTACAGAGAAATGTGTTTTTTATAGAAGATTTAAATTACATAACGAATTGTCAAATGAGGTAAGAGATTCCGGTTCTCTCGCGATCTTTCGTCGAAAATGCTTTCAATATGTTCTAAGTACCGATATATAATGTTTTTGTTGTTTTTGTCATTTGCGATTTTTATATTATTAATAAATGGTTAATGAAATATTGTTTCATGATTTGTGAAATGTTCCTGTAATTTTTTATTACATTAATTAATATAAATAAATAAATAAAAAACAGAAGTTTTTAGTCAACTTTTTTTTACGTTTCGACTGGTTTTGTTCCAAGCAAAGCACATCAGGATAACAAAACAAAATGACAATTTGTTTTAATACCCTTATAAAGCTTCGCCTTGAACAAAAACGGACGGAAGTCAAAAAAAGAAATATACTGTTAAATATATAATATATAATAATATTAAAGTTTTTGGTTTAGCACCTATTAAATGATTATTTCTGTTTTAAGAAATAATCACGTACTTTTATGTAATGAAAATGAAACCACCCCTTTAATTAAAAACATGTACGTGTATAATTATGTTTATTTTGACTTGAAATGAGTATGAGTGTGAAATGAGAATGAGTGTGTATTGAAGAAAACTAATTTAAAATTTTGGATTCCGTACAGTACATTTTACTTTTTTTTTTAAATAAATAAATACCGTAATTGTCTTTATTTTTTTAAACTTGATTCCTCATTATTGTGGAATTCTATCAAGATGGAGGTTTTTATGAATCATTCATCTTGATAGTATATTTTTCTCGACATGTTTTGAAACTCTTCCACGCCGTTTTCTCTCCCATCGCCTCCAACGACGCCCACCCACAGACCAAAAATACTCATGAAATTTTGAGGAACATATATTATTATAACCCCTTAATAAATAAATAAAAACACATTTATATTACTCAGATAAATAAATGATGAAATCATTGTATTTTATATATGTTGGTTTAGATTTATTTTGGGGATGTTAAACGATCAAAGTGTGCGCGGGAGATACCTATTGGTGGCGATGAGGTTCGCAACCCATCAAACCGCGTCTCCCGCGGGACCGAAAAGAGCAGGATGGACTGCCGCATCGGTTAAAGTGTGTCAGTCCATTCTTTCTGACTACCCCTTCGGGGAGACGGCGTGATGGTTAGTTAGTTAGTTATGTTCGAAAGTTTAAATCTTCACCCGGAGAACTATATAAAGATACCAAACATATTTTAAACACTTTTCACGAACCAAATAATGTATGATAACTTTTTGAGATTAAAATTCGACGTAGGTTATTATCAGGGACAGAAGTATAACAAGACCATACAAAGCAGGTTAATTTTTATTGTAACAATTTGGTTTATATCGTTCTCCTGACGATAAAGGTATATGACGATAAAGGTATATAACGTGGCAGAGTGGTAAGAGCTCTGCCAATAAAATGGCGATAGATTGGCTACCTCACATGTCACGAGAATCAATATAATAGCTAAAAAGGAAATTGTATACCGTAATTGGGTTCAATCGACCTGTTGTATAAAAAAAATAAACAGGTTGATATAATAAACGGAAAAACAGTGTTATAAATAAACAGGTGAGAAATGAGAATGAGTGTGTATTGAAGAAAACTAATTTAAAATTTTGGATTCCGTACAGTACATTTTACTTTTTTTTTTAAATAAATAAATACCGTAATTGTCTTTATTTTTTTAAACTTGATTCCTCATTATTGTGGAATTCTATCAAGATGGAGGTTTTTATGAATCATTCATCTTGATAGCATATTTTTCTCGACATGTTTTGAAACTCTTCCACGCCGTTTTCTCTCCCATCGCCTCCAACGACGCCCACCCACAGAGATTTATGTTCCTAATTTGAATTTAATTGTTTTCCAGTTTCCATGGTTCAAAATCGGTTCATCAGTGCCCCGAGATGTAAAGATTTCCGCATCCGTGGCTGGCGGTGACCGATAGCGCGGGGAAGTACCTATCGATGTGTTTTCGTCGCCACTGAACGGAACCGGAAGAGAACGAGCCAAGATGGCGGCGTGGAACATCCGGCGCGGGAGTCATTTACTTTTGATTGGTGAGTTATCTCGCTTCTTCATTCACGCACAGGCTCAGTGTGCGGAAAAGTACATGGACCATGAATATAAGAAAATCTGAAATCTTAAATGGTTTTTTTAGTCGCATTCAACCCCTTACTGGCAAATCGTGTACGCCGGTTGGATGAAACGTATTTTAATACTATACTGTATGCCTTAGTGTTTTCAAAGAATCATCATAAGTATAATGACCGTCTTATATCTTCGAAAATAAAATATCATTTATTAAAGTGTCTAATATTTCCGAAAATGTTCTTTTTCCTAAAGTTTTAACGTATTATAATAAGCGGGAGTAACATGCGTTGTAAGGAAATTGCACAATTTATCAATTTGATACACATTTAAATAAATATAATGATTAATTGTATCTCAATAGAGACGAATATGTAAATTATTTGGAAACATAATATGGTAGTCGAGGCGTTTACTGGACGTATGACCTGTCATTAGTTGGGTTAAGGATCACTTTATGATGAACAACATTCACCATTCCGCCGTTCTTACGACACCACGTCTGACAAATTTTTGGAACTTATGTTAATATTTTTTTAACCCTTAACGTACCGTGTTCAAAACAAAACGCTTGCTCCCATGTGGTAAGTTCAGTTTACCGCTAACTTTATCTAAATATCAAGCATATGACTAGATGAATCAAAATTTAATTTATGTCATCTTGTAGGGAATTTCATTAGGAATAGATCGATATCTATAACATACATGGATTATTTGAAAAACATATCATTATTAATTTTTTTCTGGAACCATGCGATTTCTGATATGTAATGCGTCATAGCATACGAAAGACTAAAAATCAGGAATAAACTTGTCTGCGGCCCGCGGCCGGCGGGGCGAAGATAAAGGCACCTAGGCAAAATGTATAGTACGTTCAAGACAACGAGTACTTATTAATATTTGTCCCTTTTGGTAAAGTGTTAATATTTTCACAGTTCTGATATTATTAAGTTACGTGGTGCGTTTTCATCCAGTCGGTATCATTACGTACCTATTGAAAAGGTCAAAGATATAATTTATAATATGTTCAAAACAGCGAGTAAGTATTTGTCACTTTTGATAAAGTTGTAAATATTAGCAAAACAAATTCTACCTTAACACGAATGAAGGTGAGGGCAGTCTTAGAAAATATTTTTTTTTGGGATGAAGGACGTAATTTTTTGCTTTTTTTTTATTACGAAATATTGAGAACACTTCAATGGAGGATTACAATTTTTTTTATAATATTAGGGTCCATAGGTTTTAAGAAAATCAACTTTAAATTGGCAGTGGAAACTCAATTTACCACATGGCAACGCGACGGTTAATAGCTTTGCTGTCGGTTGGTCCGTCTACACTAGCGCCATCTATTAAGATAATTTGTAAGCATTAATCAGAAATTCTTATTAATGATTAACCCGCAATGGGTAAAAATCAAGTATTTGTCTACAAGTATTTGTATACAAAAAAACAAATTCTAAAAAAAAAAATAATGAAGCATAGAACTGGTAAAAGAAGGATGAAAGTAGAATAAATGCAGTCAAAATGAGATCTCTTAGACGAAGTACGATGTGTGAATACTCTGTGTATGATAGAGTGTTGAATGAATATATAAGAAGTGAATGCGGTGCGAATGATGGTGTTATGAACAAAATAATGAAAAGATCATTAACATGGTTTGGACACATGAAAAGAATGGTAAAAAGTATATGTTGACGATGTAAATGGAGCCAGAAATAGAGGAAGACCGAGGAGAATTTGGCACGATCTAATAAATCAAATACTGAATGTCGGCCACGTGAAATCGACGCGCGTGCATGACCCGATGTATAAATGTTGAGGAAGCGAGAGAAATATTTCACTAAAGAAAAGTGTGGCAGTCCATTCTTTCTGCCTACCCCTTCGGGGAGACGGCGTTAGTTAGTTAGTTAGTTAAATAAATTATTTTCACAACACTTTATTTAATTTAAGCAGACATGTTACGCCTGGGACACAATCGTTTCGATGCATAAATTTTAACAATAAAAAATTCGTTTTATACAAAAACGGGGTTGAAGTTATTTAAAAGGGGATTATGTGGACCTGTTAGAAGGCAAAAGTTTTGGTAACGCAACATAGGAGACTGGACTAGAATAAGAAGCGTGGAGGAGTTATTCCGGGCGAGAGGCATATGCTAAAGTGTTGATGTCGAAGAAACCTGATATGGCGCAGGAACTAAATGAAATTAAAATTACTGACGAGATTTTTAGAATACTAAAAAACAAATCTAATATCTAAGCGATTGAAGCATATGCCTTGACATGGAAAATCACCGAGTTCGAGTCCATTTTTAATTGTAGAATAATATTGTAGTGAGTTATAAAATTAATTGTCTTGTATATTTAGTTCAAGAGTATTTTTATTTATTTTTAGTTCGCAAAGAGTGACTATGTTGGAAAGTACTTTTTGCTTATCTATGTAAAAGGGATACAAAACATAAAGTTAATTCACATTTTCCTTAAATATTTGTAGTTTACGTTTAAGGCTCTGCATTATTTTTCCGCGCTGGTATTACGAGGAAGCCCTTTCTGAAAATTCTAAAAGATTTTACAAAAGGATTTTCTAGTACATTATTATTAAAACATATGGGAAGAGTTTTTTCATTCCTTTAAAAGCACCCGGATGTTAATCTAATTATATATCGGGCTCTTGCTTAAATAAAATTCGCCGTTCAACGAATACAGCGTTTTAACGTATGGCAATGACAGTGATAAATTCTAGTATTACGTTTCATTCTTAATTCATTATTTTAAAATACAAATTGAATGAATTTATTTATAAAAGATAAAAAATAAATCAACACGACTGGTATAAAACCATCATTTACCTGTGCTATAGGTATGTAAATTTAGTTAGTACATCTTGCTTTAAAGAAGCCAAGTGAAGAATAGCGAAAACCTTAACTCAGTATGTAATATTGTACTTCTTCTTCTTCTTCTTTGCTAGCCTTCTTCCCTCCACTGCTGGATATAGGCCTCTTCCAATTTCTTCCACTCGTCTCTATCCTGCCCCCTTTGTATCCAAGATTTTACAACCCTTTTGATAATATCATCGGTCCATCTCATCGGTGGCCTTTTGACACTTCGCCTATTTTCCCATGGTCTCCAACTGAGTATCCTGGGTGCCCATTCGTTGCCACCCTGATTAAAATTAAAAATTAAAATAATGTACTAAGTTGAGATATTGGGGAGTGTTATTTTTTTTTAAATTTGTGCTTCTTTTAAAATTACATATCATTACACAATAAATATTGATTGCGTTCATAACACGAATCAAATGTGATTATGTGAATTTGAGGATAGATTTAGTATACATATTTTTTTCAAAGTGTGTCACCTAGCTGCATATTGAAGTATAACTAACAAATTAATATTAAATGTCTAACAGAAGTCGGGTGGTGGTCTAGGCGAGAGAATGCTTACCTTCTGATCCAGGGGGCTTGGGTTATGCCTGAACACGATCCACTTTCTTCTTCATTCATAATAACGAACTACTTCTGCTCAGTTCAGAAATTGTACTGCATAATAAATTGTTAAACCAATTGTAAAACCAAAAAAAAAACCTTTCGATACGATCGACATGTATACAATGCACGCTGTGTGAATGTTTAAAAATATAGAGTATATCAGGATAGTATATCACGAAGAAAAATTTCTGAATGAAACGTGATGTTTTAAATTATAATTTTAGGTCTTCAATAAAATTTTGGTAAATAAATCATGACATCCAAAATTCGTAATCTAAATATTGAAAGTATATTTTTAAACTTCAAAACATTGGTTGGTAAAAATTAATAATATTTGTATATGTATCAAATATAACTGTTATGAAATAACATTGAATATTCTGGGACATACTTTACGCAATATATTTAATAACCCTCGATCTCTTCCAAAAGATGTATATTCTAAATACTTCAGAATCCGCCTTTAAGAAGAATTTATATGAAAACCTACGCCCGAGATGTATGCGGGCACGTATTTTTAAATTACTTTCTCAAGCGAGCACATAATATTTGCAACAATAAAAATCTGAATATTCCACCGGGACGTTATGAGCGGTTGCGTTTTCATTGAATTTGAGAAATTCAGGAAATATTACAGATGGAAAACTCCTTGACAATTTCTCTCGCTGAAAAACATTTCCCTCACAGCGAGGCACATGTTTCTGAGACGCGGGAAATGGATTTCATGAAATGTATTGAATTTCCAGAAACGACTACGGCGGGTTATTGTGAATTTCTCACATTTTTCAGACTTCGGGACCAGAGCTGCCGAACTCTGCCTTGGCTTTCAATTGTGGGGCTTATAATATAAACTTGGTTTCAGGTAAAACGCTTCCCGATATTTGAATAGGAAATTGAATTCCGAGTTGGGGCGAAATAAAGGCCCGACCTTTTACTTAAATATTACACAACGCCATCCACTAACTGTCGGCGTAATGAAGGAAATATTTACCCGCTTCCCAGCCCGCGACATGTGCCATACCGAGGCACGTTCCTTCAACTTATTACGAATGTGAACACACAACAAGCGGAAACAATGGTTGAAGAAATTACTAAATCGTGTTTTAAAATAAGCTCGACTTTTAGTAGTACAATACAAACAGCATTAAGACCGGAATTATAAGAGCCGTGCCCGGAAACTTTGCAATTTCATTAATAAAACAATAAGCTCGTGCTTCTAGAACGTTCCCATAAAATAGAATTATTCGTATATGAGCATAAAAACAAAATACCAGCTATAAAATAGCGTGCCAAAAAATCAGTGTAACGAACATGTGTACTCAAATAAAACAAGACAATAAAAATTCATATGTTCGCAAAGTATTTGCTTTATGTAGATAAACAGGGCGCTGTTCTCGGAATAAGAAAATATTATTTACTCTCGCTATCCTCGTCTTCCCCTTCCTCGATGGTATCATTCGCACAAATTTCCGAACAGTTGCCTTTGAAGCGTTCATTAACTCCCGCGATTTCCTTCTCTCTTTGTAAAGTTTCCCCGCTAATTCAGCGGCGCTTCGGTCCCAGTCGCAGCCGGGGGGAACGTCTCGCGTAACTGCCGCATCTGCCTGTTGTTCCCTCGCCATCCAGACTCGGCTCCCGACAAAGCCGGCGCTCCTGTTCTCGTCAAATTGCAATTTGAAGTTTCTCGAATGGGTTTCCGAACACTTGCGAACATCTGTCTTCGGAGCCCAGCTGCAAACTCGTTGAATATTCGCTCGTTTTGTTACCGCGCCTGACTTAAAAAAGAACAGGCAGGCAAGTAATACGCGGGGCACGCTCTCGCGGGATTACTTGAACGAGATACGCAGGTACTTGGAAAAAGTCAATAGACTTATTGAATAATATATCAAACACTTTGTTCTATAGAGCCCACAATTCGTAACGAGTTAGGATTCCCATTGTTGTAGTCTGTAACATAAATTGGCCAAAAGATGGTTTGAATTGTTCAATGAAATACGCAAAGAAGGTATTTTTATGGCTTCGGTTAACTGAACAACAATCTACTTTGAAGCGACCCCTTTTATAAGCTTTAGAGAATATACTCGTATTCATAAACCGTATTTTAGTAAGTTTTCCTTGAAATTTTCGTTACTTATCAAAAATAGTTTTGGTAGCTATCCAATAAAAAAAGATAATATTAAGAAAAGGATCCCTGAGATGGTTTGGACATATGAAACGAATGGATGAGAGTAGAATGGTTAAAAATTTGTGCACAAGCAGCGTGAGAGGAAAAAAAAGCGGAGGATGACCGAGGAAAACATGGCATGACCAAATTAATCAATTACTAAAAGGCGGTCACATTCGAAGTCGGAATAATCGACGTGCGTGCATGGTACGATGTTAGAATGTAGATGAATCACGACAGGTATGCCAGGACAAAGTATTGTGGCGATCCGTCCTCTCTGCCTACCCCTCCGGGGAAATGGCGTGATGGTTAGTTAGTTAGTCCAATACAAAAATATTCGTTTATGTTTATATCAATATACTGTTTATTTTTTTCTGTTCATTTATTTTATAATATATTTATCTAGCTTACATACGTTAATATGAAGAGTGAAGTGATTTTTATTTTTTGCTACAACTATTTCTGTTTTATTATATTTTAGCGTGGATTTGATAATTCGATTTTATATAATTCTAACCCATCATATATATTTATTAAAGTACACTATTCAATTACATGTTTTAAATTGTTCTCTAAAGTTAAGGACACACTTGATTATATTTTAAGTATAATTTATTAGCTAAGTCACAAGACTTATTTAATCCGAATAAATGGCAAAATGGACAATACTAACGTATTATACCAAAAAACTTACTTGTTCATACCATTAAACAGGCTTACCAAATATGTGCATGCATTACTGGAGAACACCATGAAAATGTTTATGAGATTAAATCGAACGACTTTATTTTATTTGGAGCATTGACATTTTTTTTTATCTCTTTAGAATATTTTAACTTATTTTTATTATCATCCACGAAATAATGTTAGCATTTTTGTAATAGTGATTAATTAGTATAATCTTTACATTATTTTATACGGTTAAATGTTATAATGTTTTAGATGTATCGGAGAGTTTGGTCCGTTTTTTGTATGAAAATCGCATTTATTTGAAAGGTAAAATAAAAAAAAACATATCACTAAAAATATTTTCCATCGTTAGCCACAACTTTTCCCATCTTTCTGGCAACAGATGAATCCATCGTCGAAAAAAGGCCTCGTATTTTGAGGTAATCCTGGCATCGACCCAATTCTTGACATATGTATATGAATGGAAGTGCTGCTCTTCTAAGGCATGCGTCATAGATCTGAACAAGGGATAGTACGAAGGTGCCACGTCTGGTGAATAAGGTGGGTGCGGTATAATCTCTTAACCCACATGTTGTATGTAGTTTTTGACCGCGATTGCGATGTAAGGTCGAGCGTTGTAGTGTAGAAGAATCAGCTTGCTGTGCCTTTTGCCCCATTCCGGTCGTTTTTCAGCCAGTGTCTGCTTTAATCGCATTAGTTTTTATCGGTAGACTTTTCCCGAGATCGTTTCATCCGCTTTGAGGAGTCCATTTTTCGGTCAAACTTTTTCGTTCTTCCAGGGCGATCATTGCCGTTAACGCTAAAATATCTACAAGCATTTTATGTAACTCAGTTAGACTCTTCTTCCAATTAAAACAGAACCACAGAACAAAAGTCGACATTTTAAGAAGCGATAAAACAAATGTTGTTGTGAGAATGACAAACATTTGCGAACTGAACTGAATTGAGAGATGCTCAGGCTTATTAAAAAAAATGGCCGCCAGATTTGAAAGCTCGAGGCAGCCAGAACCCTCTGTTGTAAAACGGACCGAACTTTCCGAAACAAGTAATATGTTGTCTGTTCTACTACATGACGATGAAACTTGGACTCTGAAAGTGTATGTAATGAACCTGCTAGAGGCGTTTGAGATGTGGATATACTGCAGAATGCTCCGTATACCGTGGACTGATAGGGTACGTAATGAAAACGAACTACAGAGAGCCAGAGCCAATAACGTGCTTTTGTCGAGGGTGAAGATAAGAAAGGTATCATATTTAGGTCATATGATAAGGGGAGAAAAATACCACTTCCTTATACTTTCTCAACCATTCTTTCTTCATTCGTTCTTTCGATGAGTTCATGATGTGTCTGAACCATATTAATGACCTGATCATTGTTTTGTTCATAACACTTTCATTTATACTGCATTCACTTCTTATATTTGCATTTGACACTCTATCATATACAAATATACTACACATTTGTCTAAGAGATCTAATTTCTACTACATTTATTTTTCTTTTATTCTTCCTTTGCCATTTCCATTCTTCACTTCTATATAAAAGGGTGGGTACAAGAACATCATCGAGATCCACTCTGGATTCTAAAAACAAATAAATCATATTAATATAAAATATTATATATTTTTTAATAATCAAACACCAAAAATATTGAATTAAGTTGAACTGATTTATGTCATCGTAAATCTGTAGATAAAAAAATTAATTAATTAAATTTTCAATAAATTGTGAAACCCTCCCAGGAACTTCCGAATTCAGAACATGTTTTATAATAAACAAAGATAATGATGGAAGAACAAAGCGCTCGTCGACTTGGCCTCTCGTTCGCGCCACAATGAGCTCTACGGCACTAGTTAGAGGGGTTGGGTTTGACTGCTGCAATGTGGGTGAGACGGAGTTAAAAGTTTTCAAACTAAAAGTTCCCTGTCGGTAGTGTATTTATGAAAAATCCTTTCTTGACAGTCCGTTGTTAAGACAGTGCGGTACATAGGCAAAGTTCCAAGTCCGAGAGTTAGGATGGTTTTGGCAGGGTGACCATCATAAGAATACCTCTTGAGACTAGACTTTCAAATAAAATACAGTAAAATCTCGATATAACGGACTAATTGGGGGGAGGGGGTTTCCGTTAAAGCCGAAAGTCCGTTTTATGAAAATATGTTTAAAATATTTTTATTTTTTTAAATGTGTACACTTTATTTAGATCTAAATAAACACTAAGACATTCATCGTGAAGTGACATTGCTGTTTAATATCGACGTGCTTGCTTTCGGTAATCCTGCTTTTGAAAAAGGAATCAAATTTTGTGTGCACTTTTGAAGTTTGCTGTTTTTTATTAACCAACTCTCTAAAATTACAAAACATGCGAATAATATAGTTGAACTTCGTTATCTGATGAATAGTCAATTAATAGTTATTAGATCGTCGAGATGTGATCTTACCACTGATAACTTAATTGTTGTCAGTAATGTTTCTCCTTCATCGCTATCATCACTTCCATCCTCGTCATTATGTCTCAAATTCTAGTGCTAGATGTATGACGTGATTATCATGGCCGCTAAAATGGTTTACGTGCGACGACACTTGAATTTAAGCATGTATAATATTAACAGGACGCGTTTAATTTTTTTACATTTGACCGAATTTTTTGGCCGTTATATCTAAATTTCGTAAAATAGAGGTCCGTTATATCAAGGTTTGACTGTACTGTATTCTCAATTTACCCAAGGAAAACTTTCACACGGCAGACAGAGGAAATGTATTTATTCCTGACATACTTTTTTCATTTACTCTACATTAATACATCGTGTTATGCACGCGTGTCGATTCTCCGTCTCCTTACGTGGTCGACATTTAATATTTGATTGATTTGATTATGTCACGTTTTCTTCGGCCTTCCTCTCTTTCTTTTTCCGTATTCTTCGTTAAAATGTACTTTTTTTTACCATGTTTACTTCACTCACGTGTTTTCCCCTAAAAGCAAACCTCCAAAGGACGATATTAATTAAAGCAAACCTCCAAAGGACGTTAATGTCTGGAAAGGACTTCAGAGGATGGCCTAGTTTGATAACAGCCGATAGTGCAATCGACTTGTTTTTATCTTCTCTAAATCTGTAAAAAATAGCAAAAGCTTTGTAGACGCACATATAAAAATATAAATTAACTAACTAACCAAGTAATACGTCGTCTCCCCGAACGGATGAATGGTCTGACATACTTATCACTCTTCCTCAAAATTTATACATCGTGTCTTGCACGCACGTCTATTTCTCCGACTCCTCACGCGGCGGATATTATTATATATTATATTTTCTTTTTTTGACAGTGCCTCATTTTTCTCGGTTTTCATCTATTTTAGTTACGTTTACATCGTTAACATATTCTTATATTACCATTCTTACTTCATTCTTTATTTCCATGTGTTTTAACCATCTTAAAGATCCTATTATTATTTTGTTCATTAGATTTTAATTTGCATTGCATTTTTTTATTATATTTTCATTCGATACTCTATAATATATAGATTATCAACACATTTCTACTGCATTTATTCTACTTTCATCCTTCTTTTCCAGTTCCATACTTTATATCCATACAGTACTATCATTTTTGTAATTTTGTAACACAAAACACAAGTATTATGTTTCAAAGTTAAAAAATATTGTTTAACCATGTAATCAATCAATAAAATATGAAAAATATGATTGTTTCAAATAGATGGTCACCCTATTTCTGAAAAGGGCGGGAGAGTTCCGTGAGACGTGATTAGGGTTTGCGGAAGAGCTCTATCCCAAGTTTTTCTACATTTTGTAACGCAATGGTGTAAACAATCCGCGATTTTCAACTTTTAATGAAGATAGTTGGAAAAGTGATTTCTCTACTTGTTATCAAACTTTATCCCGTAAACTACTAATTTGCTTTTTGGACTCTTGTACTTAATTACATTCAGTCTACGTCCTCGCTTGACATTTGTACACCCTGGTGTAAGAAATGTATAATAATAACCTTAACCAAAGATGAGAATACATAATGGGGTTATTTTGGCAATGCCATGTATGTATGGAAGTTAAGTAGTATAAAATAAAATGTGCAGAAACAAAAACACAAAGATACACAAAGCTAATAGAAATCCAATTAATATTTTGATAATACAGGCTGCGGCAACATAACTTCCTTTTCTGTTACGGGATGGCTGTTTTGAGGGAACACTTCCCAGAGCGCTTCATCTCAATTAGGGGCGATTTGAAGTGGCCGGCCCGCTCTCCCGATTTGTCCCCTTGAGATTTTTTTCTATGGGGTTTATTGTAATCCTGTGTTTATGTAAACCGTTCAGGGACCCTAAAAGATTTGAAGACCAACATCCAGGAAGAAATTGCTAAGATAACGCCTGATATGCTGGCAAGAGTCATGACAAAACGCCAGAAATCGGTTTACTCAGTGTATGGAGAATGGAGAACGTCACCTATCTGATTTCATCTTCAAAAACTAAGTAAAATGAAACTTTAAGTATGTGCCTACATTATATTAAACAAATAAAAAAAAAAAAAATTTATACACTGAGTTTTATCAAGTTTAGAAAAAAGGAAGTTATGCTGTCGCACCCTGAATAATATCAACCCATCACACCGCGTCTCCCGAGGGGGCGAAAAGAGAAGGATGGAGTGTCGCATCGGTTAAAGTGTGGCAGTCCATTCTTTCTGCCAACCCCTTCGAGGAGACGGCGTGATGGTTAGTTAGTTAGTTTAAAGTAATGTCTTTGTGTGTATATGTTGATCATTTCGCGCCGCAATCTTTTCTTACCTACGGCACACAAAAGTTCTTCCTAGAATTCGCCGGTACATCAAAAGCTAAAATTCAGTCTGTACGTGGGCGTTAATCAGACCAGGAAACATTGGTGACCTTTTTTAGCTCATTCAGCTTTTTCCTAAAAATCTGACGGGATCTATATATTTTTTTTGACAAAAGATCGAACGTCCGATTTTTACGAATGAGCTAAAAATAGGTAACCAACGTCTCCTGAGCTGATTAACGAAAAACTCGAGTCTTTCGCAATTCACGACTTCCGACTAAAACTTAATATTTTTTCATTATGTATTTGACCGCGGCACGCCTGCATCCGGCTCACGGCACACTGGTTGCGGAGCACTGATCTAGCACAGTAATACAATGAGATTTAATAGTTAAAACGCGATATGATATTAATTGGTAAAAAATCTGGTTATGCAGTGGGAAGAGCAATCAAACTGCTAAACATGATAGCTTCGGAGATCGACGTTTTTCATATTAGAGAAAGTACGTTCAGGAGACAAATACTTTTGACTCTAGAATGTATCTTGTATTCCTAATGTCGATCCATCCCTCATGCGTTCCTGGTAATAGAGTGTTTATTATATTTTACATATTCTCAATAGATGCCTAAAACTTTATTTTTGTATACAACAGGTATTTTTGAATACAATCAAAATATACGAGTACCATTTGTTTTTAACTATTATACTGATTTTTATGAGATGTGATTGATAGCTAATATATCGCCGTTTTATTGTCACGTGAATTCTACACCAGACCAAATACAGTGTGACAATCATACTGTCATCACTGAGAATCGAACCCGGGACCATTGGTATGATAGTCGGAGCTCTTACCACTCTGCTACGAAGGTCGTCAATGTTTTTTTAAAAATATATTTTACGAACATAAACTGAGTTGATTTGATTTTATCTGATTTTATTACACAAAACCACAACATTTTAACAAATGAAACAATTAGCTAAAGCATTTTTTATTATCATTGTTGATATGTTTTGGAGCTAATTAATCTTTAGTATAAACACGGTTTATTTAATACTAAAAATTCACATTATTTAATTTGTTGTTAAATAGTTAGATAATACCTTGTTTTGGTGGAAGCAATTTGATATTTCAACATTTTAAACTATTTAATTAAAACACTGTTATATAAAAACACAATTGATTTAATTTCTTTAAAATTGTCGATGTGTTGATTGAAACACCCGATGACTCTAACATTCGTTAGCGCAACAGCTGTCTTGACAATTTAATAGAAATTAAATAAATTGTGATACAAACAGTGTTTCAATTAAACAGTGTATAAAATAAAACATTGAGTAATAAATTAATTATGGTATAGCAGATATGAATGATTTAATGGGAGATCTAAGAGATTAATAACTTTTTATATTTTTTTATGTGACAAGTTTTTCTCTGTGAGTTTTCTTGTCAAAACAATTCCACCAACTTTTCACCGCTATCTCGGCTCGTTAACAAAACCTTTGTGTGAAATAATGTATTTTTTAAAGTTAATGTCGTTTCTCGCCTTCCGACTTCACTTCATAAAGGGGAAGGATGAGTAATATTAAACCGCAATTGCGAGAGAAACCGAAAAGTCCACAATACAACTATGATCCCCGAGATGTCTTTTGTTATTCATATTCCGTAATCCTTCGCCTTGCTTTCGTGAACTGAGACTTCTTTCGGGAATAATATTTCTCAAGTGTCCCGTTCTTGCGTTTTAGAATAAAATCCAGTACTTAGCTGTGCTGTGAACGTACCCTTTTTTACGAAACATGGCGGGTTCGCTAATCCGGAAATGAATAACGAAAACAAAATGGCAGAAAGCCTTTTCTATTTAAATAAGTAAGGAAGTGGCATCCGGGACAAGAATAAGCGATGAATCGATTAATAAGTCGTCGCTTTATTTACTACCCCAATTCCGTTAGAATTAACACTGAATATCTACTAAAAATATACTGTTAAATTCTTTATTTGAAAATCTTCTGATGCATCTACTTTGGTATATATGGTATATTCTCGAGAGAGTAGCGAGATTCATTTTATACTTAGAATTTTATACTGTAAGATTAAAAAAAAAATTTGAAAATCTATCATTTAAACCCTTTTTAGCGCCATCTCTTGGTGACGTACACTACAAACAATAAAACATTTGCCTAATAAAAAGGGGTTCACATTGTCTTTTGAAGAAAGATTGCATTTTCACAACACTTTTTTATACCTTTCACAAACATATTTCGGGACACAGACTTCACTTCTTTAGTGTATGAGTTTTAATTTAATTTTTAATTTTAAAGTTAAAATTCAAACACTGAAAAAGGGAAGTCTGTATCCCGAAATATGTTTGTGAAATGTGCAAAAAAGTGTTGTCAAAATACAACCTTTTCAAAAAGTTATTCAAATGTGAATCCACAACACAAAGTGTTGGCGAATATAGAAGAAAAAAATATTTGTCTGTCTAAGGATTAATTTATATTCATTTTAAAAGTACCTTATATCTCGGTCCATATGATATCCATTTTTCATATCTTTGCCAAAGTATTATAATACAAGTTTAAATAAACAAGGAAAATTTCGTCGAAATCGGTTCAGTATCTGTCAAATCTATCGGTCCTATAGTCACGAACATTGCTTTTTTTTATCATAAAAATGAAGCTAATCAATTCCCTAATGTGCTCGTTTCAACGTGATGCATGCAATAACGTGGTAAAATGATTTTTCGTACAAATTGACACCGCACCGTGTGCTCATGTACGTATAAATTCAGATCGGAGAATGCGAAATGACGTTGGATTTCGATTATGCCCGAATCACCTACGGATATTGCTTCGCAGATAGGTTTGGTCGGCGGGTCCTGTCGGATGATAGCAGTTGCTGGATGGAGACGGTAGTTATAGTATAGTGAGGGGAGGGCGTTGGAAATGTCGGAGAAGGGGTAGGGGGGCGCAGTTAATATAATATCGACAGCGACGTAGGCATCCAGAAGCCCAAATTCCAAAATAGTGTTGTATTGAAATTTATTCAGACGTTTCGTTCGTATTACGATCGCGGGAGATGAATAAATTGATTTTGATACATATTAGAATACGTAGAATTATAATACTCGTACGTCGAATGAAAATACGAGTATAAGATATGAATGCGGTGCGAATAAAAGTGTTATGAGAATAATAATGAAAGGTTTTCTAGCTCCGTTCACCTTCTTCACCATTCTGTCTTCACTCATTCTTTCCATGTGTCCAAACTATCTTGATCATCGTCCGGACCGGAAGAGTTTCATATACTCAAGTGGAATCGAGAGAAGTATGTCAGGACAGAACAGTGTGGATGTCCATTCTTTCTGCTTACCCCTCCGGAGAGACGGCGCGATGGTTAGCTGGTTATAATAAAAGGTTCTTTAATTTGGTTTAGACTCATGGTAAGAATGCAAGAAGAAAGATTAGTAAAATAGTTTATATAATATGTTAACGATGTCAACGGAACCAGAAATCAAAGAAGACCAAGGAAAACGTAGCACGATCAAATAAATTGAATTGCCGATATTCGTGGCAGAGTGGTAAGAGCTCGGACTTCCATACCGAATTCTCGGCGATGGCAGTGTGATTGTCAACACTGTCTTTGATCTGGTGTAGAATTCACATGTCAATAAAATGGCGATAGATTGGCTACCTATCACATGTCACGAGAATCATCAATATAATAGCTAAAAATAATGTGTATACGGTTATTGGGTTCAAACGACCTGTTGTATACAAGAAAAAAAAATAATAAAAAAAATGCAATGTCGGCCGTTTGATGAGTCGGATAAATGGACGTGCGTTCATTACCCGATGCATGAATGTTGAGGAATCGAGAGAAGACTGTCTGGAAAGAAAAGTGTGGCAGTCCATTATTTTTGTCTACCCCTTCGGGGAGACGGCGTGACGGTTAGTTAGTTAGTTTAAAAATTATTATTTTCTTATACTTTACTCATATTCAAAATCTATTGGCCCCAAACAGTGTCAAATGCCGTTCTCTGGACCATGGCAGGCGAAAAGCCAATTAGAGAACAAGTCGCTAGGCGCAAGTGGCAGTGGATCGGTCACACTCTGAGACGGAACCCAGCCTGCATCGCTCAGGGCGCACTAGACTGGTCCCCTATGGGGGGAAAGAGAAAGCGAGGCAGACCTAGAGCCACCTGGCGAAGAGCCCTGCAGGACGAGGTTAAGGCAGCAGGTCTCACTTGGGACGATGTTAAGCATCAGGCATGCGATAGAGTCGGGTGGAGAAGATTCCTTGAGGCCCTATGCACCACGGAGGTGTGACAGGACAAAAAGAGAGAGAAGAGAGATACTTTACTCATAAGCTAAATTCGATAGTTGAAGAATATTCAATGAAAAATATATTTATTATATTCTGCCCCTCTGTCTCTTTTTCTTCCTCTCATTCATGTAGATCTAGCGATCTTTTTAGACAGAATATAAAATTTAGTACTATGATGAAGACGTCAAGCTTTTTCTTTATCTCTTTGGTGGACATCCCGGTGGTCGACAGCCCTCTGGAGTCTCATGCATTACGATCAATCCTTTTGGTGTCCTCCCTCCAGAATTGTCTTATATGCCTACTCGATAGGTCGAAATGTTTTCATACCCGCTGTTCTTAGGAGATGTTTGGTTCTTACGGTGTCTGCTCTTGCTTCTTGCTGATGCATGTATTATAGATTCTTCCCTCCCTATCTATTTTATATAATTTTTGTAAGATTTTAATTCTCATGACGATGAAAGCTGTTAACTTTCAAAACATGGTGAGAAGAATGTACAAAAAGTGGAAAATACAGTGTTTTAATTCAAATGTTTATCAATATTATGAAATTCTACGGTGTTATCGCCATAAGCTTATAAGAAAGATTTAATATGAATTATTAAATATCTGCATTTTTATTACTTATAAAAAAGAATTAATGATTATTAGAGCTAAACAACAACAATTTGTATCATATTATTGTTGTATTGGTTTCATGACAAGTGATGCTTAGCTAATCTTTCGCCATTTTATTGTCGCATGAATACTTCACCAGACCAAATACAGTGTGACGATCTCACTACCATCGCCAGGAATCGAATTCGATACATTCGATGAGGTAGTCACAGCTCTTGCCACTCTGTTTTCGTAACAGGAGAGTAATTAAGTTAGCTCTTTGCATTATTTCACAATGTCTATTTTAATCTATTAGTCTGTTTTTGTGACTACTCTAAATATTGTATATTGCGACATTAAGTTCAAGTATAACGTACATTTAAACAAAACTAAAAGTAAGAATGAATGTAAAAAAAAAAAGTTTTTACAAACGAAGATTACGAGTACAGTAGAACCTGGATATTTTGAATCTGGTTAATTGGAAAAACTCTATAATTGGCAGAAATGTTCAGGTCCCACCCCTTTGGAGCACTAAAATCTCTTTGATTGGAAAAAATAAACCTATTTAATTGAACTCCACATTCGGGCCCTAAACTTCTGTAATTGGATAGCACTGCCTTCTTGACCTCTGTAATTGGCCGGAGAGTACCTCTGAAATTGGAGAGCATTGCTTTTTCGACCTCTTTAATTGGAGAGCACTGCCTTCTCGATCTCTGTAAACTGCCAACTCCTCTGTATTTGTTCTGTAATCATCGAAGGTGGTCCATTTAGATCGCAATGTTTCACATACGTAAATAAAACGGCCTTGATTTGAGCTCGAAGCTAAAACTAATCCAAGAACTTGACGCCGGTAAGTCTCGCGAAGAGCTGGACAACATTTTTAGCTTGTGAAACAGGCCATATAACTGATTTTTTCAAACCACAATAATCAAAGTTATTGTTTGTATGTGTGTGCACGTATGTACAATTACAATTTACATATTTAATGTTTATTGATTGTTTTATGCATCAAACCATTTGCTTTTCTGTTAATGTGGTCACAAAACCTAGTTAAAAAACCAAAGCACAATCTGGACCTGGATACATGAAAAATCAGATAATTAAAAAATCTGGTTAATTGACCATCGTAGGCCTGGTACCTTGGAATGCCAATTATCCAGATTCTACTGTATATTGAAAAATGAATGCTTTTTAAATGAAAAAAAAAGGAGAATTTTATATTATATTTCTTCTATGTTCTCCATACTTTGTGTTGTAGATGTGTTATTAGTGTTTTTCTTTTTTATATACTTTGTATATACACCACAAACTTTAAAAAAAATACATATGACACATGTTTCGGACAACCGGTCCTTCCACAGTGATATTATAAAGGTACATATTTAAAATATTATAAAATTGTTTACAAATATGATCAGTGTTGACAGATGTTATAAAGATTTATAAAGTTTTATTATACTTTTTTTTCTATGGCCGGAGCTTCGTCAGGGTTACAAAAACAAGCTTTTTAATTGAAATATTAAAGCACCAAAATAATGAGAACTTAGACTGAAATATAAAGCTCAGTCAGTTAGTGA
This sequence comes from Lepidostoma basale, assembly GCA_022606425.2. Classification (NCBI taxonomy): domain Eukaryota; kingdom Metazoa; phylum Arthropoda; class Insecta; order Trichoptera; family Lepidostomatidae; genus Lepidostoma; species Lepidostoma basale. Next base: position 1,187,875 of record JAHDVF020000880.1, read on the forward strand.
TTTCTTAGCACCACAAAAGTAATGAACCGATTAAGGAACCTCGTGTTTCTAAATTATCACAAGAGAAAGGTAAACTTAATCCTGGCATAATAAAATAAATACAATTTTCAGCAATAAATTAACATTACACGCAGGATTCGGAAAATGTTGGCGGCGCGCTATACACGAACCACCTTAATAAGATAATAATGTGTTATTATTTATGGCTGTGTTAATGTAATAAGGTTGAACTTTCGAGATAAGTTAGCTCGCGTGTATTAACTTACTCAGCGACACCGAATTATTGCGTAAATTGATTAAAATACGTAAGATTTACGGCGCAAGTGTCAGCGGTTGTCAACCATTTGTCTAATAACATCTAAAATATTGTAATTAAATTCCGCTTTGGATTATATGATCACGCGTCACGACGATACGAGTTTAATTCAATTGTTGGAGCAGTACATGTCACTGGAAATGATTAAATGCTCATTACTAAAGAACATATTATTTGTGATGGCTGCTGGAATCGTTATATTCGCCTTCATTTTGGGATGTAAATTTGCGTATAAATCTATTTTAATAATTATGTTTTTCCAACGCTTAAATATTCAAATAAAAATCTTATAAGATATCATTTATCTGAAACATGTCAGATAATTTATTTTTAAAACAAAAAAAAAACACAAACTTGAGTCCTGTGAATTATTTATTATTTTTAACCGGAAAAGTTTACTACTTTAATTTATTGTTTCTTAATCAATGCTGTAAAACTCCATATTAAATAATGAATACGAATGAAAACGTCTGTTTTCTAGAAGTTTAATGATATTTTATGTGAATGAAATGTTTCGCCTGTCTAAGCCATTTAATGATAATACATTAATAGCCTTAGACATGCGAAACATGTCATTAAACTTCTAGAAAACAGACGTTTTCATTTGTATAATTTATTTAATATGGATTTGTACATTTGTGTTCAAGAAATAATATTTCAACATAAAACATTAAAAGATATTACAAAGTTTTAGTTTATTGTATTAGAAATCATATATACATGATATGTGAACGTTAATGTTAACGAACAGCGTGGCGGTACATATTAAATGTGAATGACATGTTTTGCTTATTTTTGATAACGCCTTAGACATCGAAGGTTTGGCAACATCATTGCGACTTTTGATTTTGACACAGCAGCTCTAAATGGCGATGTTGTGCCCCAACTGAACCATTCTTGAAGGATTTCTAACCGTGATCTTTTTCTTCTCATGACGCTTTTCAAACACTTCATTGACAATATAAAAATAATATTAATTGTGATTATTTCTACGTAAGTTAATCGTATGTACGTTTGTATGGAATATCATACGCACGATGAAACAAAAAAAAAATGGCAGATTATTGTTGCAAAACGGAATTTGAACTATTTACTAGTAGCAAGCAGTTCATCATCATTGGCTGTCCCTCGTGTCCGAGGAAGACTGTCCTACACGGTTGTGGGTAGGCATGTGACTAAAGAGCTCGATCCTGGACCCACTATTCTGGGGCATCTGAGGCAGGGGAAGACGCTGGTAGTGGAGCTGACACCGTCACCCGATGGTCTCTCCATTCTCCTCCCTGTCCTCTTTGTGGCATCGTCTCTGCGCTGTTCTTTAAAGTCCTGTGTGCCTGTATGTGCTATTATTCTCCACATAGATCTGTCTTCTACAGTCTTTTCCCAGCAATAATAATCAATGTTTGTTTTTTGGTGGTTTGCTTTAAAGGAATCCATGAAAAGTTTCCTCCGACTACCGTGTGTAGTTATAGCATTACTCGGACACGTGTCAGCGTAGATTCTGTGAAGCTCCACCCCGACCAAATTTATTCTTTTTCCGATGATGACTATAAAAAAAGCATTTTACATAAAGCCAAATAAGTTTTTTTATTCAAGACATCAGCACTAAAGAAACAATTGTATTACCAACTAACGAACTAACTAACCAACTATCACGCCGTCTCCCTGAAGAGGTAGGCAGAAATAATGGACTGCCACACTTTTCTTTCCTGGCATATTTCTCTCGATTCCTCAACATTCATACATCGTGTCATGCACGCGCTTCGATATCTCTGACTCCTCACATGGCCGACATTCAATATTTTATGTATTTGATCGTGCCACGTTTTTCTCCGTCTTCCTCTATTTCTGATTCCATTTACATCGTTAACATATAATTTTTTAACCATTCTTTCCATATGTTCAAACCATTTTAATGATCCTTTCATTATTTTGTTCATAACACCATCATTCGCACCGCATTCACTTCTTATATTTTCATTCGACACTCTTTAATACACAGAGTATCCACACATTCGTCTGAGAAATCTCATTTCTACTGCATTTACTCTACTTTCATCCTTCTGTTGCCAGTTCCATGCTTCGCTTCCATACATAAGCGTCGGTAGAAGAACACCATTGTGCACTGCCATTCTAGCTTTTTTGGATAGGTTTTTGTTTGCGATGACAACTTTAAGTGCACCATTCACTTTGTTGCCTGCCCCAACCCTTCTTTCAATATCTCTCTCCACTCGCTCATCTCTTGTTAACATGCTACCTAAATGCACGAACTCATCTACTTGCTCCAAATTTTCACCATTCACGATGATTGTATTACTGATTACTATATAACCATAGTTAATTAAAAACATTTCTTTCTCTAAGTAAACCAGATCTGCTTTCATATTACTAGTAAGATGTATTTTATATATCGCGACGAATTGTAACAAATGTGTTAATATATTCGAGAATCCGACTGAGGGTACTTGTGATATTTCTCATTACGAATTACCCCCATTTACAGGGGGGTAGGCCGGGGATGCTGGGGCAGGCAGACTACTCGTGGTACAGTGGCGCTCCAGATATAAGTGTCGGCTAAAAACGGAAACGTTTATAGCGCGTATGAATATCGCTGAGGGAGCCAGTGTTAGGAGATCTATGGCCGTTGCCGTGAAACTGTGGCGCGAAATTCAAAAATCAATTGTTGATAATTTTGAATTATCTCTTTTATGAAACACAATTCTTTATTCAATGAAGATATAATGTAATCAAATAACTAACAATCATTTTTTTTGATTCTGGAGGTGTAAATAAATGTGATTGTTTCACACATCTCTTCATTTTTTACATTGCTGGTAAATTATGTACTTACTTTATTTAAAGTGAATAGTGCACGTAAAGTTGTCATCGCACATAAAATCCTATTAAAAAAAGCTAGCATGGCAGTGCACAATGGTGTTCTTCTACCGACCCTTATGTATGAAAGCGAAGCATGGAATTGGCAACAGGAGGATGAAAGTAGAATAAATGCAGTAGAAATGAGATATCTTAGACGAATGTGTGGATACTCTGTGTATGATAGAGTGTCGAATGAAAATATAATAAGTGAATGCGGTGCGAATGATGGTGTTATCAACAAATGAAAGGATCATTAAGATGGTTTGGACACATAGAAATAATGAATGAAGAAAGAATGGTAAAAAAATAGCATGTTAACGATGTAATTGGAACTAGAAATAGAGGAAGACCGAGAAAAACGTGGCACGATCAAATAAACCAAATATTGAAATTCGGCCACGTGAGGAGTCAGAGAAATCGACGCGCGTGCCTGACACGATGTATGAATGTTGAGGAAGCGAGAGAAATATGCCAGGAAAGAAAATTGTGGCAGTCCATTCATTCTGCCAACCTCTTCAGGGAGACGGCGTGATGGTTAGTTAGTTAGTTTTACTTTACTTATACAGCCGATGTCGTCCACTGCTGGACATAGGCATCCCCCATTCTTCTCCCTACACTCCTATCTTGTGCCTTCTGCAACCAGTCACTAGCAATATTCCTTATGCTATCAGACTATCTTGTAGGAGGTCTCCCTATACTTCTTCTTTCTTAACGCGTTCTACACTCCACTATCATTCTGGTCCATCTTTGGTCTACCAGTCTGACAACATTTTCCGCAAATGTACTAGGTAGTTTTGAATCAAATAATTTTAGTACATATTGAACGCTAAGGCATTAACAATGCGGAATTCCAAAATAAAATACTTAGAAAATTGAAAAACTGTATTTAATCCACTATTTATTAAAAAATATTAAAAAACACGACACGATTCGGAGGATACCATCTTCAGGTGTAAAAATATAATAAAAACTAAACAATGAAAGACTAATAAAAAACGTATTTAAAATTCGATACAATAATTCAAATTTAAATCTGGGCTATTTGTTATAAGTAGGTACTAACATTTATTTTTTAACAGTAAGAACTAATAAATAATATTAAATAATAATACTTATACATGATGATAACATCAAAAATATTAAAAAAAAATTGTAATTTAAAAAAAAACATGCATTTTTATGTAGAAATTAATAAATGATTAATTTGCATTTGATTGGAAATGGGAGCTTGGGAGATTAAGTGTAGACTAAGTATTTAAGGAGAAAGGAGTAAAAGGAGGAATCTGATTATAAATTATGTTATGAAAACATTATTATGAATCGGATTATTGGTAAAAATAATTGTTAGTACCTACCTACTTATAACAAAAAGCCCAGATTAATTTAAAAATTTGAATTATTGTATCGAATTTTAAAAGCGTTTTTATTAGTATTTCATTGTTTAGTTTTAATTATATTTTTACATCTGAAGATGGAGGTATTCTCTGAAACATGTCGTGTTTTTTAATATTTAAAAAAAAAATAGTGGATTAAACAAAGTTTTTCAATTTCCTAAGTACAACTTTAGTACAGTTAGTTTGTTTGTCTTAGTAGTAATCAATTAGTATTTTAATTAAAAACATAATGAACTAACTGTCAAACAAAGAGCCATTATCTGAAGGGGTAAGCAGAGAAGATTTACCACCGCATGTTTTATTTATCGTCACATTTACCACCATTGTTCAATCCTTAAATGTTATTCTAGATTATTTAATATTTATATAACGTGACACACACACAATAGACGATTTTCTCAATTCAGAATATGGCTTTATACAGTACACGATTAACTTGGTCATGCTAATTTTCTTGGCCTTTCTTAACTTCGTATAACTTTAATATTTATGTATAATTTTATGACAATTTTTACTTCATTCATTCGTTTCACATGTTCAAAACACCACAAAAGCCCTTCATTAACTTTCTCGAGGAACCCTTTTTTACCTTATATCTCTTCCTTATTTATTCGTCTGGTATTATATCCTACGTCTTTTCGAAAATTCTTCTTAATGATCTAATTTTTAGGCATTTATTCTGCTTTCATAGATATTCAATGAAAGAAAGACTCGGGTATTGTTCAGTTTCTTATCTTTTTTTAGTATCAAAAACGATAGTTTTCAAGGAGTTTTATTATAATATTTATATATGACATGTTTCGTCCTTCCAAGTCATTTTCAAAATGTCATTATTTTGAAAATGCCTTAGAAGGGCAAAACATGTCATACATAAATATTATGATAAAACTCCTTGAAAACTATCGTTTTTCATACATATTTATAATTTAATTTGGAGTTTTACATCATTGTTTAAGAAACAATAAATAAATTATAAGTGTCATTCAAAAATCCAAAAAAAAACGCTTTATAATAATAGTAAGCACATGCACACTCGCACACACACACACATATATTACTTTCTCATTATGATGAAGAATATTTAGAATTAATATGCAAAGTACGTGTCTCGAGCCAGGGTTTGAGAAACAGAAATCCCGAGCACCCCGCAGGCCTAAGAGTGGAGAGCATTTCACCGTGTTTCCCGCCCATTCGATCTGTAAATTACCAGGAAACCAGACTGCCGCCCGAGGAAGCTCTCGGCATCCGCCCACCCCACTTGTCAACTACCGCCTTCTCCCCGCTCAACTCTGCCTCCACTGGACTTGAGCCACCCCGACCACAACGTGCACCCGCTATGCTTAACTGAACTCATACATATAGTACCATATATATCCTACATTTAAATATTAATAGAACCATTTGGGGTTTATTTATTCTATTGATTGATTTCGGTTTTTCCGACTACTTAAATTAAATGACGATTATTTCTAAAAAAAATGTTGCAAGTTTAAGAAGTAATTTATTATTATTATTGATAATAATAATTTTATTATATTCGCATCAATGGCATGAAAGCTTTATGTGTCGCAGGGGTGGCGGTTAATTTGGCTATTTTCTCCTCTTTCTCTTGCAATGTGGTGGAAGATTTGGCCGACATTGTATCGTTTCTAAGGGCACCGGGTGTTAAACTAACATCACACCTGGAGGCGCCTTGCCCATGAAAATTATTTCTGTTTTAACCATTATAATACCTAAAAACCAATTAATTTGAAGATATTTTTCTGGAAAAATATATATTAAAAAAAAAAAACTAAAATTTTGTATACCTACACAATTTTTTAATATTCTAACTTAAAGCTTAAATAAAATAGTTCAGAAACTAAAATGTTTATTTTTTTAAATTAAAACACAGTCCAGGTTTGTCTCCATCTCTTGGATGTTTGTCCTGGAGGTCGACGGTCCTCTGGAGTCTCGTGCATCACGATCTTGAGATTTGTCCTGGTTCCACCTCTCGATTTGGTTCCTCCAGAATCGCCTTCTCACCTGCTCTATTTCAATATTGTCGATTCCTCGAATCTCTTTGTAAGGTATCCTACGATGGAACCCAATGTTTTCATATCTCGTGGTCTAAAAATATGTTCTAAAGAGTTAGTTCCATATTGAGTTAAAAACAAAGGATATCGATCATGTTCAGGTATTTAATTTCTATTAAAATTGGCATTACCAAAGGAAAGTTCTTCAAGGTGGGAGATAAAAAATAATTTTGTGACGCTAATATCTGAAAAATAATGATCTGATGATTTTTTAATACACAAGTATTAAAAAAATTTCCAATTTTATTAATAAAGTTTTTCTGTAGAAATCGAAAACATTTTTAATATTATATTTACGGTAAATGCAGTTGGGTAGTGCTAGAGATAGCAATTCTATGTTGAAGAATACGACAAAAGTGACTTGTATGTGACAATATGAAATATTTCATTTAAAAAAAACTAGAATTAGGTTTTAAATTAAATTAAATCAGTTTATTATCTCAACAAACAAAATTAATGTTTATTGAGTACAGGTGAAATATGATACATAAAATATAGTACTCGTACAATAAACGTAAGTTAATACTATTGATGCTATTGCTGAAACTACAAATTAGATAAAATATGTATTTTAATTAACCTAATTAACTTTGAATTTGTCACAACTAAATGTACAACTTAAATCTAATTTTAAAGTTATAAGTGAAAAACCAATTCGACTACCTAGGACGGACATTTTGCCTATAATACGATAATTACTTTATTGTACGCTATGCCACCCTTGCACTTACCCCAACTTATCCCCCACACTTGTACCCCACCACGTCCCTTACGCTGCCACCACCCAGCAGCCCCCAGTTGCACTTGGCTTCCGGTTTTACCGCCCTGGCACCTTTGTGCACCTCTCACAATCCTCTCATCCTTGATTGCAATTTTTATGAGGACTTTCGTGAAAACAATGACCGTTAATTTTATCTGCTCATAACTATTTAAATGAACTTAAAAATAAAATTGAAAATTCAATTTGAATGTAAAACAATAATTAATCAAGAAAAAAAAACTATAATATTTTATAAAATTGCCAAATACTTTAATTTAGTAACAAGATAATTAATATTCCATTGTTTTGGCCGAAACACTATGATACTTTAACATTTTAAACTGTTAAATTAAGAAAAACTTTGTTTTATGTATCACAATTGTATTTTTATAAATAACAATACAATTTTGATACATAAAACAAAGTTTTATAATTAAGCAGTTTATAAAATAATCAATATTTCATCATTGAGAATAAAACGTTCTACAACATCGTTCTACCACACATACGTCTTAGGGACCTCATCTCTACCGCATTTATTCTGCTCTCATCTTTCTTCTGCCAGTTCCATGCTTCGCTTCCATACATAAGGGTTGGGACCAGAACTCCATTGTTAACGGCCATTTTCGCTTTCATTGATAAATTCTTGTTTTCAATAACTACTTTTAAAGCTCCATTCACTTTGTTACCCGCACCAACCCTTCATTCAATATCACTGTCCGTTCGGCCATCCGCTATGAACGTGCTACCTAAATACACGAATTCCCTCACCTGTTTCAAGTTCTCTTCATTTACACTTATATCACAAACTGTCATTTGCTCTTCCCTTTCAAAAACTAACACCTTTGACTTTCCAACATTCATCATTAAATCGTTCGACTTGCATGCCTCATACATTCTCGACACCAAGACTAGTAATTCGTCCGCACTATCCGCAACGAGAACGGTATCGTCCGCGTAAAGCAGACAATTTACAGACAGATCACGCATCTTAGCACCAGCATTTATACCTTTGGGTTCTTTCATACACTTGTCCATATACAGATTGAACAACCATGGAGACATCACGCAGCCCTGCTTGACACCCTTCGTGATATCAAACCAGGGCGTGATGTCCCCATTTACCCTAACACTGGCAGTGCTCCCTTCGTAGAGAGAAGCAACCGCCCGTATCAGTTTTGTGCTCACTCCGTATTCGGACAAGATTGACCACAGTTTATCTCTGTTCACTCGATCATAGGCTTTTTGCAAATCGACAAACGCACAGAAAAGCTTACGGTTTTTGGCCATAAACTTCTCCGCAAGCGTTCGAAGTGCAAAAATCTGACCCAAACATCCTCTTTCGGTCATAAAAGCGCCTTGAACATCCCATACTCTTTCAGTCGTCGTCTTTTTTACTCTTTCTATTAAAATTCGACCGTAGAGTTTACCAACGGCGCTTAATATACTTATTGCCCGGTGATTTCCACAGTCCATACGGGACCTCTTTCCCTTATATAGAGGCATGATAACAGCCCTCCTCCAGTCGAACGGCGTATATCCCTCCTCTAAACACTGGTTAAAGAGTCAATATAACCATGCTGAAACCACCGGCCCACTTTTTTTGATTAACTCCAAGGCTACACAGTCATATCCGACAGCTTTTCCACCTTTCATAAATTTTACAACACTTTCTATCTCGTTCAAATTTATTTCAGTCATTTCACTTCCGCTGTTCATGCAACTCTCATTTGTAAAGCTCATTCTTAATGAACCTTCAGTCATTTCACTGCCATACATATCTTCTCATATATATATATATTTAAAAAACGATAATAAATTCTATATCAACAAGTTGAGCTCTACGGTGAAAAATTCAACTCATAAACGAAAACCACAGTATTTGGATTCAAGTTAAGTTATTTTTATTTTTAAACCGTAGCCATGAAATGAAATACCTTATAAAAACATTTGTGCGAGGTTTAAGTTGAGCACGTGTTCCCTATATCATGTAAACATCAATGTTACCCTTAAATCATTTCGTGTTTCACCCTGTGAACATATTCTTTATCACGAACCAAAACAAAATAACGATTAATGTGGTTTGTGGTTCGGGAAATGTAGAGTAACGTTCGGTGTCACCTCTTCATTATGTTATACAGCAAATACCAGTATGCTCTATTTAAGGTAAAAGTAATGTTACATGTCTTTGAACATTCCCACAATTTCCCACAAATTCCAAGAACTCCCACAATTTCTAAGGTAATTGAATAGTCAGAAAATCAAGATATTTCATTACAAGTAAAATTAATTTGTGATTCGCACAGTTCCTACTGTAGTAATTATTAATCAAAGGAAGTCGATAAATTGTTGTAAATACAATAGTAAATCAAAGTTAATATTTTAAATTGTCAATGTATTTACACGTAAGATTACAAAAAAGCAAATTTAAACGTAAACGTGGAAGGACGAGAAAAACGTTGCATGATCAAATTAATAAAATTGTAAATGTCTGCTGCTTCAAGAGACGGAGAATAAGACGTGTGTGCACGACACGATGTATGATTGATGAGGAATCCAGGGAATTATGCCAAGAAAGAACAATATCGTGATTCATTCTTTGTGCTTTTAAGGATACTTTTTAAGGCTCGGAAGACGGGGTTATATAATATAATAGTCGTATATTAGTTAGTTTTTTTTATGTTTGTGAAATTATGAAGAATTATCGTATTGATGGTTGAGGTATTAGTTTTGTAGAACTCCATATTAACTTAATAATAATAAATACGATTGTTTAGTGGCTTTGCTTGGATTTAATTTATATACACAATTTCATCTTTGTTTCACCTTGCGATGGCATTCTTAAGAATGAAAGAAAACTCAAACAGAGATTGAGAATGCCCTCGCAAAGCGAAACAAATTTGTCACAATTTACATAAATTAAATCTAAGTAAAACCACTAAGCAATCGTGTGTACTATTATTAAAACAAATATGTTATTCTTATTCCTGTACGATCATTTCTTTTACTTTTGAGAGTCAAAATTGTTATTATTTTTTAAAGTTATAATTATATTAATATGTATATGGTATAACATCCTTAAAAAAAGCTTACTTGTGAGGTCTAAGGGTAAACCATACCATACATTGTGACCTTCTGAGAATAATTCAATGTTATGTTTTTTTTACCATAGATGGCGCTGATTTCAAATTCTGTGTTTAAGCATGCCCAAATCACTTGCGGTGTTGCGTGGCGTAGAATTAAAATTTTAACTCAATGTCAAATGTCATTAAGTAAATAGTTTATCGAAAAAACAAATATCGAAAAAAAGGTTTGCTGAACGAAGCCAATGTTCGGGAAGGACAACGTCTGTTTGGTCTGCAAGTATAATATAAATTTGTTACGTGACCTTCTGAGAATAATTCAAAGCTATGTTTTTTTACCATAGATGGCGCTGATCTCGAATTCTGTGATTAATCATGCCCAAATCACTTGCGTTGTAGCGTGGCGTAGATTAAATATTTAAACTCAATGTCAAATGTCATTAATTAAATAGTTTATCGAAAAAACAAATATCGAAAAAAAGGTTTGCTGAACGAAGCCAATGTTCGGGCAGGACAACGTCTGTTTGGTCTGCAAGTATAATATAAATTGGTTACGTGCGTATTAGTTTTCTCGTATCGTAGGCGTTAATTTAATTTAATCTTCATGTTTTCCTTTGTACAAAAGTATAATAATTCTGTTGACACAATATTCCACGTGACCGAGCGATCTCAGAGCCATTAGGCAACCTTTTCGCAAATTAGATAGTGACGTCACACTCCATTAACAATAAGTTAGCAGCGGTAGTTCTAAAAGTTGTGGTACACGTAATTTTCCAATGTCGAGGCAAAGTTGCCCGAAATCCCATTACACTCCGGTTGACAGGTGAAATGAGGCAGCCGTGATGAGTGTGTCATATACAGAAACGATCAGACTCCACGAAACTTGGGCGGAGTTGGGTCTAGGGTTAGCGAAAACTTTAATCGATTACAACTTTTACCGATAATTGTTTTGTTGTTTTTCAAAAATTTCTAATTTCTCAACGTCCAGTTATTTTGAACATTTCAGATTGTATAAGAAACTTATTATTATTATTATTATTATTATTCTTATTTTTCTTCTTCTTCTTTTTCTTTTTCTTCTTCTTCTTCTTCTTTTTTTTCTTTTTCTTTTTCTTCTTCTTCTTCTTCTTCTTCTTCTTCCTTATTGTAGACCTATGTGGTCTGTTCTCCAGAGTGTTGCTCCTCCTGTGAGGTAGACTCCCAGTTGTCCTTCCATCTTTTAGGAGGAAACTTATTAAAAATATAAATTGTATATTACATAGAAAAATATATATTGCAAAAAGAGTGCCCTTGTAATGAATGTGTCCAAGTCTAAAGTGATGGTATTTGAAAAGAAAAAATGTATTAAAATTTGTGACATAAGCGCAAACGGTGAGAAACTGGAGCAAATCTGGAAAGCATGTTTATAATAAATGGAAAAACGGATAAAGATATCAAAAGAAGCGTTGGTGCTGGGAACAAAATTAATGGCGCTCTCAAAGTCATCACTGTAATTATAAATCATAATATACAGTACATAATGGAGTTCTAGTGCCAACCCTCGTGTGAGGGTTGGCACTAGAACTTCATTATGGTGTAGAATTGAGATCATTGAGAATAATGTGCGGGTAAACAATATATGTTA